>OX122914.1:8687000-9945500 GCA_944738685.1 Synanthedon myopaeformis | reverse complement strand
TATGCTAAATAAGTAAATCTGGTTCAATAAGAACTACCTACCTTATTAGCAAGTCGTTAAAGTCACGATCTACTTTCGTGCGCATTTAAGATTTCTAAAATCTAGATTTAACTTCTCATAGGTTTCTTAAAAAGACCGTAAAAGTATTTAGTAGGTTTGTTAAGTTTACAATAAAAGTCTTTTTGATACTTTCCATATTGCAAGTCTTGCATTGTATATAGGTATTTCTACAATAATAATGTTTTTTTTATATTATAATATAAAAAACTAGCGACCCGCCCCCGACTTTCGCACGGATGCAATTTTTTCTACAAATTATATAAACAAGCCTTCCGTGTTTATCGCTTTCTCTAGGTACTAGTGATAACCGTATTAAAATCTGTAGTTGTTTAAAAGAATGTCAGAAATGAAACAGACAAAAGCGGACAGCACTTTCAGCAATTAACAAAGTAAAGAACAATATTAGGATAAGAGCAAGATTAGGATAAGATCTACAATAAGAGTATGATTATCGAATCGAATACATTTATTTAATAAAGAGATGGTTACATATAAGGGTAAGGATTGTAAGTCTACATACAGTGGATCGTGGATCGTTTCCTGGCGCCCTTAGTAGGTATGTCTTAAAACTTTTAATTTTTCCTTGTTTGTGATAAATTTCACATGAAAAAATTACATTAAATACGTGCTAAAGTGCTATCAGTATTCGAACTGGGTTCAGAGATCACGATATGCGTCTTAAACTGGTCTGACAATATAATTATCCTATTTATAACTTACTGATATCTATGCCCGCTATTGAATAGCGGACATTTATACATACTTATATAAAATATTTTTTTATTTTATTAATAAAATAAAATATTAATTTTCAACAACTCTGTAATATCTACATAAGATTATTATAAAATATAGTCGCTTTTCGCCTCTGTCTTTTTCTCCACTAACTTCTAAAGCGCCCAACAGATCTTACACGAAGGAAAAGATCGATAAACAAGAAAGGATTATAATTTGCAGAAAAAAATTTCATCCGTGCGAAGCCGGGGGCAGGACGCTAGTGAATTTAAATAAGCTTATCTCCGTCGTGTGGATGCAATGGAACATTATTATCTAAAAATGTCAATTTTATTAAGTAAGTACATAATATTATTATGGGGATGGCGATAATTATACAATATAATAAAGTACGTACAATTAAATACAGGATATACATTTATATGAAAAAGCAATCATGATTGCGAGGAATAGGGTAGGGTATGTGGAATATAGCTATATAAATATAGCGGGTCAAGAAAGGCTTGAAGGAGTAGCATGAATTATATTCATTCGCCCACAGGTCAGCCGTTCTATAGACCCGACTAAATTATCGAAGTTAAGGATAATTTTCATACATTTTAATTTGTAAAATTATTCTTATTCTACACATGCCTCCAATTCTATAAAACTTATCTAGGTTACGTGGTTAATGTATTAGGTAACCTAGTGACAGTCAGCCTTTATTCTACTAGAAAAATGTAACTACGTGAGTCTAGTTAGGATCTCTTGAATGCAATGCAACAATTCCAATTAAATCCTAGTGTTTTTAAAAAAAATTTAGAAAGAAAAAAGAATGAAGTAAGCAATGAAAGAATTCTGTACTTGAATGAGTGGTCAAGTGCAATGAGGTGTACTCAACCTTTTAAAAAATGTTCTTCGCAATATGAACTCAATGAGATGGCGATTAGATAAATTTTGGCGTGCAGTGATTGGATCGTGGTGTTCTCTAGGTGCGTGTACAGTTAGCATTTTGACAAGCAAAAACTTTAGCTCGGAGCAATTCTGACCGTTAGGCGAAGTCTCTTTCACCCATGCACGAACGCACTAGTTTAACAAACTCACACCAACGCAACAGACACTTTATTGCATCGGAATCTTCGATACGACGAGATGAAATTGGCTCTGTATTGAGGTCGTTGTACCCTTCATTTGGCATAGAAACTTGACAAATGAAATTTTGTTGTCTAACATTACTATGTATAAAATCGGATATATCATAGGATAAGTAGCTTTCAAGATATTTACACTTGCTGCTGTTGGAGCATCAAATGAAGTTTTCGTCTATTTATTTAGCGTAAATTATATAGGAATTATTAAAATACAACTGTATTCTTATTTAGGGTTGTTCCGTTCTCGACCCATGAAAACTCATCCCAAATGTATAAAATTCCTATAAATTGTAGGTCGCAGTGGATTTTGTTTATGTTAAGCTCGCCAGACAGGTTGACGGTCCACTTGATGGTAGGTGGCTATCGTCGGTTCAGCGGTTTTGGAGTCTATAGGGGACATACACATCGCCTTTTATATATAAGAAGAAGAAGAAGATAAGTCGCGGGTTCGAATCCCGCTAGGGGCAAAAGTTTATGTGTAAACATTTTACCTTTGTACCTGAGTCATGGATGTTTTGTATTTATAATATTTATGTATTTACAAAAAAAAAGTATAATCTATGTAGTATATCAACTGTCTGGTGTCCATAATACAAGCATTAGTTGCTTACTGTGGAACTAGATGGTACTGTGTGGAATGTATGAAGATATTTATTTATTTATATTTATTCAGTAAATAAACTGAACTCAGACATTTGCTGCATTCGTATTGCTGCAATATTTTTTTAAATATTTAAAGAAATATATAATTAAGACATAGTGGAAATGTCACTAGTATATAAGTAAGTGAGAATAATATTTGCTTTATTTAATCTAAAATGGTGCCCAATAGAAAGCACGAGACTCGAAACTTTCCTATTTAAAGATTTCTAGCCGGGTAGCTTTCTATGTGTAATAAATGATGTTTATTTGTTTACAACTGCGGCGCGTTTAGTTACAGGAAAATTCAAGCTAGCTGGTGTCGGTTACATTGTAATTACAGTTAATAAACGTTTTCATACATATAAAACATGAACATTTACACGTAATTGTCAATATTTAGTTACTTGTTACTAAATAGTAGTTGTCAAACATTATAGATAATCATATCTTTACATACTACCTATAATTTGTAGTCTTTATATGCGTGTGTCTGTCTGTATATCTGTATAAGCCCTCACTCCTACTAAACTACGCAAACAGGAATGCGGAACTTATTTTAATGTTAATTAATCAGCCTACCTTACTTATTAAAATAAATCAACTTAGGTACGTAAACTTTATGTAACTCAAACTAAAGTCATATTAATAAAGAATTGTATATTTAGGTACGGTGCTTCACCGCTAATAGATAAAAAAATTAAGATGTCAATTTATTTTTTCTATGAGATTTTGTTCAAATAATTACCAAGCAAGAGTAAGTATTTCCAATATTTCTTACACATTGTTTTCAAATGTTCACATTATAATATTAAATAATTATCCTTAAAAGGGTACACACACCTCTACTAGGTGAGTTAAATCTACGAAGTATTATACTTAATTCACCTGGATTCATTAAATATACTAGTTAGTTTATTTATTCTTTAACCTAACTTAATTCGCCCAAGAGAATTAAGTTTACTGCCCCAGACCGTTGTTATTCGAATTTAAAGACAATCTGCATTGCTAAGTAAGTAGGTAGGCACATTTACGGGACGGTTTATTGAGTGAAAAAAGTTTTATGAGACAAATAATTGAAATAAATTTAGACAAAGTTGAATGACCTACACTAACAATGAAAGTAATTTAAACAGACTGCCAGCCTATTCCATTATCTATTAGCGAAACGATGCATGCATGCGAGGCGGGCGTGCGGCCTCATCCATCTATCTATACTTCTCCCACACAGTCTAATCAAAACGTAGGGCTGCCAAAAACTAATTAGCCGAACTATGAAAATATTTATTAAGATATTGGGAAGGGATAGGGAAAAGGGATGCCAGAGCCCATTTTCCTATCAGTTCCCAATTTCTTATCCTTAATCCTGCTGCAATCGGCAGCACCTGTGATGTTGCTTGTGTTATACCACAACCCAACAATATAAATAATTCGACTTATTTATATTTTTTGACGACTCCTCGGAAACCTAACATTTTTGCAGGATAAAAAGGCATCCTATATGTAATCCAGTTAATAAATTTCATCTAAATCCATTGAGCCAGATGTCGTGAAAAAGTAACAAACATCCATCTTCACAAACTTTCGCATTTATTATACTAGTAGGATACACGAACGATTTTCGTTTGTGAATTCTTTTTTAAAATATTTACAGTAATAATGTGAAATTTATTATTAAACAAATCTGACGGCATAACACGCGCCGTGTTTCTAGCAACCCTAACAGTCCAGAACAGACTACACCGTGACCTCCCAAGCCAAACATGAACATAATGCACATCAACATTTTGCTCACATTTGATATTGAGCCGTGATTGCAAAGGTCAGGCTAATGTCAACGTGATAAACTCGTTATTGTATTGCTTAGTGAAGTCCAATGAACATTAATAAGTCTCGCGTCCTTCAACTGTTACATCTCTAATCAAATTACTTTAAAACTTGACTCGTAAAAAATTACAAAATAAAGCCTTAAATACTAAAAAAAAAAAACATTTAGCTCATTAAAATATAGGTAACATAAAAAAATTGTTGCAAACTTTTGGACATGACTACCCCTTTAAATTTGCTTCCATAGTGGGAGGCAATTTAGAAAACTTGATAAGAAATTGGAGTATACTCCAATCAGTTTGATGCTGTAGCTACAAATCTATCGTCTAATCCAAATTTTAATTACAACACTTGATAGCTAATGAATCATAGCTTTTTTTGGTATATTTTCACCAATAGTTATAGAATAGAATTTCAATATAAATATAGGTTAAAACATTGAAGCGGCGGGCACCAACTAGTCCTCCGTCGTGTCTGTATGTCTGTTCGCGATAATCTCAAAAATTACTGATTTCATGCGGTTTTCACTAATTGAAAGAGTTAAACGAGGAATGTTTTTATATATAATTTGCAGAATATTTGCTAGTAAAATAATGTGTTCTTTGTCCATTGTTACAGAAGCTCGTCCCAAATGGCAGTTCCTACCACCGGTGCCAGGCTACGTCCCGGTGTACATCAGAACTGGAGACACGCCGCTAGAAGAAATAAATCCTGAATTGGCTGAAGCCTTCCACGCAATACCGGCAGGTAGAAGTGCCACTAAACTTGTAGAAGCTTCGCCAGAACAACCTGAACAGGCTGAACAGGCTGATCAGCCGCAACCAGAAGTACCAGAACCACTCGAAGACGTTAAAGCACGAAATGAATACCAAAATAAAATATACGTGAAGAGGGGGAAGAAAGTATATTCCGATATTCCCAAACCTATCGAACGTAGATAAGATGTAACAGTACTTATTCCTATAATAATAAGGTCTAATTTGAATTAACTTTTGTGATAAAAAAATATGATTGAGTGGAAATAACATATTACTTTTGAAGAATCACAAGAAAAATATGTACTTAAAAGTAAAAAGTTATTTCGGAATAATGAAAGCTTGCCGATTGCTTTAAATGTTTTTTTAAGAAGCTTTTATATACCTTTGTATGACTCAATGTAATCTGTATTTATTATATTTAAATATTTTTAAATAAATTATTTAGATTTTTCATTTATTTTTAAACTTACAAATAAAACGCAGACATCATATGAGAATTTTACAATATTGACTTTACTTACCCATACAAAAATATTTTTATCTTCTATTGTAACTTATTGTTCAAATCGTTGATTTAATTCTAAGGTAAGTTACGATTTTAAATCGAATATATCAACACTAAAAAATATTCAATTAGTTTTTGTATACTAAATGTTAACTATAATAATGATTTACTAAATTTGCAAAAATGCCTACTTTAATTTCATTGAACAAGCCCCTTAATATAATATCATATTAATCTTAATATCTATTAATATAAAAGTATTGGCTATCTAGGTCATTACTATGACAAAGGCAAAATTTAAAGATTCTTGTTAAATTTCGCTTTAACATATAAATCTCCGCCTGGCCAGTGTTAATAGCAACAAGAGGTCAAGCGAAATATTGCTTTTTTTTTAACGCGGATGAAGTCGCGGGCACCAGCTAGTTAATAATAATGATACCAAACAAAAAGGGCAGGAATTATGAATGTCAGTTGGTGTGTAAAAAATAAAAATTCAAATTATGTATTTATTTACATTTCATTGTTCGATAGATCCTGGCATTAAATTGATAAAGGATAATGTATATATACAAAAATACCATTCAAACACAAATGCGTCGTGTAGTTGGCGACATCTATCGGTGCAATGTTATGTCTTTTAAAGTTTAAATATCTCTTACGTAGGACATTGGACATGTAGACCTATCCCATGATCCTAGTAGGACCAGTCGTCAGAACCAGCCGGAATCCAGTGTAATACTAAACTGCTTACGTACTATGTATACTAACTTACGTACATATCTATTAAACAATTATTTATCACAGTAAAAGGAGATATTTAACTCATTAACTCAAAAATCCCAGTTTTTCGTTAAGCCTGTTATAAATACAATTTTTTGGGCATTGAAAACTAATGTCCTTATACTAAGTTCTTGTCGAATGCAGCATTCAATATACAAAACCTAACTTTAAAAAAACTATCAGACATGTAAATATATGCCTGATAGTTTTTCTTTTTCTTTTTTTTTTTTTCAATATATAACATACTGTGAATATATTATAATATTTAAAAGATAAAAAATCTTAATCTAAACAGATAAAACTACATTTCAAGAAGACTTTTTTACGAAAACTGTACATGAATGTCTTAGTGTAGTCAAACTGTGGAGACGTTTAAGATCTTCGCATGGTCAACATCACATTGATCTCCCATATGATAGTCCTCAAGTTCGTTATAACTTCTTTTAATTGCTTGTTCTTGAGGACGACCTGAAATAAAACAAATGTATCATGAACAAATTGAAATTGTATGTTTATGTCCAAAAAAAAAAAATGGAATCAACGCTTTCAAAGTAAGAAGTCACAATAACATTTCTATAAATCGGTCGCGGAACAGGAAGACTTTCGTACAATGACCAATGTCAGTAAATAGGTTACTGACAGTGGTCACAAACTTTTTTATATGGGTAAAGTGCGAATTTATATATAATATTTAAAAGACGAAAAAATCTCTTATAATTGTTACTGATTGTGCAGACCACACCCATGTTCTAAAAATAAAAATTTTAGAAAATTTATCTAAATATAATATATCGTTTCGACTTTCGTTATTTAAATTGTCGAACGCGCCAGCCACGTTCGAGCACTCGGCTTCGAGCTAGTATTGCAAGCGTTGCACGGTTATAGTTGTAATAAGAAGGCATGCCGCTAGTCACTTTATTAAATCTACGAACTAAGGCCGGCCATACACGGGCAACTCGAGCAGTTAGCCAGTGATCAACATACATGGACCGCTCGAGCGTCATAGTCAACTGCTTGAAGCTGCCATTGATAACTGCGGAAGCAGTTGCGAACGAGAGGCGCGCGCGACCTGGAATGAAATGCGCGGGCGGAGGTCACTGCGCGACAGCAGTCTATAGCTCGAGCAGTCAGTGTATGCCTGTGGTCGAGCAGTCGCTGCTCGACTGCACAGTGAAATTTCACCTCCCTCTCGACCGCCCAAAGCAGTCACAACTGCTCGGCGGTTCCGTGGATGTGTGTACGTATAAGAATGTAGTTCACTATGCAGTCGCAGCTTGAAGCAGTCGGTTCTGACTGCTTCCAGTTGCCCGTGTATGGCCGGCCTTAGTTCGTAGATTTAATAAAGTGACTAGCGGGGAACGTACAATCTTGGCCGCTGCGACTTGGCCACCTAGTGCGCATGTATACTAATAAAGATTTTTATGATTACACCTTAATTCACAGGTTATTAGTTTGCGTTCATTTTGGTAAAAATTTTGTTCGGTCTGAGGTAAGTCCTTGTAAGTGTAACAATTGCGGTATACCTGTTCAGTGAGCTCCCTATTCTCGTCTAAGGCGATGCGGTAGGAGTCGGTATTGCGTCGCTCGTCCAACGCCTTGTGTTCGGGGTCCTCCTTCAGAGGGATCAGGCTCTCCATGTGCGTGTATTCCATGCCCTATAGGACACATCGTTGCAAATTTACTACATTTGTTAATTTAAACTATCAACCATACTCCCGAAACCATAACTTCGGGTAAATTGAAAAATTCTTAGAATTTGTGTAAAAAATAAAATTTATTCGGTTTAATTTTTTTTTTTCAACATTGTGCTTCGCGATACATTTTAGATAATCGTTTTTCAAATTTTATTATTCCTTTATAAAAGAAGCTTTTTTATAAAGTATCAAAAAACTCGTCTACGGCAACGTTATCGTCGTCAAATTTGGTTCCACGGACATGCTCTTTCAATTTTAGGAATAAATGGAAATCACTGGAGTTAAGTTCGAGGAAATGGTTGAAGTCTCAAAACTAGCTTGGCAAAATGCAATTGAGATCGACGAGTTTAAAGTAACGAAATTACTTGTTTAGCACCATCTCTTTCGACTTGTCGAGAAATATGTTGTTATGGTGTATTTTTATTAGAAATTATTTTTATCAATCATTCACAGCGCCATCTAACGTCGAAGAATTGTATTTCTTGGATTACGTGGACGCCATCTCGCCAGTTCTGTTTCATCCCCATACAAAATTGTGCCCAACGCGCCTAATGAAGTTTTCACTTCAATGATGTACTTTATAAAAGCCGGGGACTTACTTGACATGTTTCATTGCACTTTTCGTATATCAGTCTGAGCCTCTTGAAAAGTAACCTAATCGTGCGCAGTTGTTCTTGCATTTTGGCCTTTTTGTCGTTGCTGGCGTTCTCGCCGTGAGGAGTGCCGTTTGGTGGCTGTAATTTCAAATCCACTTTGATTAGAAAAAAAATCTTTTAAGTATCCTAAGTATTTATGTCGACGATGTATTCACACTAAATGCCAATCTAATCTTGTATAAAAATTTTTGCCAATTTTTAAATTGTAAACGTGAGTGGATGAAAGTGATATGTCGAATTTTTGGGTATTCTCGTTTTTTTGCGTTGATGAAGGTAGTATGTCCATATAAATGATTACAGACCTTAAGATCGTCGATTTAAGCCATATTTTGTTAATGCACATAAAGGTATACTGCATATAAAGTATACCCTATATAGTTAATTTTAAAAAGCAAAAAGTGCAGAAAAGTTTATTTTTGTTAATGGAAGAACCTATGTTCACTTTTTTTTTATATTAAATAATACAAGTGTTTAATTGCTATCATACCATTAATATTTTAGATTGTTTACACAACTTTGCATCATAATTTAGTACAAAAATCAGTTTGTACTAAATTATGAAAATTATAATATTAGTGAAGTTATCAATGCAAATCTATACTAATATATTATATAGAAAGTTAAATTATCAGAGAGTAACATAGGTTATATTCTATAAAGTTATAATAAAAATAAATAAGTAGTGCCATAAAAGTAATAACTTACCTGTATAGCTTTTAATGTCTGAAAAACGTCTTGAGTTCTGCTAACAATATCTTGAACAGTTTCTTGTCCAAATCTGTTTAAAAAAAATGCCGATTTAAAATTGTTTACTTAATAAAATAATATTACTTAATTCAATGGACTCTTAAATCAAAACAGAATGAAATACTTAATATTAAACAGATAAATGAATATCTATTGATTTCTTGAACACAAATCATATAGTCTGAGATACGAAGAGAGGTCGTCCTTTCAAACATCTGTTTACCAGATGAAAAGTATATTTTATCAATTGTAATAGTTTTTTTTTTAATTAAGGATATCCACGAACATATTGCAATAGACAATACGATCGCGATTTATTTTCTCATTGATAACAATTGACAAAATATACTTTTCGTCTATTAAACAGATGAGTGAAGGACGGCTCCTGTACTATAAAAACACAAGTAATATATGAAAATCCTATACAATTTTTTTTTAGAAAAGCACTTACTTGCATAACGATGCTGTATTGAATTCCTTGCTCTGTGGCGGTGGCTGAGGTGCGGGTGGTGTCGGTGTGGCTGTTACTGCTTGAACCTGACCCGCTGCCTGCATAGCACCTGGAACTTTATGCATATTTATGCGATCAATTTGACTGTAGCCATATATATGAGTAATCTCTCTTCAATAATATTGAAGCCTTACTATATGGAAACAAGTTAAATGAGTCCACTTTCTACTCACTTTTTTGTTTCCATTACTCAAGCTTACTGAAATGCATCTCGGTGAAAATTTCATATCAGCTTGCTTGATGTATGCAACATAAATGTACTCATTAATGTTGCATACATCAAGGCTACTGGTGGCTACTGTCAGTTTTACAATCCATACACAGTTGCGAAAAGCGTGAACTACCGCCGTCACATGCAAATATGCATGGATTGTCACAAAGCAAAACTGCAGTGATGCAGGTACCTCTAAGTATTACGAAAATATCTATCTATGAAATCTTAAATTCTTGATGTATTTCACTGTCGATGTATCCATAGACAGAACAGGTGTGCACCATTATAATACTTTTTTTAAACGAATCTCGTAAATTTCACTCATAGCAAACACACTTGTGTCTGCCCTCAGTGTTCAAGTACACAAACCAACTGTATGGATTGTAAAACTGTGCTACCAGTCTATAACACAAGTGGTGCAAGTGTAATAAAAGATAAGGGTCATAGGATGATAAAGGATAAGGGATAAGGAAGAGATAGGGTAAATTGATAAATTGTCACTCAGAATAGTGAACTAAGTGTGTACATTCTCATCAAACTAACTATGTATTTATATTTCTCAAGACTACTTGATAATGTATTGATAATTGACATACCTGGTTGCTGCACAGCTTGTGGTCCAAGTGCACCAGGACCTCCCGCACCACCAACACCCATACTCTATGGAAAGTATAATAAATATATTATAATAGTGATATTGGTAATTTCTTCTCGTCACCGCTGCCGCAAAATCTGAAGACCAAGGTTTACAATCAGTGCGATCTACCAGGAATGACATATTGTGCTGAAATGTGACTTGAAAGTCTTCATCCGAAGCGACTCGATGCAGTGTGCAGAAGACCGTGCATGGTGGCAAGCCTTAAGAGAGGCCTACATCCAGCAGTGGAGAGACATGGGCTGATGATAATGATGAGGTGCCATTTGGTGAAACCAGAAAACAAGGTTTTAGTGTATATATATAAAATAATTGTCATACCTGTGGGCCCATACCCATATTGCCCATTTGATTCTGCATAGCAGTGCCATATGATGGTACCATCTGATTACCCATGCCCACCATTCCAGCAGAATTAGCCATTGGATTTCCCATTACACCTGAAATTGTACATATATAGACAATTAGTTTAAATATGGGTACAGTTATATCATAAATATAACTTTGGCTCGTCTTTAGGATGATTATAATGATATATTTAAAGTATTCACTTTACAAATTACAATTTACAAATTTACAATTACACATTACAAATTAAATTAATTATTACAAATTTAGGCACAGATAATAGAAAATGTTGTTGTTTGTTGTTGAGGTGAGGTTATGTTTATAATATTTAAGTGTCCGTGTATATTGAGAACACACAATCTATTTCTTAGTTTATAAAGTCATAACGAAGTTTTAATTACTACAAAATAGTTTATTGTACCTGCTAATTGGTTAGGCATAGACTGCATTTGAGCGCCCATAGGCCCGCCACCGAAGCCCGATCGCATAGCCGATGTATTAGCTGGAAAATTACCAGGAAACTGGTGCCCTTGTCCCGCCATTTTTAGTTAATATAGACTACCTATATTCTAGGTTTATGCAAATTTTAATTTAGTATTTTCAATTTAAGAAACAAATATATTAAATACAAATCAATCAGAGAACACAATATTTATTTACACTCACTTAGCAATTGCAAATTAGCATTGTCAAATGAAATGAAATGTCAATGTCATGTCAATTATCAAGTTAATGCAACGAATGAACCGGCTGGTCATAGAGTAAAATAATATAAATATATATAGGATAAGAAATATAACAATGACTGATTCTGTTCAAAACCTAGACTATTAAAAATAATATAAAAAAATAATAAGGAAAATGACACCACGCACTACAGAAGAATTAATTTTGAAGCCATATTTTAAAGAAATGAAGACAAATCTTAAAAAGGATAGTGTTCTAAAATTGGAAGATATATCATGATATGTATTATAAATTGTACTATATAATTAACTAAACTTGAATAAAAATAGTATATGCATAGAGAATAGAGGTAAGGAGTACCAACTTACAAGGGTGTTAAACTGAAAAGTGGCAAGCTAAAAGCATTAAAATATAGTGGTTCATAAATTGACCAGAATGGCGCTAGTATAGCAAGAGTGTATGTATTATTTTTGCTGACTATAGTAGTTAATGAAACCTACAAAAACTGCTGTGAAATTCTAAAATTTGTTGGCGCTTTCTTTAAAATTTACACTCTTGCTATACTAGCGCATGCTAGCGCTACCCTTATTTAACGCCTTTCAACGAACACTAGATACACAGAGATGGTACTCCTTACCTCTATTGTCCTATAACTCCTATATCTCTAGCGAGTGGTATGTACATGAAGAAACTTTTCTTCCGATCTGGATCTGTCTGACATTTTGCAAGTACCTACCTACTGACTACTGTCCCATTATTATCCTTTCAAGCAAAACTGCGGACCTCAATAATAATGTGGACAATTAAAAACCTAGAAACTGTTCAAATTTATGTAGAAAATTAAATCTAATATTTCAAAAATCTTTTTAGAAACATCTTTTACCTATTTTCTCAATGGCGGTAACTTTGGCGTTATGCCAAGTAATTGACGACATAAAATTCTTTCGACCTAATTCTTTCTTTGTCGAAATCTATTTTAGAACAGGAATCTAAGAAAGATACACAGTGCAAAGTTCCTTTAGGTATATACCTACAACATCGATGCCTACAATAGATACGATTTATAAATTTTATTTTCAAAATAGGCCCCTACATACCTACTATGTAAATGTTTTGGACTGCTTCATATTCCTGTAGGCTTCTATAGTCAACGTTACTTTTAATTTATCGAATAAGTATTTATATTATATAGAAAGATAGGTAAGTTTTTATTGCCGCTGAATAACAGCATGTGTGCTGTTGTGTTTCGGTAAGTGAGTTAGGGGTACCAGAGCCTCTCCATTCTTAATTCCTATCCTTAATCCTACTATGTTTGACAGCACACTTGCAGCACCAGTGGCGTAGTTTGTATTATAAGCGACGGTAGCCACTTACCATCAAGTGGACCCTAAGTCTGTCTTTTTTTACATTTTGGTCGGCAGGCCTGTTAAATCACATTTCACTGTGATTTAAAAGAACGAGACGTATAAATTAAAACGTCAAATCTGTAGCTTAAATTTTTATTTTCAGTTTATTCATGTAATCCTAAATTAAGTACAATATACTAGTTTATAAATTAAATATAACAATATTAGATATTTTCTTACGAATTACATGTATGGACATACTATTATTGATATAGATATAGGATAGTTGTGCTTAAATATTATACATTGAATGAAAATGCACTGTAATGGACCATAGAGAGGCACGGAATGCACCTGGCTGCATGAAGCTGTTACGAATACGAATCTATATTCTTTTTTTAAAAACATAATTGAATAATATTTTTTAAATATAGAATCAAACGTTAATGATCACGTGAGCGTGATAAATACCATAATGTCTAAATTGAAATTAATCAATATTATATTATATCAAAATTGTTGACAAGAAATCATCGAGATGAGGTATGTACTTAAGTCACGTAATTTATACATTATTACCTTCACAATCTGTTATAATATCTAGAATTAGTATCGAAAGGTACAGCTTCAAATAACTGATGATATGTTAATATACTGCCGTACAACGTCTTATTTATTTATCTTTAGATTATAAAATATACAATAAAAGTCTATTTAAGGCAAGATGGCCACAATTATGGCTCCGTTACATTAAAATCTTTGTTTTGAATCACTTTGAAATGTCTTAAATTATTTTGAAGTCGGTATAATGTATCAAAAATTACTTGTATCGTTTTCTTTATAATAAATAATTGACCGAATCATTATTTCTACTCATTAACACGCAATAGAGATTCGTGTCGTGTAGGGAATAAATATTTAACAATTTTTTTTTTTTCATTTATCATTCCGCGTAATAAATAGACAACAGGTTTACAAATATCAACAAAATAAATTACGAATAACAGTATTTATTATACAATTATTATAACTAAGCTTACAAAATAAATGAATTATACGTGATTAACTATTATTTCTAATGCCTCTAACTTGTACTAATGTCGCCGGTCGACTTTATTTTTATGTAAATTTTATCTATGTATTTATATCTCTAATCTTGCAATCATTTTGTGATACCTAATGTTAAATAAAGTGATATTTATTAGGGGGCGGCCATTTTGTATTTAATTGATAAACAAAAAATGGCCGACTTATAATATTAGATTCTAAATTTAAAAATTAACTGACAAGACAATAACAAGAAGACAAGCAAAAGTTAGGTAGGTCCTAAAGTGAGTTGTTGTATTTTTCTGTGAATGTACGACCGGCTGACATCTAATTCTTTATAAATAATTTTACATGGACTAGTAATTGAATTATTCTAACTATATGATAAGTACTTTATACCGCTTTGGAGAACAATTCAATAATATTTCAAAGGGCTTGTTGTACAAAAATACACTTACTAATAAGGTAGCTTATCTACTTACAAAAATACCTATATTATATTGTATATATAGGCAGCCCCTTTATTGCTCTCCTCTCAACCTTATGCTAAACCAAGTCCTTTTGCGGGACTCATTGAGCAACGGACATTAAACCTACGTAAACACAGTGCCTGACATTCTAGGTACATATTATTCCCTTACATTCCGCTCATCTGGCATTAAAAATACCACAATTGGGATAATTCAAAGGTTCGAGATTTTGTTATAAGCCAGCGAACACATACTTACATATATATGGACAATAGTTTCGATTATGTGTACCTATTGAATCAGGTAAGGTAAGGTGTGTGTAAGTATATGCCTTTTATCTTAGACTGAAGTGCAGAGTCTCTGAAACTACTCGATTGATTCTAATAATTTCTTTTACTAATAGTTAGCTGCACTGTCCGTGAGTTACATCGATTATATTTTGTTTCCAAATGAGTAACTTCATAGTAAATTAAATATTTCTATATTAAGTCCTGAAAATAGCACAATTACTGTACTTGGACTAAAACAAGCTATCAAAGCTCGGTGAGCGTTTTCAAATCATAAATTTTTAAGAACATAAGTTTAAAACAAGCGAAACCAAGGCTTTGCTATAGTGTTACACAAAATGTGAGGGACAAAATCATTTTTTTTCTCTTCTGTATAGATCTCATAGTTCAGATCAATTTACATACAATTTGAGTTTTGAATTTTGTCTATTTCCGTCTTACGCTCAATACCAGAAGAATTGAATCAGCCCATAGCTTGTGACATGCTGTTTATGCTTGGAAGAAATATTTTAACTATCAAAATTATAATTGTAACATCTATGCTATAAAACAAGGTCTCAGAAATTAATTATCTCATTAAATTATCATTATTCGGAAGTAAAATGTGAGGTTTTTTTAGTAAATACCAGAAGTGTGGATAAATTATAAGTTAATATAAGAGGAGCTTCTTGGTGAAGATTTTTTTTATTGTCATAAAACAGCTATTCCTTACCTAACATTTTAAAATATAAGGATACATTTACGATGGAGAGGAAGATGAGTGAAAGATGTATTTATTATATTTTAATATAGATATGCAATTATTTCGCCTACAAATATATATTATTTATTACAATACCATCACCTAGTTTTTTTTTAGACCAATAAGTACTCATATAGTAACTTAAATCTAACAGGAAAAGCTCATAGCTTTGGTCATTCCATTTTTGGTTAGCATTCTTAATATATTTTCTAGTAACATCTATATTTTTACTAAATATTTATTTGGCATTTCTGCGGTAACGAACGGAAAAATTCTATCGAACCTTTTCCTTTACTTATTTGAAATTCCATTCGTTAAAATAACCTCTGTTGAATGCTTCTTTATATTTTCTTCGAACTTTAGTAAAAATTGACATTGGCAGGGTTCACGCGTTAGATTTATTAAACCTTTCATTCTTATTAGAACTCAATCCACGAGCCTTATTGTTATTTGGTATCAGATCTAAAAATCATTCTTGTAAGTCAAAGCTCAGTTCGACGCCAATGTTATCAAAGTGAAATCGTTTACTGCATACGAGCCTCTTGCAGTTGAGGTGGATACTGCAAGGGAGGAAGCAGCGGTGATTGGACTCCTCCGCCTGGCAGCGCGTAGTAAGGAGAAACGTAGCCAGCTCCACTGGCCGCTGCGGCCGCAGCAGCTAAAACAAATAAACACGTAGGTTAATATAATATCCTCAATTAAAGTCATTAATGTTTATCCACTTGGTTTATGAGAGGTATAAAAGATGCATGAGGTCTACCACGGACATATGGATAACGGGTTTGTAAAGTACCAGGCTCAAACGGTCGATCAACGACTTTAACTCCCGCAAATTCTTCTGGCAATTTCTGGCCTGCCTACTCTCTGATACACCCTACCAACCTGCACTACTTAAGTATGTAAATACCTACTTACCGAGTCGATCGAATTGTAGTCCAAAAATTTTGATTATCTACCTCAATTTTTTTTCAAGTCTGAACATCCCTGGTAGACTCTAAAATGTCTTGATAGAAAAAAAATCCAGATTCTAATACGCCAGGTTAGGTCGAAGTTACAAAACAGTTACTACGAGTTGTAATTTCGACCTTTTGTACAGTACCTATCCTATAAATAATGTATTGAAATCTGAACGTTATGTTTACACAGACTTTGTGAACCCTACGCTGAACACCTTTTGATGCTTGTAAGAAACCTTGCTGGCTAACTTTTTATCCCTCTAAGAGTGATTTTTTCTTTTGACAGACAATATTTTAGGTGCAAACTATATATTAACTATTAGTTGGTTTCACAAATGATATGAACCTGCAGCTGTAGCGTAAGGATCGAAGCCAGCAGCAGCATACTGTTGTTGGTAAGCGGCCGCTCCTTGGGCAGCTGCTGCCTGATATTCATACAGGTGATTTGCGGCTGCTACGGCTGCAGCATGTTGCAACTGAGGTAGCTGAACCAGACCTCCAGCCCCAGTGCCGACCCCTGCGCTAACTCCTCCGACGGCATACCCTGGCGCTCCGTAAACGTATCCAGGGGAAAGTCTGTCAAATTAAATAATATATTACGTGGAGCAATGCATTTAAATGACTCTAAGCGTCAGTTCACACCGAAAGGCGACGCGACGTACTCGTTTTAAGATAGCATTACAATATAGAACTTAGTTTCTACACAAAAAGGTACGCAGTTCAGTAATACATACGTAAAGCGGTGTCGGCGACGCGAGATGCATCGCGTACTCACTGAACTGTATAGTATACATTTTTGCCTTTCTGTGTAGTAAGTTAGTTCTATATTGATTGCTAGGTACCTTAAAATTTGTGCGCAGCGTCACGTGTGAGTGTGAGCTGACTCTAATTTGTCAATGTAAACTTTTCGTACCTTCACAACAAAATATAAACGAGGTTGTTGTGTTTAGTACTCGTGAGTTTCATTAAATGCATTTATTTTTTGTTCCAAGGCGAATTTATACATTTAGGAATCTTAAAAATAATAGACATGTTTGACTATCCCATTCAGATAATCCGGATAGCGGTTTTTTTATGTAAATTATTAATTTCTTATTTTTCTCTTATAAAATAAACTTTTTTTCTAATAATTTTGTAATACTTCTTGTTGTTAATACCTGCAAATGAATTTTATTGTCCGAAGTAAATTAATTTTACTTATATATAATAATATTATTAATTTATTTTATAGATTAATTCCTGAACGTATAATCTGGATGACCGACCATTCACGACATTAGAACAAATCGCAAATGATCGACAATAATGTATTACTTCTTTTAAAAAAAACATCGTCACACTCTAGTACCTAGCCCCTTTTGCAGCCTCGACACAGCAACAACAAAATCTATATAAGTTTAAGTTATGTTAGTAGACATCGATAAACTCCTGTGACAAAGTTATAAGTAGTCCATTGATCCTAGAGTTAGCCGCCGCCGTGCGTCATTGAAGTTTAAAAAAAGTATTTTAAAATTATATCAAACGAGAGGCGACGTCCTCCCGACCAAAGTATCTGGAACACTTCGTCTCTCCCTGGATATATATTGAACGTCAAAAAATTCATCTTAGAATTTAGATCGAAATTTCAACATTTTATTACGTAATGCAAAGTATAGATTTTATCTCCCGACTGACGACGAATAAGCACGAATATGTAGGTAATAGAATACAATATCACGAATATCAGTATTAGATTGTATATAATATCTGAATGTGGAATATATGTCAATTATATATATTTAGAAGTGGCGTCTATTTGACGACACGTTTGGTCTAGTGGCTAGTAGCTAACCCTAGTTGTTGAAAATGTGTAAGTGTTAATATTTACCTTTGTACCTGAGGTATTTGTATTTATAATATGTATGTATTTACAAAAAAAAGTAATCTATGTAGTATAATAACTGTCTGGTATCCATAATACAAGCATTAGTTGCTTAGTGTGGAACTAGATGGTGCTGTGTGGAACGTGTGAAGATATTTATTTACTTATTTATTTTCCACCATATGTCGGCGGGTTTTGAAGCAATTAGACAGTATAGATCGACGCAAACTTCGTCCATGTTGTAAAGGAAATGGAGAAGTCAAATGCAGCAGAATAGAATAGAAAAGCTTTATTTTTGCACGAATTTAGTAGTGGCATATAGTTTGTGTGTTGTTTTTCAGTGAGCAATCCTTATACCCTATTAACCCCTTATCCTTTAGGCTAATTAGATCGGCAACTCACTTGCAGCACCTATGGCGTTGCTTATGTTAGTAAGCGACAGTCAAGGCTGCATTTTTAGTAGGGGCACTGTATATGGGCTAGTGCCCAGGGCGACAAATTGCTAAGGGCGGCGAAATTGGGTGCATAAGAAAAAAATATTTGACACTTTCAAAAATGCTTCAAAAAGTGTGCATTAACAAATAAAAATAAATACAGTATAAATTTATATATTCTTATAAAAACTATATGATTGTAAAGCTTCACAATTTTGAAAAATTTGTGGTTTTTATAGCGGAAAGTCAAAAAGTATACTAAACCCTCATTCATTTCGTTCAGAATATGAATTATGGGGCGGCATTTTTTTACGGTGCCCAGGGCGGCACAAAAGGACACAAAAGGACACAAAAGGAAAAGCAGCTTTGACTTACAAAACGGCCCTGGCCGATAGTAGAGGACCGTTAGCCTGCTTTCCGACCTTTTAAGAGAAAAATATGTTTGTTTTCTGATGTAGAGTATCAGAGTAATTACTTCTGATACTCTAAACGTTGCATTACGAAAAGAATAATGAAGAGGGAAAATCTGTTGAGCCTGTTCAAATCCTCGTTCAGTGAAAGCGGTCAAGTGTGGCTCAAGAGGTTCGCGTTAAATTGCGTCATCAGAGCCGCGTCTCGTCAGCAAATTATTCAAGGAGCTTCCACCCCGTACTACGTCACTATTAGCATCCCGTACGACTTTCTTGTCCTCTTCACTCGTCAGCGTGCAGCCAAACGCAATTGTTTGTCGTGAATTTTTTCACTTCGTATGGGTATTAGCGTGGTAGAGGAAGTGAAGGGCTTCGCGCATGCGCCGTAAACGCCCGCCCAAGTGCTCCGCCCGACTATCACGCCCACCCGTGATCTACTTGTCCTATTCGTGATTCTAATACCTACTTGTTTACACTTTAAGCTGCCCTCAGACAGCCGGAAAGCCTCTTTGAATTCATAGACGTAAGAACGCCAAGTGTCTTAAAAAAAATTGTGGCTCTTAAACATTACTTAAGGCAAAAGGCCTTATATAAAGTAAAAACGTTCTCGGACACTTATTACAATTTGAAAACATGACTTAAGTTGGCCTTATACGCTAAAAGTCCTATTTTTTAAAAGCGCTTAAGGCACATGCCTCGTCAGATGAAGGTGTCACAAAACTATTAGAATATCGTTGCTATTAAATATTATGTTTACAAATATTGGCCTCTCTTGTCAGTCTCTGACACATTCATTGCACTAATCTCTTTGTAATTGTTTAATAATAGTTACTAGCTATAGCCCGCAATTTCGTCAGCGTATCTTTATGAAAGCCTATATGATATTCTGCTTGTCATTCTGACAGTTCGATTCTTTTAATCAGATTCTGAATTCATTGGGGCATTCCTGTTATCTGTGGCCAGCCTAATACCATACTTCCCAAAGGGCAGGCGATAATGAGATAGATACATTTATTATAGAATATTGCATTAAAGTATACCAAAACACGCGCAAACAGCATTAGGTAGACAAAACTGGCGACACATCACACAAGCTAGAAACACCTAGATACAACGACAATCAACATCTAATATAATAAAGAGTGTTCATTTTCGTCTATAGATACATATTATGTTTTTTTTTTTCCTAGTAAGTAAATAAGTTTGTGGAATGGTTACAAAATGAATAGCATGCAGGAAAATGAACATGTGTACATAATATTATGTTTGTAGTGAAAACTAAAATTGCACGCTTGAAGGGTTGTCAATGTTAAAACTTAGTGATAACAAGAGCTGAAAATTATTGCAATAAAAAAAAAGTCAAATGGAAAATATTTATAATTTCATTAGATTCTTTTTTATTCATTATTCCTTTGTTATTTAGATGAAATAATTATGCTTGAGTCTCGATTGGGTTATAAAGTCATAAATTTTAGGGTGTTTTTTATACTTGGCTTTTTCGATGCCCAGTTCAGTACTTAAATTAATATTTAAAATGTTCAAGTAGTATTAATTGACGTATAAATAATATACATCTATTTTTATGTTGAAAAATAAGTTAGGTACCTACTAATAAGGGTGTTAAATATACTCTGTGTGATTAAAAATCACAACGTTACCGTATTTAAACTGTAATTAGAAATAGAATAAAGATGAACTATTTTAAATGTGGAATTAATGTGGAACAGTTAAAAATTAGTCTGTCTAATTTGGTTCTATGAATGAAAAAGTAAAACCCATATCTGCGCACCCAATTTCATATTACATCGAGCATACCACTCGTTAGTTCTTCACCAGAATTACAAAATTCCTATTGTAGGTACAAATTGCTTATTAATTACTTACCTATATTTCAAAATTGATGGGCACTCAAAGAAGACATGCGATGACGCAACGCCTACTTTGTTTTAATAAAGTGATTGGAAGAAAACAGTAAGCGATTAGGCAAATGAAATTTTCATTTGTTTTTCAAAGGGTCGGGTGAGTTCCGTTGAATAATATATGAATGTTGTGGTGTTTCGGAAGTGTTTCGGGGGTTAAAGGAATCGGGTTCGAGTGCGCATCGATCAGCGACACTACAAGTCACAGAGTAATATTAACACCGTGACGGCAGGCGGAGGACACACGGCAGCGGCGGCGGTAGTAAAAGTATTGGGTCGAGAGAGCGCTCACACCTACGCACACAACAGCGCAATCTCGACCGCAACATACAGCAATTCGGCATCGACTCATAGCGACACCGCGGACCAATCATTAAATAGTACAATACAACAGGGAATAACTTTGTAAGTGTATTAAACGAAATCCACCACCAACAAAACTCATTTCAAATCAACAAAATCGTACACGAACACGGCATAAAACATATAAAAAAATAAAGAAAGAAAACATTGAGTGTCGGTAACGATGCGTAAAAGTGTCATGGCGGTGAGCGGCGCCCGCGCGTGCGCGCTGCGACGCGTCGCTTCGGACGCCGCCCATGCTCTGGTATAGCTTTGGTATAATAAAAAACATTAAAAAAACCCAATCGACTAATTCACACCCAAAACGAAAAAAATCCACGCTCACGCTCACGCTTTCCATAGATACCTATGTGGAAAATGTTTGATAATTTTAGTCTAGGTGTAGTCCACCGGCTGCCGCGCCCCATAATCTTCTGGAGACACCACTCGCCTCATCTACCGAGACAAAATTCAGCTCAACATACTTTATATTAGGCACTCGCATTAGATAAATACCCTGTACCTAATTGCAGAAGAAATTATAACACTTTTAAGTTTAGAGGCTGCCAGTAATGTTTTTATTTAAATTTTATTTTATACTCTGAAACTGAATAGAACCGCGATGCCACAGACTAAATAATGGAAAGAAAGCACAGATACTACAAAACTAAACGCAGCAGTAGTCCAAATTAATGCCTAAAAGCCTTATTATTATTTTCTCTCACAAGCAATGATATAATTAGTTATACCACTAAAACGTAATTATAATCGAATTCGTAAACATATAAGAAAATATTGGTTCACATTCATACAATTATCTGAAGTTAAATATAATAGCGAACCATTTATAAATAAGTCCACAGTCTGATTTTTGTCTCGTGAGATGTAGAACTTTGCGGCACACAGCGTCGCTAGTGCTGGCAAATATTGAAGTGATGAACCATTTAACATTGATACAATTATGATTTTCGAAGAAACAGGCTTCCACTTACCCGTAAGGAGATTGCAACACCGTAGGATATCCTGCGCGGACTCCAGCCGCTGCGGCGAGACCAAAACCTGCAACAATTATAACATCGCCTTTAATATACACTAAACCGCTCTAATACTAACCTTACTTTAAACTCTGTCTATACAACTCAGCCGATTAGAGAGCTAGGTCTCTAGGAAAGGTCAAAGCTACTATTTTTAACGTAGTCGGAGGCAAGAAATGTTGGACCTCTTTAAACGGATTTGTATGAAAATTGTCACACAAATAGACTGATCTAGATTTAGCATATACTATAGTATGTGCACATACACATTCAGTATCCTGATGATACATTCTCGCGGAATTAGGTCAACTTTAATATTATCTTAAGATAATATGACCAACACTTTTAACAAACTGTTAAAAGATTGTGTTGTTAACAACACTTTAGTTCTAAATCTATCAGCAGATGGCGCAAGCACAGCAGCAGGCAGGACAGTTTTATATGAAATACATTTTTAAACATTACAAATAAATCGCAACGGATGTAACGTGTCAAAGAATACAGTAATCCACTGGAAAACATTTTCATCATCGGTGCTCTAGAAAGTTTTATTTTAGTCGCCTCCACTTAGCGGAAGTGGATAGAGAGGAGACTGAACTAAGATACCTATATATAACGAGATGATTGGACAACTTCCAAATGACACAAGATACGAACGAGTCAACTTAATGCAGGCGACGTTAAAATGTTGAATTTCTTTTTATTGCATTGTTAAGCCCGTAGCGGAGTTTATTTTTGTCGCTCGCCAGCCCGGGCGGCGCTGGCATTCAGGGACATGTCTCTTGACAAGAAGACTACGAACATTGGCTAAAAATGGTTCAGACGTTGGCAACGTCGTGCAATGTGTACATGGCATGTTATCCTTTATTGTGAACGGTATTTAGCAGATATATTTTTCTAAAAACACTTGACTTCTTAGTTTTTAGTAGTGTCGGTGTTCTAATGGCCCTAGAATAGTTTCATCTATACATTCAGAAGAATGGCAACACTAGGAGGAAGTTAACGCCAGTTTACGCGTATCCGCGAAATTTCTAAGCACCTAAGAATCGTGCGCAGTGTCTCTTTATCCGATTGATGAAAATGAACTTTGTTGCGAAAAACCTCAATGTTTAAATCGTTACCCAAACAAAACGAAACTCTGTATTTAGGAGCTGCAATCACGACAATAATGTAATTCCAAATCATACATCGCTGATTAACCAGTAATGACTAAAGAGCGTGACCTCTAGCGGGCCCAAAGCACCGGGGCTATTGTATATGGTGAAATTTCATCGGTGATTACGGATCGCATCCGGAGCGGCCCCGGATGGTGTTGCGGTTGGGCTGCTGCGATAATGTCACGTCGACCTTCTGTGAGGCTGACCACTGGTGCCAACAGCTGCTATTGCGAATAACAGCCAATTATATCTGGCATCACTTTTGGCATAAGGCTTGCTACATTGTCTTTAAAATCTTTATTCGCATTAGTCTCATGATCCGTTCATTGATTTAATCTATTTACTCGTCAAAGATGTTCCCGTAAATTTCTTTATGAACTCAAATCTATTGCAACGAGTAAACGTAAAGAGTCTAAGTTTAAATGTATTATTCTATTAATCTTCGTTACTCAAGAGGTCTGATGTTACAAGGCTCACTTATGGATTTACCGATGAGTCGAAAATTCAGGTCGATATAAGAGAAGTCTAAAGTAGTTGTCCTCAGTTAAAAGCGTTAACAACTAGGGGGTTTCTTGCCGAGTTCTTTTCCCTAGAAGCAGCTTTCCGAACCGGTGGTAGTTTGTAATTGTAAAAAATGTTGACGAGGATAAATGTTTTGTGAAAAACTTACATCTAATAAATGATTTATTATTATTATTATATTATTAAAAGAGCGCAGTTCATCAGCTAATTGTTTTGACTAAATCTAGACTTACAACTCGATATCTGCTACAATGATTGAACGAATAGGTTAAGTTAAGGTATATAAAATGTAGGAAAATTCATATTATTTCTTTTTACTGAAGATTTTCCTTCACAACGAAAAAGTTTCAGTGAGTAATTTGGACGCAATTAACGTCAATGGTAAAAAGACAACATCGGAAAATGATGGGTTTGATCGCGTGCCACACGAGTCCGTGATGTGCGACCACATTATTCGATCGATGCTGTTACCATTTGACGGCCGAGGTCGGACTGTCCACTGTAAAGCTTATCTAGATTCATTAATATTTTTCCTCTTTCCTATTATATTCATTGTTGCACGGCCTAAATGCGACGCTTTGTTACCCACTGTGACCCCGATATGTGTTTTTACTTAATCGATTGCCTATATTGTTAAACATACAACGAATAAAATTTTGAAATGTTTACCTATAGAAAAGACGTGTCCTAGATTCGAGAGCTTTGACTCAAGTTATCATAAACTCTGTCTAGACTCCCGTCATTTCGTCAATGGAATTCGGTCAATCTCTAATTAATAAATTGACAGGTTAAATAAAAAAAAATTGAAATATCAGGGCCCCTAGTCAAGATGCAAACACTTGTAACGCCCCAATAAAAATTTGACCAATTACCAAGCTTTCTCTTAGCGTTCTCTATTCGTTTCCGAAGTACGCAACGAAGTGTTTGCATCTTGGCTAGGGGCCCAGGGCATAGTGCGTTCTGCAGTCATCGACTCGGCAACCCATTTGACGCTTGAACAACATCATGCTTGAAGCGAGGTGTTACGCCGATATCCTATAAGCTTTCCTCTGTCCACCACACAAAATCATAAAATCTCCCAAACATGATTTTATTTTTCTATCGATAAATGTACCAAACCATCTTATCCAACTAGAGGGCTTATACAACGTCTATTTAATCAAAGAAATATATTATTAAGAAAGAAATTTATGGATATTGAAGGTTTCTATAGTTTCAAATTTTAAATGTTCCCCACACGTCTCATAA
This sequence comes from Synanthedon myopaeformis, assembly GCA_944738685.1. Classification (NCBI taxonomy): domain Eukaryota; kingdom Metazoa; phylum Arthropoda; class Insecta; order Lepidoptera; family Sesiidae; genus Synanthedon; species Synanthedon myopaeformis. Next base: position 9,919,779 of record OX122914.1, on the reverse strand, counting down.
GAGAAACTAAATTAATTAGGGTATATGTTTATGGACTAATGCTATTCATAATCAGCTCACATAACCCAAGCATTTGCTGAATGTTTACAGGAACAGATTGCACAAATGAAAAAAGGAAAAAATTGTATCCACAATTTTGTTTTTATATCTAGACTTTCTCTAACAAGTTTTATCCTAAATATAAACTTTTTAAAGAGATGTAAAACAAAAGAATGTTGTTACACATTTAAAATAACATAAAACCAATAGGATCCATATTTAACTGTATAGCAATGTCTAGTATTCAAGATCCTTAAAGCTAACATGTATATTAGTTACCTATGTACTATGTACTTACTATAAACGGTTTATGTGCATGTTTGTTTCAGGGACTTCGGGAGTATTGGGTCGTTGAACTCCAGAGCCGACACTAAGTCCTTTACGTCGCTTGTAAGGATTCTACGGAAATACGATTTTAGAACCAAGCGGCTCCAGTAATGCCGATTGCGCGCATGAATTTATTACTACAACCTCATGGACTCAATTTCAGGTCACGTATGTTTAGGTAGTGAGCTAGTCTATGAAACTCGTAAACCTTATTACTTGCATTATATAGGTTGCAAGTTTATTAATCATTAAAATAAACAATTTTAGAGAGTTAAAGCAAATCATAATTATTTCGAATTTGATGTAAAAAACAACCGATATGGCAAAAAATTCTGCCCCATTAGTTTCCATATCATAGGCAGATTTTTTGTCATATCAGTTGTTTTTGCCATATAACTTACTGATTAGGAATAGCTCTAAAGTCTTAATAAAGACAAAATAATCCACCCTAATATTATAAATGCGAAAGTCAGTTTGTTTGTTACGCTTTCAGTCAGCCTAACTACTTAACCGATCATCTTGAAATTAGTAAAAACACTTTGTAATGCAAGCGAATTTGTAAGGCAAACAAAGTTACTATTGTTATTATAACGGCGGTACATGGATAACTGGGAGACAGGAGAGCTTTTAGCTGGTAGGAGTCCGGCACTACTTAACTGTTTAGACAGGTAAGTGTCCAATGATGGATTTCCTCTCCTTATATATAAAAAAAGTAAAAAACACTATTGCTGTAGTTTTGCTCAAGAACGAATCTAGAAACTTCGTGAATAAAGAGGAAATTAAAGAACAGTATAATTAAACTACGCGTGTAAACGTAGCAGCGAATTGTTAATCCTTCCTTTGCCATTTGTGCCGTGCACTTTGTGAATACTGAGAAATGTAATACAGTGAGCTCTGCCAAAAATCGACTTGGATAGCACTATAACAATTAAATCTTCGATAAACAATACAATACAATGTATAGCTGCAATAATTCGTGTACATTGGCCGAGTAATAATAGATGATCACAAGACGTGGCCCAGATTTTGTTGACCAAACCGACAGTTGCTCTCACGACCGTGACAGAGTTTGGCGTTGATCTCCGGCCTTCTCTTTGATCTGACTGTTGTCGTTACATGTTATGCAGACAAATGTCAGTCCAATACTATTCACCAGCTTTCACAGTCACACAGGTTTAAATTCCTCTTAATGGAGAATGGTCTCACTTAAAGGTTATCGCCTAAAAACGTATGCAAATATGTGGTGATACAAGTTTTCCGATAGGTGCGCTCTTATGAGGCAGATTGGATAACAGAGTCAAACTTTTCAGGATGGGTTAAGCGGCAATTAACTGTCTGAGTTGCTTGTTGGGATAACAAATTTAACAATTGGAAGTAACTGAAACCCTTATTGTATCAGATAACAATAATAAAACTTCGAATTAGCAAGCGGGCAGTAGCCAATGAGGACTGCTGCCTAATCAGGTCAAATTTTTGAAACTCACACACGTCTGTATTATTTAAGAAATGTTCGGATTACTAATTTAAAAATAGATAAACTCCAGATCGTTAGTGTGTAAACGAAAGCGTCAAAATTAAATACCAAAGAATCTAATAAGGTTACATGATATTTTTACTTTTTTTTAATTGGAATTTATTTGCATTAGTTTTCATCCTAATAGTTCAGTATAAGTTTTCTAAATATATCTAAAGTGGATAGAATGTTTTGGTGAACCACTTCTATGTCGCAAACCAAGCATTGCGCAGCGAGACCTCAACAAAAGATAGAATGGCAAAAGATGTTGCTGGCGTGATGCCAAGCGCTGGTGTGTCGTGGCGCGGAGGCGGCCGCGACGATGTTCCCAAAACTGCGTATATTTAGACAAAATAAAGAGCGCGCCGAAGACAAAACGAGACGCAACTCTGTTTTATAAATAACCGCGTCGTCCGCCGGACGGAGTCAGCCTCGTTCGACCAACCTCTGCATGCCAGCTGTTATACATAAATAATAATTAAGACGAAGAAAGTTTCAGCCGTCTAGCTTCGAAGATCACGATGATGAGTGTGATAGCGCTTTCAAGGATTTCTCTTATATTTTTTGCTTGTGGCGTAACAGGTCATATTAAAGTCATGCAGAAGCAGTAGGTACTGATCGTATTCGTAACTGCTATACTAGACGACGTCACATTGCCTGTACAACTCGCTAAAACTTAAATGAAACTTGTTGTTTGATCAAATGGCCCCAAGGGTGAACAGTTAAGTCGTTAAACCGTGTTGTATTGTAATTGTTTAATTTTTTAAATAATGTAGATAGGTATGTGTGAATTCATAAAACGAGGCTTCTCCAATCCGCTTGGCGGTTAGGTGAAATTTGTAAATTTATTAAACAGTGACAGAGTAGTAGACCGAATACTCACAAGGCAAAATCATGCAGGTTCGAAACCAATTTAGACTTGTATCCAAATGTTTTTCTATTTAATGTTAGAATTAATTAGAAATAATTATCACTTTTCTAATGGTGTAGAAAAACTTCGTAAAGGAATCTTTATGTCATAGAAGTCTAACAAAAATTGTTGCTGAAGATTGACATTAGGCTAGTTCTGTGACCAAAACCCTACTATATATGTTTTTTTTTTTTAAGTTAAGATCGACAGACAGGCTGACTGTCCACTTGATGGTATGTGGCTATAACACAAGCAACACTACAGGTGCTGCAAATGCGCTGCCGACCATAATTGTATTAAAGATTAAGGGATTAGGATGGGATAGGGAAATGAGCTTTACTCAATCACCAAAACACAATGATCAAGCCCAAGCAATTTTATCATTTGCATCAGTAATCTTTTTTACATAATTTTTGATGAAACTAGAGGTCGTTGTAAATAAATTATTTTTATTTTGCTATTCACTAGGTGAATAACTACTTGGTGTGTATATTATATAAACAACTATGGTAGATTATCATAGGAGTGCAGGGCTTCGTGCGGAAGTCGCGGCAAGGGATCGGGTTACGGATGATACGACAAAGGAACCGGAATTGACACTCGACGATAGGTAACTAACTACACCATTTTAAAATTGCTACTTGAACGATATAGATTTTTTAGAAACAGCTTTAAAATGACATTCTACTTTCATAGTAAAATCTTAATAAGTATATAAAAATTACGTGTCACATGTTCCCCCGCGATGAACTACGGAACCAATTTTGATCAAACTTTGTAACTAAGTATATGTAATTTGGTCCAACATAAAATATGGGATAGTTTTTATTTTGAACCCGGGCGAAGCAGGGAGCGGGCCACTAGTTTAATATAAAAACGTAACCCAGATGATATACTGTGAATCGTTAATTAATGATATGTTTCTATTTGATGGTCGTTTACCGATTTCATGCATCCTTTTAAAAAAAATACTTCTTGTATAGCTTAGTAATAGTTTGCTCTATTTTTTCACCTTAATCTAGTTTTCACTTTAATATTTAATAAAAAAAAATAATTTCAACTGTACAGAATCACATATTGTCAAAAAATATGATGCATAGCTATGCAATATTAGTGAGAGTGAAAATATTAGAAAATAGAGTACCTGACTACAAAGTTTTTTCAGTCCAGTTTGATTTGTTATACGTTTGGTAAGATTTGGCCCACGTTACATCCGCATGCTACGGAAGACACTATTATATTATTATACACCTACTTGGAACGCGTTCAAAAACTTCTAGACTTTAGTACTGACAGTTGACACTGGTGTAGTTAATTTAGGTATTAATTCCATAAAATTACATTCCTACATTCCTTTCTAAAATTATTTTTAATAGGTAACAATTCGAATTTTTTAGCATTCCATATTACTTTATCACCTTTATGATTCTACTAGGCAATTATTTCTTTATTAGTAGTTTTTTTTTAAATAGATGCATTATGCCTCTGCGTTCCAGTCATACACTTGGAGGCCTGTCTTGCGGCAAGGATCACCCCCATACAAATTGACCATAATAATATGACTATCTACCCTCGAGTGGACCATATGATTAATTGACAACACCAATCGTCAGTTATTCTAGGATGCCTTTTCTTACAGGATATCGATGAATTCGTATTCGACAGGAAACTAGAAAATTCATGAATTTTGCAAAAGGAACAAAGATAGTCGAATGCACTTTCAAAGTATGTACTTAGTGCAAATTATACTCAGGAAATGACGATAAATACTTTTTCAGCATAATGAGCTCACGTAAATAAGGTTTTTATTTAGTACAAATAAAGTAAACATTGCGGCATGCGATTTACAAAATTCTTTTGATATTGCGCCGCATTTAAATTGAAAACGGATGACCAGTACACATGAAAAATTTTCATATGATATAATTGATCCGCTATTTTTGTGAGCTATATTAATCTAGTTATATATCTATATACGTAGTGTTTATATATATCTATTATTTCTATTCATTTTTAATCATTCATTTTTAACCAAACTTTTCAGGGGTGATTAAAAAAATGAAAAGTACAATAAAACAAGATATTGACAATGACAATGTCGCATAACGATACCAAACAATAGCACTCCCGACCATTACATAAGTATGGCTTCGTTTCATACAATTATAATATAACACTGCTTCGATATCGATCAGTCAGTCTCATTTCAACACTGCGGCAAATCACTGTTATTATTTTTAAATATATTCATTCATACAGTAAAGTTTACAAGTATAAAGAACTATTTTTTAAAATAGAATGATCGTAATAATTATGTCTGTCGACTAAACACCAGATACTGAATTAGAAGTAGAAAGAATTTATATTTTTTTGTAAAATAAGCACGGAAACTTTGTAATAGGAAGCAAAGTATAATTTATAATTAAAATAAAAAACAGACAAGTATATTATTAAAATAAATTTTATGCATTATTATTATAAAATAAAGTCAATGTCCGCTTTTGTCTGTTTCTCCGCTAACTTCTTCTATCTATCACCCAACGGATTTTGACACGGTTTTCACTAATGGAAAGAGCGATAAACGAGAAAGTTTTGTATAAATATATAAATTGCAGAAAAAATGCATTCGCGTAAAGCAGGGGGCCGGTGGCTTGTTTTTAATTGTTTTTAATTCAAGTTTATTGAGTGTGGGAATGTGAAATTTAAAAAAAAATTAATTACTGTCATGGTGATGTAGTGATTTTTTTTAATTAATAATTTAAAAACACAGAAATGAAATAAAAGTTTTAATCTTTACTTTCAATAAGATTAACTAATTATTTTAAACCCTATGTATACTTTGCGAGTAATGGGGATTAACGTTATTATATGCTTTGTAAAAAAATTGACAGCCATAGAGTACCGCCTGTTTAATATTGGATTATGTGAAGCACGTGCGGAGTTATCGTACAGTTTATTTCATCAACTAATCGAAAAGCCGAAATAGAAAACGGTGTCGCGGGGGGCGATGCAGAATAGTGCTGGAAGGGGTGGCAGGACATATGCATAAGTAATGCATCGGCGAAGGGCGCGTACATCGGCGCACGCGATCCATCCGCATTAATGGTGTATGGCCTCAGTGTGAGCGGGTTTCAAAGATCCTTTTTTTTTTTCAACACATTCAGTACATTCATTCGCAAAACATTTTTTTCATTATAAACTCCCTTAAAATCATATTAGAAACAACAGTCTAAATAACCATTGTGGGAAAATTCTGTAAATTACATAAACATTTCTATTATATAAATATACTTCTAATGCACATTTTGGTCTTTACAATAAATTATTTTACCTACTTATTTTGGACCCTATTTCGCTATTTTTGACAAAATAATTGGGATATTTTCTAAAAAATACATACAATATAAAGACATACAAGCATTGTATATCCATACTATATTATAATGTAATATTTCAAGCCTTAACTAAACCGATCATTATGAAACTTTGCACACATGTTGTCAGGGATACAAGCAAGGACATAGGGTAAACCTTTCATCCTGAAAAAAACTATTATTCCCAAAGGGATCATCTAAAATAAAATAAAAAATTTACGTCTCACCAACAAGATGTTAAGCGTTATATTGCTTACTTATTTTTTCATTTTGAACGCGGACGAAGTCGCGGGCACCAGCTAGTTCAATATAGTATAGTTTATCTCTTTTTGGGAGTGCATTTTATTACAAAATCATTGAAGTTATTTTTATACATATTGTAAAGGTCGATTTAAATATTCTGTCTGAGTTCTTTAATTCGGTTCTCGCTGCATGATTTAGTTTAAAGAATATTAATAAGTATTTACTTTATGTCTGACTATCGTCATGGTCGTCACTCAGGCTAACAGTCCACATGATGATAAGCGCGGCTACCGTTTCCTATTTTTTTTATTTTAGTCAGTTACGGTATTGTTTATAAATTAAAATATTGTAATCAAAATTATAAATAAATTGTTTTATAAATTTATACCTATAAAGTAAATTATGACAATCTCCAATTTTTATGTAAAATTATAAGTACATATTTAAAATTTATAAGTCACTGAACAAGGGACCGTACCCATTTGTGCTCGTTCAACATTCATGGACAAAACCCTACAAGTTTTGTAAAGGGCTCCGTACTCTTCATTACACGACGATGACTACGTCCTTGATGAAAATTTACGATTCAATGACTCTTCATAAATACTGCAAATAGTTCGCAATTGCAAATAATTTGATCTTGGTACCATTAAATTCAATAATTTTCGTTTTTATTGCATTAAATGTCAACTACATATTTCTAAAAAAAAAACCACTAAAACTATTACCTAATAAGGATTTTTATTAACCCCTGAAAACCATAAAAAAATCTCGTTTTGTTTTGTTTGGCATTTGAGCCAATCTCGAATTCAGACGGGTGTAATAGCCTAAGGCCACATTTTAAGGGCCAATTTAAAGACTTATTATATTATACTTTTATTTGACAACCTTAATTTAAATTTTCGCAAATGTTAATAACAAGAAAGTCAGTTAAACTGTTTTTTCAAAACTTATAAAAACTATATATATTTTAAGTATGCCTTCTTCTTTATATCAATAAATTTGATATTGTTGATTCTAATGTTGATTCTAATGAAAGAACTTATATTTAAGTATTGTAAATTTGTTTTGATAAAGAGGTGGCGAGTAGACTGATGGTTCGAATAGAAGCAATACCAGAAAAAGTCGACTGTGTGAGCACTAGGAGAGGGTAAGAATTCGTACCTACAAAGTAACACCAGCTGTTCACTGGGTCTTGTAAAATACTTAGGCATACGCGTTAGATAATAACCATCCAATTAGCCAATTATCTATTAATAATCTCGTGGTTATATATACTTAAAGAAGACAATAAAATTGAGTGACAATACGTTTATTTAGCATAGACTATTAGCATAGAAAATAGGGTATATTTATGCTTCAAGTTAGTCGTGTAAAATTTTTTTAGAACACCACAGGCCATAAGACAGAAGACAGGTGTGAATCGATTTCTCAATGGCATGAACCTAGAAAGAACAACGGACGGAGTGCTTTCACTGTACAAAGTGAAGCACTGTAATGGCGGCGCGTTTTATTTGTGCGTGTACGTTTTTACATGTGGAAAGTGATTCCTTGTTCTTTTTTATCACGTAAAGTGCTACAGGAACAACATTTCACGACGCAGGTGGCATAATTAAATAGTTATTTTAATTACTCATTACGTGTACCCTTAATCAACGCTAGCTAGCGGCGTAATGGCGGACGCCGAGCTTACATATGGTTTGTATGTGTGGGTATTAACATGTAAATACATGTTACCGAGCTTACTATGGTGCTTTACTTTATTAGTATATGGAATTCCGTCCGTTGTTTTTCTAGGTTCATGCTCAGTGGTTGGTACGAGTTCGCTTAATAATTCAGAGTGTCGCGTCGTTTGTTTGGACAAGTGCCTTGTTCGGCCTTCATTAACACTCCCATATAATAAAACTTTAACAATGTTTTCATAATCGACGTTGGCACGCTGAAATCGCCTAACAATTTCAACCTCAACGCATTTAGAAACTGGGCTACAAATATTTCTAACCGCGGATAGATAAACCGAGAAATGGGTAAACAAAATGAAACTTGAACGAGCCACGATGTAAATATATCTAATATCGGTAATAGGTAGTAGTACTACCTACTGTATGAGTATAGTGTATGAATGTACTCGTTAGAAATATGTACTATTATACAGTTTTATTGCCAGTTTAGATATTTTTTTCTTTTACAGATAGTTATGGAGTATTATCAGCGAACTTGAATAAATATATATTTCAAGTACACTGTCCACCTTGTTTAGAATTGCGGTGTACGAGTATGTATATGTATTTTAATTTTTTCCATTAATTAAAATTTCCAAATATGACCCCGCCGGGAATCGAACCCGGGGTCCCTGAGACGTTAGGCAAGTACCCTTGCCACTCATCCAACGGGCTCGTCGTCGTCAGATGTACCGAAAATCAACCCAAAAAATCTCGTACTAGAGCGACGCGTCCCGACTTCGGACTTTAGTCAAAAATTCAACGTGTAAAAAAAATTGCGACGGGTACTGTGGCTTATAGTAAGATGAGTTACTTCAAGAGCTATTTTTTATCATTCATGCGACTGTGTTGGTATTAAGTTAGTACCTAATCTTAATAATTTCATTGGAAATTCACAGACGCTATAATAGTATATTTATTTATGGCCATTGCTCATATTTTAATTAAATCACGAAAACCCAAAACGTCAACATCCTCAATCCCGGGCGTTTATTTATTTTGGCTCGAGACGTGATGCACAGTCGGCGAAGATAGACATGCCTCTAACACCTTCAATCACATTTGTATTCAAAAAAATACTTATTATCTCTAGCATTATGAATTACAAAGTCAATAATTCTTCATAAGTAAACCTATGAACGATTTTAGTAAATAGGTATTTGGATTATGCCCTGGATTGAACGGAAGGATATCCCAGTAATGATTCTCGTGGAATAATACCTACTTCAGATTTTGTACTGAAACTGAATGATAGACAGCAATAACTAATTAATAGTTTATTATTAACTAATTAATATTAGGGTTATTAAGTTTTGTACACTACAATACTAAGGCCGTATTACAAGCGGCCGTGAAGTTTAAGATATATATTTTATACCATAACACAGTCTGTTATAACATAATAACAATTAAAAAAATACAAAATTTAGAACTACTTATACTAGACATAAAACTACAAGTAACGCGACCGGTGCTGCAAGTGCGCTACCAACTATAGTAGGATTAAGGATAACGGATTGTGAAGGATAGGATTATGGGCTCTGACATCCCCTACTCACTCACGTGCTGTTATTTCACTATGGTCTACTGTAAGGGGGTGGTTACTGCCTCCAAACGGGGTGCCCAAATGACTACGAAACGCAGTGTGCCCTGCCACTACTTTCAGCTCCAGACCTGACAACTTGAAAAGGTCATTTCTAAAGTTGACCCTGCCGGGAATCGAACCCAGGAACCCAGAACAGAACGTTGACGCAGACACCATAACCACTCATCCAACGGCTTGTCAAAATTTACCTACTGCTGAATTATATTACCATGGATTTTGCATACAAAACTAGTTAGAACAACAAGACGCCAAAACGCTTTTCTTATCGACGAAACTGATCGTAACACAAGTAGTTTCACAATTCATATCTACCTACCTCCATTTATGCAGCTCATTTGCAATTGTGAACGGTTTTTTACACAAATTATTGTCCTGGTACAAGGCACGAGAATAAAAGTGGCAGATACATACATACAAAGGAGCCGGCTGCGCTTGCGCCGCTTTCACACCAAATCCCCACCGAACCCCTCACCAATAACGGTAACTACCCCGAGTTTTGTTTGCATTTAGAACAGCCCAAACGGTTTCTAAAACCGGCCAGTTTCAACGGACCATCTTCATACAATTGCGAGAGTTCAAGTTCTAAATTTGAAACGTTTTCAAGCAAGCAAGATTTTAGTGTATATGATTCAGCGAAACAGACTCAGACTCCGGTTTTATCTGCTCATATTGTTTATGAAGGGCCCGTCAAACAAGCACAGCGATGTACCGCAGCCGTAAATCTAACCGAACAAGCCGAACAAGACACGATTGTAGACTAAACAGGGTAGTCGTCGGGAACAGTTAATGCAATATTATCCGTTAATAATACCCGTATGCACATATATGTATTTTCACATCAAGTTTGCTTAGAATAACTTCGACGCATGTATCAGGGTATAATAATTTGCATCATCGGCGAAGCAACTCGAAATACAGTGAATGTCTATTTGAACTACTTTCCGTTTAGAAGGCAAGGCTTCAAGACGGTTTTAAAGGATTTCTCAATATTACAGAAAAGTACTTATAAACAGAAAAATAAAGCATGATTTTAATATAAGTAGGTAAGTATTATACCTACATATATGTATTTGTAATGTATATGACATTGATGACGCCTTTAGAGGCAATATATTATTATAATAATGACGAACAATCGTCACACCTCATGCAAACATCAGTGGATTTTAAACTCGATAAATGTGTTAGAAAGAAATATAATTATTCGTTTGTTTTGGCTGACAATAGATGGCGTTAAACAAATAATTGCTATACTTTTAAGTTTTTTTCGTAGAATAAAATTTAAGTTTTTTTTAATGGTAAAATACTTTATGTTATATGTTTAAAATAGTTACATCTGTACCTCCTGTTAACACATTTATAATACAAAAGCATGAAGATTATAATACAAAAGCATTAAATAGAAAGGGTTTATTTTACAATAGAATAAAACCAATGCCCTGTTACCCTATAACACACATTAAAGTTGCGTATTTACAAAATATAGTTAATAAAGTGTTGATTAGTTATTTTTAGAAATAATTTTATGTTTTATTAAATTATGCACTCGGTTTACTGCATCCTTCGATAGGCGAATTTTTTTTATTATTTTCTTTTTAATGTTTGGGACTTTTACCGTACAAACAAAGGTATATCATCTCCTTCATTCCCGATTACCGGTGACTTTAAATGGCGGTTAGCCTACTTGACACATGGTGAAAGAGGCCCTAATTATATAATTTTATTTCTATAACTAGTTATAGAATATCGCTGGTGGATACCTAAAACGACATTTGCATAAAAACTACCGATTTATCAGTAAAACAGTTGTAGCCATCGAAATAATATATCTTGTTTTAGCAGATGCAATAAAAAAATATTCTGTTTTTTGGAGCAATGAAACACTAACAAAAGTGATCTCGATTAGAATTTCAAATGTGACATTCAAGGATGCCTGCCTATTCTATATCAATGGTTATGTTTAGTTGAGTATAAATGATCCGAAATTATTCAGAAACTTTTTTCCGATTGTAAAATTCCGTAAAAACTTTACCTGTTTCTTGTTTGTTTTGTTTTTTAAGTGTGACTTTTTGCAGCCGAACTAGAACAAAATCCGATCAATTTACCTAACAAAATTTTTTTTGGTTTTTTTTTACGTTTCATAACTGTGTGATGGTTTAATGATCGGTAAAAAGTTTTTTTTTTTATCTGAAAGTTAATCAGTTATCGGAAAACTATTGTTAAATTTTGATAACATTTATTATTCCACATCAGCACAGTGCAAGTACAAATAGCCCATCGTTATGCAATACGTCGCTAAGTTTGGCAATACTTCTTATCGGTTATAAAGATAAGATACCTTATATTATACCGACGTATAAAGAGTAGAAGTAGAAAGTAATCCTCAAAAATACAAAATCAATTAAAAAAATTATTTCACAAAAATTTTAAATGAATTTTCATTGTGGACATATGCCACTGTTAAACTTTGTTATGCAAGTGAAGCCACGGGTAAAAGCTATAATATTATAATTTAAAACAATGCGTCTTTTGTCATGTCATGTCAGATTTCCTTACTGTATGTATTTGTCTGAATATGTAAACTGTTTATAATGTAATGATTTTAAAACATAATTTTTCTTCTGAAAATTCAGACGCCATTTCCTTATACTGTTCTCACCCATTGCCATTTATCCTATCAGGGACAGAACCTGTTGCTGCTATTGTTTATGGACAACTTTAAGGCACCTAATACAATTAGTGGACCGTTCGTCAGTACGCGTGTATAATTTAAAAAAAAAATCAGAATAAAATGATAGGCTCTGTACAGATCGAAGATCGATTGTGTCAAATGCATATCAGTTATTCCCCTAGGGTAGTCCGCCACAGGAACATGATCCCGTAGAAAGTAGGCAGAGCGTGCGTTGTTGGAAAACAGACATATGGCGAGGCCGGTATACCACGGCCAGGTGGTGTATCGTCACGCGCGCCCGCACCCATTGTGTACCGTACCCGTCCCCAACTCCCCTCGGCAACTGTTTTCAATGTATGCGCAAACCAACACACAACACTAATGCCTCAACGATGTACGCAAATCCACAACCGTTCGAACCATTCATTTAACCAAGACTATTATATAGCACAATCGCAAAGACTATGGCACACTAATAAAGTGCTCCAAAGTAAGCACTATTATCATTGTCAAGGAGAGAATGAAATGTGTGTTTAAAAAGTAATTGATGAAGTTGTCCTTGGATTAATGAAATAATACTTGGATTGGATGATGATATTTAGATTAGGTAGTTAGATTACACGCAAACTTAGAATAAGCATGCATGTATTCGAGATTGACAGACAATCAAAATGTGCAGTTTTAGATTTTAAGTTTTTTTCTTTGTTTGATAGATAATATTTTTTGTTGATAAAAAAATAAGACGGGGGTGAAACTCTGCACACCCAGACCAGAGACAACTTTAAAAAGTTGGGAATCAAACCAATGATAATATTCAATAGTAAATAGAGTTAAAACAGGTACATATTCATGAATCATCACCTTTAAAGCTTCCGTGATTAAAAGAGCAAAGGCTGAACATAGGATCAGTTTGTATTTTAATAGTCGAGTTATCTCCAAACCGGTAGACGTATGAAGATAATATGATATTGATTTATGGTCTACATAAATTGAGTAGAATATCATGAAAGTGTGAGAGACTCAAACTTCCTGAACCAAAACAATTAAGAAAACGATGACTTGGAAGTCATTTTGGACACTGAAAACTAACAAGGTGTTTCCGCATTGACGGAAAATATAGAATTTTGGCAAGAAGCAAGGTGGAAAAGTGGTGAAAATATTACAATTACTGGAAAATTAAAATTATGAAATGATTCACCGGCGTCGATGTCCTTGATGAATTTTTTTCCACTAGTCTGATTGTTTTTGTTATGTGCAAATTATCTACACTTATAATGAAAGGTATACATATATGTAGACAAGATAATAAATTTTATAAACTAATGATTGTTAATCGCCTTTTTTATTTATTTATTTACAGTACACTTTCGCTGTTGAATTTCAGTACGTAATTAAGAAATGCCAAAGCTCATTTTACCTGTCCGAACATTGATCAATATTCTTTATCTGAACAGAATTTACATCCCTTATACACTATTAATTTACAGGGGAGTGTAGTCGCCTACCATTAAGTTGGCCATCATCCTGCCTGCCATCCTTTACCATGAATTCGCTTATCATTATCAACAGTTTATACTTGGTAATTAAATATGAAATGGTCTGTTATCATCTATTGTGAAGTACTCGTCAATTGAATGTCATGCAGGTATACGGAAGTTCCATTGTGCTGTGTCAGGTTCATTATGTGGATGGCTGTTAGCCACAGTATCCATGCAATGTCGCGATGGTCAAAGCAATTTTGTTTACATGTTTATTTTAGTGTATGCCAGCCAGCATTACGTTGCAGAGGTGTTTTCTGTCTGAACAAATTAATTGCAGTAAATTAAGGATACTTAGCGGCATGAATGGGTTTTCAATTACATGAGAAACTATACTACATTTTATAAGTACCTATTTAGCTGTAATAGCGTTTTCCAATAGTATAGAAACAGATTTTTATTTTTATTTTTGATAAATATGAATTTTATAAATGTTTGGAATGACCAATTAGTCATCTCTGTTTAAGACAGTTTGGGTCTAATTTTTAATTTTTTATAAATTATTAGAGGACATTTTTTTTAAAGGTCGTCCACATGGTAACGAGTCACTAGTATTTTATAAGTCGAAATGTGCGATTTCTATATATCTGAATATTGATCTGAATAAAACCTTTGATTTACTTCAAATTATGAGTTTAAGTGCAATTGATCCTTTTATAAAACCAGATAAAAATCTTACGTAAGAGGAAGTCAAAAATGGTCTAAATCGTCCTTACGTAATTAATACAAAGACAAATAAATCAGTGCAATGAGTTTCTTAATTATATGACAAGCATGATGACAAGTTACAAGTAACCCGAGTTGCGTGGTCACACCGCCGGGGCGCAATCAATTAGCGGGTATACATCAAGCACTTCCGCTTCCGAGCGTTTAGGGACTTCCGGCGGGGGCGGAACAGCTCCCCACCCCTGGCACCGTTCTAATCACAGTGTAAAACACCTTTGTTACTATTGCTTTTATTGCGGACCACAAATTATTTTAATACATTGTTGACGATACCATGAGTTATGCAAGATAATGTTTACGGGCTTTCAATTAGGGTACGACGCGTGACATTTCTTCTTATTAGCAAACAAATATAGCTATCTATACTTATATCCACATAATATATAGTAGAGATGGGATGGATATCCAGTTACTATCCGGTATCCGGCCTATCCGGCCAATCAGACCTAAGAATATAACATTCTAAAACAGAATTTGTGGTTTTTATGAAAGATTTATCCTTTCTTCAAAATATAAAAAAATCTATCAGGGTATTTGAATTACTTTTAACTTTATCTCTTGTATCATATGAAAAATAAAAAAAAGGAACGAAATAATCTAAAAATTGCATCATGAATTAGTTACATTTACAATCTTTATTGGTAACCAACTAAAATAATTGTGCAATCAGGATTATTCAGTAGTAAAGATATATACGTCATGTATATTCATAAAAAGCCATCTCTCAGCAAGGTAGATTAGACTAGATCACGTGGGTAGACCTAAACTAAATTATTAATTAACAGTTTTTAATGCAAATCTTTTCATGCAATATTTTGGACCAACTATACAATCAGATGATTTTTTTTTCTTTTTGGAAGAAACCACCGACAATAACCTCACTGAAATTATCTTTACAGGCTATAGAAATATTTATTCATCTTCACACGTAAATTAAGAAAAAAAATATATATATAAGTTTTTTTTAGAACTATTTAGTAAGTAGTGGGAATATGAAACTTGAAACAATACCCGTAATTGTTGTCCCGTCAGACTTGCGCACTACACTACAAAATACATATTGTCAGACTATATTCCAGACTTTATCCTACTTCTTTTGTGAACCTAGGTAAAATATTAAAAACATAGGTCAATAGGTAATAGTTTGAAATCTTATCGTTCACCTGTAACCTACGTTTATAGCTTAGTTTTCCTATGGCTGTTCTTAACTATGAATAACCCGCCGAGGAATTTTATTTTAGGCCACCATTAAGTGTCATCTCATAAAACAGAAATATTCTTAACATTAGAGGTATACTATTTTTTAAAGACATTTTACTATTGATCAAATTTTAACAATTGATTAACAATCATTTCATATTTAATTAACATAATCAAGAGCCTATACTCACAGATAACGTAACGTATAAAATAATAATATCCATACTATCGCACTGATATCAAAACCGAAGTGCAATTGTATTAAGATAGGCATAGTTTTTATCCACAAACATTATCTGTCACAAATAGTTTTTTTTTTTTTTTTTTTTTTTTTTCAACAAAAGTAGAAATAAAAATACACTTTCAAATGTACGGTCAATTAATTTTACTTTTAACTTAATCAACATCGACTTTATCGCAAATGAATTTATACTGAATTTTATGATTACAGTAAGAGTTGAAGGTTCCTTTTTTATGTGCATTTAACAGCTATTAGTCAATACAATAGTAAGCCTAGGTATCGTATTCAATTACTTTGTTCTACCTAACATGTATTATATTTATAATAATACTAGCTGTTGCACGCGACTTCATCTTTGTAAAAAATAGCCTATGTTACTTGCTGATAATGTAGCTTTCTATAGGTGAAAGAATTTATATTATTAACTTATACACCAAATAAAATAGTATATTTTGTATCCTTAGTGTTCTCAAGAGCTCATAATTAATATCAAGTAAGTTATTAATCTATTGATGGGTAAAATGTCTGTAATTTGAAGACTTTTTCATTTGAAGTTAGAAAATTTTTCATCACGTCGTCAACAATCTGAGGTATATTATGATAATGTTAAGAACCACATGTATTGACCCCCACGAAGTACTTGCCTCACACACGGCTTTAACTTATATTTTTTTTTATAAAGCCGACGACACGCTGTCGACTGAAGCAAACAAAAAAGGGATCATATGTTGATTTTACAAAAAAAAAAGACACCGTTCGTATAGTCTCGGTGTAGTCATGAATCCAGAGAATCTTATCTGTACTCATTATCTGTTTAAACGACGGCATTCAATGTCGAAACGATCTATCACAATCCTATTACATAGAAAATTTCAGATTACAAAGACATACAAAATGCAAGTAATTTCGGAGTAGGTAATAGCTATAACTAAAAATATGGGCAGCCTAACTTTACATGTTCTAACAATGTGTAAAAGGAACTGGTATATATCGCTTACAAAATTAGCTAAGTATCTAAAGTAACCACTGCAAACATACTTCTTGGAAAGGAAAGTCATAGGCATATATAGGCAAGTGTTACGTATGTGGGTGATTATCAAAGATTCAATTTCAAACAAATGTGCAAGTTAATTCATATTAATGATTTTCTACTGAATAGTAGGTATGCTGGATAATGAATTTAGCATACTGGATAGTGGATAGTAGTATATAGACTACTATTAATCAGGTAACGGATAATAGTAGTAGTGAATAGCTACTACTGAGTACGTAGCGTAACGCATCACGTGACGCGTTGCCACGCAACGACCATGTCGCTTTACTGAAAAGTATGATTACGAGATACACAGATTAGGGTATAGGGACAAATTATTATTATAAAAAAAAGGCAAATGGAGTCATGTATGTATCAGTAACTATAAATATTAATAAAAAGGATTGACTCTGTGGCCTTTTAATTCAATATTTTATTGACAAATACTCCAACTGCCATAAAATCAAATTTCTCAGAATCAGAATGTCGAAAGTATGGTTTATTAAATAATGATATCACTAGTGTGATAAGTTTTTTGAATTAATGATTATTACAAAATATAAAAATGCAACTCTGAACACATATTTCCTGTTAAGAAATGGTCTCCACTACACGTGCCCAAAGGTTGATTGGTGTAAATCAATAATATGATAATTTTTAAGATAACTCTTTCCAGACAATATTAAATCTATAACTACACTTACCAGGTGCTATGTTCCCTCTAGGTTTAGCTCCAAGAATAGCCAGATTGACGTTCGCTTTCCTTCCGTCGATGATTGGGTTGGGGTCTTTACACGCTCGTTCTGCCGCTGCCCTGTCACCCATTATCACCTGGAAACAAAGCAATCATATAAATAAACTGTTATAAAGAATACGAATAAAAATCCTGTACACTTAAATTTATATAGGTCTTTTTCATAAATAACAAAACAATTAGAAAAAAGGGGTATTTTTTTAGATTAAAACGTGGATGGTGATTATACTGACGCCTATTACAAGCAACAGTGAAGGAATGTAATTAACTTGGAAGAAAAAAGGAAATAGACGAAAATGGGACTTGGAGAATAGACGTACGAGTTTAGTACCTTACTCACTCTGTTAAGAGATGCTTTGTGATCAAGTAAACAAGAGCTATGCTTATTACTGTGAATATGTATTCACAGTAGTAAGCATAGCTCTTAAAGAACTGAAATAAATCCTCTGATTATGTTATCAGAGGACTTGTTTCAGTTCATGACGAGAGAGATAGAATCAGTCCACTTTGACCAAGAAGGTTCGTTTCGCCTTATTATTAACTACAGTGTTTTTCGTCCCCATCACAATTTTTAGATGTCCGTCGTCCCCACGCTACTAATAAGTATTTTTAAAGTAAGTACTTAACTAAAATTTTATAGTCCCTGTAGCAAATGTATTAAGTTCCTTCTAAAATAATATTTATGGTTCTTTGATCGCAAATGCAACTTATCAAAGAAACTAAAATCGATAGCATAAAGTCAGAGTTCACATTGAAACCTAATAAAAAAACCATTCTCAATGTGGTATTGATTGCATTAAAATACAGAACAGTGTGTGGGTGACGTCATCGGTGCGGCATAATATTCATTGTAATACATGCGCGAGCCCCGGGTCGCCACCTCGACTTCCTAACTTACCACCAACAAGTGAACTCCTACCTCCCTTTCTTACTATGAAGTGTAACAATCAAAAGACCAACCTCAAAGCTCAACCTAAATTGGACCGATTAAATTACAATAATTTAGGTGCAAGCCGATCAAAAAGCAACAACAAAATATCTCTGATAAACTTGATAACCTTCTGTTTAAAAGCTCTGACTTTTGACTTTTAAATAAATACACGACATTAAAATTTGGATGTTATTTAATATATAAGCAAAAAAAAAAACTAGGTTAGTTTTAACCTAACCTAAACTAAGGTAGTAGTTAACCTAACCAATAAATGATTGATCAGCTAAGAAGCTAGATAACCGATGGTGTACACGAGTTCTCGAATGGAGAGAGCTGATTATGATGATGATAGTATTATTAAAATTCCAAATTTTTTAAGTGTAGCCTCATGTGTTCAAGTAAGCAGTGATTTTTTTTATTGCATAATCAGTATTTTCCAATATTTTTAATATTGGAAATTACATATTATAAACATAGCACACACAATCCAACTTAAATTATAGTTATAACTGGCAAAACCAGACATAAAGTTAACATCGTTTAAATGGCAATGTCATACTTTCATTTTTATTTGTGTAATCTACCTATCTATATATCTGTACTCTAACATATTAATTATTATTAATTAATTATTAATATTAATAAAGTCGCTTTCCGCCACTGTCTGTTTCTTCTAAACCTCCCAACGGATTTTGATACGAAACGGTATTCTAATGGAAAGAGCGGGGAAGGTTTGTGTAGCTACGAGTATATAATTTGTAGATAAAATTTTCATCCGTCGAAGCCGTACAAATGGCAAAAAGTATTAAAATTAGATAGAAATAAACATAAATTTTAATTGTAATTGATAAAAAAAAATATATAATGAAAACGATAAAATACCTAACTTAAAAGCTATATGTAAGTATATCTCAAAAGCAAATAAAATAACTCCTTCGTGCAATTAACTATCAAAACTAGTCGAATTTTATTTTAATAATTGACACTACTTTTAACATTTGGTCAAATGTTTTACTTGCTCGTTACACACCCTTGACTTAACAGTAGCACTCATAATAATAATATATAAGATCACTAGGTAGACCTTGTTATCTGAATCCCAGCATATACAAAATTGCCTAAATAGGCAAAGTGATTGTGAAGTGGTTTCTCAGAAGTCTCGGTGGCAGGCTTTGATGTGACCGTTTGTTAATTTTATAGAGTAAACAATCTGTATAGGTTGTTGGATATTAGGACTTTTGCTCTGTAACGTGAAACTTTTATCACTAACAATTTATTCTCCTTTAGCACTTATATTTTACCGGACGTTGAGGTAATAAAACTCAAGGTTATTTACTGCAAAAAACCATTTATGAATTAACTACGATCCTTTTATTTCGTGATCATAATTCCAGAACCCAGTTATTCATATATCTTCACCTAGATTATCTTTATCTTTTATACTATCAGGGGTCGAAAGTATGTACAATTTCATCTCTCTGGTGTTGCGTGTATTCACAGGTTATGGTAGCTCCCCACCAAAAAGTAGGCAGTCAGCCTGTCTACCGCCCCTTATCACAAAAAGGCACGTATAAAACTAGTTTCAAAATAATTTAGTAATAAAACCATACTGGGTCTATGAGACGCGTTATCGGTTTCCGTAACATTGATTTGTATGGTTTAATAAACACTGTGTTTCAGTCGTAGTCGATTAAAAAATGCACTTCTATTAAATTCTATTATGGGTGTATAGGGTTATAAAGAGAGTTCTATTTGTACTAAATATTGTTGCTATGCGATCTGGTTTAGTTCTCGGTGTTATAGTGATGGACATCATTCCTTCCATGGTCCTTCAATTAATAGTCTCCAGTGGTCGAAATTCAACCGTAATTCATTCATATCTTCTCTCAGTTTGACAACAAACTTTGACCATAAACACTCGGTAGTGTGTGAAATATATACTTATAATTCGGCTTTATAGTGTTTTAATATAAAGAGAAAAGATTTGTATTTTTGTTTGTATTGAATAAACTCAAAAACTATTGGACTAAATTTAAGAATTCTTTCACCTGTATAAAGCTATAAATATAGCCCTACATCAGCGAGTGACATTGGGGCCATAT
Organism: Synanthedon myopaeformis; assembly: GCA_944738685.1. NCBI lineage: Eukaryota > Metazoa > Arthropoda > Insecta > Lepidoptera > Sesiidae > Synanthedon > Synanthedon myopaeformis. The sequence continues at coordinate 9,898,850 of OX122914.1, read as the reverse complement.
TTTATAAAGTTACGCGTACTAAGTCGCGTGCAACAGCTAGTGTTTAATGTATATTATATAAAATATTAGCTTTCTTCAATATTTCTCCATATGAACTTTAAATGTACAAAATTATACTGTACCTATCTGTCTACCAGCTTTTTATCCCAATTATAATCCTATTATATAGGAAAATAATTATAAGTCTGTTTTTATTATTATTCATTTATCTGTAGGTATTTGTTATATCAATCCTAACGTAGAAGGAACAAGTTTCCAAGAAAGGCGTGCCTTAAAACGTTCCGCCCAACAGTTTTCCTGTTCAATTGTCACGCCCATTACCTTAAATTTACTTTCCTCTTGCATAATTCTCTATCTTGTATTATCAGCTTGTATTATAAATTTACATATCTTAAATTTATTAAAAAATAAGTAGATATTATTTTATTTCATTGGTGATAAAAAATAATAGATAAAAAGTTAATTAAAGTAGTCAGTGGTTTCTAATTATTTTTTCCTGTTACCATTTCAAGAATGACATAAAACTCGCGAACCACTGGGAAACTTGGGAAACACCGAATTAGTCCTTTGGCCAATTGTCGAGCGGTTGAAGTGCTCGCATTATCGCTGTGACGTACAGGTCGCAGGATAGATTCCCAGCAAAGCTAGTTTTGGAAATGAACTGGTAATATTTGAGTCTGGTCTGGGCGTGCCGAGTTTCGCCCAAAGCCCGTTGTGTGATTAACAATAACATTTACTACAGTGCTTACTTTGGAAGCAATACAATTAGTGTGAGTATTTAGTCATGGCGATTTATTTATGATGTCATTGTAATCATAATAACTGGTGTTAGGTACTAATATAATATATGTAAAAATGTGCTTCCAGTTTCATAATTTCCAGTTAATAATCTGTATAGACTTAGTCCGTGCCTCTTTTTGTTAAATATTTATTAAGTATTAGTGTTATTGCCATTATTATTAACATTTACTTAATCAATCTTTATTGCTCATAATATTTTTGTCAGGTGTCAATTTTTTTAAATATTTTTAAATGATACCTCCGGAAAAGTACTTTTTTCAGGACGAAAGGTACCCACCCTATGTCCTTTACTGGCCACGTATATGCAAAATCTCATAATGTTCGGTTGAATAGTTAAGGCGTGAAAGAAGCGTTTTTTGTTTGTTACAAATAAACTTAAAAAGTGGACCGATTTTAAAGTTCTTTGATCTATAGAAAGCTACATTATCAGCGAGTTACAAAGGCTATATTTTATAAAGTTACGCAGACGAAGTCGCGTGCAACAGCTAATATAATAAAATAGCTGTCCGCTTCTGTATGTTTACTATTTTCATCTGAACCACCCAACCGGATTTTGATACGATTTTCACTGAGTAGGTATTAGAAGGAACGATAAATAAGGAATAAATTGTTGCAAGACGTGGTGTCCAAAATCATGAATCAGTCCTAGTCATTTACGATAACAATTTGTGATAAGCAAAAATATCAATTCGTAAATATAAATCATTTGTACACGAAATATAATCCTATTGTAGATGTAAATAGGGGAATCCCATCATATTTGTTCGCAAGTCTAGGAGAAAATTTACACGTGGTTAAAGAGTTTAAAGAGTACCTATAAACGTGGTCGAAACCACACGATACCTCGTGAAATATACTTACTTGCTTTTGTAAGGCAAGCCTTGTTCAGAGAGTATCTACAAGCTAGCTATCATTGAGGGCTCTGTTCGTCAACTTCATGAGCTGGCGGTTATTTCTAGTTTGTCTACCAAACAATGACAAGAATAGGAACTTGGATAGGCAGTTAGGCGCCTCATAAATGGATTACAACGTAATGTAATATATAAATATTATCGAGATTTAAACGCTAGGCGTCACCCATTGAAAATGACGTTACTTGTGGTTTGCACTACATACTCGTCAGTATGTGACAAGCTACGTGCTGAAGTACTGGTTGAAGACAAAAGAGCGTCACCTGATACACGGTGCGGGCCGGTAATGGTGTAATTCGCAGACGATAACTTTAAAGGGCTTATATAAAAAAAAATGAATCGAAAATTCGTTAAGATACTAAACGTAGGTTAAAAATTCAATGCACTTACTGGGTTATTGTATAAAAAATACTAAGTTTTTGTATGCCCTCTTCATATTTACGTATTTTGTGTTTACATTTAGGAGAATGGAATATTTTTTAATTTGGAAACGTTTGGAAAGTTGGCAAGTGTTTTATGCAAAATGTATTTATAAACCATGCAAAATGTATCATGAATTAACTTTTGGGTGATATTTTTATAAATTATAGGCTACGTGCATATTACTAGCGACCCACTCCCGATTTCATCCGGGGTGCAATTTTCCCTCTTTTAAATTTTGTGAAAAACGAATTAAAATCGGTCAACCTCTTCTTGACTTTTTGAAGCGTATCTACACAAACCAACTTAACATTTTTTATTTATACTTATATAAAGATAGGTAACTACGTGTTTATGCTGTACAGCCTATAATACTGTAAAGTTTAATCACGATCCTTTTAGTAGTTTTTGTGTGAAAGAGTAACAACAAACATCCTCACACACACATAATATATTCCTATATAACTTTTGTTATACTGATGTATTTGTATATTTTTGATATTTTTGTACATTTAGTTTCATAAAAATCCGTTCGGCTAAATTTATTAAATATATCTACCAACCTAACTGGCTTAAATAAGTTAAGTATAAAATGTGTATATGGAGTAGATATGGTCGAACTATCCCCACTGTTAGGGATAAGTAGAAAAAAAAATCCAATTATCCCTACCAGGGAGATACTCAGTAGGGATAGGTGGAACGGGAGGAATAAATAGACAATTTTTTTAAGGTTTAAGGAACTTTTTTATTTTTTGGCGCCAAAAATTTTTGTTTTAATAGCATTTTTTTTAGAAATATATGTTGTATAAATTGTAAGGTTTAAAATATAAATTGGGACTACATTTCTCTCATATATCTAGATTTTTATTCTTGTCACTATTAGACGGTACCAGGGTTACATAAGTGTGGCGAAGGCGAACAGTCCATTTCGGTTATTACAGTCATTTAGATGTCACAGTGAGGGTGCACGTTCCTCCCTCAGACTCACGGGCGACCCCCGCCCCACCCTAAGCTCGTATTGAAAATAGGGTTGTGATTCATTTCCCACGAGCTTCGCACATACAAAAAGCCCCAACTATATTTGGTGTTGCGTTCAAACATTTACAATAATATATTACTATTTTACTATTTTTCCGACATCAATGGTACCATTCAAGTTGTTTTTGTCGTCGAATTTAACGAAGCGTCACTCTATAAAATTTTCAATTGGATTAGAAATTATTTAAACAGAAGCACAAAGATACGTCATACTATTATAATTTAATCGAATCGGTTTACAATAATTTAATCGTATTGCACACATCTGAGTTGTAAATTTTAAAAATCACACCTTGAATGGTGTTTTTGTTTTATGACTCGCCCCCGGCTTCTCATGGAGAGCATTTTTTCGGCACATTAATACAACACAAACCTTCCTAGTTTACAGCTTTTTTCATTAGTGAAAACAATACTCAAAATCCGTTGGATGGTTTAGAGGAGAAACAGACAGAAAAGAACAGTGACATGATTTTATAAATTTGCTTAGATATAGATAAAATATTACTTTTTTCCAGTTATAAAATGTCAATTCGTTACCGAGTGTCGAATAATGTTAGTAGTCCAGAATAAAACCTTGCTGAATTCGCTGTACCTTAGTTTCTTGAATTTAATATTTGAAACTTTTTATACCTAAAAAATCAATGTTATTATTAATATACCCACGTTCCTACTGATATTTATCTTATCTAATCTAGCTTAGTTATTTGTTTTTTTTTTTATTATGATTATTATTTAAAGTTAGATTAAATTATAGGTAATACTATAAAATTATTACCTACCTTTAACGTTATGATATTCGTTTAAAGACGGTTGTATTAATCTAATCCTTTAGATAATAAAACATAAAATTAAAGACATGATATTTGTTTTAATGTCAAAATTAGAGTAAAGTAATTATATTATTTCATCATCAGTACAGTATCAGTATCAGTACTTCAGTAGTAGGTATATACTTAGTATACCTCGTAACTAAACGGCTTTAGATAGATAATTTTGAGTTTAGGAAGCATGTGTGCTGTTGTTTTTCGGTGAGTACTACTTCCCAGATCCAAAACAGCCCACGAAAAGTTAATTTTTAAGGTAGGCCCTACCGGAAATCGAACCCGTAACTTCATGTTAGGACACCCACTATTGGACAGGCCTTCCCCACAGGTCTTGGCTGAAACCTGTCAATTCGCTTTGGATTCCTTACTTAGACATCAGGATTACCTACAACTGCGTCTAAGATTGTAACAGACAGGTACCTACCTATATTGTAACAGACAGGTAACCTATCTAAATAGGTGTGCAAAACAAGTGCGACTTCCGTGTTTGATGTAATTTTGCGATACAATTTGTACGTTATCATACATATTTGTAGTTAGTTAGTCGGTAGGTATAAGCACTGCAAGCAGTCAAGGTGCGATAACGCCACCGTGTGTTATTTCACGTTTTCCAGTTAAGTACGCGCGAGCAAATGCTGAAATTTACGAGTCGATTGACTCGTAACTAAATCAAGAAAATTGTGTAGGTACTTACAAAACCGTATCCCCTGCTTTTGCTCGTCTGTCTGTCCGTTATGACGACTGCTTCCTCGATGTCTCCGTACACGGCGAAATGTTCTCTCAAACTCTTGTCCGTTGTGTGATAGGGGAGTCCGCCGACAAACAGTTTCGTCCAAGTCGTGTCCTTTTGGCCTGGCAGAGAGCTCAATGCCAGAAGTCCTTCGGACTCGGCAGGCAAAGCGCCCGCCATCAACATGCCTTGTACCGCCTCCGTTGCGCCGGCCACAGTTACAAATTTGGAACACTGTCACACGCGCTGTTGCGCTTTGCAGTTAAGATGTAGTTGTAGTTTTGTAAACACTATTGTATAGCGATCTAATCGGTTTGGACGCGTGCGACTGTTCGTCGTGGTGGTTGAACGCGGACTGGACTGATGTTAGCACGTGGCGCTCCAATACTAATTTTATTTCGCCCCCTCTCTCCCTCCCGCCAACAGATGCGTCGACACTCGGCGGCGGCAAGGCAAGGCTTGGCTACACCACATGCGTTGCGTTGCGTGCCCTACTGCCTGCACAGCTTGCACCCTCCATTCGTAATAGTAGGAGACACCTTGAAAACTTATCGAATACTTTTCCTATGATAAGTAGTTAAATATAAAGTGAACCACAAGCCGAAAGTCCAAATTATTCGAAATAATAATATTTTTTTAAAAAAATATGTATTACCATGTCAAAAGTTTTATAGTTAAAAAAAATATTATTTTAAAAATTTGAGGCCTGGTAAACTTATACATCTTTTGAACCACGAGTTCACTTTATATTTAACTAATATAGGAAAAATATTAGACAAGTTTTCAAAGTGCCTCAAATAGCTACTCAAATTTGTCACAGCTCTTAGACGATCATGATATGCCTCGTAATTCTAGTTTAGTTTAGTCCACAAAACGCGAAAGCGTCAGATTAGGTGCTCAAACTTCTTATATATTAATTATAATAGCCCAAACTATTAATTATAAGTGAAACTTCGATAAAATGGTTTATTCTTATTATATTATTTGACTCCCATATATCACTCGTCAAGATAAATAAATCATCGCTCTAAATTTATGAGATACAAATGCGATTATCTATCGACCCATATATATCTAAATTATAAAATACTAAGTATGTAAATAAATTCGATATTCGCCTCTAACTATTTTTCCGCTAACTTCTTATCCAGCCAGTATGGTTTTCATTAGGCAACCTTTCTTGTTTATGCCTGTAAGAGGCATAAACAAGAATGGTTGTGTATATATGTAATTTGCAAAAAAAAATGCTTCTGTGCGAAGGCGGGGACTGCCCGTAGTACAGCCAGGTGAACTTGCCATGTGGGCTACAGGTAAGTAGTCGATTTTTCTATAATATGTTGTTTTTCAATAACATAGCCCATGTTATCCATTGCTACTTGAAATTGTGCCAATAAAATGTATGGAGTCGAAAGTGTCAGCGCCTTAAAGTCAAAAGACATCAATGATTAAATGTTGCTTTATTGCACGGTTGACTTGTTTAATCAAAGGTGTAAAGCAATAGCTGATAAGATCATAAGATCTTCTTCAGATAAAATTTCCAATGAAACTTCAATAGCAACACTGATTGGAGCGATGAGAAAACTGTTGTTTCACAATAACACACTTTATCTTTGACTATGACAAACACAAACTCATCGAAATAATATATCTTCAAAAACTCAATTGATAGATTGAGTACCTACTAAATAACTTAAACAGCAATGAATGACTTACAAAATTATAGAATATATTTTAACACAGTCAAATTAAGACGAATATGGACAATCAGGGGAAATAATTCGTGTAGTTTTAAAAATTTGTACAATTATACCTTACGGTATCCACATGAACAAACCAAAAATTCCTCAAAGGTGGAGGGCTTGACAAGGAATATTTGCTGGTTTCTATAGAGCCATTAGAAGAACTACTAAATCCACATCTTCGCTTTTGTTAAAAGTAATCTTATGCTATTCGTACAGATAATATTCGCCCCCTTACATTCTCAGCACAGCCTCCACTTTTGAGGATTTTTAGTATGTTCATCTGGATACCGTAAGGTATAATTGTACCAATTTTCAAAACTACACGAATTATTTCCCCTGATTTTATTAATTTGACTGGTCTAATTGTGTTTTAAATTTAAGTGTAGGTACTTATTAGTGCCCATCGAAATAATATATTTTTGCCAATTTTTGGACGGGTGCAATAGGTAAAGTACCTGGAGGGTTATTTTTTATAGGGGCATGTCGCTTTTTTATTCGGACCAAATCTCGGGAGATGGTGGCCCTGTTAAACACTTTCCTTTCTGGCAAAATAAACACATTTAATACATTTGTCGATGTTACATCCTTACTTTCACCTAACAAATATGGTTTTAAATTTGGTAGGAGATTTTCACTACGCTTAAAATGTTAGCCAAATGTAACGGATATGTTCCCGTTCACTGGACTAGATTACTTTTTTGTGTCAGGCCAATGTGACATTATTTTTAATATATCAAATTAGCCACTGCCTGGAAGTCCTAGTCTTGAAGGTCCAGAGACGAAAAAGGTACTTAATTAAAATTTAGTCAGTAAATATCTGAAAATATTCTTATAATACGATCGCAAAACGTCTACCGATTTTTTGAATTAAAATATAGAAAACCTGAATACCTCCTGGAAGAATAGTAGATACAGTCGGATAGTTCATAGCAAACAGACAGACGCGAATAACGACTACATATATATAGGTACTATTTATCGATTAGGTACCTACGTGAATTGTGTTCCTAAGCATAAGTGTAGATAGTGTTACTGGTGATGAGAAACAAAAACAGCTAATTAGCAAATAGTAAATAGGCATTCTTACCTACGCAGTGTGACCCCGTTTGTTTTGCATGAAAATAACTCTGAAACGACATTACATTCCGTTTATATTCTATCTGTACCGTGATGTTGCTATTTAAACTAAAATAGTTCACAATAATTTATACCAGATAATTAAATAAAGCATTTTGTTCAAAAAAAACTTTATTTTTTAATGTTTTTCTGTGTTCCATTTCATATTACTCGTACATTGTTAAAAACGCCAGATAACAGATTGTGAAGATACATTTCTAAACGTGATATTTATACAAAACATGATTACAAAACTTTGTAATTAAATTATCATTATGATAATTCAATTATTAGCTATTTTATATCTCCAAAAATAATCCCTAACTTATCCAATTAAGAATAAATCTGATAATATGCTCACTGCTAGACAGTGCTACTATGTCGACAGTGGCCGAAGCCCGCTTTTTTTTTTAGTTAAGGTCGGCAGACAGGCTGACGTTCCACTTGATGGTAGGTGGCTACCGTCGCCTATAACACAAGCAACGCTAGACTACAGTAGGATTAACTATTGGGAAGAGATAGGGAACTGGGCTATGGCATCCCTTACTCACTCTGCTGTTATTTCACGGTGGTCTTCTGTAAAGGGGTGGTTTCTGTCGCCATAGAGGGCTGCCCAAATTACTGCGAAACGGCTAGTATTAGGTATTATGAATTCTGAGATTAAGGTATCTTAATCTAAATTTAGAAGAGAGCAGACCGACCTTTAAAACCAAATATCAACACTTTTTCTCTACTTCATCTGTACAAGCAAGCAATGTCTTAATAATCATACGAGTAATTATGTGTGAGTTACAATGACGCTCCGCCATGCTCTAAGATCTAGACAAAACAAGTAAACTCAGCATTGTGTTTCTATGCAGTCTCATTATGGATGGAGGCTGAATAATTGAATATGTTTAAGTTACACAATAGTGTCTCCGATCAGTGGTGGTCTATAAGTTGTACGAGTATATCGCACGGCAGGAAGCCTCGCTGCGCCCGCGCTGTGGGAACCGCATTGTTCTTGAGCAGAATGTGTTCCACCGAGCGCTTCCTTTGCACTCGTTTCAATGTCATCTAAGTAGTTTGTCAAATTACATTCTTGTGACGTCATTATTGCATTATTTAATAAAATTGTGTTTATATCATTTTTTGTTGGCGGACGTTCGCAATGTCATTAGACATAATGTTACGGGATTTTTTTGTAGTTACTTATTTGCGAGTGAGATAAAGCACGCTGCAAATTCTGCAGTTTAGAACCAGCTGTCTTACTGTGGCATAAATTATTTTGATTATAGGTACTTATTGTGATAAATAAGCACATAATATTCTTCTGATTATCCTATATCTAAAACACCTCATAAAATAGTAGTAATAGTTAAGTAGGTATTTACAAAGGCAGTGAACATTGTTATCAAAAAATTCTCAGTTACTTTGGTCATATTACCCGTCGTCCGCCAGATGACCTCAATATATTGGACGGGCAAGGTCGAAGGAAAGAGACGCCGCGGCCGATCATCCAGCCGGTGGTGTGACCAAGTAACTGCTCTTAAAGACCAAGTCACACGTGCCCTGAAAAAAGCTGAGAGGCGTATAGTGCACACAGCCACGAAAGACTTTAAGGGACACGACAGAAAAGAGGAAATTTAAATCATTTTAACGTGAGAGTAAGCCGCGTGTTAATGTATAGGATCAGCTGTTGGTGCGTCTTACCCATTACGTCAAAAGATGTTGAGCAGCTGCACTCTGAGATTGGCAAAAAACCGAGTCTGTACCTGACAGTGTATGGCCGAACACCGAGGGATAGATAGAGGGGTCGCGAGTTCATTGATCGCTTCTATTGTCGAATGTGCGCGTGCGCTGACAGCTGCCGTTATGGCCGCCCTGTCGCTGCATGGTAAGCAGTAGTCTTTACTAACCTAATATGAAAATCTATATAAATATAATGAATCGCTGAATGCCCTTCATCCACTTTCATAATGTGTTGTTAAGGGCAAAATTCGAAAACGGCTGAACCAAATCAACAATATTTTTTTAAAATATTCGTTGAAGTGCGAGAAGAGTTCTTATGAAGAGAAAAATTAAAACGGTTGTCCAGAAACATTTAGAACCTATTTTTCTTATTCCCATCCGTAGTTCCTAGCTGACAATTCAAACATTTCTTCAATTCAATTCAACATTGAACAAGAAAAATCCTACCTAATGTATATTGGTTGGAGCATTACTTACCATTGGGCTACAACATGCCCCCGCGCATTGAATGAGGGGTTACGCACCCCGGGTCTTGCATCCCGGGAACATTATTATACCCCGAAACGGACTGAACCCTGAACCGGATATTTATTGATTTGTTCACATAAAACATATTTTATTTTATTTTTTTGTAAGCTTTTTAATACAGTTGGTTCTTATGTCTGATGAAAAGTGAAAACTATGGCTTCATAAAAAAGTTAAGAGGATGTTGGAAGCTTAGCGTGTACCAATTTTTCAAAAATGGGTAATGATTAGCCATGATTGTGATGCGAGCTAATGTGAATTTTAAAGAAGATTTATTGTACACAACCTGTAAATACACACGACACTGAGCTGTAATTTTAAATTGGACACATAAGTGTGGAAGCTATAAATTGTTCCCAAAGCCTATATAAGTATATTGGGAGCCAATGGTTGTGTTTCTTAAGGTTGCCACAGTACTTCCGTATTCTTTGGAGTATAAGTAGCTCCTTGGGAAAGACTAACACCTATCTGTTTGCTTCTATTCACTGAGATGGCTGAGTTCGAAAATCTACTCAGCACTATATACTTATATTTCATGAACTCCAGACATCGACAGCCGCATATGTCCCAACAAGATGAGTGACCCAACTTTGAGCAGGCTTTGACGAAAACAATAACCAAATAAGTACTTTTGATCTACGATCAAAAGCAACAAGAGAATCATAATTTGATTATTTGATTACTCGTTAACTTCGGTGGCGGCTTGTCCATGTTTTGAACACGATCTCATTTTTAGAACTTATTGTCCAGTCCATATTAAGTACTTTGGGATTAGGAAACTTTTTTATAAGTATTTAGGTATTTAACAAGTTTTTCTCATATTAATATATTTTTAAATGAATCAACCTATTTCCCTATCCCCCTCCCAATCCCTCATATATGGTCAGCAGCGCACTTGACGCACTTCCTGCGCCTGTGGCGTTGTGTGTGCAATAAGAGCCCTCTATATGTTTCGAAACAAACTAATTTTATTATTACATGTTCTCTATTACTTGTTTGATGCGGCTATAAAACCGTGCGTGTTTCAATCTATACTGGATAGATGGCGCAGTCACATCACAAAATATAATGAAGCGCATTTTGTTTATTTTTTAAATATGTTAGACAGTAGATACCGACAAGAAATAATTAAATGAAGCACCAACGCACAAATAATATTTTTTCATTATTGTTTGACGAACGAATGGTGTACTAAAATTTAGCCTTCCGGTTTCAACTTATATTTTCCAATTAAAGTTCGGAAATGAAGCGTTTATTTAGCAAAATTTAGCGCCAAGCATAAGGAAAAAAATATTTCACCAAATATACAGTAAAAAAAAGTATGACATCAATATCATCCAGAGCAGAGCAAAATCTTTTTATATGCTTACAGATAATATTACGCATTCGTTGAGTGAGATCATTGATACGTCACTATATAGTGATTCATTTTTATAATGACATCACTTACCTACCTAGATACAGAGGGGTCACCTTTAACTTTTGTAGCTACTTTTTACAGTAAATTGGACTCATGTATTGTATATTATTTTACATATAAAAAAGACATTATGAAATCTATTTCAAGTTTCTTAAATATAATTTGATCAACAAACTGGTCCTTATATTTCTGTGGTTTACGTACCTATAACTGAGTTTAACCTTAGAAGGTTCAAGCGAGAAATAGCGTTCAATATGAACTGCATGCCACAAAGATTTAAAATTAAATCAATGCCGTACACTACGTTAACAAATCCTACTAATACTTTTTACCTATTATAAATGCGAACGTTTTTGCCGATGTATGTTTGTTACTCTTTCAAGTAAAAATTACTGGACGGATTTGAATGAAATTTGGCACACAGATAGTTTATTTATTACCTGGATTAGGGTGCTTGCCTTGACTCTCTGTTGCAAGGATCCCAGGTTCGATACCCAGCAGGGTCAACTTTGAAAATGAACTTTGAATTTCCAATCCCTTCCTCCTGTCCATTCCCAATCCTTTATCATTAAATTTATTATGGTCGACAACGCACTAGCAGCACCTATGGTCTGTGGTGTTGCTTGTTATATAAGCGACGGTAACCACCTGCATCAAGTGGACAGTCAGCCTGTTTGCAGACCTTAACATAAAAAAATATAAGCATGAAATTTTAACAACTGTCAATAAATCCAATGACCATGATTGATAATAGTTAGTTACTTTTTGCTCTACCACGACTCTACCATTGAAAACTCTATTTGACGAACCGCGCCTCTTAGATATTACGTCATGGATACAATCACGTCATCATAGTCGTTTCATACAAACACCTCACACACAATGTTAGTAAAGAAAATGGCATAGGTCATGGGGAGGTAGGTAGGTATAGTACGTAAACTTCAGTAAAAATGACATCACTTTTCATTCCCAATTTACTTTTTATTACCTACTAAAATGAAATGGGAGTGAACCTCTTAACTTAAGTACTTTGTACTATTACTTATTCTGTGACTTAAGTGAAATTTTTAAACTATTTGAAGACGAAGTCGCGGGAACAGCTAGTTTTTTTTTTTTTAAATTTAGCTAGATATTTGAAAAGCATTAAAACCACCTATAGGGTCAATGATGATCAGCTAAAAAAATATCCTGTAACCATACCAATTTGTTAATTAGATATTATATGTAGGTATTAGGTAGGTAGGTACATTACATTAATGTAATCGTCATGACCATTCATTAATTGTTAGTCACTCTGTGAGATTTCACAATAGCTTAGCCTTGACCATGTATTACGAAGGTCGCTCGTGTGTTTATCTACCTTGTCCGTGCACGGATTGGATTCCATACTTACAAAGTTGCGCATCAACCTCGTATACCCTGGATGTATCCTATGGATGAACCCTATGGACGTCCTATGTTTATTCTGTTTCTGCATATGCACAATAATGTAATAATACCAGCAAAGACCGTGTCAAAGACGTCTAGTCTAACAGGATAGGTATCTAATCTAAAATATTGTATAGACTGGAAATTGTTGTGTTGTGTGGGTATTGAACCGGAATAATTCCAAAAGGCAGTAAGTCGGCGTTGGCGAGTTTAAGCTAAAATTGCTTTTATGTGTTTGCCAGTACTGTTGCTATTCCCAATTCGGTGTAGTATGACATCATCTAGAAATACGGTCGGCGCCGAGGCCGCAGACTAGAGATGTGACTGCGACGAACGAACGGAACGACTGCTAGTTCGAAATTGCCCTCACTCTGTGCTAACGTCGACTCGGTGTATACAATTTTATTGTGAAAAAACTTTGGCTGGAATCATGGCTAACCTTATGGGTAAGTTAAATCTGCTTATAACACAAATTTTATACTATCATCATAATGTTAAAAACATTTAAATCAACTAAATTCTTACCAAATAAATGAAATATTAAAAAAAAAACATTAATTTTTTAAGGAATACCTGTGTCGATTTATTTCATAAGAAAACAACTGTTGTATGACTTAATAAAAATATGATTTAATTGTTATAGATAAATTATAAAAATGTATAGGTATAGGTATAACAGAACTCATTTTATGAGTAACAGTAACAATATACTTAAATAGTATAATTTAATTGCAAACATTTAATTTAATTACTTCGAATCATATAAGAATAAGACTATAGAAAATTGGGGATTAATATTTGACATTTTAGTGTGTACTTTTTTCGTAATAACACTTTTAGTTTGACAAGCCGGCGAAACAAATACCGTTAATACTATGTGAGTATTTGCGGCAAGCGACCGGTATTATTCTGGCGCGAGGCCAATAAAGAATGGGTGTGGTAATGCGACATATATCTAGATATTTTTTAAGTAGGTACCTATGCAAATGTCTTATAAATTAACTTTTGTGATTTTTGGGGTCCTGTGGATGCAAGTGCACTACGCCTGATAGGGTTTATACTTCGTTAGGCTTTATTTCATGGGGATCTTCCTAGGATCTTCCTTAACCACAACCCTGGTTACAGTTCATGATGTAGTATGCAATCATGTAGTAGTCTACTTTTTTTTAGTTAAATTATTTTAAATGCAATTTCATGTTCCTATATTTTAAATACATTATTTCTTTATCACGTAAAAACGATAACAAAGCATATTTTGTATAGTGTTATCTAAAGACGAAAAATTAGTTAGGAGTTTTAAATTACATAACAATTTTTGCATAGTTTTTTAAATTTTTATACGTAAGCAATACATCAATTTTTATAAAGCCATAACTGGCGGCAACATCTCGTTTACTCAAATATTTAAATCTGCATATATTTACTTAGTCAAGAAATTAATATTTTGTTTATCGTAGGACGTGTCATGAGATCATCGACATATTTGCCTAATAAGTAGTAGATATACAATGTTGACCGTTTTTACCTATGTTAAAAATAAACAACCATAATGTTTAACTAATGTTAAAAATAACTCAAGGAAAAATCAATCAGAGATTGTATAAACGCAACATTCCTCAACTATAGTTACTATTTGCAGGTACTTATATGCAAATTTTAATAGATTTTTAAGATTCGTAATGACAAGGAGGTGATAAGTGATTGGTTAATAAGTAAAGTAATCTTCAACATCGTGTAACTTAAATTTACATTTTTTAAGCTTTTAAATTTAGGCACATTTTGTTTATCTACAATCATTACGTGATCAAGTTAGGACGTAAGAAAATGATGTCCATAGCACCCAAAGTAGGTATGTCAATTCGTTATACTTACTAGCACCTATTCGTATGTGTATGCAACACACACACGCGAATTCACACTATCGTAGTCTACAGACTAGTTACTATTTAAGGCCCACGACGCCATTTCAGTGCAGTGTTTCCGCCTACCAAATATAATAAAAGATACTGACTCAGCTGTAACTGAGCAATTATAAGGTTACAGGCGCCTTGACGTGTGTAAGGGAAAATTCGTATACTTACTTAATGTTATCCACAATCTCACTTAAATTTTTAGGTCACACGCTAAACTCTAAAGTTTAGATTTTAGCGGTATACGGCCTACACATTTAAGATTCTAAAAGAATTACGTCTAAAAACATGCGAGCATTTTTGTTTGTTTTGTAAAATTGTACCCCTTAATACGGGCTTCGCCACGGAAGGGGTGCTCGACAAAATTTTGTACAAGGTCAGCATGTTTGAGGACCTTACCATTAAAAAAACATCTGTCAGATAAAGTACTGGATAACATCAGAGGTGGTCAATTATTTTCTTGATTTAGTTTAAACTTTAATTATAATAATAATACTTAGGGCCTCTCAGGCCACAATCTGAGTAAAGTATCAAGTAGGCTAACCGCCATTTCGTCACCGGTCACCGGGAATGATGGAGCTGATATACCTTTGTTTGTACGGTAAGAGTACAAACGAAGGTATATCGGCTCATACATTAAAAAGAAAATAATAAAAAAAAATCGCCTATCTAAGAATGTGCAGTAAACCGAGTGCATAATTTAATAAAACATTAAATTATTTCTAAAAGTAACTAATCAACACTTTACTTATAATTGGTGAATTTATTTCGGATAATTTACAATCGAAAAAAGAAACTTAATATAGAACTATTATATTAGGTACCTAACAAAAACAAATATTTACTTACAATCTTAATTTACCTAAGTAAGATTGTCGCTTGAGTCGATAGGCATGTACACGGAGAAAAATAACAAGCAACGCTACTTATGTTATCTAATAACATTTAAATTTAAACATTCGCGAATACTTTATTTTACTTACACAGTCGATGAAACAGTAAAAACATCACGAACGCAGGAACCAAGTATGCGGTTGTACTCGTACGTGCAAATTGAACGTTTATGCAAATATGTCAAGATGTGCTGGGAATTTGTATTGTCACGTCGTGAGAAAATAATACAATAAAACTTTTTTAGCTTTAGGTACAGTAAAAGAAAAATACAATTACTATTCATAAGACAGCAAAAACTTCAGCGACAAGTAATTTTTAAACGTTGCATTAAAATACAAGGAACTAATAGAAAGTAAGTAAATAGGTAGCCTATATGTAGACATTTTTGATAACACCTTTTTGAAAATGCAGAAATTTAAATATATTTTTTATTCCAAAAAAACTAAAAATGAATGTGTAATAAATATTTTTTCAATGATGATTCGAATAACTTTTTTCAATTTTATGATTTTGAAAATAATTTTAATATATATTTCATGTTGTTACATGAGATTAGATGAGATCGTTATTTAAACTACTTATTTAATTAAAAAAAAAAATAGTTATTATCATTTTTATTTATTAGATACCAAACATTTTATTTTTTTAATCAAAATGGAAAGTATTAGTTGTTTCATAATTAAGTATATAAGTTTATTCATAAATAGTTACTATAATTAAGTAGGCAACACATATTTTAAAGTTTAGGTATTAAATTTAAGTAAATATTTACGGAGAAATTACAGCCATAATGTTCCCTTAGTTCTAACATTTTTAAGTTAGAACTGAGATTTAAACTACCAACTACCAACTTATTGATTTTGCTCCAAATTTCTTGACCGTCGTTGGTATTACCTAGATACGCGGGCGCCTGGAGGTCACGACTCGCTTCTACTCGTACATCGATTATGTTGAGATGACATCACTGCGTATAAATTGCTCCTTCATAATAAACCTTCGGGTTGAGAACACAAGACACTATTTCCTTAAACTTACCAATTTTCGTGGGTGGATATCTTTCATAAAAGTAGATATTATCAATCATAATACAATGGATAATGGATATTTTCAAACTTTTATAACATTTCTCAAATGTGATACCTACATAAGTAAGAATACATAGTATACTAGCTGGCGCCCGCGAATTCGTCCGCGTTGAACGATGAATATTATAAGTGCGAAAGTATGTTTGGATGTATGGATGTTGTATCTTTTTCACGCAAAAACTACTGAACCGATCACCATGAAATTTTGCGGCAGAAAGGACATAGGGTACCTTTCATCGTTCAACGCGGACGAAGTCGCGGGCACCAGCTAGTAGGCTATATTTTATAAAGTTACGCGGGCGGAGTCGCGTAACAGCTAGTAGGAAATAAAAGCTTTCAGGAGTGGGTACATACATCAATAAGTGGGTACATACATACCTTAATTTACCGTTGCACCTTCAACGGGCACTAATTAGGCGATACAGGAAAAACACAATGACGTTTTAGGAATTTAAATTAGGTACTAAAACTCATTGAACTCAAAGCATTTGCTTAAATTTCGTACTTTCCCACTAGTCAGGTCGTGTGAAAATTAGAAAAAAAACACAGGTACATACCTACTGAGTTAAGATTTGACGGATGTCGTAGACATGTAGGTAAGCTTCTCAAATACCTAAACACATGTGTGTGACCCCTTCAAATAGTACAAGATACATAACATAAACTTAACCGGAAATTTAGTTCTTATGAGCATTTTGATTCTCATTAAAATTTAAACAGTTTGATAATATTCACATTAGGTCATCTATCTATCTACGTTAAAATTTAAGTAGGTATTTGAGTTTTATACATAATTCATTAACTATCTTTCTCTTTCAGAGGTTCAGACCGACGACAACCTCCAGTACCAGTTTTATCCAGTTTCCAGTGGTTCGGTGCAGTTTAAAGTGCGTGCGGACCATGACGCTCACGTCGCTCTGACTATGGGACCCCAAGAGTCTAACCCTATGATTGAGGTAATATCTAATTAACTGGGTAGCAATGAATCAACATGGTATATGGTTTCATTAAAGTGAGATCGATATTTAAGAGCGTTCTCTTCCATTTGTCGGTAGGTTCTGACGTCTTTTTCGATAGACTAGAACTAGACTAAACTCGATCGCTAGAATCTTGTCACAACAAGATAACATTAGAATTAGGTCAGAATTCTGTTGAGACTGTTACAATTCATATTTTTTTTACATAGCCTTACTTATTGTATTTTACTATCGACAAGGACCATGTCCAATGAATTTTCTTTTTTACTCTTTAGCCGCCAGAGTCGGATTTATCCGACAATTATTTTCGTGTCCATTTCGCCAGAGCCTTCCGACAAATTCCTCTACGTGTATAATGTTTATTTTTAAATCATTGAGTTGCTTTCTCTTAAAAAAAATAAAAAATATGTTTACTAGTCAGGCGCTAGGGGCATGACAACTACAAAACCAAGTGGTTTAAGGAAAGGGTTCCCTATAAACATGAATACGTAGTAGCATTTTCAATAATGATTAAACACCTAATGGTTAATTATTGGTTATTTGCTTGCATCGAACCATGTAATCGGTAACCACAGCTGCAAAACCTGTGCCGCCAGGATTACCGTCAGGGAGGTGCATCTGCATCTACACATTATACTATTAACTAATATAAAATATAGAATTTTACATGTATGTCAAATTCAAATCGCGCAGGTATTTGAATATGATATCGCTTATCGAAAATACTTAATCTCTGTTGTCCTAGACGCCTTCAGTTTTTATTCGAACAATAAATTTATTTAAAAAAAATTCTATGTATGTTCTTTCCTGGGATGCAAGTGCAACCTCTTGCAGCCAAGTGCTAAATGGTTGTCATAAGAATAGCCGAAAACCATAGTTTAACATTAAATTTATTACTTTCCAGGTCTTCATTGGTGGTTGGGGAAACACAAAGAGCGTCATCAGAAGAAACAAAACAAAACCAGACAAAGTTGAAATTGAAACTCCACAAATCTTGAACGGTGGCGAATTCCGTGGCTTCTGGATCCGTTGGGACAGCGGGATAATATCGGCTGGCCGCGATGGAGAAGCAATCCCTTTCATATCCTGGTCTGATCCCGAACCATTCCCTATTGGTTTTGTCGGCGTGTGCACTGGATGGGGTGCCACGGGAACATGGAAAATTGAAGGTATGTCAACACTTTTAATCATCGCACAAAATGTACCCAAAAATTTCCAAATTTACCTTCCATTATCCCACACAGATGGTGACGAGTTCAATACAGAAGACAAATTACAATACACTTTCGGGCCCGCGGTTACCGGATCTTTGGAATTCGACTACCGCGGTCCCCACAATTGCCACGTTTGCTTAACCAGTGTGCCCGCCGAAGTTGACCCTATGTACGAATGCATCCTAGGCGGATGGGAGAACACCCAATCGGTCATTAGGCACTGCAGACAGAAGCCAGATAAGGTAGGGTAACAGTAGACGTGGTTTAGACATTCTTTCGGCTTTTGTGTTGAAGTGAAAACGACCATTTAAAAATGTTAATTTCCTAGGTCACCGTTCCGACTCCCGGCATTATGAATCCCAATGAGTTTAGAAAATTCCTCATTCAATGGAGGTGCAATAGACTTATGGTGCGAGACGGCGCTACTGGAAACATTATTATGGAGTGGGTAGACCCATCGCCGTTCCCTATAACCCACTTTGGAATTCGCACCGCATATGGTGCTCGCGGACATTGGCGCGTCAAGCATTTCTACAAAGCTGGCCAGCAGCCTCGTTGAGTGCCCAAATTTATCGAATGATACCGCTTCATATGTTAATCGCTGTTACCATGTGTTCGAGGAATCTAGTCTTCACCTTTATTACAATATATACTAAATTATAATCACTTTTAACTATAACCAACACAGGAAAAATACTGGATGTAACTACTAACAATATTATAAATAATATAGAGTTCTATATAGGAAATGGTGTGTCTATTAACTGTGATGCCTTATTGGATATTGTTATGCATTGTAGATGTTGCACTTGACAATGAACAATCCTAAAAGTTTGATATGACGGTATGTTGGGTACATTTTGTGTGTTTTTCTGGATGCTTTATTTCTTTCTATTTTAACATGCATCATTCTTTAGGTACACTGTATTGTACCTTGTACCATCATCATTTAGGTTCATTGTACTCTGTACCCACATGAAACAAATTTGGGGCCATGCAAGATTCACATTCATAAGATTCATTCATAAACAAACAATTTTGCTTCGTGATCATTACCAACACAAATATATGGAATATAATTGGCACTGATCAAATGAACACATGATCATTATTTTAATTTTATGCAGTAACAATCATCTAAAATCGATAAGATTTAAATACTTTGGGAACCACTTCTAATATTTTATTTCTTTGACAGTTCCCCCATCTGCTCCTGTTGCACAAGCTTTGTACAGTAGCCCTCCTGGTTACCCTGGTGCCCCAGCTCCAATGGGAGGTGCTGGAGTATGGCTAGACGCTACTGGAGGTCAGGTGCCCCCCGGTGCCGTCGTGGGAGGTCAAGATTGCAACGGAGAGCCTCTTTATGTAGCCAGAGCGCAACACGAAGGCGCTATGTTGCCTGGCAAATTAGTTCCATCCCATGGATGTGCACATGTACCGTGGGGAGGTCAGGAGCACAGCAAACCTGAATATCAGGTACTTTTAAACTCGTAATTTTTTAAAAACACTTTCGTGAATATCGTTCCGTTTTCAAGTTAAGTATACCGTTTAGGGGTAGGTAGTAACCCAGCGTGAATAGGTGGTCTCCTACAGAAGACTACCGTGAAATAATAGCTCGTGTGCTGTCGTGATCTGGTACTTAAGGGATGTCACCATAAATTTAACATCTTTTGTCAGATGGTCCATCTGTGACGCCTCTAATCAATCCGCTCAGACAGATCTATCCCGCCAAATCAGATCAGACTCGGTAGCGCATTTTCTAAACACCACTCTACTCTTTATCACAAACATAAGAGTTGATAAAATTGTAACATGTTTTTAGGTTCTCGTCGGTGGTCCCAACAACTGGATACCAACAAACGGCGCCAACGTACCCCCCGGCGCGTTCCCCGGTGGAGAAACAGAAGACGGTGAACCTCTGTACATCGGTCGCGTAAGGCACGAGGGAAGTGTTACTACCGGCAAAGTGCAGCAGTCTCACGGCGTCTGCTACATTTCTTTCGGTGGACAGGAACTTGGCTTCCCCGATTACGAAATCCTCATGCCCTAAATGGCCCAATATAAAGTGCATATGCACGATATAACGTGCACTTAACTTCTTGCAACAACATCTATAAGCAATAAATCTATGTTTGTAGTAAAATAGACTATATTGCACTGCACTACACTCGGTCGTAATTTCAGTTACGAATATATATCAATAAGCTTGATTAAATGGAAAATATAATATCTACGAGAGTACATATTTATGTTAAACGTATATTTTTAATTAAGTTATTTTTTAATGTAATAAAGTCACTATTAAACTATACAAATGCTTTTTCATTTCCAATAACTTTCATACAAAAAGCTACACGGTCGTTACGTGATGATCGCATTGCTCCTTATATTAAGGTCGGCAGACAGGCTGACGGTCCACTTGGTAGGTGGCTACCGTCGCCTATGACACAAGTAACGCCACAGATGCTGCAAGTGCGCTGCCGACTACAGTAGTATTGAGGATAGGGGGATTAATGGACTCTGGCATCCCTTACTCACTTATCGAAACACAAAAAAAAAATTCAAACTGAAAATGATGGCCGAAAAAAGGGTAAAAAACTACAAATTTAAGGATGTTTTATAACTTCCATTAACTTTGCAAATAATGCAGATACAAAGGATATTTTCTATAGCTTTTCAACCTCAGTGTCCTAAAAAAACCCTGAAAGTTTAAAAGTCCTGCGATTTATTTTTCTTAGTGTACACAATATTTAAAATTATCGTTTTTGCTGAAAATCAAGATAACGGGAATTTTTTCATTTTATATCCCTTAATTTGATTTTAAACGGTTTTTTTAGCAATAATCCATATTTTTTCATTAGAAGCCTTTAATCATTAAAAAAGAATTGTAATTTCTTTTTCAAAATTTTTACACGTTAACGAAGCTTTCCTGTTTGGCTAGCTAGGCAATTTTTTTTAACACCGGCATTAGCGTTACCCAAAGCGTACCACGTGGAGGTTACACGGTGGATTTACGGGCACGGCAAGTTTTTTTTTATTCAGCTACATATTGAAAAAAAAAGTACCTATTGTAAGTATATCTGTCATACTCTGCAGTAGAACTACTTGGATTTTTTTTTGTCCAATCTGTTCTATCGTAGAACTAATATTAGAACTAGTTGGACTAACCCATTGAAACCACCGATCGGGTCGATGATGGTCAGCTAAAAAAATATTCTGGAACCATACCAATTTGTTAATTGAATATGATTTTGGTTGTTAATTAGACTTTGACGAAGATGACTAGTATCCTGGACTAGTAGACGTCTTAAAAATTGTATAGATAGTCTGGAAATTGTTGTTGTGTGGGTACTGAACCGGTATAATTCCAAAAGGCAGTAAGTCGTCGTAGGCGAGTTTAAGCTACAATAGCTTTTAAGTGTTTGAATACGGTGTTGAAATACGGTCGGCGTCGAGACCGCAGACTAGAGATTAGAGATGTGTCATGTAACTGCGACGAACGAACGACTAGGACTAAGACTGCTAGTCTAGTTCGAAACTGTCTGTCCTCACTGTGCTAACGTCGACTCGGTGTATACTGTATACAATTTTTATTGCGAAAAAGCTTTGGCTGGAATCATGGCTAACCTTATCAGTAAGTTTAAATCTGCTTTAAACACTAATTTTATACTGTAATCATGATCTTAAATCATAAATTCTTACCAAATAAATGAAATTTTTATATTGTATATTTTTTATGAAGTTCTTTATATTTTTAAGTATTAACTGTGTTGATTTATTTCATAAGAAAACAATGGCTGTATGATTAAATAAAAAAAAGTATGATAGATTTTATAACAGGACTCATTTTATGAGTAACAATATACCTACCTGAGTAGTAGCATAGAGTAATAGTACTTAACCAACCAGTACTATTTACTCTATGCTAGTAGGTATAATTTAATTGCAAAAGCTATACATACTTTGAATCAAATTCAAATTCAAATTCAAAACATTTTTATTCCAAATAAGATTTACAAAATCAAATAAGAATAAGACTAGAAAATTACGGAAAAACTATACAATACTCGCATAGATAAAAAACCTATGCGAGTATTTGCGGCAAGCGACCGGTATTATTCTGGCGCGAATCCAATTAAGAATGGTTGAGGTAAGGCGACATATAAGTAGATATTTTTAAGTAGGTACCTATGCAAATGTCTTATACTTAGATTAACTATTGTGATTTTTGGGGTCCTGTGGATGCAAGTGCACTGCTCCTGAAAGGGTTTATAGTTAGGGGAATATGCTCATCATCATCACATCAGATATCCTTAAGTCACGCAAGGAACAACACAGGTGCTCTTTATTTCATGGGGATCTTCCTTAACCACTACCTCACTTTTTTTAGTTAAATTAGTTTAAATGCAATTTCATGTTCCTATATTTTAAAAACATTATTTCTTTATCACGTTAAAACTATACCAAAGCATGTTGTGTACAGTGCACCAAGCATGTTGACCGTCTGAGTTTTTCCGTTCACTGCCGTCACAACAAAATTACTCACCAATTACTTATGTAAAAAATAAACAACTGAATGTTAAAAATAACTCAAGGAAAAATCAATCAGATTCTATAAACGCAAAATTCCTCAACTATTTGTATGACTATCCCAATTTTAATGGATTTTTTAAGTTTCGTAATGACAAGATGACAAGACGTGATTGTTTGTCATCAACTTGATGCTATCGGGCCGCGTACACAATGTCATCGTTCCACTTTTATACGGCGCTAACCTGACCAAGAAGGATGGCGGATCCGCCCCATAGCAGTAGGGTGCACTCTCAGACGCTTAGCCTCAAAGCTCTCCTGCAGGACGTTCAACCAAAGGCTAACTGACATCTTCAAGACTAGAAAATTACGGATTAGTATTTCGCATTTTTGCGTGTACTTTCGGCAGCTCGAATTTGTCATCAAGGGCGGTGTGAGGCTGCTGTGCACGCTGCGTGCACATTTTTAGTGTCCTGACTATCGTGTATTCCGAAAAATTGATATCAAAAATGCTTTCTATGCGGTCGACCGCGGTGCTGAAGTCAAAAAATAACTGCCGGAACTTTTCAAATACCTATGGCAATGCTACGGAGCACCATCTAAATTATTCTTTGGTAATAAATCAATTTTATCAAGTATGGGCTGCCAACAAGGTGACCCTCTTGGGCCCGCAATTTTCGGTTTAGTCATTCATCCCATAATCACTGAAGGGTCATGCGCAGTATTTGGCAGTTAAGTATTCAATTCGTAGGTCTGTTTGACGGGCAGAGGAGCGAGGGTGGGAGTCGGCACCGACACGTTGTCGCTCTTCACCTCCTGCGCTGCATTCGCGCGTATCGTCTCTCTTGACTTTTGGGTACTGTCGCGTACAGATTGTTTTATCGTATTAGTAATACCATAGAGTAAATAGTAGGTACTTAGTAAAAAAAGGATGGAACATCACGATGTAATGGAAGGAATATCAACACTGCCGGATTATTAATTTTTTTTTGTTCATTTTATTGAATATATTAATATTAACTAAAATTTACTTTTGTTTTTTATTTTTCTGAATATACTAGCAAGATAAGTCACAAGGGAAAAACTAGTATTGTTATACTGTGTTAAGTTAGTAGGTAAGGTGCAAATACGAAATAAGAAAAAAAAATTCATTTTCCTTAGCAATTTTGTGCGCAATTGTACACCTGTGCCGATTGCCATCAACTCCAGTTGCACAAGCTTTGTACAGTAGCCCCCCTGGTTATCCTGGCGCCTCAGCTCCAACAGGACGTGCTGGAGTTTGGCTAGATGCTTCTGGAGGTCAGATGCCCCATGGTGCTGTCGTGGGAGGTCATGATTGCAACGGAGAGCATCTTTATGTAGCCAGAGCGAAACACCAATGCGCTATGTTGCCTGGCAAGTTAGTTCCATCCCATGGATGTGCACAAGTACCGTGGGGAGGTCAGGAGCTCTGCAAATCTCATTATCAGGTAATTTTAAGATTTTTTAAAACTCTTGTGAATATTGTTCCGTTTTCAATTTAAGTAGGTATACCGTTTAGGGGTAGGCAGTAAGTTAGTAACCCAGCGTGAATAGGTGGTCTCTTACAGAAGACTATAGGTAACGTGAAATAACAGCACGTATGCTGATACTTAAGGGATGTTACCTTAAATCTTAAATTTAACATCTTTTGTCGAGCGCGGCATGAAAGACCGACGCCTCTTATCTATCTGCTTAGTACAGACAGTAGATCTATCACACCAGATCAGATCAGAGTCGGCAGCGCATTTTCATCCCCATTGTTTTTATAGCCGATGGTGGCCACATACTACGAAATAAAACAGCCGGAATGACCTCTACCCCTTATCTCAAACACAAAAGTTGTAACATGTTTTTAGGTTCTCGTCGGTGGTCCCAACAACTGGATACCAACATATGGCTCCAACGTACCCCCCGGCGCGTTCCCCGGTGGAGAAACAGAAAACGGCGAACCTCTGTACATCGGTCGCGTAAGGCACGAGGGATGTGTTACTACCGGCAAAGTGCAGATATCTCAAGGCGTCTGCTACATCCCGTTCGGTGGAAGGGAACTTAGCTTCCGCAATTACGAAATCCTTATGCCCTAATGGACCCAATATAAAGTGCTTATGCGCGATATAACGTATACTTAACTTGTTGCAACAACATTTATAAGCAACGATATTTGTTGTAAAATGGTTATGTATATATAGCACTGCACTGCACTCGGTCGTAATTTCAATTCGTATTAAATGGAAAATATAATATCTACGAGAGTACATATTTATGTTAAACATATGTATATTTTTAATTAAGTTATTTTTTAATGTAATAAAGACACTTTTAAATTATACACATGCTTCTTTATTTCAAATAACTTTCATACAGTCATCACGTGACGACTGCTTTGCTTTTTATGTTAAGGTCGGCAGACAGGCTGACAGTCCACTTGGTGGTAGGTGGCTACCGTCGCCTATGACACAAGTAACAACCACAGCGAGTGCGCTGCCGACTACAGTAGTATTGAGGATAGGGAAATTAATGGGCTCTGGCATACCTTACTCACTCACCGAAACAAAACAACACGCATGTTTTTACTTTACCGTGATCTTCTGTAAGGGGGTGGCTACTGCTGCCAGACAGGCTGCCCAAATGACTGCGAAACAGTGTGCCCTGCCACTACTAAATAATTGTTATATTAATTATTGAATTTGGCACTAAATCCTGTTTGATTATCAAATCTCCCATCTGGATGGAAAGACTGTGATCAATACTATAAGTAGATACTTGTGTGATGAAGCACTCTTGTTATTGTTGTCAAATGTCTTTTTTGTAACTTACAGCTGCAGAAGGACTTTTACCCATCTCCAGGAATAAAACCGAATTCCTGTCAGGTTTCCTCATGGACCAACTGTTTTTGGCTTTCAAGGCCAACCTTCAGTAACAGGAGCTTTTTCAAAAGTTAACAAAAATAAAACACTATAAGTAGTAGGTATACTTATGTAGGGTAAACTTCCAGTCATTGGACGCTACCGATCATTGGACAGAAAACAATAAAAGCTTTTTATTAAGGTTGTTTTAAAAGCGAGAACACTCTAATTGACATCATTCTAAAGTCTGCTTTATGACAACACTTAATAGTTCAAAACATTTGTAATAGATGGCAGCAGTAATTTGAAAATATTTACTTTCCTTGGCGTCCTCGCGGTCAACGGTCTTTCTAGTGAAAAATATTTTATTTACGTTAATCCTATGTGCTTAGTCGTTTACATAGTAAACTGTTTTTACTAAAAGTTACTTAAAGTAATTGAAAAGTTAACTTTAAGTTAAAAGAATATATGCTCTTATTAATAATTTTGTAATAAACATATTAAAAAAAAGTATTTTTAAATCTTTTCCTTCCTTTATAAGCAGTTATTTTTGGCTATTTTGACTATATAGAAGTTCATAAAAGTGCTGTCCATTAAATAGTTTATTCTGTCTATAGAAATTCTGTCCAATGTCTGTATATTTTTTCACGTTATTTTACATTATATTTTACAAGAAGGCAGCAAGCTTTGTAAATGTGTTCATGAACTAATCAATACTTCCATATGCCCCTTAAGTGCCCAATGATTGGAAGTTTACTCCTATATAATTTAATTTTTAATAAAAAAATATTTTAATAAAATTGTTTGACAATTGTTGTTGAAAAATAACAAAACAAGTTGAAGACTAGTGCTAATTTTGAAAATTTCGTTTCCATAGTCGCCCCTAGAACCTTAACAGAACCTAGAACACAAGTTTAGGTCACAGCGCTATTAAAATAGAAATTTTGATTTATATTGCTATATTATGTAGCCTTAATCGAGCCGTGTATTGATTAAGGCTATCCAATCACCTTAATCTTAATCCTAACTTTAACAGTGCTTAAGGTGCTAATTACTGACTGATAGATAAGTTGGCTGCGAGTCTACATCCAGTCTTTTTGTTACTTTCGCAAGTTACTTTCGCTACTCTCAAGACTACTCGCAAGACAGACAAAGTTACTTTCGCATTTATAATATTAGTATGGATCACACTTCTATGTTTGAAAATGACGGGTTTCCATACAACCGTTCATCCCTTATTTTACCCTATTGAGGGTTAAATCTCCAAAAACGACGAAATATGTATGTATTTATTTTTGGGCCACGAAAACAACGCTCGAAGCGAATATGCTTTTCGCTGCAATCGTCAAAAACAAATGATTGTATATTAATTCATGTGAGGACACAACACGGCGCTACAAATTGCATCGAAATTTTTAATTCGCTAATTCGCTTTGAGCGTTCGTTTTGAGGCCCAGACATAAGTGTAACCAAAAATCGTCCAGCGAAACGCGAATAGAGCTGAATTTCATTTTAGTTACTCCCTTAATCGAAGCTTTATATCGGTCCTTGGTCGGATTTTATAGTCATTATAGAAAAAAAAAATCCCATGACACTAGCACAAAAGTGTCTGTGACAAATCTCGTCCAAAATTAAAAACTCAGCACTGTACATTTTAATAGCAAATTAACACCAGCAATGAATGATGCCTGGTAACTCTCTAATCCACATCTAAATTTTCGTCATCGGAATCAGTGTCAGTGTCATTATCAAAACCAATCGCCCATTCGTTTTGGAAGTCACCTTCCTCGTCGATCTCTTCACCTCTCCAGTGCATTTGCGATTGTATGTCCAAATAAGTGGGTAGCGGTTGCGTGGGTGTTTTCAAAAACGAATTGACACATCTCCGTTCAGCCTCAGGAGACACCATAATCTCGTACCGTTTACACCCCACTTCTCGTTCTCCTCTCGACACGTAACACGTTTTGTGTGAAGGCTGAACCTTCCCTGGTATAACATGGCCATCGCAAAACGCTCTTCCAATGTACAAACGCTCCTGAGAGTTCTCCGAGTAGCCACCCTCGATTGCATTCACTGGTATCTTGTCGCCTTCGGTCGTTACCCATTTATAGTTGTAACCGCATAAAACCTGTAACAATACACGTTATTTAATTACAGTGAAATAAATAAATATGTCCCTGTTGACTGGGAGTGTTTGTACGAGGAATGCAGACGACTGTTGAGTATACTGACACTTATAAAATCAAGTGACATTTGATCCTGATAACTTAAGGAAGAACAAAAGGGGAAGGCATAACCAACAAAACAGCACATGGTCTGCTTTTATTTTTCAATATACTCCGTCGACCTCTATACACTTTTCGGATCGTTTAATTAACATTTCTAACCCTTTATAAAAATATTGAGAAGTTGTGTCTTTAAAATGAGGAAACACCTGCAGCAACGATTTCATCATCACTAGAAAATCTTCTACTTCTTAAGTCACGTGATGGCCAAGCACTGGCTTGGCAATGCAATATTTATTAAAATATTTTATTGCAATATTAAAATATTTTAAACCAGAAGTTGTGCAAATCAGAAAATGTGCAATACAAGGAATAAATTAGTATTGGTACATGCAATACGCAACAAAATTATAGGTTACTTACTTCGAACTCATTGCATTCATTGGCTGCACCGCCCCACGAGACATACCCAACGCCTTCGGAGGGCACAAATTTTCCCGGAGTGAGGGATCCGCGGTGTTTTGCTCTGATTATGTACAGAGTTTCCTGCTCGTAACCTCCTATCACAGCGTCGTCTGGCAGCTGAGTGTCCGCAACTACCCATTTCACTTCTCCACCACCAATACTTTTTAACTTCGGCTTTTCTAGGTATGGAGGTGGTACTGCAATGTGAAAATAACACTACCTGATCTCTTTTCTTATACAATTTTCGTTGGATCTCTTGGTCGTATATGCATCATATACGAATACTATACTAGATACTCATGGCGTCATATTACGAATAAAAAAACCACAGATATCTTAGACTTTTATGTAAAGGTCATTGGGCAGGCTAACGGACCACATGATGGTACTTGCAGCTTTTGTGGCCTATTAACACAAGCAACGCTACAGCTACTTGCAGCAAATAAAAGCAGTGTAAGGGATAAGGTGTTAGGGAAAGAGCCTCTGCTATCCCTCATCGAAACACAACAACAGCACAAATTAACCACCATTACTAGAATTATTTCATCAAGAAATTTTTTGCATCCGATTTCAGCCTTATAGCAGTTTAACTATAACTACAAAATAACAGCTTATTTAAACTTTCTAATAAGGCAAATTAAGTTCTATTATTAGATAAAATTTGAATGCGAATGGGGCTATCCTCAATTTCAGATTGGTAGGTTTCGGGGACAGCCCCTGTATGTTAAATTCATATTAAATTCCATTGCTGGGCACAGGCCTCTACTTAATGAACCCACTGGATTGGCATCATTTTTTATGTCTGAAGGTTCTAAGACATGCCGGTTTTCTCATGATGTTTCACAGTTAGATGTGCAGGCCTAACCAGGGAGAGATGAGTGTTGAAGCCATAGGGCCATCACATATTTCAAACACATAAGTAAGAACATATTATAATAGCTATAGATCTGCTGTAACTCTATGCTTACCTTCAAACCTCCAATAAATCACATCGTCAGATTCGTTTCCACAAAATGTCACATATGATAAAATTTCTTCCATTTTGTTCATACACGAGATTATAGGTTTACTATTTCCATTCTGTCCTATTTTAATACAGATTTTGTCCCATCTAATCCAGAACCTTCTATATTCTTGGGAGGAAAGAATGTTGTGCACCGGTGAGGTTGTTAAAATTACATTGCGTTTCCTTAGTACACAATAGTTATCAATTCCAATAAGCACCTTAAAATGAATTTAAAAAATTAATAACTATAAAAAAAAAAGATCCAGTGTCTAAAATCCTTTGCTTCAATGTTCTTCACTAACATTTACTACTTAGTTATGAGACCAATTTAATTTTGGACAATCTTATATGGGTACTTCACTGACTCTAGTTTAAAAAAAATAGTGAGGTGTAACTACATGGTTTATATACTAGGGACTACAGAAACTATCTAGGCATTGCGCTTTGATGACCTCAAACCAGGTCATAACCCCATAACAACTGAAATGGAGATATTAAAAATAATATTTAGAAATAGAATATACCTTACCTCATAATCAAGAGGCAACCCTGGTTTACTTGATAGGCCAATACTAGCATTATTAGATCCCTTTATGTCAACAAAAACACCATTATTTGATACTTTATAGAATGAACATTGATGTTTCGGCCAAGTTGCAAATTCTGTAAATTGAAAATGAAATTAAATTATAATCTAAATTCCACAGAATTATTTTTTTGGATATTATTCATAGAGTGAAAAAAAAAATATAGACACGAAATAGAGCTGTGTGATATTTTGTTTGCTAAAAATTTACTCAATTGCAAATAATTTTTAAAAAATGAAAGCCACTACATTGCAGACTGACCACACAAAATAAAATAAGTCAGTTAGTGATTTTCTTGTCAGTTTAATTATAGATTTTAAAACGTGAATTAAAAGAATTTTGAATTGAGAATGACACCAAATAAAAAGCAAGGCTTTTTTTTAAATAATAAAAACACCTGCAGCTATGGAATTGTATAAGTTTAAAAACATATTATACAATTTCCATAGAAAGTAGTGGATCCTTTAACAAAACAACATTTTCAGGTCCTAATTTGGACCCTATAAGATAACCTCACTTGATCGTTTTTTGGAAAAAGAATTAAATGTAAAAATAACTCTATTTCTTGCTGATCATACCCATTTCTGAAATCTGTAAATATAAATATACTAGCTGTAAATATGAACTTGGTGCTTTATTTATGTTCTAATAATATTTAAAATTCTAAAGTTTTATTTAAAATAAGAATTCAATGTCAACAAAATTTTAAGTTTTAGCAATTTTTTTAGTGTAATCAGATGACTAATAATTATTAGCTTAGCTTATTCACAGACTTTATTTATTAAGTACCTAATATGAAATTTAAAATCTAAACACCTACAAGCAAATTTTATTTAAGTGTAAAATTAACATTGCTAAATATTATATTATTATTATTATAACCTAATATTATCTGGTGACCTCATTAGTCAGCTTGGTAGCAGCGAGTATAGGTATGACTAATGTACTGGACAGTTATAAAATCTTTTAAATGTTAAAACACTTATAAAAATATACTTACCAATTATATCTCCCATTCTATTTTTTTAAGAAAACGTAAATTGAATTTAAAAAAATTACTAAACTAAAAAAACCTTTATTTGCACTAAGACAAAAAAATAAAAGTAGAATTTTAACGACTAGTTATAGCGTGTTAATTCTCTTACATGGTACGTTTATTTATTTATTTTAAAAGTAATAAATAATTTCACCGTTCTGTTTTGATTAGTTGTAAATTGTAATGTAAAAATAAAAGAAAGGAATGAATCATGAAATCATGAATGAATACCACAGCCACAGAGGCACAGACAGTATATACTCAAATCACTTAATATACTTACATACTTTCTCAGAGTACTGTACATATTGTCCACTTGTTCTGTTGATTCTATATTTAAATATGTGAATTTTTGTCATTTACAAAATAAAATAATGTTCGTCTTTTGTTATGTGTTATAATGGCATCTATTTTCAAGTTATAATATAAATTTACATAAAAATTACTTATACGTGTAACTCTGCATAGAGTTAGTGAGTGAGTTGTGAATAGAGGTCAGGGATCTAATATAATAAGCATGATTTATTACTTGCAGCTAAAAAGCGAGCCGAGCAGGACATGTAGTAGAGAGGCTGTGTGTCCCTCTCTAATATGGTAACAAGTTTTTTTTGTTATGTGAGACAAATTTAACATAGCTTGGCAAAATAGTTAAAAAAATTATGTCATCCCTTTCTTATCAAATGAATGGTTAAAAAGAGACAACTACAGGTATTGCTATTTTTTAATTTCTTAACTATTTTACCAAAAAAAAAGAAAATTAGGTACATTCCGCTGTTGGTAGGTGGAGCCAGCTTTCGAAGAGCCATTCGACGGGAGTTATTATTGCTACCACATTTAATAGAAATATAAATAAATAAAATAAAGTTAGCTTAAAAAGAAAATTATAGAATATAGCATCAATATTACCTACCTATATTGTAAAAATATCGCAAATTATTTTTTTAGTTTAAAGATTAACAGATTATTTTTTAATTTTAAGATTAAGGTCGATATTTTGATTGAATTTGATTGAACCTCATGACATCGATATCGCGATGTTCAATAAACATCGATATCGATGTTAGATAGAATTTGAAAATATACCTATCATTAATAAAAATATCACTATTTGGGTAGAAAGTTGGACAGCACCTACAGATATTTTAATCTTTAAATTACCTAGTCCATTTAGTGAACACCTTTGATTGAACTAATAGATACTAACCGCCGACATTATATGCTAACCACATTTGGCACAACAAAATATATTTTACAACGGTAGACTCTGTGCACTTCTCCGTAAAAAATGTAGATATTAACCACTTATTAGTGTGCTTGCTATTTATGTCTTGATTAAGATGGTAATGGTTGCCAATCATTCCACGTGTAATAATTGATCAGTTAAATTTGTCATTTCAATAAGCTAAATTTTATAAAATCAATTAACTAACTAACTTCTAACTAAAGAAAATAGATAATGTTTTGATGATTTGGCCTTCTTCATTCCCAAATTCTAAGAATCGTTTTCTTTGGATTTTTTTTTATAACGTCAAAAAAGGTTATGATTTTTTATTTAAAAAAAAGTGTTTCTTCTCTCCTGAAAAGTCGTTTGAACCCAAAGGTATCGACATCCTTCTACATTTTTTTGGTAGGAATTTTTTTCTTTGTAGCGATAAATTCACAGAAAAATGTTTAGGTATTTTGTGTTAACACTCAAGGAGTAATTACACCTATTCAACTCAATTCAGCTTTTGTCCATAGAAAACAGCAGTTTTTTTATGGAGATGCGTACCTACGGGTCCGTTCAGTTTTCCGGTGAGAAATCTAGTTCAAAGTTATAAGCTCGCCACTGTACATTGTAATAACAAATTAACATCATCAATGAGTGATGCCTATTAACTATCTAATCGACCTCTAAATTTAAGTCATCAAAATCAGATTCACTTACATAATAACCAAACTGACGCTCGAAATCGCGTGCACCACCCGCCCAGGAAATATAAGTGGGACGTGTAAGAGGTGGTGTTTTAAAATTTGAATTGACATAAGTAAGTATCTCGGTTTCGCCGTAAGAGACATCATAATTTCATACCTAATTAAATTAGGTATGAAATTAAAGGGTAATTAAATGACAATCTAAATACCACAGTTATTTTTAGGATACAAATTCATCGGGCGAATAAAAAATTTACCGATGATTATAATGATGAAATACTGTTTCGTGCGGAAGTCAAAGGACAGGCAGCGCGTGCGGCAGTGAGTGCCATATTCACATTCAGCCTTTTTTCTTTTTTTTAACGTTGGGAAATCCTCTTGGATACCCGGCAGTGCAGGGGACACTGCGGGGTTATACTAGATTCGTACCGGCTAAAACCCCACGACTTTCTAGCGCGGCCGTTGATGGGCGGGATCGCGGTTACGTTATAACACGACTTCGGTGCCCCGCCATTCCACATTCAGCCCTCCCCTTAATAGTATAACACCTCTCTAAAAATAAAATTAATAATTATATAATAAATAATATATAATTTCAAACAAGCAATTCTTGTATACTTATATACTTAGGTAATAAAAATTTATTTGGCGTATCTCGGAAATGGCTCTAAATGAAATGATTCGAATGTTTTGACATTACCTCGCCCGCACCCCGTGTGATCGCTTAATAATTTCTTAATAAACAATGATTTTCGTTGATATGTATTTGTTGTTTTTAATAAACACATAAACATTATGTACTACATATGCACAAAACCAGTTATTTTTCTTACATTCATTCGATTATCCGAATGCCTAAGGACAACAATTAGTCCGGATAATCGAGTTTCTATTGTATTTAACTTGTATATTTGTATATGGAGCCGCGCTCCAAGATGAGTTGAACTACTTATGTATACAATGTATATATACAACTTCAGACTTCAATTTTTTATTTGTTACCAATCAGCTGTCACTCGCATACTGTAAAAGTCTGTTAAATGACTTAACAGCGATGTCCAATACTAACAGAGTATGGTGAAATTGCGCCTTAACATCTATCTGTACCTGCTAATGAACTACCTGCTTCAATGTCGACAGTCGCCTTAATAACGCTAGAAATTATTTCAACATTTTACAATTATTCACGTTCCGCATTTAATTGAAAATTCCTTTTTTATGTCCAGGAAGAAATAAGAGTATTTGTCAAAAACGGAGCACTTCAAATTCCGTTGAGTTTTTATATTCGCTTAAGCTATCGGTCGTCGAGTGTAGGTACCCTCGCATGAATATATTCTAAATACGCATAAACTTAAAAAAAAAGAACGGCGAAGACGACTGGAACTCAAATCGAAGATGTAGGAGATAGCATATGACACTGGCTGATTTGGACAAATGATTGGTAAAAATAAAAAATATCTGTGTGAACCTGGAACCCAACATGAAGTATTTTTTTTAAATGCATACGTTTGTACTTAGTATGTACTGGTTTGTTCCAACTATTTTTTCGTTTGTACCTCAATTGGTTCGGTGCTTGTGATTCCTCCAGTAGGTCTTTATTGTAGAATTATTATTAGTTACTTTAGATTAATTTGGATTAAAGAAAAGAAAATTATACAAGATATGATGACAATATATATTTTAGAGAGAATAGGAACACAGAATATTTTTATTAAGTTAACATTGACAAACATAACACACAAATAACTATTATACATAAATTGGACGATGCATTCATATTTCTAATCTAACTTTTATATTTCCAAATTATCGAGATGCATTATTCCGGGTGTTTTAAAGAATGAATTGATACACCTTGGTTTAGCCGTAGGAGATACCATAATCTCATAGTTTTTACACGCCACTTCTTTGTCTCCTGTCGACACGTAACATTTACCGCGTGAAGCCTGAACTTTTCCTGGTATAATATGTCCATCACAAAACGCTCTTCCAATGTACAATAACTCCCGACAGTCATCTGAGTAGCCACCTTCAATTGCATTCACTGGTATCTTGTTATCTTCGGTTAGTACCCATTTATAATTGTGCCCACATAACACCTGTAACAATACATATAATTTAAGTACCTATAGATAGAGAAACAAGTAAAAATGATCCTAATGACTAGGAGTGGTTGTATGAGAATGCCGACGGCTGTAAGTTGCTAATGACAAACTCAATAACTCAAGTGACCCTTGTGCGATGCAATCACGATATCTACATTCACAAGTGAAGGAAAACCAAAGGAAAAGGATGATGAATAAAACAGCACATATTCTGATTTTTTTTTTGTTTTTTGTCTTCTGCAGGGGGGTTTTACATCCAGAGAAAAGGCTCCCCACTTTATGATGTGTGTGTGTGTGTGACTTGCCTCTACCCGTTAAAAATTAAGTACCAGTGCAAAAATGTCAGGCATAACGTATTTATTAAAATAAATTTTAGGTATTAGAAAAGTAGTAATAGTAATCTATTAAGAATCACCTTAAGCCCATCACACATGTAGCTATAATATATATATTAATATAAATTATAGCAAGGCATATTACGATATTATTTTCTATACAAATATTGGAGTGACCACAGACGCAGCTACGAGTATAATATATATTTCTACGAGTATGGCGTCGCCAACTGTTTGGAAACGATGCAATGTTTCGAACATCGGTTCGTTTTGGTATGAAAATTGTATAGGCTTTTTGAGTTTATTCGTTGACACGAATAGTTATGTCGGTAGTTAATAAGTTAGTAATACGTTGGATATACATCGGTTTGATTGGGACGCGCGCGGCGTGATTTTTGTTTGGGCTCGATATTTTGGCTAATCCTTATATATATAATATATATATTCGAAAAAGACATCGGTAAACCGCGTGCGACGCGAGTTTCTTGTTTTTCCCGAGTCTAAACAATTTGTGGTGAGAGTGTTTCGTCGGGAACCCAGCCTGGAGTTTCTTGGAGGACACGTCTTTCCTAACCCTTATTCCCGACTCCCTATCTATATTTTTTATATACCAACGTATATATAAAATATCGCGTACATCAACGTATACCGTAATATATATTGTAACACGGTATATTAATATATATATATTATAGCTACGCGTGTAACGGTCTTGACATAATAGACATAGGACGCCGTATGTCATTTATGTCACCTAATATCATTTTACCATACCAAAGAATAAATTAGTATTGATATAATACCCAAGTACACTAAAAGTTACTTACTTCAAACTCATTGCATATATTGGCAGTTCCGCGCCATGAGACGTACCCAACACCTTTGGATGGCACGACTTTTCCTGGAGTTAGGGAGCCGCGGTATTTTGCTCTAATTATGAACAGAATTTCCTGCTCGTAGCCTCCTATCACAGCGTCATTTGGCAGCTGAGTGTCCGCAGCTATCCATTTCATCATTTCATCATCAATACTTTTTAACTTTGGCTTTTCTAGGTATGGAGGTGGTACTGCAATGTGAAAATAACATTACCTGATCTCTTTTCTCATACAAGCTTCGTAGGACCAAGGAATGCCTTATAGGCCGGGACCACACTTTGGTTCCGACGCTGGTACTAACGTTTAATCGGCCGTCGCCATACGTTGGCGTAAGCATTGGTCCCAATACTATTCGTCCAACATATGGAATGAGTCACACCAATGTTTTTTGTTATCAGCGTATCTAAAAAATAGGTAAGTAACTCGAAAAAAAATCTGTTTTTTTTTTCCTATTTTCAAAAATTGAAATTAAATGGATGTAAAATATTATTATTATTATTATTAAAAATGACTGAAATTATTATTATTATTAAATGGATGTAAATATTATTATTATTATTAAAAATGACTGAGATTTTAAACATTAAAGTACGGCCTCTGGGAAAAATCCGATTAAGCGACCGCACTAACGTTCACACTTCGATGCGAGTCGAGCTGTTGCGTTCTTGCGTACCTACATACTTTGGCTCGTTGCCCTCCCCAACATAACACTCGCGGCGTGACGTCATCGCAGTAGCGCGCAAATGAACGCACATTTAAAAAGCGGTGAAACTTTCTAACGCTGTTAACTTTGGAAATCTTAACCCAATTTCGATGAAACAAAAACTTTTATTATTTTCAGAAGTAAGCGCATTAAATTTAGTAAATTTTTTAGTAATATTTTGATGTGTTGGTGTGACTCATTAGAAAATAGCATTGCCCCTAACAATGGGGCCAGTGTGGAATGTAGGTAGATCTCTTTCAATTTTCAATATATTTTGTTGCATTCCTGTTGTTCCTTTTGTATAGGTATTTCTTTTGTTTTTTCCTTTAATTTTGTAAGGGTCCTATACTTTCCTATACCTTTCCTATACAAAAAGAACAGGTAAGTGATTATAAAGAACAGTTTCGACCGCAATTGGTCCTTTACACATCTAATCAACAAAAGTAGAATTTCATTATGTTTACTCTTCTTAAAACATTAACAAAAACGTAATTATATATCTGTAGGTCTATGCTCACCTTCAAACCTCCAATAAATTACACCGTCAGACATATTTCCACTAAATGTTACATATGACAGGTCCTCTTCGACTTTAGTTATATATGTGATTATAGGTTCAGTATTTCCACCCTGTCCTAATAAAATACAACTTTTATTCCATGTAATCCAAAATCTTCTATATTCTTGCGTGGAAAGAATGTTGCGTGCTTGTGTTAGCTTTATTACGTCACTTCGTTTCTTTATTGAAATATTATTTCCCGATCCAATGAGCACCTGAATTAAAAAAACAGTAACTTTTTTCATACCAATCGAAAAAATGAATAAATTCCAGTCAATTTCTGGAAATAATTACAGTTTCAAATTAAAAAATACATACCTCAACTTCATGAGGAAAATCTGGTTGCGTTGATAGGGCAATACAAGCATTATTGGAACCCTTTATATCAACAAAAACACCTTTGTTTGATACTTTATAGAATGAACATTGGTGTCTCGGCCTTGTTACAAATTCTGTAAATAAAATATACCAATAAATAATTAAATATGAAATTAAATAGGTAATTAAACGAAAACTTAATTGCCACAAAATATAAATACCTACCTAGTATATCTCCCATTTTATTCTTTTTATAATATACGTTATAGATCTCGCCAAACTTCTAGTCCGCTCTGAACACTGCAGCTCTTCTCGCGTTGCAGTAGCAAAACAAAATAAATGTAGGTATCAGCGAGCGAGACGAAGGCGGGGAGCAGCGGTAGGGCCCGCCCCACTCCCCTGACGCCGCATCGTTCTTAACCTCTCATCTGTTAGTGTTCCTCCGAATTGCACACACGCTTGTTTTCGTAGAGAAGTACAGTCACTGGCGATGGCGTTGCGGTGCTTAGTAGCCCATGGCATTGGTATTATTTGCCTTACATAAAATCAGGTAGTTCTGATTTTTTTTATATGTTGGTACTGATGAAATGGTAATGACAAATCCAAATTTTCCACCTCGAAAGCCTTGTTCATTGTTAAATTCATTAAAATGTAAGACTTTTTTCAGTTTTTGTCGATTTTTACTATCAAGTACCTGTGTTACGGCAAAAGGCACTATGCACACTTTTTAAGTAGATGAAATTTGTAGTTTTGGTAGGCGAAATAGTTTTAAAGATACGGCTATTCAAGTTTGCAAAATTTCTAAAAAAAAATGGATGTAGCTGTAAAACATAGTTATTTTTAGTTCTCGACAATTTTGACTTAAAAAGAAATGGGTTTATGGCAAAAGTTATCTTAAAAGTTATTAAAGTGCATTAAATTTCCAATAATATGAGATAAATTTGGTCGACATAGACTTGATAGTTCTCGAGATACAAAATTGATTAGGTACCTACTCATTAGTTAGGTATTGGTCGTAGCAATCTAGCAATACATAAAAAACATGATATTTCTGAGATATAAGTAATATGAAGGTTTGCATCGCAACAAAAAACTGAAATTAATTTCTAAAATGTGCAAAATTTGTGACATATTCGCGGTTAAAATTGTGGTAGTAAGATACTGGCTAAAAGCCAATATGTTTTTCGATGAAAACATCCTAGTTATAACGAACCTACATTTAAAATTGAGATGTAAATACATAGTTACCACCTATAAAGGTTTTTCTACAATATTGGAATTGCTGGAGTAAGTAGGTATGTTTCGCAAGTTAAATAAGTGCCGCGAATGTCTTGCGTTAAATACTATCTTCGGTTATTCGCATTATAGTAATTGAAACAACAAATTCTCCCAAATTACTATACCTACGCAGTTCTCACGCTCGTATAGCAGCGCCACCTGGTAAGGTCTTAAATGCATTGACTTTACCTTTTTATTAAAAACCTTTTTGATTAAATTATTACTTTTCCGTAGTTAAGAAACATTTCATTTATATTTTTACTTTTGTTGAGTTATTTGTATGTTTATAACGATTATGTGTTTCTTACCCGATGCTGTACTATCTTAGTAGCGGCAGCGTGCTAGTACTCCCGCCTATATACAAGCATTGTGGGGAGGTCGAATCGAACTGAAGTCCATTTTTATTTAGTTATTTATATAATGTGTGCAATGAGAAAACTACTACCTACTTTAAACGCAACTGAACGTTGCGCAATAGTGCGGCAGGTTACGCTTATATGTAGGTACATTTGAACTTTGAACGCTTTGATGTGCGCTCGAAAAACAGAGTACAGACACTGCATGGTAAAGTGCAAATGTTTGGTCAAACATTTTCATAACATTCACACATGTGTTCAAGGCGACGGCTCATGTGTGAGCAATCCTAAATTAAAAAGATAAGTAAGTATAAAGATTGCGTTGTAATTGTCAAATGGAAATTATTCTGGTTTTGTGGAAATCTGTTATTACCTACTTACTAGGAATTTGGTATGGTGGTCATCTGGTACCTAACAATTTTAGGAATCTGGTATAGAGGGGTCGCAGCGTTAAGAACACTTTAGCAATAACAATTATTTAGGTAGGTACCTACTTCTTGGATTCTGCTTAATCGACAATTTGCAATAACTTGGTATGAGCATAGAGGTATTCAACCTCTTTGTAAAAATTGTCATTCTACCTAACCGAATCGTCGAAAGTTAGTTAAGAGTATTTTTAATTTCATTGTATTCCTAACATAATATTTATTTTCAGAATTTACTATGGGGAATAAAAAAAGTATTTATGGTAGGTACCTACTATTAAGGTAATGGAACTACGGCAAAAAATATTTGCTTTAGTTCAATCAATGGAAAAATGAAATGTAAAAGGAGGAATGCACACAATGCAAAATCATTATTTAAGTAAGTATTTGTCTTGGAAATAAGGGGTCTGGAGCACTTTTCACTGTTTTTATAAAGAAAACAATGGATGTTGAGGTAGGTAGCTACGTGGTCATGGCCCACCTAGGAAGGGGAGTAGTCCCCCCCTATCGTGGTGGGGGGGATTACCCTCGACGATCCGAGAGGTCGCAGTGGCCAGTGGTTCTGTCCTACCGGCCCTTTCCCAATCCAATCTGAATGATCGGTTGGGGAC
This sequence comes from Synanthedon myopaeformis, assembly GCA_944738685.1. Classification (NCBI taxonomy): domain Eukaryota; kingdom Metazoa; phylum Arthropoda; class Insecta; order Lepidoptera; family Sesiidae; genus Synanthedon; species Synanthedon myopaeformis. The sequence continues at coordinate 9,857,889 of OX122914.1, read as the reverse complement.
AAAGAAGGCCCACAGCGGTGGGTTCGGTGGGTGCTTTGGTGCACGGCTGGACGCAGGTCGATGGCTTGTCCGCAGCGGGAGGTTGTGGACAGCTGTGCGAGCGTGTGGTGCGGCAGGGGGAGAAGGCGGAGGGGCTGAGAGAGCTCGATCCCTCTTCTCAGCCAATCCGCCGTAAAAGAACGGGACGGAGACGGTTGGCGAGCGACCGCCAACTATTTGGGGTAACTATCGCTCGTTTGAGATCCCCGCGAATGCACGGCGTACTTGTGGCTGTTCCGGGTACGCCCTTGAGTCTTAATTACCGTGTATTGCCCGTGGTCCATCTCATTAATAATGTCACTAAAATTTAAATTACTGAGCTCTCCGCGACAGCTGGGGGGGGTCTCGGATGGACGTCGCTTCACTTCATTTCTCCAGTCCCCACAATCATGGGCAGTCCGTAGGAACTATGCTATGTGAAAAAAATATTTCTTTTTTCTGTTAATTCAATAATTAATAGAAAGTTTAACAGAACAGAACCTCAATAGATTGATTACCTAAAGGCACTAAAAACACCCTGACCATAAGACTTGCTAAAATAAAATAAAAACACCTCATAAGTTGCGTTATGACCGTTGATGGGTTAAATTGGTTAAATCAACACCCACACCTATGAACTAAAAACTGTGTAATGTGACTTGATTTTTTATTTAGTTTTTTATCAATATATAATTTTATTGATGTTACCACTAATTATAATCAATGTAAGTAGGTTCTAAAACATTTTTGGTTGAATCTTATTAATAGGTAGGTAACCTAATACTTACTCTAATTTTATGTAGGTAAGCTTATTTCCCGCGGTCGCTTCCTATTACCAAATTGTAAAAAATAAAACGAATTTAACACATTTAGTTACTTTATTTAGTTCATTTACAGTATTATTATATCAAATATTCATGGACGTATTTCCACTTGAAAGTTTATACTTCAAAATGCAGAATAAAACGTTTAATAAAATGATCAAAAAATTAAATAAATAAAAAATCAACAGTAAGGAAAGAATTACAAGCATGAAATAAAATTGGCTACATGTCACGAGTTATTTTCAATTTATCCTTACATATTTATGAAAAGTGGGTACATTTTAAAAACGAAAAACCTTTACAAAATTATTTTAACAATCAGCTTTAAGTCTCCTTTTAATGTCTTTAACCCATTCGCGCAGAGGCGTATTCATTGTAAAATTTTTGAGAATGTACGTGGCTACAGCGATTAACCACTTCCTTCTTACATTCGCCCTTTTTTTATTTGTCGACAAGACAAATAGCAGCGAAACCCACACTTCAATTTTATATGGAAACTGATGAAAACCTTTCTTAGACGAGAATAATGCTAAATCATATTCTCCAATAGCATTGTAAGTGATACTCTCTAAAGGCAACAAAGTAGAAGTGGCAGACATATCACCGCGGTAATAGTTACCATCATACATTTGCATTTTTAATAATCCTACAAGAAATTTGAAATCTATATCAGATTCTATTTTATAATTTCCAAGACAATATTGCGCATTGAAAATGAAGCACGATTCAATAGAATTTTCAAGAATTGCACTTGTAGAGATTGGAAAATGCTGTTCCTCCCAATGAGAATAATTCATGTTTCTTATTGTTTTTAGATATGCAATGTCATGCAATACTTCGACTTCGTCCCAATATTTGTCTAACTCGCTCAACGCCAGTTTGTATAAACTCTTATCAGAATAAAGGTGTCCAAGAGAACACAATGCAAGCAAACTATGCACTGTAGGCCTTTTAGGTAAGAGTTGAATACTCTGAAATAATATACACTTCGCTTTTTGTACATCATTCAATTTGTACATTATGCCTGCCATGGCCACTAAAATATCAGCTTTGTCCAATTTAGAGCTGCACAACCAACGAAACGCTGTCATATACGCTAAATATGAATCGACATACATGCGTTTCTTAAAAAGTGCCAGAGCTAATCCAATTGTGGAATCCAAACTGGCTTCGGTAACAGAATTGTATACATTCATAGCTTCATCATAACGACCCATAAGATTTAATACACCTCCCATATTTAAAAGTGATATATTTTTCTGATTTTCTCCACCCAGCTCTAGTGCTTTTTCATAGCACCTATATGCCGATTCAAGTTTTCCACACATCTCATTTATGTTACCAAAAGTCGTAAAAGCAAATGCACTGTTTCGATTATAAGATGTATACCAAGTCAATAAATCCATTACTCGTTGTCTCGCATAGAGGTCGTCTATAGAAAACTTAGTATAAGGATCATCTTTATATTTGCAATCTTTTATGGTGCGATAAACCCAATAAGAGTATGCCATTGCACTTATATGATGATATCCAAGGAAATCTGCTTGTCTAAATAGATCCATTGCTTCCTCCTCTCTTAAAACTTCAGCTAGTAGACCTTGACCAATCCAACTTTCAGGGTGTCTTGGATTCGCAGACTGTCCACGGAAAAAACAATGATTCGCCGGTATATACATACTGTTTTTTATAAGCAAAACACCTAAGTTGCACCATATATTAGGAACATCGCCTTGTGTCAAAGTTAAAGCTTTTTTGAAACAATGAAATGCTTTTTCGTCCTCATTTAGAAAAGCCCACAATTTTCCGAGTAGATTCCAAGTTTGTCTATAAAATGGAACCTTTTTGCCAGTTAGTTTAAAGCAGGTCAAAGTGAATTTGTATGATAAATTCCAATAAGTTTGGTTTTTCGTTTCTTTAAATAGAATAAAATAAGCCAACGCTAAATCATAAGATGTTTCTTGCTTTCTCAGTTTCATTATGTAGCTATAGTAAGTAATTGCCTTTTTAATTAAACCGACTGTCTCAAGTTTTTGCATGACATTACATTCATTTTGTGAAATGTTAAATGACTTTCTTATATCCAAATAAGCATATTGTTTTGGCAAATCATAGACAAACATGCAAATATTGGGCAAAGTTTTTATTAGAAACATGTATTTCTGTCGCAATAACAAGCCTCTTGAAATGTATTCTAAAGCCTTTTGAGCGCAATCCCTTGCACTGCCAAATCTGTGCAGTTTAACTCTTTGTTTTGCAATTTTTAACCATGTCTCTGCCATACCTTTCAAAGTTAATGGGCAGTTAGGTTTAACCTTCAAAACCATATCAAATGTCGCCACAGCTTTATCATACTGGAAACGTAATGCTTGAATATAGCCAACTTTTGTAACACAATTTGTAGATTCTTTTACACCTCTTTGTTTTATAGCAGCAATATAAGCATCTAATGCAGCCCTATAGGATCCAATATAATAATATGACTCCGCTAAACATTCTATTGCAATTGCGTCCTTCTCGTTGCTTCTTACAACTTTCCTAAAATTGAACACAGCATTCTCATAATCTTGCCTGTTAAGATAATGAATTCCTAACCGGAAATGTATCCATGAAACATCTAAGACCTTACTTTCCACCACAGTCTTCAATAGTTCAAAGTCATATTTCATCAAACCCAACTTATTGCAAGTGTCACTTAAACCTAGAATTATATCAATATCATTTTCATTCAACTTATAAGCAATCTCAAAATATTTTTTGGCAGTCTTATAGCTCTCTTTAATATAATAACAGTGGCCCAAGTACAAGAAAGTGTCTGCATGATCACTGTATAGCTCCACTGACTTTGTTAAATTAATAAGACTGTCATCATATTTCTTCAAATAGTAGTAAGCTTTCCCCAAATAAAATAAACTCAAGTAATCATCTGCAGAGTTCTTTAACAATTCTACTATTTCCGAATACTTTTTTTCCTTCAATAATATCAATATATGAATATGTGTAACATATTTAATGGATTGAAGATTTTGTATGATGTGATCGGCTGGTTTGTTAACTTCTACTAAGCATTCGGCTAAAAGGGCTTTCTCATTTTCGTTTAGTAGTTCTAACGGTGTATTTTCCACAACTTTAATTGCCTTATCCCATTTTTTTTCCTTTGTTAATGATAAAAACAGATATTTTCTTAATTCTAAGGAGAAATTGTCAGTTGTTCGTTTATTTAAAAAATGTGTTGAAATTTTCTGTGTGTAAGACCAAATCTTTAACTTAATAGTACATTTCAATATAAATGTAATATCAATAACATTTATTTCCTGAAACTTTACCAAAGGATAATATTGATTATAAGCTTCTAAGTACTCCGCATTAATATAATGGTGAATGCATTTCAAGAGATGAGCATATTTGTAATCATCAACGCCTGCAGTAATATCATTGATATGAGTTGCTATATCAAAATTGGAAAGTGACTCGTCTTGAATAAAATATTCACATATAAATTTGCAGATATATTTTTTTAATATGATATTGTTTGAGAATTGATTTAGTTTTAGCGTTTCTTGAACACAATTCGGAAAAGGAATCTTCTTTAACAGAATTTTAGCATATTGAAATTCTACATCTGTATTTGGACATTTTTTTAGAATATTACTAAGAACACTAAGTACCTCTTCAAAATCTTCTTCTTTACAATTAATATCCACTTTTAACAAGGCTAAAATCTTTAATTCAGCATAGTCGATGAGTTCATTGTTCTTGCATTTTAGTATATAATTAGCCAGAATACTTATTGATTTCTCGTTTTTCAACAAAGAGCCCAATTCATAAACTTTCAGTATAACTTCTTTTGCCTGCTCTTCTTCAATTTCCAGTTGTAACAATGTTTCATACACATGAAATAGTTTTATTTTGAAATGGGTATCTTTCTGATGTTCATAATATTTGGCAATGCCTTGCCAGGCTAATGGACGATCCGGTTTAATATCAATTGCTTTCTGATATGCTAACACTGCTCGTTCATCATCTTGCAAAGATTTTCCTAAAAGTATAAGAGCAAAGTAATTCTTTTTATCGACACGCAAAATGGTCTTACAACATTCCTGAGCTTCATTGTATTTTTTTTCCTCTATTAATTGCCTTGCTTTTTTCAGTAAGACTTTTGGGTCTCCAACCTAAAAAAATATATTTTATAAATAAATAGTATTCCTACAACTTTTAGGATAGGGATAGAGCTGCCATCATCTAAATTGCTGACGCCAGACAAAAAATTTAAAACATTTGAGTAATTTTAAGTTTTACAATGTACAAATACAACGAAATACAATGATAAGGCAGTCATGGTTGAGTTTTTTTATACTCAATAATAAAACTTCTTTTATGAAGTAATGAAAAAAATGAAAAACATTACCTAAAATGTAATGAAGGACAGTGTAACAAAAAATTCTCTAAATTATACATTCTTCTCTCTTTCAGAGGCAGTCTGATAACAAAAGTAAGTAATTAGGAACACTTCTTTTTTTTAGCATTAAATAAAACATATAATAATTATTATTTTTGGCTGTATCAATATTAAATAAACTAGATTCCACATAGTATCAATGAATTATAATTATAATAAGTAAGTAGTGTAGCTAACTCTGCGTTTCGCATCGCTTAGTCTTTCTGTTCTGACATAAAAAGTGCCCGGGTTTACCTGGACACTTTTTAACCTGGTCCGGATGACCCTCGGACGACAAATCCAGAATTATGGAGGGGATCTTCGCCCGCTTTAACATGTTGTGCCTACTTTTGCGGTGATTGCTCAAAATAAAGTGTTGTCAGTGAAGATTTCGCATATACATTTATACAATCATGCATAATTTAAATAAATACAAACAAATGTTACATACCAAATATTTCTCTAAAGCTTTTGAATCTACTTTATCTTTCTGCGGTAACATAATAACGTGCTTTCTTCACCTATATGGGCTATATGCCATAAGTATTACCCTTTCTTTTAACAATTTTATTTGTATTCAATACATATTCAATAAAACAAATAAACTCGATCAACTGGATGAACAATAACTGCTGGATAATCAGTAAATTACGGAAATATGAATATGAATGAGAAATGAGAAATTAAAGTAAATCATTAATCAAATCAATCAGTGTTACCAACTCTCAAAAATATTTACCCCTAAAGTTAAAATCAAAACCCCTAAAATCCCCCTAAAAAATATTATTCTGTAAAGATAATAAATACTAATTAATAAATTATGAATAATATGCATGAATATGAATCTAGCAGATATTCGTCATTTTTTATTATTAAAAAAAAACAGTAAATAACAAACTAATAATTTGAAAATAAAAGTTAGTGGATTTTTTTTTTCATTAGAATTTTTCATTTATTTATTCTTTTATTTACAACCTAGATATTGTTTTATAATTTCTAGATTCATATTCATGTATTTTTCAATACAAAGAGTATATAAATTAATAAATTATATAGTAATAAATTTATAAATTATTTATTACATCAAATATAACTTCGTTTTCTTCGGAAGATTCAGATTTTTTGAATTCATATATGTTGGCATTGAATAACTTAACATTTTAGGTGATGAATTAAAGGTTGTATAAGATTTCGATTTAATGTAAATCGGACCATCATTATTCTTTGCAACATTTCGATAGATAATCTGTTCCGCAACTTATTTTTGACGATAGTATAGATAGAGAATGGGCGTTAGTTCACCACAGTCACCACAGAGTAGTTGTAATATATTTGTACAAGATATCGCTAAGTCACTAGGTCAACAAGTAAATATGATTTGCTAGTTTGGATTCTTCCAGGGTCTAAACTTTTACATATTTATTTTTTTCAATAAAAAATAAATAAATATGAAGCATAAACCCCTAAAAATATCCCTAAAAAAATTAATACCCCTAAAAAATCCCATCCTACTTATTTACCCCCTAAATGTGGGGGGAACATCCCTAAGTTGGGAACCCTGAAAGCAATAAACATCTGTCTGCTTTTATAGCAATATGTTTATTTAATATGTCATTGTCATGGAAGACAGGCAGGCCAGCAAAGGAAGAGGATGGGCATAGAGTAAAGTAATATATTGAGGAAGGCACTGTTAAATTTCATTTGCAGAAAATCTGTTAAATTTTTTTTTTATCAGAACCATTTAATCATAATATCGATATATATTATTCAGCTCTCATTCGCTAGAATGAGAAATGTGAGAGGGAAATAGAGACGGAGCACTCTGTGTATCTAAAAGTGTCCGTTGAAAAGCGTTAAATAAGGGTGGCGCTTGTGTAGCCAGTGTAATTTTAAAATTAAAAAAATCAAAGATATTAAAATTTCACGAAAATTAAACCACTCAATCAATACAAAAATATTAAATTTTTCAACTCAGCGCACTTCACTCCGTCAACAACTGCTGCATTCATTTCATACAATCTGGCTACTTTAGCGCCACTCTGGGAGGGATTTAGAACTGTTATTTACTGCTTACAGCTGGATACTTTTACAACTAATTCCCCCATTATGAGAGAGCGCTCCTTATCTCTATACTCCACCATGGTTTATTCATTACTTAATTCACTGTCATTAACTCATCAACTGTCGACTGTCAACTTAGCATCAAAATTCAAATCAAATAAACAAATTAAAAATAAAAACAATAACATAATTTTAATTTCATAATTTCATTTCATATTATGTATCTTATTTCATTCATCATAGTTTATTTTATATGTACATAATATATTAAAATATTTTTTAAATTTTATCCAGAAATAAGTATGTAACTAACAAAATAAAAAAGAGTTGTATAATTTGGGGATGAGAGCTTCATACATATTTTATGAAACAACAACAAACAAATAATAATATATGAAACAAATTTCATTTGAATTTACAACTCCAATGGTTTGAACGTCATTTTAATATGTGATTCACCATTTAAATATAGTAATTTCTATAAATATTCAATAACTAGCTGTGCCCGCGAATTCGTATGAGCTGTAGTCGTTTTTTTAAAATCCCACAGGAACCTTTCAAGGATCCTTCAACCTCTTTCAGGATAAAAGTATTCTATATGTTAATCCTGGTGATATGTTTATCCAACTATCTGGAAAATTTCATCCAAATCTGCTTAGCCGTTTTTGCGTCATAGTAAAGGGTTGTAAATCCCTTAAATAGATAATAGAAGATTGTCTGTCGAATAATTAATTTGTTTGTTAACAGCAAGTGCACTAAGTGACACAAATCAAACCAATCTCTTCTTGGATATAATTTATTGATAGCACTTATTGAGGTTCAGTTTGTTTACTTGTCTAAAAAGACTTCCAACTATCATTATAATCCTTACATAGTATATTTTGAAGTCTCTTTCCGCATATGTCTTTTCTAAAACACAACACATTTTAATGTGGTTTTTGCCATCAGTTATAGATAATTTTCCACAGAAAATTTAAATGTATAATAAAGCCTAATTAAGTTTTTATTTATGTACAAAAAAGAAAAAAAAGTCACCAAAACAGTCTGTGTTGGTCTATTTTTCTGCTAAAATAAAAAAGATTTGTATATATACCAAAAAAAAATTGTATGGCGGATGAAAGCCAAGAGCGGTAGTGACAAAAAAATTGAATTAATTTACTTTAAGTTCCTTAAAATTGTGAAACCAGTTCTAATTTATCATGTAGGTTTTCTAATTTTGCACACATAAGACAATATGGATCTTGAAGGACAACCATTAAGAAATAATCAAAGGTGGGACCAATTCTATATACAATCAACATCACTAAATCGTCATGTGGGTAAGTTCACACAAGAACTCAAGGAACTTAATCTTCATTGTTTAGGTATCTATTAAAAAATGAAATAAACATTTTGTTTGGAATAATTATTTTATCTGTTTTTAGGATCAAGGTTATTTAAAATGAATAGAGATGGGATAAGATTTAAAGTAAACACTGACGCAGGAATGCAATTGAAATTGCTTTCACAAATTAATTCCAGTATTTGCCTTTACATGGTAATGAAATTTTACATAAAATTTACATTTTGTGCTCAGATAGGTAGCTGCAATGATTACTGGTATCTTTATTTCTATGTTAATATCGAGTGCATGTTATATTCTATTTAATGATATAGTTATGTAAATCCTTTGATTTTTCAATAATGACCCTGGATACATTTTTTTTATTTGGGGCATTTTGATGTTATTTCTTTATCATTATTTTTCTAATAGAATCAGCCTATTTAAAAAGGGTTTATACAGTGTACCGGAGTAATGCATATAAGTATTTACCTTATTTATCATTTTGAATTAGGTATTTCTCTCTATTTTATTGATTTGTAGTATGTAAATGGTTCTAGATATTTGTATTTTAGATCTCATTAACTAATTTCTAATAGTGACGTGCTTCCCTATAATTTAAATTCATACTTTTAATGTTCCTTTCTGTGAGGGTTGTATATTGTAATAGTAGATCTGTCTTTAGTTGGTACCTAAGTCTTTTCAAATAATAAAATACAATTAATAATTTGGTTGGCCTAAAGAAAACCATATTACCGAGAGGGAATTAGATATAAATTAAACAGCAGGTGAAATCGAAGAGTACAGATAGTAATATAACATTATATTAGTTACTATAAGTCTGACTCGTTATACCACACTTTACTTCGCATTGTTTTAATAACTACAGTTTTATTTTAATGCAGGTAAATATGGTTAAATGAGATATATTTATTTGTATAACATTGTAGTATTTATATTTTTTTGAGAAATTATGCATTGTTTAAGACCAATTAAAAAAAACGTAGGTATTATTCTAGTCTATCGTCATACTGATAATTTAATTTCTCAATTTCCAGATCGTAATAGCAGATGAGAGTAGCATTGATGGATTGAATGGTGACAGTGTCACGAAATCTACCCCAGAAATGTTTCCTATTAATGAGTGGCAAGAATTCTGGTTGTCATGCAACAATGAAGTCATACAAATTGGTTTGCCAACACAGAAGCCATTGATACAGTTAAAGAGAATTTTCAATAATGATGAAGTCGATATCATTGGATACATTGAATTTTTGACAGAGGGCCTAAATTTTCCTGTGAGGTGGATGTTTGAAAGTAAGTTTTTTTATATCCCAATCAATTAAGGAAAGGGATTGAAAATGATGGCTTTTCACTCACAATTTTTGGAGTTCCTTAAGAATTGATTTTCATATAAGCCTTTCATTCATATTCATATAAGGGGTATGAATGGGAGTAAAATCAAATGTCACATGTCACACATTATGCGTTACAGGCTACAATATGCTTCAAACATATTAATATAATATGATACATATAATATATTGTATTAATATGTTTTAATTATATTTATTAAATTATTTATTTATCATTCGTAAGGAGTAAATTCCAGTCGAGCGTCGGAGCTGACACACACTTTTTTATATTCCTTTTATGTTAAGGTCGACAGACAGGCTGCTCTCCACTTTATGGTAGGTGGTTACCGTCGCCTATAACACTAGCGACGCCATAAGTGCTGCAAGTGCGCTGCCGACCATATAAGGATTAAGGATGAGGGATAAGGATGGGATGGAGTCGATGTTACTATCTTTATCGGCACTCATTGGTACAGTTAGTAAAATAATTTTTTGACTAGAAAAGTTTTTTTTACTATGTCTGGCACAATATAAAATAATTAATTCCATTAAATTTTATTGCCTCCTTTTCTACTCTTAGTAATTTTGGCTGTCCGACGTGTGTGTCTCTCTGTGTAATCGTAGTTTAAATGATTTAAATATTGTTTAAATAAAATAAATATTTAAATCAGGCGCATAGCATTCATTCCGTTGAGCACTTGCTGATGTGTGGGCGTAACATAGTGGCGTAAAGTGGGTACACCTTAAAAAAGTATTGAAATTTCTGTGTATAATAATATGTTTAAATTTCATTACAGAGTCCCCAGTAGATCTAATACCGGTTAAGCATAGGAAGGTTGACGGTGGCGAACTGACTTGGGTGCGAATGACGTCACGAGATCCTATTCCATTGGACGCGATGATTGGAGGCTTCGATGAAGAGCCTACTTACATAATACGGGCTACTCACAACGGATTCTGTTGTCCCGGCAAATATGTACCGTCAATGAAAGCTGCTTTTGTACCGTGGGGAGGACGGGAACATCGTAAAACTGATTTTGAGGCAAGTTGAGCTGTCTTTATTCTACGAAACAGTTCTAGTCGCGCCGCTGCGGTCGCGCGGACGCATATGATGAAAAGCCTAATGCCTCGTTTACACAGTGCGACTTGCTGAATGGACAGTAACAGCTGTTCGCATTGTGTACTTGTATTTCGGTAGCTCGGCTTGCCTAAGCTGTATAGGCCGACTCGCACGCTAGCTCGCTCTGTCTAAATTAGCGTCAGACAGTGCTGTCTGTTATAGATGACTAACTTTTCAGATGCTGTGTGGCTTCAATGCGTCGTGGGTTCGGACACAGGGCGCTAATATTCCCGTAAATGCGTTCATTGCTAGCACGTCTGAAGTACGAGACATCCCAATGTATATCGGCCGCGCAATGCACAAGGGATACCTTGTTAACGGAAAAGTTCACACATTGTACTGCTTTCTGCCCTTCAGAGGAAATGAGATAGAAGTCGATGTTTACGAAATACTGGTTGAGCCTGATAAAGAGAGTGAACCGATAAGTGCGTGGGAGTGATAATAGAAATGTATATCATATATTTATTAATAATTACATTCCTGTTATATCTAAATAAAAATATCACATTTTAATAATTTTTGTATTATTTTTTTGATTTAACATTTAAAAATTTCTATAGTCAAAACGAATAAATTGGTGACGTATTGATAGTGACATCATCACTGATATTGACATAATGACAACTAAGAGTGAATGTCTGTCTGTCACTACTGAGTCACTACTGTGGAGGGAAGAGGTACCGACTCATATGAAAATCAAACTGAAAAAATAGTCCTCTCCAACAATAAAATAAAGGTTCTAAATGTGGTCAGAATGGCGCTGGTGTAGCATATCTTCTATCTATCTATCTTTATCTAATTTACTCGACAACGCTACACTAACGCTATCTTAATTTACTTGTATTCTGGGACCTCATCTTAATACATAGTCGGTCCTCTTTACCTTTACCCTCCATAGTCACTACCACTATATACGCCAAAAGGCGAAAGCGCACTTACGAATCTACAGCCGCTGAATAAGCACATTGACTTATTGAAATCAGCACTATAGCTTCAATATAAGTCACTCATACCCAGCCAAGTGAAAAAAAAAATTCAGTAGCTGTGTTTTTATATACAGCAATAAATAAATAGAAATTAATTGACCGAAACGTACTGGCTAAAATTAAAGAATTATACAAAGAATAAAAGTGATGTTTATTTAAAATGACATTCCAGACATTTCAAAAACTGCGTAACTAACGATAACAATGTATCAATGTTCTGCCTAGATTAACAAGATTTAATATAAATAAATTAAAGGACTGTCTCTAAAATTAATTAAAACTAGCGAAATGGCCGCGGCACCAACTCCACCGACCGCAACAGCTTCTGAATATGCTCCAAGTGAACTACCAGCGTCAGAAGCTGGAGAAGGTTTGCTTATTTTTGTTTAAGTAATTTTTTTTTTGAGGTTTCTTATGTCTATTTATTACTTGTGACCCGCTTCCGGCTTCGCCCGAGGTGAATTTTTTATATATATAAACCTTCCCCTTTTAACCCTCTTTCCAGAAGTGAAAACCGAATTAAATTCGGTTGAGCGGTTTATAAGTATATGTATATAGCAAAATGCAAAAGTATATAATGTCAGGCGTCAATGTATTGCTTTTCACATTTTGTCAGGCGTTACATCCTTTATTTTCTAACACGAACGGAGTCACGGGCATCAGCTAAGCTATTAAGTAAATAATAAATGACGTAAATTTACTTGTCCTTACTTACATATAATAATTTATTATCTAGCAACACCAGTTCCGGCAACAATGGCATCGTTTCCACCATATCCTCCGTACTCGACGGAGACTGCGCCTCCTTCAGTGGCTGAGACGATCATAGCAGGTCGCGATCTTCGATTTCAGCACAAGTCGTTACCCCCAATGCCAGTTCGGCCACCGCCAAAGCCGGCTAAACCGAGGTAAAGAAATATCATTTATTTCACAAACCAGCACTTTGTATTAAAACACTATTCACATATAGGTACGAAACATAGCCATATAACGGACCATGTGATCACAGTACCCAAAAATGTTGTCCAGGGTGCCGATTTTTCCCACATAGAAATGTTTCTCTATTATTTCTTAACCAAGTGACTGGGATTTCTTTTTTCTTATTTTTTACAGAGCTGGTATGACCCAATAACCTATCACCCCGTGGCCGGTTGGCGTTGATTTTTGGGACACCTGTATAGATGAATAAATATTAAAGAAAAATACATTTTTTGCAGGGGTCCGAAGGTGACAAATGTGAAAATGTCCCGACGAGCGCTGAGGGCTCACACTCGCTGCCTGCGAAGACACGGCGCCGTGCTGACGGATCGTTTGGAGCGGATATCGAAGCCGCCACGACGTCAAATCATAAACCTATGGCGGCAATACGGACTCACTCTTGCGCCAGAAACGGTCAGTTACGTCACTTTATAATAACTTACTTACTTACATTACTTAGGTCATAATTTTAAATTATTTTGAAAAAATAAAAAAAAACAAACAAACTTCATTTATGAAAAAATGAAAAATATAACACCTGAGAAAATATCTCACATCTATACTAATATTGTAAATAGAAAAGATTTGTATCTTTATTTGTAATGAATAAATTCAAAAATTACTGGACCGATTTTAAAAATTCACCTATAGAAAGCTACTTTATCCAAGAGTAGGTAATAAACATAGGTCAGTTCAGTCAGTCCGTGTACCCATAACCTTTTACCTGTGATATGATTTGTTACATTTAATATATATATATATATATAAACATTGATGTAGAATTTGTACATGCAAAATATTATTAATTTTGTTATCAGATTGCGCGTTTGCGTTGCATGCTAGATGCAGACGTACCCTTCAAACCGGATCAGGCTTATGAGTACTTCATTAATCTTCGAAAAACTAAAAAGAATAAAGCTAAGTAAGTTCTTTTCCATCAAGCCTGATGATCCCTTTGATTGTGTGGTTAAAAAGTTTTTTATTTAAATGTTAAGATCCATCAGACAGAACTTCCACTTGATGGTAGGTGGCTACCGTCGCCTATAACTACAGTAGGATTATTGATCAAGGGATCTGGCAACCCTTAATCACTCACCAAAACGCAACAGCAAACGTGCTATTATTTCAAAGCGGTCTTCTGTAAGAGCACAGTTTTACAATCCATATAAGAGGGTGGTTACTGCCGCCAGACGGACTGTCCAAATGACTGCTAAACGCAGTATGGCCCTGCCATTACTTTTCAGATTCAGACCGGAGTAAACTTTGAAAATTTCATTTCCAAAGTTGACCCTGCCGTGCATCGAACCACTGTAGCTTGGAACAGAGCGTTGAGGCAAGCACCTTAACCAACGTGTCAGCTTATGAACTCAAGGGTCTCAAATTGGGCTTGATTTTGGTGAAATTAAATTTCGCCCCTAATAATTTTTGGAAAAGGCTTATTTATTTAGTCCTTTTTTGTGATGTATCAATGTTTATTATTATATATACTTCTTTGGCTATCAACGCACAGCCAAAACTAATAAGACTGAAATTTGGAATATAGGTAGGTTTATTTTATAACGTAAATTTCACCTCCGTGTGAACCAGGTCGCGGGTTGTTAATATAAAGTGGCTGTCCGCTTCTGTGTGTTTCTCTGCTAATTTCTTCTAAAACCACAACCACGCAACATAATTTATTTTGATATGGCTTTTACTAATTGAATATAGTAGTTATAATTTTGGAATTTAATATAAGAATTTTCTATAAGTCTTAAGGGTCGATAATGATGTTAAATGTTGTCTATACCTGTTATTGTAATTCACATCGACCATGACCAAATGTAAAAATTGTATTATTGTGTTGTATTATTGTGTTTTATGTTGGTGTACCTTAATAAATAAATATAAATAAATATATGAAAAGAGCGATAAATGAGGAAGGTTTTTGTATATACAATAGTAGCTTTGTATTTCTCTTCCAGGACTCGTGTGAATGAGTTTAAGAAAGACATATACGCTTTATGCGGCGATAAACGGTTTACGTGGGCACGTAACGCAACAATTACCTTTGCCAGAGGCATTCAATATAAATTGTCCAGACCAGGACGGTGTGCTCTTGCAGATGGGTAAGAACCCGCTCAATAAATCCTATTTATATCTACTAACTACTGTACTATAATAATGTAATTATGAAAAATTAGACGCGACGCGCTAAGTCTTTGATTTCCACCGATTGTTCTGGAAACTTCTGGTAGTGACCGACACCTATGACCTTCCTAACGCCATGATAAGCTACTATTTGATACTATTTGATTATAATGCCATAATATTTATTTTAAAACAGTATGTTGCGGCTATCTAATATAATTCTCGACGAAATCTGTGGTTACATGCAAATGAGGACGCCTTCGCGTCGATGCACACATCCAAAGGCACGCTTTATGATGGAAATATCGGACAAGGTAACTCACATTTACCAAATAATCCCACCCTAATAACATATGTTTTTATTTATTTATATAATAATAGCAATTTTCATCTTTTATGTTACAAAAAAAAAACCACTTCAATTTGTAAGTATCTTGTGAGACAGACTTCATCTGTATGAACCCCCAACGTTCGACGAAAAAACGGGGTGTTATAAGTTTTACGCACCTATATGTGTCTGTCTTTCTGTGTATCTGTCTGTGGCATCGTAGCTCCCAAACGGATGAACCGATTTTGATCCGATTTTTTTTTTGTTTGAAAGCTGACGTGATCGGCATTGTTCTTAGCTATAAAATTTATGAAGATCTGTTCAGGCGTTTGAAGACCATCAGACCTTTTTCTAATTAACGATTGATGTGCACAGGTTAGATTGATGTGAAATTCAGTATACTGTTACTTCGGTGATGTTTCTATGACTTTGTCTGATGCAAATAGTCTGCGGGACACCCAACTCCTCAGCAACTTAACAACAGTTTCGGTTCAATAGAAAGTCGAGAGTTTTCATTTATAATTTTAATTAAAGCTTGTTGTATTGTTTATAGATTGCGGTTTGGATCGATGAAATATTGTTAGAGTCTGATGACCGTATGCTCATGATGGACTACGATGAGGATGACGGTTAGTGATACCTTGGAATAAAGCGTAGTTTATAACATACGTAGTATAGGGGTAATGAGAACTATTTTTGTCATCATGTCTTCCTATTAAGACAAGGTAAGCTTACATTTGAAGTTGTGACAATTATTCGAGTCATATTTTTACTATGGCAAAATTACAAGAAGCCTGTGTTTATTATTGCCAGTAAAGTTATGGCAAAGGATTTTTTTTTAATATTTAAATATTACAGAGAAAAAGAGCAAAAACTTGTTGTAGGCTAACACCTCAAGCGTAGGTACTCTTGATTGCGTACTATCAAAGATTGCTTTTATTGACGAGTATTATCACAACTGATTATCTTAATATTTAATAATGTAAAGTGTTAAATATAGCTACCCAATAAAAGTGGATTTTTTTTTTAAAAAATATCAAAATTTTAATTTTCTTTTTTCAAGCGGTAGAAGTTGTTTTAGCGAACAATAATTGTCGTAAATTCAATGTGTAATTTTTATTTCGTGATCCAGCACCACTTTTCTTGGGAGCTACTGACGCTAGCAGGTTTCAAGGTAAATATATCCTCCTTTTCTCTCTTTGAAGAAGTTGAAAAGAGTTACGAAGATGACACAAGGCCTCCCAGTACAGCGGCTTCCGTTCAGTCCACGAACGTGTCTCCGGTAGTCAGCACCACCCCTATGACTGAAGCACCGGGACAAGCGACTCCTGCCTCCGGAACCACTTCAGCCGACGCATCACCGGTCCCTACTCCAGCGGCTTCACCCAATGCCTCGCAAACCAAAGTCTAGATGACAAGGTAAACAAATTCATTTAATGCAAAAAATTGTGAGGATGTATGGATGTTTGTTAGGTACTCTTTCAGCCAAAAATTTAGGATACTTATGTGTGGATATTTTGACGAAACTTCACAGTTTATACAAACAGATTTACCTAGTTAGTAACTACATTATAGTAGGTACTTATTCGGTTAGTCACGCTTTGAGACAAGAGCTGCTTCCAAGAAAATACCGTACCAAGAAAATGACAAATTTTTATGTGAAATATCTTGCGGCGGGTGTGACCGGCTGTTGGCGCCAACATTTGGTCAGCATTTTCGCTGTGGCCACGTGCGACTGCGTTTTTGCCGGAACTTGTAACTCGCCGCGACGGCTCAATTTTTTTTTTATTCAATAAGTACTTGATTATCGTTATCATGCACAAAAATAACAGATATTCCTGGTTTTTAAAGCCAAAAGCTTTAAAATTAGTTTTTTCGTTCCAGACGTGCTAATGGCGGATGCTGCCGGTGGTGACGCCGGTTTCGCTGACGATTTTCTTAATATGATGGCAGGCGTAAGTACCTATATGAAATTTATGCTACCCGATAAGTATTAATTAACATTTGTGACATTATTATAATATTTTTGTTAATAATAATAATAATAATAATAATAAAGTTCTTTTTTCTACATCTTACAAAACCTATAGTTAGTACACATAAATATTACACACACATTTAATTTAATTTATTTTTACTGAAGACTTGCCTCTCTCCACATGCATAATCAAGCAATGGTTCATGTAAAGAGAGTCAAGCCTACCCGCTATCATAGCCAAGACGCGATTAGGGCTGCCCCCCACCCTGCAGAGCAGAGACGCGAACCGCTTGCGTATGATGGTGAAAAAACAATCTACTCTTGCCTCCGCGAAATTCCCGATGCACTGCAGAATCGAGGCAGCCCTAACAACGCCCGGAACGCGTTATTGTATTGAATCCGAAGAGCATTGTATGATTATTGCGTATATCTGCGTATCTGTTACAGAGAATAAGTATAAAACGATGTACAGTATGCTCTAGACAAAGTTATTTTTGCCTCCTGTGAACACTGTGAAAACCTCTTGCTCTCAAATAAAAACTCTATTTGCTCACTCATCGAAACACAACAGCACACATGCACTGTTATTTCACGTTGGTCTTCTGTGAAGATCCTTGCCACTACTTAAGTTCGACTCTCCGGCGCAAAATGTCACATTCGCACAGTGTCACATTCGCACAATGTCACATTCATACAGTGTCACTTTCGCAAAGTGTCACTTTCCATTAATGCCACTTCTTTTATTTGTTTAGGTTGGAAAATTAGAACTTGAACGAAAACGTAGATTTAATTTTAGAGACAATTTTTACAAAGTCCTCGAAAATAGTTTTGTGAACAAACCCGAATCGACAGCTCCAACTTGAAATGAATAAATGAAAAACGATAAAAAATGATACATAATCGTAATAAAAAATGTATAAGTATTAAAAGAAGTAATAGAGAAATAAGAAACGATGTTTTTGTTTTTTTTTTTAACTATTGAATTTATATTTACCTAACAAGTGAACACGGCTGCAAGGTAAAAATTATCTTTTTATTTAAAAAAAACCATTAACACAATCTTTCTTCATTTTCTCCCATGCGAATAATTTTTACTTCTTATTTGTTCATTTTTAATTTTTTAACCGATAAACGTGTTCATTTGTTAGTTAATTTTTATGTGGAGAATGAAGGACGGTTTGTTATTGCACTTTCTATTATAGACCTCATTGAACTGGAGTAGGTATATACCTATATAACCGAGACTTCTTTGCTTTAGAAATATTTTAATTATAAAATGATTGAAGCTAGAACTACATTATAAGTAAATTTCATATGGAACATATATATTTAAGTAAATAAGTGTGACAAACACTGAGTGAGTTTGTAACACACTGTAGTTATTACTTTCAATCAGTAAGGTTTATAACTTGAAAGCAAGTAGTTTGTATTCACTTGCCTAACTCCATTCTTATTTCACAACTAAATCTTTTCTTTATTTTACAGGTTTCTCCAACTCCAAAAGGACGTATGTATACCTAACTAGAGCATTTTTAATTAAAATTTAATATTACTTCTAAAATGTATGCCCTATTAACTTATCATTTTTATTTCAGCGAAACCAGCTTATTTAAAGTTTAAAGGTATGTAAAAATTCAAAGCAATATTTATTTTGTCTGGTTTAATGCATTGCTTACTTGACCCCGTAATAAAAAAAAACATTGCCTATAAGCACAAGTAAAGGTTGTCAAAGCCAAGTATAGTACCGAACTTTAGGATAATGGAAAAGGTACCGTATATGAGTTCTTGACATCCCTTACTCAATCACTGAAACAAAATTGTGGTGTTATTTTCAATGTATTTATATAAGTAACCCTGATTCGATTCAAGGCCGGGCTAACTTGGGAAATGAATTTTTTTTTAATCTGTCTCTGGTCTGGTTTTGGAAAATAGTGGCAGGACACACTGCGTTTTGTAATTATTTGGATAACCCGTGTGGTGACAGTAACCAACCCTGTCAGCCATTTATGTGCTGTTGTGTTTCGGTGAGTGAGTAAGACCGGCCATACACGGGCAGCTCGAGCAGTTACCCAGTGATCAACATACTCGGACCGCTCGAGCAGTCATAGTCAACTGCTTGAAGCTGCCATTGATAACTGCGGAAGCAGTTGGTATAAACTGCTCGACAAGTCACGAATGAACGAGAGGCGCGCCCGACGTGGAATGAAGAGCGCGGGCGGAGGTCACTGCGCGAGAGCAGTCGACAGCTCGAGCAGTCAGCTGCTCGACTGTACGGTGAAATTTCACCCCCCTGCCGACTGCCCGAAGCAGTGACAACTGCTCGGCGGTTCCGTGTATGTGTGTACGTATGAGACTGTAGTTCACTATGCAGTCGCAGCTTGAAGCAGCTTCAAGCTGCCCGTGTATGGCCGGCCTAAGGGTTGCCATTACCATTGCCCCTATCTCTTTCCTTTACCCTTATACTACTATAGTTGGTAACGCACTTGCAGCACCGGTGGCTTTTCTTGTGTTATAAGCGACGGTAGCCACATACCATCAAGTTGACCTTGACATATAAAATATAGAGTCTTACTCTAAAGAGGGTCGAAAGAATATATCTGGTCGTGTAGACTTTACTTTATTGCTATAAAGTAATTGTATATTTACAGGAGAAATGCTTGAAGCCTTTTTGATGCTAGTGGATTCAATGTACAAAAAAGGAGACACACAGCTACTTTCCTATGGAAAATTTGATGAAACTTACACAGAGGCTGCTGACGAGTAAGAGGATTTTAAAATTGTACTTTTATGCTGAAATGTTTTTTTTTTTTCTTGAATTTAAAATAATCACATTTACATTTTAAGATTAAAGCGAACACCTGATTTTGAAGCATCGGAATACGATTGTAGTCTGGCCAACAAAATCGAAGGCGAGCTTACAGACACAGTTAAAGCAGATACACCGAGCAAACTACAACCTCATATGAAAGGTGAATAATAAGTAGTTTAAGTAAGTTCATCAGTCTAACTAGACTTAAACAGTTAATGTCGCAATATTCAGATAGTATTGTGGCACAATACAGTATTTCGCCCGTTTCACCTCTATCCCTAATAAGCATCCCAACTGGTAAGTATAGGTGGAAATTTTTACTCTTACTTAATAAAGGTACTATTGACATGAAAAACCTTCTATATATAATCGTTAGAACACTATTGCATTATAATAAATCTTATATAGTCTTTATTACATAGCAATTTGACCTCATTTATTACATACTTTACCTATTGACCATTACAATCATCATATATAGCCCCCTTATTTATTCAAAATATTTGACTTTTGATAAGTCTTTTTTATATACATAATGTTTTTATTTACTGCTTCAGAGGTCGTCGGAATTTGTTCGAATTATTTAGCGCAGAACGCAGAATACAACAGTAAGTTGTTTTATTAAATTTTTGCTCGGTTTAAAAAAATGAAATAATTATGTATTTATATTTTTTTAACAAATTTTTAGAGGATAAAGGTCCAGCATTCAGATTGTTGGTTAAAACAATGCAAGGGAAATCTGGTGACATGTTGTATCAAAAGCAAAAAGCCAGTAGGACCTATGGAAAAGCGGCCACAGAGTTAGTAACAAAGAGATAATATGTTTGGAATTAATGAAGTAATCTATATTTGTTTTAATAATTTAATAAAAATAAATAGGCGGGTTGACGCCTGGATCTAGGATGCTCTTGGCCAGTCCATTTGGAAAATTATGGGGTGAAAGCCTATGTCCAGAAGTGGAGTGTACCTCCTATGACTGAGATGAGGACTCCTATGACTTAGAGAAAATGCCATCATCATCATGATGATGATATTTTCTTTAGATTTTAATGAAAATCAGGTTGAACGAGGCGAAGGGACTGGAAAATGATCACGATGATCCGAATTTATCTCAAGATATTCACTCGAAGCTTTCAGCGTTGGTTAATAACATTACGCCAGATGATCTTAAAAAAGATATGCAAGGTAATAAAATAAGTATAATAAAATCATTACATAGTATAAATCAAAGCCAAAGTCCCCTAACCTTAATCTTAAAGCGGTTTTCACGTTTTTGACCTTAGAGCGTTAAACGTTTCCACATTTTTGTTAGTCTGTGGTTTTTTATAATTATAATATGCAGGAAAAAATTGCATCCATGCGAAGCCGGGAGCTGTTCGCTAGTAATAATATATAAAGTAAGAATGGTAACAGTTTGGTTTTAGACTTTATGTTCATGAAAAATTTAAGTGATTTTTACATTCTTCTAGTATTTTAGGATATAGACATCATGATGTTTCCATATAATCTTTCCACTGTAATTTGATTTTCGCAGAAATTTAAATAACAAACTTATACATTTATTTCGAGACATAAAGTCTATAGTGGTGCTGGTAAAAGATCACATTACGTAGGTAATCACCTTAAATTTTCACATATTTAGTGATCTGAGCAAATAAATGTTACATTTGAAGGTCTTTAACGAGTATCAAGCTTGACATCATGTTACAGCCCACCAAATATATTTTAAACACATAATTAATACAGACTTTTTATTAACAGAGACCTTGGACATTTCTTCGAAGTATCTGTCGCAGTGTGCTGTCGATGAAAGTAAGTGTTTAAAGTACTGCTATATCTAGACTTATTTTTTATGTAAGTCTAGATTACTAGATGAGTACCTACTACTTTATTTTATTAACTTGTATTTACTCTTGTTGTTACTGTTTAATTGTATTTAATTCTGGGTTTTATTAAGTTGCAAAATAAGTGGTTGATTTGTTGATTTATAATGTATTTTATTTTTTATACTATTACAGTTGAACGTGGTCCAGCTTTCGATATCCTCATTAAGGAGCTGGAGAGGACCGGAGCTGAACTTTTCAGTGATTTTCAACCTGTCTCTACAAATTTTGCAGCAGCTTATGTGTGAGTTATTATTTGCGGCGGCTATTGTGTTTATTTATAATACAAGCTGTGCCCGCGACTTTGTAAGCGCTGTAGTTCGTTTTTAGAAATTTCCACAGGAAGCTAACATTATTCTAGGACAAAAAGTATCCTATAGTTTAATCCAGGTAATCATCAATACATAAGTGAAAACCGCATTCAAATCGGTTAAGCCGTTTCTGAGATTAGTGTGCTCAAACGCACATCTATATTACAAACCTCGATAACATAAGTATAACGAGTAGGTACAATTTTTTTTTAAATATTTAATGTAACAGACACGGCTCCTTTACGATTTAATTATATGTACCTATAGATAACGTCAATCATAGTTATGATATGATGTAGATAATAGACATATAATTAATTGTATAATATAAAATATTATGTATTTGTAGATTAGAAGAAAACTTTTTAGTATCTATTATACTTTTTAGCTTCAACGGTAGGACGGCAGTTTCTTAAACTCCTTCCATTTAGCAATCACACCAAACAGTTAGTTGTTCAATGGAGGCAACACTGCTCCACTCTTGCGCAGCCACGATTTGGTCCTTCGAGTCATTTCCCTTCCACCTTTTCAGATTGAAATCAGCGCCAGGCTTCTCGTCAACCACACCAGATGCTGCCAACGCACCTAAATTTAGTTCAGCCCTTCATAAAGTCATCGATGCTGCCACACCAAAAGCACTGCAACAGGACATGGCAGGTATATTGATTATCTGTTTTAATAAAGATTAAGTGATTATTAAAAATTACTTATGGATACCCAAATAATAAGAATGTATTATGTTTCAGAGACCATTGAGAGGTGCAGCAATTATTTGTCGGGCTTTGTTCGCGACCGTGGTAAGTATTTGAAATTTTTTGTGGATTCAATTCGGGGTTTCCCATTTGCAATTTTTCAATTCATCATTATCATAAGCCTGTGTCCACTGCTGGGTGTAGGCGTTTTTCGTATCCAGCTGCTTCCTGCGAAGCCTTTCAGGACATTTGTCCATCTGGTGGCAGGTTGTCTCATTCGTGGCCTCCATTCGAGAACTTTTCTACCCAATAGGAGGTTATCATTGATAGATGACCTTATCATTATCAGCTGTGACCGGCCCTTTTGCCACTTCAACTTGCTAATTCTCTTGTCTCCAGCGATAACCTTGGTTCTTCGGCTAATTTCAGAATTTTTCAATTGCACTCGGATAATCCAGGGAAATTTAAGTAGAAATATTTAGTTACTGAGTGTAAAAACTAGTTTTTGTACTGCAGATGAGGCGCTAAAGATAATATTGAAGTCACTGAAAGCAACTCCTGATAAAGAACTTGTAAAACGAAATAATTACGCTATGAACTACGGTACTGCTGCCAAAGAGTATGTATCATCAACCAATACTTATCTAAGGAAACTTATACAAACTAGTTAGTTTCTTTTAAAAGAATATCTTAATAATTGAACCCTTATTTCAGCACTGAAACGTCTCCAAATATAGTTCCATTTTTTCCCGTCAAAGATGTCGCCAACGATATAAGACAAGTTTTATCCAGTGCTGTTGAATCTGCTACACCGTCTAACCTCAAAGTCGCCATGACATGTATGATACCACCTATTAATGATTTTAATCTATACTAATATATATATATATTTGTACATCTATAATTTTAGTATAATTTGTTGTAGGTTGTATATTGTACAGTAATCAGGCGTCCTGGCCGCTAACAATTCGATATTCGAATGAAATGTCATACATGCAAAAATGTAATGTATTTAGATTGTTCATTGGAATTGTCTGTAGTTTTGTAATGTGTTTGCAACAATAATAAGTTTTTCGTTTAATCCACTGCTTTCATTTATTCATCTGCTAAATCTATAAAAGGTTATGAACCAGCACTGCAGTAAAAAGTAAACGTAAACATGAATAAATTGCCAAATGGAATTATGATTGAAAAATTGAAAGGACGCGAAAATTATATAGAATGGAAATTTATTATGGAAAATGCGTTGACGTTAGAGAATTTATGGAACTGTATACGAGGATATCCGGATGATGACACGACAAAGCCCGAGATGAAGACACGTCTGGATGAGAAAGCTAAGTCAATGATTTGTTTAAGCGTTGAAAGATGTTGTTTTTCTCATCTGATTGGTATAAATACAGCAAAACAAGCATGGGATGCTCTGGAAAGTGCATTTGATGATAAAGGACTCGGAATGAGGCTGAGAGCGCTGCGTAGGCTGTGCTCGGTTAAGCTAGAGAAGTTTATTAGTATGGAAGCGTATATCGATGAAGTTTTATCATTAGCCCAACAATTGGCAAATATGAAAAAAGCTGTCGACGATGAGTTTCTTGGGGCGATTATGCTACAAGGTTTACCATCAGAATACGAACCCATGATCATGGCATTAGAACATTCAGGGGCTGTGATATCTGCAGATTTGGTTAAAACGAAATTGTTGCAAGACAAACGTTGGACTCGTGAGGATTCGAGTGAGTGCTTGTACTCCGACAAGAAAAGCACTGGTACACCGAATTCTGCAACGACGAGTAACGTGACACATGACAAGGTTGAGTCATATACGAAGAAAGCTTCAGGTCATAAGAAGCAGCCTTGGTGTTGGAATTGTAGACAAAAAGGACATTTGAAGAAAGATTGTCGCAGTCAAAAAAAAACTTCTGGGAACTGTGTTTTGTCGGCATTCACTACTGTAGAGGCGGATGATTCGTGGTACATTGACTCTGGAGCCACCAACCACATGACTGGACGGCGTGATTGGATGAATAATTTTCAAACGCTTAATAGTTCGGTAACTATAGCAAGTGGTGAAAAACTCAAATGTACAGGAAAAGGTAACATTAAGTTGTCATGTAATTTGATTCTAACTAATGTGTTATTTATACCTAAACTATCTGTAAATTTGATTTCTGTTTCTCAATTGATTAAGAATGGTTGTATAGTTAACTTTGATACTAAAGGTTGTACAATTTCTAATTTAAGTGATGAGGTAATATCTGTTAATGACTTTGGAGGTGCATATAAACTTCAGACTTGCAATCTAAGGGTGAATCTAAGCGTTAGTACGTCAATTTGGCATCAGAGACTCGGTCACTTAAGTGGCAATAATATGAAGCTTTTAAAAAATAGACTCGCTAATGACATTAGTTTTCAGGATGACCCTTGTAAGGATGTGGCATGTGATGTTTGTTTAAAAGGGAAGCATGCGCGATCTCCCTTTCCTAGCAATCCTGAAAAGCCAGTAGCAGAGAAGCGGCTAAACTTAGTTCACACTGACCTGTGTGGACCGCTACCTGTCAACTCACTTGGAGGAAAGAGGTACATATTAACATTCTTGGACGATCATACGAGAAAAGTATTCTTGTACTTTCTTAGACGGAAGAATGAGGTAATTGAATACACTAAGAATTTTATTAAGTTTGTTGAAAATCAAACTGGGGATAAAGTGAAAGCTTTGAGGTCGGATAATGGTACTGAGTATGTTAATAAAGAATTAGCTAATTTTTTGAAAAATAAGGGGATTTTGCATCAAGTGACAGTGCCGTATAGTCCACAACAAAACGGCGCGGCTGAACGATTAAATCGCACTCTTATTGAAAAAGTTAGATGTCTTTTGTATACTGCACACCTTGACCACAAATTTTGGGCAGAGGCAGCTAATACGGCAGCTTATTTAATTAACTTGTCACCTTCAAAACGGCTATCTGGTAAGACACCGGAAGAGGCTTGGTCTGGTAATAAAGTGAGTTTAAAGCGTTTACGTGTTTTTGGCTGTGAAGCTTATGCTCATATTGATAAGTGTAAGAGACGCAAACTTGATCCAAAGAGCAAACGTTGTATATTTTTAGGATATGAGACTAATGCATATAGGTTATATGATTTTGACAAAGATGAAGTCATTCGCAGTCGTGATGTTGTCTTTAATGAATCAAAATTTCCAGGAGTCAGTAGAAGAAAGAATACTGTAGAGATTTTCTTTCCTAGCGGCACTGACGAAACTGGTGAAGAATTGTTGAAGAATGAGTTTCAGGCGGAGATACCAAACCTGCCTGGAGATGTTGTTGAAGCGGAGATACCGATAATGTCTGATGAATTTGTCGACGCGGAAACATCTGACTCATCAATGCCTATTGAAGATGTGACATCAAGACAATCTAAGAATGATGCACCAGCCTATAATTTACGTCCTAGAATACCGAAGACTTGCCATTGTCTTGAACTGAATGATGAACGGAGTGAGCCAACAACTTTTAAAGAGGCTTTGCGTTCAAGTGACTGTAAGTTTTGGCAACGGGCTATGCAGGAGGAAATTGATTCGTTTAATAATCATGATGCCTGGGAGTTGGTTGATAGACCAGCGGATAAAAACATGGTCAAGAATCGGTGGTTATACAAAATTAAACGAGATGCTAATGGAAAGATAGCTACTTACAGAGCGCGATTGGTTGCGAAAGGATTTATGCAACAATTTGGTGTTGATTACAACGAGACATTCTCTCCTGTTGTAAGACACAGTTCGCTAAGGATGTTATTATCACTTGCAGTAGAACTTGATTTGAAGATTGATCACCTAGACGTGAAAACTGCTTTTCTTAATGGCGATTTGAGTGAGGAGATATTTATGTGTCAGCCTGAAGGATTTGTCAAAGAGGGCAATGAGCATAAAGTATACAAACTCAAGAAAGCTGTGTATGGATTAAAACAGGCGTCACGATCGTGGTATGAGAAGGTAAAAGAAGTATTACTTTCTGAAAAGTTTGTGCAGAGTCAGCATGAGAACTGTATCTTCAGTCGTCGAGTGGGTAAGAATTTTATTATTATTACTTTGTACGTCGACGATTTCTTTTGTTTCTATAATTGCGATGTGATGGCAAATGATTTAAAGAAGTCTTTGAGTTCCAATTTTACTATTAAAGATTTAGGTGAAGTAAGACATATGTTAGGCATTAAGGTAGAGCGTACTAGTAGTGAGTTGAAGCTGAGTCAGAAACAATATATCAAAAAACTTTTAGAGAAGTTTGATATGACTAACTGTAAGGTTGCTAAGACACCCTTAGATACAGGTCTGAAGTTTACTGATAGCATTCACGATAGTAAGTTACCGTACCAGGAGTTGATAGGTTGCCTAATGTATTTGTCTGTTACTACTCGGCCTGACATATCATTTGCAACAAGTTTTTTAAGTCAGTTTAATACTTGCTATACTGCTGAGCATTGGATGGCAGCTAAGCGAGTGTTACGCTATCTTAAAGGTACTATTAATTTAGGTCTTGCATACCGTAAATGTAATAATGTAGTAGATAGGTTTTTATTACAAGGATATACTGATGCAGACTGGGCTAACGGGGCTGATCGTAAATCATACACGGGTTACGTCTACAAATTAGGTATGAACGTTATTTCGTGGGGTTGCTATAAGCAAACTTGTATCGCACTTTCGTCCACCGAGGCGGAGTATATTGCATTGTCTGAAGCGACTCGTGAGGCGGTGTACGCTCGTGCTCTTCTAGCGGAGCTTACTGGTAGTTGTAAGACTGTTGTTTTGTTTAGTGATAATCAGTCGGCGGCTAAGTTGGCTACTAATGCTGTATTTCATAAACGAACAAAGCATGTAGACATTAGATACCACTATGTGAGGGATGCTGTTGATAGGAAAGTAGTTGAATTACGTTATATGTCAACTGATTCTATGATTGCTGACGTTTTAACAAAACCGTTGACGGTGACTAAACATAAATTGTTTACAAATTGTTTGCTCGATGTTGTCCAGGACTTAGATTAAGAGGGCATGTTGTAGGTTGTATATTGTACAGTAATCAGGCGTCCTGGCCGCTAACAATTCGATATTCGAATGAAATGTCATACATGCAAAAATGTAATGTATTTAGATTGTTCATTGGAATTGTCTGTAGTTTTGTAATGTGTTTGCAACAATAATAAGTTTTTCGTTTAATCCACTGCTTTCATTTATTCATCTGCTAAATCTATAAAATAATTTCGATTTGCGTCAACTCTAGCAATTGATTTTTAAAAGTCGCGGGCACCAGCTTGTTGATAATACTTTAGCGACCTGGCAATGATAATAGTTAAATAATTAAACGATTTTACACATATGTAGTCAAAATGATTATTTTCGAAAAGGCAGGCCACACTGTGTTTCGTAGTTATTATGGCAGACCGTCTGGCGGCAGTAACCACCCCCTTGCAGAACACCACTGGAAAATAACAACGTGTGCTGTGTTGTATTTCGGTGAGTGAGTAAGGGCAACCCAAATGAACCCAGACAAACATCATTTTGCCCAAATGTTCGCAAAACACAGTGTGCCCTACCACTACTGTGTTAAAATAGTATTTCTATTATTTCATTAAAATTAAATATTAATTATTATTAAATATTTATAAAGACTAATTTTATTACCTACTATTTTTATAAAAAGAGTATTTCTATTTTGACCCGAAAATCATGTTTTTATTAGATTTCTTTTTTTTTTTCATAATTAATATTTAGTTAATTTGCACTGATCTGCATTATAGTTCCCACAATACTTAATTTCCAATAATTTATTTGTATTTTTTTTTTCATTGCAGCGCTGGTTCGAGATGTGAGCAAGCATTTATCTCAGCCTGTAGCACTAAGAAGTAAGTTTTAAAAACTTCATTGATTTCAGTGGTACCTGAATGTAGGTAGTAGGTGTAGGTGGCTGTGTTGTTTATAAATGTTTTAGCTTCCGCAGGTTCGATTGATGTGAATTTATTATACCTACTGTTGCTTTGGTATTTACATGACATTAGCATTGATCTGATGCTGCAGCATCAAGTGATTTGCGAAACGCCCAACTCCTCAGCAATTTACAGCAGATTTAGCGTGTTTAGGCTCAATAGAAAGTCGGGGTTAGCTTATAGTTTTAATTTTAGCTTCTAATGAGTTATTTATTTTTAATGTTAAGAACATATTATTTATTTAATTTTTATCATCTTTAATATTTTGGAAACTGAGCGAATGACCATAAATATTGTGTATTTTTGACTGAATTGAATATGTATAAATTAATGTATATGTATGCTGTAATGAAAGCCTTAATAAAAGTAATTTGTACAAGTTAAACTGTAATATGAAATTTGTTTTTATAACATGTAATCTGTACGTTGACTATCATTAAAATAAATAAAACAAAATTTGAATAACTTAAAATATATGAATAATTTAAAATTTTGCAAATAGGTGGGGTAGCCGGGGAAAGATATCCCTTGAACTTCTTGGCAGCTGTAAAGAAGTCCTTAGGGTCAAGACACCTATTTAAATATAAGTCGCTAGGTCAAACTTATTCCGAGGGAGCAGATGTGTGAGTTATTTCGTTTATGTATTTATTTATTTTTTAATTTTTAATATGTGCACGGAAAAGTTATTATTATTGACACTTATTTATTTTGCTTAAACTAAAGCTGAAATTATTTGTTTGTCAAGGCAATTGATTGAATTCATCAATAAAGCAATATTGTTTGAAAATAGGTTAAAGTATGCTGGCCCTTTAGAAACAGAACCGATCAGTCCGAAAGCTGAAAGCCTAAAGAAAGAGATCGTGTCCGAATTGAATCAGGGATTGCCCGTTAGAGTGGGCGAAACAGTTTTGCTCAATATGAACGGTAAATTCATCATTAATTCTTTCATAAATTAATCAGGTTTGTGAACAAATTGCTTATTTATTAATACAAGCAATGCAAGTCTAAGTAGCATTTACGCATACGACGTCCTTGTAATATTACCTATTCTGTTGTATTACGTATTTAGTTTAATAAAGATCTACCTACTCTTTTATTATTAGTGGCATATCAATAAATGTTAACAACTAATGCTCCAATCTATATATATAAAAAATGTGTTGGTTTGTGTATGATTCAAAAACTCGAAAACTAGCCGACGGATTGATTTGAAATTTTTACACAACATTGCATTTAAACAGAGGAATGATATTTTTTTTTCCAAAATTAAAACGGATACCGATTTTTTTATAAAAAAACATAATTTTAATTAGTTGACCATTATTATGGCAACGAAGCGAAGCGTGGCAGAGTTCAACTAGTTTATGTTAAGGTCGCCAGACAGGCTATAACACACCAGAAGTTCTGAAAGTGTGCTGCCGATCATAGTTGTATTTATAAGGGGAAGGGATATAGGAACAGTTATAGGATCTATAGGTATTAATACTTAGTATATTTTTAATTTAAAAAAAATGAGATCATGTAAATTATTTTTTTAAATTTTTAATTATTTAAAGAGTAAGTATGTTTTTCTATAACTTTTAATGAGTTTAGTTTACATAATCATTAAAGGGTACAGTCGGCAAAAATGTAGGGAGTCCATTAACTAGTTGTATATTTTTAATATACTTTATGTGCAATTTTAGATACTCTGCAAACTGGTGCCAAACACTTGGCTAAAGTTGGAGTCGAAAAAGGTGAGGTCCTACAGTAAAGATATCGGTATATGTGAAAATATTTTATTAACCAAATCATATGTATTATAAATGTTATAATTTGCTTTG
Source organism: Synanthedon myopaeformis (assembly GCA_944738685.1). Taxonomy (NCBI): domain Eukaryota; kingdom Metazoa; phylum Arthropoda; class Insecta; order Lepidoptera; family Sesiidae; genus Synanthedon; species Synanthedon myopaeformis. Next base: position 9,826,861 of record OX122914.1, on the reverse strand, counting down.
TTTTTAATAGGAGAGGCTTTGGATTATTTAGTTACTCTGATGAAGAAGGAAGGAGACGCACCAATCGGTGTGTTGCAAGGATACGAACAATCTTACAATGATGGAGCGCGAAGGTTTATTGGAATTTATTAAAAAAAATTACACGAACAAACTCCTTTAAGTTCGTTTCGCTACAATATAATTTGGATATTTTCAAGAGTGTTGTAAAGAAAATCTTGCAGAACCGAGTCCCTGTTGTTGATTGTGTCCTTAGCCGACAGTAGCCGTCAATGTGATTGCCAACCGTTTTTAATGCAAAAATCGAGACATTTTTATTTCAGAAGTACATAGATTATAAATACGTATAAGCTTTAAGTATTCCAAGTATTTTGGAAGATAGATATAGAAAATACATAAAAGAAGAAGACACAGAAGAAAAGCAGAAAAGAGTTAAGAAATTGCACTCTATATTGAAGTAGGTATATGAAGAAGCTAAACTTTACAGAGACAGAAATTATGCTAGAATCTGGACTGTTTCCCTTCAAAATCAAGAAGAATCAATTACAGCATCAAGCACAGATTATTTTATTTTTAGATATTACGGATACAATCAAATGTCAAAAAATATATTATGTTTACAAGTAACGTCATAAAAGTTTATATGCTCCCCCATACGATAAAGGATTTGAAATATGGACGGGATAGAGGAACGGGATCTAGTGTCTCTTATTCACTCACTGAAACACAACAGCACACCTGCTGTTAATAATTCACGGTGGTCTTTTGTAATAGTGCGTTTACAGGCGTCCAAACTGGCTACCCTGTTTATGTACGAGGAAGAGCTGTGTGCCTTGCCTCTAATATAATAGTAGGTACGAGTATTCTATGGTTATTTTTTATTTTTATAATTTAAAGGGTAGAAAACTCAACAAGTCTGGCCAATGAGCAGGTCGACAATAGTGCGTATACCATAGTGAATACCAAACTTAATGCGCTTACTGAGAAGAAGCCTTCAGCGGAACACGCAAACTATTTGCCAGGTAATAAATAAAGATCATAATATCATAACAATAAACAAGGAAAAAACTACATAAAATTTATTTTACACCTGATTGTAGTTTAAACAATAGAAAGGACCAAAATCTTGTTCCCCTAATTGTTTTGAGCAGTGTATAAGCCCGGGGTATGAAAATTTATGGGAGTAAAATCAAATGTCACATGTCACACGTTATGCGTTAATACTTAATATAATATAATATAATATAATATAATATAATATAATATAATATAATATAATATAATATAATATAATATAATATAATATAATATAATATAATATAATATAATATAATATAATATAATATAATATATTAATATGTTTTAATTATATTTATTATATTATTTATTGTTCGTAAGGAGTAAACTCCAGTCGTGCGTCGGAGTTGACACATTTTTTGTTGTTGTAGATGTCGTCGAAGAAACGTCTAAGTTCCTGTCGGCTCCGCCTCCAGAGAGTGAGAACATTTAGACTCTGTTTCTGCCAGTAATGTAACGTTTTATACCTAAATGAAATATTTTTCTTGTTTAGCCGAAGCCGAGAGAAGGCACTTGTTATCAGATTTAATGAAACGCAAGGAAGGCGAACTATTTGCTAATGAAGGTGTTTACAAGATCACATATGAGGAAGCAGCCGATGAGTATGTGAATTGTAACATAATATTTTATCAATTTTTCGGATTTTTACAATTTTTTACAACTGATTTTTACATTTTTACAACTAATGTTCTAAAATGCTATTTTCAGGTTAATGAAAGCTCCGGTAGGTGTGACGAAGTGTCATAGCGACGCAAAGAAAGAAGACGTGAAAACTAAAGAGAAACGTGTAATACCTGGGAAGAAACTAGAAGAAAATCTTCAGGGTAAATATTTTTTTTACCTTGAACAAAAAAAAATCTAAAAAATGCCTTAAGCGGGGTTTGGTTTCATCGTAAACGACATTTCGATTCATAAAAAATTCAAAAATCTATTTCAGGAACTGTCGATGAAACCTCTGCATATCTCACGGACATGATTAAAGGAAGAGGTGAGTTAATTTTCATTTTTATATCTAACTAGCTGTTGCACGCGGCTTCGCCCGCGTATCTTTATAAAATACAGCCTATGTTACTCGCTGATAATATAGCTTTCCAACAGTGAAAGAATTTTTCAAATCGGTCCAGTAGTTTCGGAGCCTATTCAATGCAAACAAACAAACAATCAAATCTTTCCTCTTTATAACATTAGTATAGATAATTCTAATGAATATGGTATTGCTTATTTATTTTTTATATTTCATCGCGGACGAAGTAGCGGGCATCAGCTAGTATGTTATAAGTTTGGCCGCTCATTCTATTATTAAAATCGTAGTTACCTAACCTATTATAACTTTATTTTTTAAAAGCCTTCTTACATAATACTGATTACACATTATATCTAAAACACAGCCGAAGCTATGCAAGTAATACATGATGACATGAAGGGTGTAAAGACTGAAGAATTGATTGACATTGGCCAATATAAAAAGACGTACAATGAAGCTGCCGAGATGTAAGTTAGAGCTTTAAAAAACTAAACAACGACTAAAATAAAACAACTTGAATATTATATTTTGAAGATCTATGACCTAGGTGCTGCGGCCGTGAAATACTTGTAATTTTAGTAGAGACTGTACCAAATCTAACCATTTGTAATTCTGAAGATTTGAAAAACTGACCATCTGAAAATCTGACCTTTTGAAAGTAAAGGATTATATTATTGTTAAAGGTTAAAGACTGCCCCTAATTTCAAAAGTCAAAAGAGCTCTGGTGTACTATTTGATATTGTACATAAGAAATTAGAGAGTCTACCTAAAGAGGTCAAGACAGAGTTAGGAAAAAGCCATATTCCAGGTATAAATCCCTGTTAATTTATATGTTTCCTTAAATTAAGTTAAGAGCCTGCTGGATGAGCGGTTAGGGTGCTTGCCTTAACGCTCTGTTCCATGGTCCCAGTACGTCAACTTTGGAATAGAACCTTTTAAAGTTGGCTCTGAGACCACGGTGAAAGAAACCAGTAACCACACCCTTACATAAGATAATCGTGAAATAACAGCACGTGTGCTGTTGTGTTTCAGTAAGTGAGCAAAGGATGCGATTGCCCATTCCCATATTCCCTCCGTATTACTTACTTATTTTATATGGAGTGGCTTGTTAATAAGCCAATTAAACGGTTCAGTTGGCAGGTTTATTTGCCTGACAAAGTTCATATAAATCATAACAATGAAGTTTCATTAATATTTACTTAACGAAATTAACGAACAATGGTACATCCATTCAATGTTATAGTATTAGATCAATCAAAGATCGGATTATTTTTATTTATGGTTATTAATTTCATCGTCTATTACAGATTCCCTTGACATCTCGTCTGGTTACATAGCTAATGTGGCAGCTAAAGAGTGTAAGTACTATTTTTTTTAATAGCGAATATGTTTGACTTATCATAGACTTATTTAATTGTGATTGTAGTGTACGCACGCACACACACATACCGCGCGCACACAAACGAACACATCGTATAATTCACAAACGTTACTTTGTTCGTGTTTGATAAAGTTTTGGTTACTAAGTTTTGGTTTGTTGATAAGTTTGTTACTAGCTTTTATGGAAGAGCGAAGGCTTAAAAGGAGTCTTCAATCCCAGGTTTACTTTGTAAGAGAGTTTTTTTTCTGTGAATAAATATTTTTAATATAATTTTTTTAATGACGTCGCAGTAAAGATGACACCGTGGTTCTAGTACCAATCAGCAATATTCGAAGCCTCTTCAAAAGCTTATAAAAGAGTAGAACTACCTAGTGATTTGTTTAATTTGGATTCATATTTTTGATTACATTATAGTATAATAATAGTAATTATGTTACAGGTGGATTGGATGAAGAAAGTTTAGCAGCTTTAGCCAATAAACCTAAAGTGAAGCCAGAGTAATTATACAAAATATACGAGTATTTTTATATATACAAATTATATATGTCATTTCATACATTGTTTAATTTTGTAAGCGACTTCGTACTTGCATCTTTATAAATTATCATTATGTATTTACCTTATAAACTATAATACTACAAAGTTTCATCAATATCTATTCAGTAGTTTAGTGTGAAATAGTAAAAAAAACGCCATACATCCGCTCTCATAAACTTTCGCGATAGGGATAGGGATGTACCTATAATAGGTATAGCCCAAAATATTTAATATTATTTTATTAATACAACTAAGTAATACTTCAAAAATCAGTATTTTAAATTCCGATTCAAGTTTCGCTCTAAAAGCTAACCCTTATCACGTGACCGTTGTGACGTCACTTGTTCCCAAACCAAATAACGTTAACAGAACGACGTAGTATTTGTAAGCGGTGATGTTTGCGGACAAGTGATGTCATGCACTTTGATTGGTGTTTGTTGTAACGCGATTTGAGAAATTATTTAATTACATTTTTATTATTTAATAAAAATTAAATTCCTTAAAAATAAAGAAAAAATCCTTAAATCCTTAAAAATAGTGTTTTTTTTTAAATTAGGTATTCTATTATGGAATCTGCGGTTTCGCGATAAATTATATTTTTATTTGACTAATGTTACAATAGTCAATACAGTCAACATTCCTATTGTAACATTGGTAAACTATTTCTTTCAGACCACTCCACAGACCAGATTTGGACGAAGAGGCACGTAGGAGAGCAGCTGAAGAAGAGGCACGTAGGAGAGCGGAAGAAGAGGAGCGTCTGAGAAGAGAGAGAGAAAAAGCTGAAAGGGAAAGAGCTATGGGTAGGAACATTATTTACAGATATCAAATATTATTTTTAACCACGCAAAACGACGCTAAAACGGGGTGTTATAAGTTTTTGTGTATGTATCTTTGTAGTTGAGTATCTGTGTGACTGTGGAATCTTAGCTTCCAAACGGATGGACCGATTTTGATTCGTTTTTTTTAAAGCTAACGTGAATCGCGGGATCGTTTGTGCCTATGATTTGTGAAGATCTGTGCAGGCGCTTGAAGAGCATCAGCCCATTTCCTAGTTGACGAAGAGATTTCACTAACTTCCACATGTTTGATTGATGTGGAATTTGTTATACTGTTACTTCAGTGGTATTTCCATGACAACCTTTACCTGATGCTGCTGCATCAAGTAGTCTGCGGAATACTCAACTTCTTAGCAACTTACAGCAGATATAGCTTGTTTGAGCTCAATAGAGTGTCGGGGGTTAGTTTATAATTTTTTTTTATAGCTCGTGCTATAAATAAAAATAAAACAACGCCACAGGTGCTGTAAGTGCGCTCCCAGACATAGTAGGATTTATGATAAGGATATGGGCGTTCGCATTCTTTACTCACTGGCTCTCCTGTACCTAATATTACAAAAAGGTCAGTTATGCCCTTGTCTTGCCGAAGGTGCGATATTATTTTAAAATGAAATTACTATATAGAATGAGCAATATTCTATTATTAATTCCGTTATATTTAGGTGGGGAGGAAGATGAGCGCGAAGCAGCATTGAAGATTTTACAACAGCAGATGCGCGCCAAAGGCGCCGAAATCTTTTACAAGCAAACTCACGCAGACCTCACGCACGCCACTGGCTCTGAATGGTAAGTGGTCAAAAATTAAAACAAAAAAGTGTGTGTCAACTCCGACGCACGACTCGAGTTTACTCCTTACGAACGAATTTTTGTTTGTCGGTGCGTTTGTATGCTCTATAATCTCAGAAACGGCTTAACCTATTTTAATGAGGTTTTCACTAATGTATTGACTGTAGCAAGATTCCCGTAACATATAATGTTTGTTTCATTCCAATCGGTTTACCGAATACCGAAATATCAAATGTACGAAAACCGCGCGTATTGGTATTGGTTTTGTATTTGACCTTTTTTTTATTTATTTGATCAATTCGAAGATTTCGTAACTGTTAACCGGACTACTGGGAATGGACCAGAAGAAGGGTGGTCTCACTATTCCGGTTGATTTGTACGGTCGGACTACTGGGAAGAAAAAGTCTCACTAGTTCGGTCAACCGGACTGTTAACCGAACTACTGGGAATAGACCGCTAATTCTCAGGTATCAGGTGGCAAAGATACAAAAAAATCGTATCTATCTATCCTAAATTGGAATGGCTGATTTTTATATATGTTATATAAAATAGTGTTAGAAAACAATATTCATTGGTGCCAGACTCTTTCCGTGGCCCCGAGCTTTAGCCAGACACTTCAAAGATCGTCAAAAAAAATATTAATCCACCTCATTTCGGAATGCCTAGTTTTTAGATATTTTAATGTAGCGCACTATTTTTAACCTAACTTTAAGTAGCCAGACTAATCCGATGGCCCTAACATCCCGCCAGACAAGACGGAAGTTCCGCTGTGAATATTTCCAATTCCTACGAATAGAATGCATTCTTGGAGTCATGTTAATTATTCCAAAATTGTTTTCCTCGAAGCGTTTCACAATGAAAATGTATATTTAAATCAGGTTATCAATGCAATCTCCGGTGAAAGTGGACAAGTCTGTGAAAGAAGGCGCCGATACGGCGCGATTGACGAAGAAATTCGAGAAGAAACTAGATTCACTTGTCAAACATACACCGGAAAGCAGGAATGACTCTATGCAAGGTAGACTATCTGACCTTTATAGTCAATGCAGTTACTAGCCTCTTAAATCACAGAAAAGCTGTCTGTTGACCTGTCCTTTTTTTGTCCTCTACCCTTTACAACCTTCAAGCATCAATAGTGTAGTAGTGTCCCTCAGATAAAGCTTCTTGGGTTTGTAAGCGATGGCAGCCACCTAAGTTGACAGCCAGGTTATCCGCAGTTGTTAGTTTTTGGAGATATAATGAAAGTACATATTTAATAACTAGTAACAATTTTGCTTGTTAAGACTCAGTCAAGTGACTTCGACTTTTAGACAAACCTCTTCCACAATGAATAATTTTACAATCTTTGTTCTAAAAATATGTTTTCATACTCAGAAAATTTGTTTATGTTTTATGGGAACTCAACGTTTTAAGAACTAGACGTTTTAAGAGGGGCCATACTGTATAAGTATAATTGTCTAGATATAGAAATAAAGAAATGTAATATATGGGTCTAGTTTAATAATGTTTTATTTACAGACGTTATCATAGAGTCTTCACGTATACTCTCCGAGATGTTTGTTGCCAAGAGTAAGTTTTTTTAGAAAATATACATAGTTTTATATACGAAACTTAAGCGGCCTTTACATTTAACTAAATTTCGTGAATCGTGCACTAAATCTAAAGACTCTATTAGAATTACAAAATCCCATTATGATTGATTGCACTGTTTCCTTTAGATGTACCAAATTCTATTTATTTCACTTTCAAAATGTCTTATTTTCCTGTTCTTATTCATCTAATTTAAATAGATTGACAATAATTATATTATAATTATATTAAATAATTAATACTTTTGAAATTTTAAATTAACTTATACGTACGGTTATTTATAGATTACAAAGCGCTTGTTCGCGAGGCGTTGATATCGGAGATGCAAAAACGAGGCAACGAAATACTCACTCAAGTAAATGGAGAAACGGAAACGTTCTTCTTTGCAGCGCAAAGGTCTGTTAAATTTAGAATAAATCATTTTTTTGTATAACAGCTTACGCCATATACTTGTGTGTAGTATTGAGAGTATATATCTAGTAGAAAGTTTCAATCAATAGATATATAATTTCAGGTTGAAGAAGACAAACTCGCTCGAAGTGAAAGAACCGTGTAGTCGTGCGGCTCATCATATCTCGAAGAGACTGGACGACATGATTCGATGTCGATCTATGGCTCGAAAATTGACTAACACCATGAAAGGTTAGGTGACGACAGTTTATGACCATGAAGGTGACGGTTGACCATGAAACGAAAGAAAAGTCAGGAGCCGTTCTGTTGAAACTGTTTTTTTACCATTTATAAAAATTACGTTTTGTCCTCTTTCAGAACATATCAAAGAGACAGCCGACTATATATCAGAAGTGCGGACTAAGCCAAGTGAGTAGTTTGTTATGAGTAAAATTATTAAAAAAAATTCATTGATTGTTCATTTTTTTTATATTGCTATGATTTTTAAAGTATTTTACTTATTATAAATATTATATTAGCTTTCTCCTATTTTGATCTTGCTAAAGCTTTGTTTCGGTGATTTAGTTACCATGGGATAATATTACAAACTTATAACTAAAACGGTTATTTCACAAATTTAACTAAACTCAGGCGATGGCGCGGGAACAGCTACGATTAAAATAGGATAAATGTACACTATACCGGATTAGACTATTAGATAAAATAAATAAAATGTACATGCTTCGATGATAACATGGGTTGTCTATACTAATACAAAGAACAATGAGCAGAGAACTGCATATGAAAGTAAAGTTAGTAGTTATGATAACAATATGGTATAACACCTCTGACCAATAATCTAGTTTCATATCAACATCAAACCTTTTTAATGGTCTGTCATTATGAAGTTCATGTAAAATAATTATGTTCTATTTAGGCTCGAGTTCACCAACAGGTACAAGCGTAAGTACAATGAATCCCGGAAATAGGTTAGGAGCCAAATTTATGCACGGAATTAGGGACAATTTCGTGGTTCAGCAAAATAACTATTATTTCTAAGTATAAATTAAAGGTTACGACGCAAATTAATGTTCCACATCTATCTTATAAGAACAGTCAATAGGAGAAAACAGTTTCCATTCCTAGCACCATTCTACTTTTTCTAAAAATCAACCTCAAAGTAGAAAGTGCCTTAATATCCGTTTTTTTTTTTAGATGATGAAATCGAAGCATACATAGCACTCCTCGGGGAAATGGAAGTGGCCGGAGACGCGCTGCTCATTGAAGGGAAGATACCCAAGTCCTATAAAGATGCAGCCGCCTAGTAAGTAAACTTATAACAATTTCATTCCTTTAATTCCAAATGTTGCACACGATTTCCAGCTTTAACTCAATTGAAAATGTGTAAACGATTTCTGTTACTTGTGACACCCGAAGTCTTTTAAAGGTCGCTATATGAAAAACAATGATCAACGGCTACAATAATGGCATCTATATGCAAATTTTGTAACTATATGAATGTTTGCAGTAGTCTTTATTTCAAAATCAAGTTAAGAGTTAATCCAGGGATTTATTAAAGTTTAGCTCTAATTAATAATTTTTTTAAAACACTCGATTATCGATATTTTTATAAACATCTACGAAGCAAAAATCAAAAAGTTTTTAGAACTTTATAGTGTTATAGCCTTTTTGTCACAGTTTATTTTTTCAATTTAATCTGTCATTATAACACTTTTTTTTTTTTACATCGAATTTCAATCATTTTGATTTTAATTCTTTTGTAAAAAACATTTCATTATGAAAAATTGTTGAATCTGTAGGACGAGTGGCTGTGATATTAGCTCTCTCTCTTTTTAAACTTTTTAAAGTTGACCTTTGGTTAAACTTAAAATAAAAAGGAACCAATAGTATACTAATGAAAAATACACTTTTCAGTTTACGCAGTTTGACGACATTTGAAGATCGAATTAATAAACAGAACAGTTCGCTGCATTCGTCGGTTGTTTCGAAATTGAAAAATATAATGGCGAATGTCACTCCTACTGGTTACACCAAATCTGTTTTGGATGGTGAATAATATTTATTTTATTCTCTTTTTATTTTCCGAGTGCTCGCAAAACTAATAACAACTTATCACGTGATGTAAAGCATCAATAACTTGGTTTGTTCGGTATGTGAACAGCTATTATTTTAATTTGCAACACTTCAAGTTTTTCTATTCTAAAATAGAAGAGTAGGTAACCATTTTTGTTACATTTGTTTTAGGTACTATTACATGTATATTTGATTTATTTTGTGCACTGCACAGACACAGACTCTCTCGGAATTATAATTGATATTTTCATGCGGTTTAAACTAATGTATAGATTCAAGACAAGTTTGATAACAATAATATTTTTTAATTGTTGATCATATTATATGTAGCAATAAATTTTGTCATATAAGCAATGATATATATTGTAGTAACACTGTCTCTTTCGACCGACACTGTCTTGAGATCAAATAATCTCAAGACAGTGTAGTCACCTATTTCATCTTAATTTAACGATAAATGACTATATATTTTGGATATGAATTTTGGTTTTATTTATGAATATTTTATTACTTTCAGGTGTTATTAGCAATTCTGCAAAGTTATTAGTCTCATATATTATGCTTCAAGGTAAGTTAAAAACTAGGTTAACACTTAGTCTTTTTCAGACGAACTGCAAAATTCAAGTTTGGACGTGGTTTTGGTACAGTTTATATAAATGCTCGCTTTGCACGCTTATTGCGCAATTCAAATGCAGCCCTATTAGCAGTTTAATGTATTCGTTAACACTTTACAAGAGTGCCGGTGGTTGAAACTTTTAAGACAGTTATATCAAGTGGACCAAAAAAATACACCAAAACCGCATCCAAAGTACGATTAGGGAGTTATTACACTTATTTAACTTTCATGCGGCAGGGCATACTGCGTTTCGCAGTGTTTTGGGCAGTCCGTCTGGCGGCAGTAACCACCCCCTTACAGAAGGGGTTAAATAACAGCATGTGTGCTGTTGTGTTTCGGTGATTGAGTAAGGTGATTGAGTAAGGGATGCCAGAAGCTCATTTAGCATGCATGCGAAATTTAAAACAAACTTCTCCTCAGTTTTGGCCTATTTTAACGCGAAAGGTGTGATTAAACTCTAAAAGCTGAACGGACTCATACGCATTTCTATACAAAACCGATGTTTTCTATAAAAAAATTCTGAATTGAGATGAATAAGTATAGTTACTCCTATATTCAGCTACTTTGCAGTCAAAGTGTACTCCGTCTGAAAACCCTTAAGGGTCATTGTCATACCATTTCCTATATTCTCTTTACATACCACTTTTAAGAGGTGAAGACTGAGGTTTTGAAGATTATAATAGAACAAATGGAGAAGGCCGGTGATAATGTTTTGCTGCGACATGGAACGCTTAAGAAGTCATTTCTTGATGCTGCTGATCTGTTAGTTTTTTTTTTAATAAAATAACTAGCTACAAAGTTGTACTGAAAAGTTCGTAAATTCATATGATTTTTAGTTAACCCTAACCTTCAAAAGACACGTGTACAAATTTCACAGCTGTCCTACTATTAGTTTGTGGGATAGAGCATTTTGTGTCAAGCAACTTTTGTTAGTTTGAAGAACAATCAAGACAATGCACCGTGTCACAGATCAATGAAAAAATTGCATGAATTGGGCTTCGAATTGTTTCCGCATCCACCGTATTTTCCAGATCTGGCCCCCAGCGACTTTTTCCTGTTCTCAGACCTCAAGAGAATGCTCGCTGGAAAGAAATTTAGGGCCAATGGAAAGGTAATAGCCATTTTTAAATCGTATTATAAAAATGGTATCGAAAAATTGTGTAACCGCTATAATCGTTGTGTCGCCTTCGAAGGCAACTATATTGAATAATGAAATCAAAATTTTTCCATATTAGCTTACGAACTTTTCAGCCCAACTGTTTAGCCCGACAGATCGTATACTGTTAAAAGCTATTGATCTATAACTATATTTTTCTCAATTTTTTCAATTGGCCTAGTCTTAGTTCGGCAACTTTCTTGGTCTCGTTAGTTCGGTAGCAGGAATCAAGAAGACTACTAAGCCGTCAGACAATCAATAATAGTACACCTGCTGCCAAAAGGAGTGTCATTTAGAAAACGATGCTAATAAGTGTGGTATATGTGAAATTTCTTATTATATGTTCACACCAAAATAATACGGATTAGGCTTAGAGACTGCTAAATATAAGCCCTAGTTCTTATTTTTAATAAACGTTTTCGAAAAACTAGGAACAGGTTCCCTTCCTTTGCACCCTCGTCAACACATTCTCTATATACTAACGCATGTCGATATCATTTTGCGTTTTGTCTTAGAAAGGTGGTCGCTCATGTTCGTAATTTTAGCCTCGACCTAAATTTTGATTTGAAATCCTTCGTAACGTTGGAAATAAGTGTGTATTAATTTTTTTTTTTTTTTGCATATACAGTTTGCGTAGAAAGAATACAGATGAGTTGGGTGTGGTCGGAGCAGACCCAGTGGTCGCTAGAAAAATACAAATAAAATTGGACAATTTGATGGCCGGCCAGACACCTGATAAATATCAAGCTCTTCTTGAAGGTATTGAACATGTGAAATTATATACTTACATTCTATATACTTTGTCACATAAAATAAATACATACATATATAAAAAAACGAATAATTTTTCAATCCTCCGCTACATTTTTATGTTTATAATAATTTATTTAAAAAATTGTGATAATTCAAAACATTTTGTTTTATTTAAAACAATGCGTGATTTTATTTTTATTCCGTTTCAGATGTAATTGTAGATACTACAATGTACTTGGCTGTGCGACTAATTCAACCACGTAAGTTCTGGCAATTGTAATATTATTACCTGCGTTGTTAACGAACCAATAAATGAACATACAAGCAATAATTTTTAACTTTAGTCAAAAAAATTGTTTTAAAATACAAAACTTTGATGTCGTCATTTAAATATGTCACATTATTTGGTATTTACGAGGCATATTGCGTTAAACAATGATAAACATGACAGATCAACTGGCGGCAAACAGAAATCGTCCCTTACTGAAAACTAATTTAAAATAACAGCTTGTGTGCTATTGTGTTTCGGTGAGTGATTAAGGTTAGTAGTTCACATGAAACCTTTGTAGTGTTGCATGTGTTTAGAGACGATTTTTTTGTTTGAGAAGATACATATTGTTGAATCCTTAAATCGGACACCTTTGAAATTAATGCGGGAATATTGTGTCGCAGACGTGATCCAAGTGTGCAAGTGTATGAAGAGTGTGTTCGTGCAATGCGAGTTGTGGTGCGAGGAGATATTGCGGCGCGTGGCCCAACCCTGTTGCGCTTGCTCACACCATGTGTCTGCGCAGACGTTGGCCGACTTTGGCCCGGCGCCCCCTGGAGGACGCACGATCGCACTAGTCCCCTGTCCCTCTAAATTACCGTCGAACCTCCCCTGTCCTGGGTCCAAACAATCCACCAGCTGCATTCCAACAACTTCGTATGTGCTTCACTCCACTGTGTTGGACAGACAACGGCGAAGTTACGCGCCCCGCTCCGAAATTCGTGCCACTCGAGACATTGACGCTGCAAGCGCGGACTTATACGCGAGACGGAGCTCCCCCACCCTCTGTACGATTCGTGCTGCGCCCACGCAGGGCACAGAGAACAGGGGAGAGGACTTGTACAATATGCCTTGTTGCACCTCCAGTTTGAAGCCAGAAAAGCCACTCACATCTAAGGAAGAGACATGGCAAATGCCAACTGCAATGTTCGCTAATGTGCAAACCCACAATAGACGCATTAAACCTGATCAGGAACAATTTAAGAGCACTTCGGAATTGTCGCAAACACAGATTAAACACGGATACGTGTCGTGTGAGTATTAAATATATATTAATTATTGCTAATCTACATCATCCTATTGATTTATTTTAGAATAAAAAAAAAGCAAAAATCGGAATTCTTTCATTATTCTGAATCATTTAAATTTTCATGCAGATGCAAAGGCCCTACCGCCATATCAATTTGTATGGAAGCACCGAGATACAGAGACCCCGACGTGTGAAACCACAAATTCGTAAAAATGTTATCCACAATCTGACTTAAATTTTTAGGCCTAAATGCATAATATAGTTTTAAATTAAGAGTTTAAAGTCAAGCATTGCGTCTAAAAACATGCGAGCTTTAAAGAAAAAAGGTTAAAAATATTTTCCCTTACTTTGGACTTCTCCACAGTTAGGTAGAAGGTCACCTCGACAAAATTTGATACGGTGCCAATCTAGAACAAACTAAGTACGCTACTATATAGAAGATACTTTATATCACAAATATAGTTATTGCTATTGCGTTATTAGTATGTAAGGGGCATAAAACAATTTTTTGTGTGTTGTATGGTGGACAAGTTATGTGTCCATGCGCACTAGGCGGCCAGGTCGCGCCGGCCAAGATTGTACGCTGGCCGCTGGTCGTTAAGTGTGTGCGATTTTAAAATCTACAAACTAAAGCAAGATCTCATTGATCGCCTAGTGCGCATGTACGCTTAGCCCATTAACCTTTATTAACTTACCAAGGTTAGATAATATAATGTTTTGTATTCAGGTACACCAATCGTGACTACGGACCAGATGTCTGACTGGCACGGTATGATGGTGAGCCTTATGTGGAACGTTCAGGCGTGGCGCGATTGGCTTCAGAACTATATCGACAAGGCACTTTCATATGAACAGGAGTCACGCGTCGCGCCTGGTATATATAATATAATATAATATTATATATATATATATATATATATACATATATAAAATTTAATATTTACTAGGGGACGTTCAAGTATTACGTAACGCAATTTGGGGGTCTTGTAAAACGTTACGATGCTTTACAGGGGTGGGGGGTCCCTCGAGTGTATTGTACATCATTTTTATTTTGTTCTCCCAAGTTGGCAACCCTTTTCGTTGGTGAAAATGGTCCTACAGAAAAACGTTTAGCGCGTTACTTGGGGGGTGGGGGGTCCTGGACACTTGAACGCCCCCCTAGCTGACACGGGTGCTAGACGGTTGTAATTATATCACATGTAGATGACACAATTCTGATAACTCAGCTGTTTCAGACGAAGCGGACGAAAATTGGAATGATTTTCAGAGAAAAGTTACCACAGAGTCGCTACAGTGGAGACAGTACAAATCATTTAGCCGTCAACTCACGTTGCGTCTCGCTTTACGATACAAAGACAAACAGGTATGATTTTAATAAACCATGCAATCAATATGGATTAGTTTCTTTTTTTTTTATAAATCAAACGAACTCCCATATTTTGCTGACAAATTACATAAACTTTTGGTGGTCAATATAAAATACTAGCTTATGCCCGCGACTTCGTCCGCGTTGAAAAATGAAATATATAACGCCGGACAAAATATTTAAAACAATATAACGCCTGAAATTATACTTTTACCAAGAATTGTATCTTTATTTTTTGATAGCTGGTTCCCGCGGCTTCAGCGGCGTGAAGTGTCCACACTGAAGTTCTAATTTAACTATTGACAATAGATTTTTTTAATTGGTTCGAAGATTTAAGTAGTTTCGAAGATTACCTTCTACTACGTACATAGGTTCCCGAGGGATCGTCTGGCGACGCCACCGTCGTTACAGCGATAAAGATATCAGGCTGGTCTCATGTGTTAATTAATTAACGCGGGCTAAGACGTGGGCACGAGCTAGTAATAGATAAAATCAATTCTAAATGATAGGGTCTGGTCAGGTACGTGTTTTTGTATGTAAGTAACTACTTGTGTTCAGCGCTTGAAATTATTTGCTATATTTAAATTTTACTTGGTATGAATCTTGCAGATATTGTCACCAACGCGAGCAACAGTGAAAACACAGGCTTATATGGAATATCAGCAGGAAATGTTGCAAATTGTCAACATGTTCTACAGATGGACTCATTGGTTATCTGTAATTGTAAGTATTATGCCTAACTTTTTAATCTGCCCCTACGTTTCCTTGCAACGATCGCATTGTTAGTGCAATTTCGCATTCATATGTTTATTGCGCAAAAACTCAACCCCAGAAAGCCTGCGGACTAAAAGTATAAGTGCTGGAAGAGTATCATCAACTTCTACCTATTTATTTTATTATCTTTTATAGGTGAACGAGGCCAATTCTCTTCAACTAGATCCGGATCTAGAGCAACCGTTGTACCAATTGTTAGTTTGATTATTTATTTATTTTTACAGTTTGTATTGTAAATTTTTATCAAGTCGTGTCAAAGTTACATATTACATATCATGCCAAATGAATATTTGTTTGAATAGACGCTGGAATTATTTCAAAACAAAGGTGTCTGAACACTATGACGACTGGAGCAAATACAATGTCTACTTGAATACGTGTTGGACGCAAAAATATAGAAATATTATTTCTGGCAAGTATTTTTTTTTTCAATCTTGTGTTTAGGGATTATTCATTTATTACATAAGACGATTTAGGGGGGAGGGGGGGTCGACTGTGTCTTATTTTTTCTTACAAGGGGGTGGGAGGGAATCTTGATAGTTCTTACTTAAGATCACAGTTAAGAAAAACTTTAAAATAATACCAAAGTTGATTATTACCACCTTTGTAAACGTTCCTAAAAATTGTTTCTTTGAAAAATAAAAATTAAAACAAACAGAATGTGTATATATTTTTTTTTCCTTTAGATTCTTACGTAATAAAATTAAATATTAATTAGAGGGGAGGGGGTCGGCCTTTTCTTATTTTTTCTTACATACGTACCTTATTGCGATAACATTGCACACCTGCTGTTTATTAAAGAAATGTGTTAACAATGTGAATGTTTTTAATTTTCTACGATTGAATACACGATTGAATGTTCTAGAAAAATCAGAAAAAATGTTCTAAAAATAAATCTTTATTTTAATCATAATGTTTATTGGATCATTGGAGCTTACAGGAGTAATGATAAAGAGAAAGACTAATTGGAGGTTTGTAGAGTGGCTGCCGTGCTGGAGTGGGCAGAACGGGGGCCCCGTGTGGGTGATCAGCGCGGGAGGCGCGGTGCCGAGCGGGGCAGTAGCGGCGGGTGTGTGGGAGGGCGAATTGACGTGGGTGGCGCGCACCACCCATCGCGGCGCCGTACTGCCCGCGGCTCTCGTGCCCTCTCTTCACTGCTGTCAGCTCTACGACGACGGGGCTGTACACCGCTACACCAAGTACCAGGTGTGTACAAATTTAATACAGAAAAAGTGTATTAAATTTGCAAAAGCAATAAATACCATTGGGCTATGTTTCATTATTTTAAAAATGGAGCCTTTTTAAAATGGAGCTTATGCAAAGTTATTTTAATTTTGATTCTCAATGTGATGGGTGTACTAGGTGATGTGCAACGCGGAAGTGCAATGGATATCGTGGCGAGCTGCGGGCGCGTCGTGCACTGCGGGCGCGTCGTGCACTGCGGGCGCGTCGTGCACTGCGGGCGCGTCGTGCACTGCGGGCGCGTCGTGCACTGCGGGCGCGTCGTGCACTGCGGGCGCGTCGTGCACTGCGGGCGCGTCGTGCACTGCGGGCGCGTCGTGCACTGCGGGCACGGCGGGGAGTGCTAGAGTGGGCGAAGTGTGCGCGCGCGCAGTGCGTGTGGCGGCCGGCGTGCACGTAGGCAGAGTGCTCTACCGCGCCTCGCATCTAGTGGGCGCAGTGCGCGCGCCACGCTACCGCTGCCACGTGCTCATTCACAACCGACCCTTCGCCTTCAACTGCTACGAGCTGCTCGTACTCGCCTCCGAGCAAACGGACCTTGGCGCCAACGTTGGACAAACATTTGCTTAATCGCATTTTCTAATGTTCGGGTGAGAAGCAATGCGCCTTTCTTGGTGATTGCAGTAATTGTGGAGATCAGATAGGCGGCGTATTTATTTACGCGTGTGTAATGTAAAAAATACTTGCACTGATATTTATTGAAAAGGACATAGAAGCCTGGGTTCTCCATTTTGAAATCATTATTTGCTGCGATGACACCGACCGAACCACGTTGTAAATTAATTAGTCCGCTTAAATTATTTTGCATTCGTTGCTCGTTCAAACTTAGTTACGACCGATATTGAGAGTCAAGACACTAATTATTATGGCCAATAAAGGTTTTTTTTTTTTATTTATATTTTCTGCCAATATGCAAATCTTCGTTATAGACGAAGGTTGATAATTTTACAAGATTTCCAATGTTTTGTATGAGTTTATTGTTTAGTGATTCTGATATGTATTGTATACAATATATATATATGCAAATATACACTATTATCTTGTAAAAAATAACTAGCATTTATTTATAAATTTATTTTGTTTTTGAAAAATCTAAGTAGTGGTCTCGTTTTGGTGATCTTCGGCCAGTTGGGCCAGTTGCACCTTCTGCAAAGTGCCATCTGTGCCAGAGAGTCGCACGAGGTCGCCAGTATTGAACAAGTCCGTCGCGTTAGTGGCGCCCACTATCGCCGGCAGGCCGTACTCCCGAGCTATTACAGCGCCTGGAAATTTATTTTAAATATATCAACCACTTTACCACTCAAATCTGAGATGGTCCGCTTTTTTAATCCCTATTAACGATATATCCCTGCATATTAATGCAGAACAAAACCAATACAAACGAGTTCAATAAGCCGACAAATTTGCAAGTTACACTGGTCAAAGGGATTCTCCACTATAATTATATATAAAATCCTCGTGTCACAGTGTTTATAACCAAACTCCTCCGAAACGGCTTGACCGATTTTTATGAAATTTTTTGTGTATATTCGGTATTGTGAATAGGTCGTAAACTATTTTTTATACCCTCTCACCAACTACGAGTAAAGTTTTGATTAGTTACTTTTAGAAATAATTTTATATTATATTAATTTATGCACTCGGTTTACTGCATCCTAGGCGAATTTTTTTATCATTTACTTTTTAATGTTTAGGACTTTTACCGTACAAACAAAGGTATATCAGCTCCATCATTCCCGGTGACAGTGACTTCAAATGGCGGTTAGCCTACTTGACACTTTAATCAGAGATGGTGAAAGATGCCCCAGTGATAAGGGTAGCCCACCCCAAAAAAATTTTATTTGACAAAACAACGTTTGCCGGGTCAGCTAGTTATTTAACAAAATAGGTTTAATTTAAGATAAAAAAAGTTGGTATACCATGTGATATGAGTCCTCCTAACTCTGTGACGACCCCGGAGATGAGCGGGTAATAGGGCGACCAGCCAATGTCTGTTGCGTGTGTAATCAGCACATCACCCTTTTGCAGCTTCACGATCTGAAGAAAAAAAAACATTAATATTATATGTAAGTAAACATTATATTTTTTTGTAATAATGTACTAAAAATCTGGTAGGATTTTATAATTAATGCGTCCGCTGTTTTGGCCTACGAGACATTCGTTTTTACTACATTAGGCATTCGTTATATTCGTTACTGGTCACACCCATTTATGACGTAGCCACGTACATGCATTAAGAAATATATTATCCCCCATATAAGTAGTTATACTCGTACTCTATTTCAGACTACATATTAAGTTTGTCTGAATTTAATTATGTAATGAAGTAAATGGGTAAGGTAAAGGCCAGAGGAAACTGTTATAAGCTAGAAGTTATAACAATACTAATTTTTAAGTACAGTTTAGCGAACATACAACCCGTTGGATTACCACCGCCGTACATTAGCAAACACTTACACTTGTTATTATATTATAGGAGTCAGACTAGAGATTAGGACTAGACGCAACAACCAGTACAGCCAGCCTAAAGCCAAATTTACATTGAATTGAAAGGAAAGAAATTACCTTTGTTGACCTCATAGGTCAAAAGCCTAATAAAGTCATTATATAAGCCTAACATTAGTCAGCTTTTGTCTATAATCCATAAATAAGAAGAACCAAACGCAGGACTCACTTCGTTGTGTTCCCGTACAACACAAGCCCTCGCGATCACCTCTCCCGCGCACACAGAAGTTCCGCGCAGGACGAAGTCTGATGACGTCACTTTCAGACTAGCGACGCTCTCCGGCTGCGGCCATCCCACACAGATCTCCTTGAACCTCAGCTTGCACCAGCGAGGGTAGTACTGCATGCGTTGCTTTGCTCTTTAATTGACAACATAAAACACACTGTACGTGCGCGACCAGAGTGCAGTCGGGGTATGAGTATATACCCCGCCCTCTTCACGCCTACTCTTTTTCGTCTGCACTGTATAGTACCGAGCTTAACACTCTTCGCGGGTCATTACTCAAGCATTTTGTTAGTTTTCATTTTGTTTTAAAATGATTATAAATATTTAAAAAAATAACTATTTACTATCACTATTAGATACTGTTCCGATAGCGTCATCTATCACCAAAACTTAATTATTCTCCGGCAAGAGAGCATTGCGAGAAAAGTTATATTTTAGTCCATGTAATGGAAAATATATATTTTGTTTCAACCTAAAATTGTCCTAAAACACAATTATCTTCGAAAATATTAACTTACTTTTTCAGTATCGTTGGATCACGACTCGCTAAGTATTGTTGAAGCTCATGAAGTCTGAAGTGGAAGATCAGTTCAGGATCAGGCAAGTACCATTGTTTCACCAAAACTGAGGCCAATTTTCTAACAGCTAACCTCTGTTTGTGGATGCTCAGAACTAAATGCGCTTTTGTGGTTTCTCTATAGCGAACTGTTTGCCGGCAAAACGGCAGCAGCCGCCGTAAAATAAACCTAAAATATATTACAGTTAGATATTAAAATCAAAATATATAAATTACGTAAAGATTCTGGTGATTCTTAACATTATTTAATTTTTCTGAATGCCTTAAAATCTATGAAATTTACCGCGTCGAAGATTTCTTTGGTGTTTTCAAGGCAGATACAATTTCAGAATCACTCTTCTGTTTGTTTGCATCTTCTTTGAATGCTTGCATGTTTTGCAGCACCTCCATCAACTTTTCTGGATTCAATGACCATGGTTTGGTTGCGATATCGAGCTGCAAAAATATCCACACACCATATTAATACGATTTTGGTGGGCGTCTGCAATAATCTTAGAGCTGGCAAGAACTTTACCTCGCCAATACCCCTGTAGCCGTGCTGTTGCAAGAACTTATTGACATCTGTGTGAATATCTGGCAAATTTTCTTGGAGCCAACCCATGGCGGTGTTTGGATCGAGGGCACGGAACTGATCTTTTAGCCCAGATTGTTCAAGTTGGCGAGATAGTTTCGCAATGTAAACTGGAACCTCCGCTGACAGTACGTCTCCGGATGTTAGCAAGGTACTAATTTCGTTGCACTGCTCTGGAGTAAAATCTACTCAGAAACAAAATAGAGTCAGGCACTTATCTACATATATCATAAAATTATATTAATTAGAAAATTAATTCAATTTGCAAAGAATAACAAAGCGAATGATGTCATGAATTTTTTTCGGTGTCTCTTCTCTCGTCTTTTTTGTAAGAACACGTTTTTTTTATATAGAAATGTTGATGTCAATTGATTGCATGTTATAGAATCCATCTACTAACGACTAGAAATAAAATTCAAAATTGGAGTAGGTATGTATATGGCAAAATATTAAAAAAAAATACTACTTATAAAATAACTTTATAGTAAAATATAAATTTCAGAGTTAATTCATAATCAAACGATCCGTAAAGAGTCACGTCGTCACGTGACAACGGTCACGCAACATCCGACAACGTTGACTGCATGCATCGTTGCAAATCTGACATACGTACTGAAATATTAAAATTTAGAATTAACACGTCACCTGAATTTCCTTCCAACATCACTGACACAACGATTACTTGTATTGCATTGTTTCCAGTCGTCGTCGTTGAGTGTGCTATCCACATCTTCATTAAATCGGGAAGACAGTTTGTAATATTATTTAGAATTTCCATCTTATCATCGGAGCTGACTTCGTGAACCGTCAAGCTGTTTGCGACCTTCACAGCTTCTTTTTGTCTTCGTCCCGATAGTAGTAAACTCTGGGGAAAAATCTATTAGATCAACTAACTTGTTTTAGTTGGAAAGCAGCCTTAAATGGGGCATTAATCAGCCTCCGCACAGAAGACCACCGTGAAATAACAGCATGCGTGCTCTTGTGTTTCGGTGATTGAATAAATGATGCCAGAGCCAATTTTTCTATACCTTAATAATCTTTCATCCTTTGTTCTAGTAAGGTCAGCAGCAAGTTTGGATTGCAAGACCTGTAGAGTTGCTTATGTTAATAGGCGACGGTTGCCACCTACCATCAAGTGGACATCAGTCTGCTTGCCGATCTTTATTTAAAAAAAAAATGTGTGTGTTAGCTCCGATACACGACTGGAGTTTACTCCTTACGAACGATTATAAAATTTAAATTTTCACAATTCACAAACATTGTTCTTTTATTCAATAATATTGTGTTGATGGCGTAATATCTGAAACTTCAGATATTCTAAAATATTCAATACACAGAAAAACCGATGATACGCTCGTAGCTTAGCTCAAGCTGCGCAAAAAGGCATAGCTTGGTGTTATAAAACCGACACAGACACATTCAGTGACTTTTAGTATACTTGGAGTACATAACCTAGCCAGTTATAGTTAACAGCACTTGCTTTAATATAGATCATAATAAAACATATTTAAGAGACGATTCTTTGGATACATAAAAATTAAAATAGTATGAACGATGTGGACGGTGACGTACCCATACAAGAGTGGAGACGCCAGCGACGTTGTCGGTCCAGTGTGGCGGTCGGCGGGCAAAGGCGGTGCGTTTGATGTTGTCGTCGGCCACACGGTGACCGTGTGTTGCCAATTCCACTATTCCCGTCATCATCTCTGCGCTCTTACTGTCCGTCATCCTCGCGTAATACACCTGTTAACACATTCACATGCTGCCATTGCTTTGGTAAAAAGTAAGTGGGTAAGAGTGACACTTCAGGTTTCATGCGATACGCCGGTCTTTATGTGACACACACAGGAAATTTTAGGTTGTAGGAATTCCAAGGTAATAGACAAAAAGAATAGTATCCTGAGTTTCTTTCGGGGTTTCTTCTCGGGATCGACATCTTGGCTTTTTTTTCGACACCCTGGTAAATTTAAATTTATAATGACGATCATAAAAGTTTCTTGTAGAAACCTAATTAATGAATAAATATTTTGATTTTGATATCTGTAAACAGCTAAATAAAATAATTTAAAAAAATACTTCTCATTAAACAGACTCGTTTGTTCAAACGATATAAGCCCACTACGATTAGAACCTTATTCTAATCTCCAGACGTGAGTAATTTTTCCTTTAACCTCAACGATATTCCATTTATCATTAATGGACTTTTTCACAAGTAGACTAATCAGTTTTCAAGATTTTCATAAAAATGGCATTAATATACTTACTTCATTATCACTATTAAAATAGTTAGCGTCTAAACACCATAAAACTAGATGCAAATTTTAAAAATTGTACGACGATAGTCCAAACTGTCACCACATATTCATGTTGTAGCTTATTAAAAGTAAAAAACATTAACAATATCTTAAATTTTCAAAAAAAATAAAAGTTTATTAAAACCTATTGTTTTAAAATTAGTTACTATGTTGTCATTAGTATCTCAAAATATCTCACGTTGTAAGCATCTATGAACAATCTGTTGTGAGTAATTTCCAAGCCTCTTTCGTAACTATCCATATCTAGATTCATCATATGCAATACGGACTTTATGAGCGGCCGAATCCCCAGATCGTAGCTTAAGCTCGATATCGGATTTGGCAATACCTGAAAGAGGATTTAATTAAGTTAATAAAATATTGTGCCTTAAGTTAATGCGACGCGGCGCGTACGTTTTAAGATAGCAACATCCAGCTGTATAGCAAGGAATGTGTATTTACTACACAATTCAGCGTGTTGGCGGAAATTCGCGTTTCAGTGTGAACTGACCCTAAAAACTTCAATTTGACGAACCTGTTGTATGAGTGGTTAGGGTGCTTGCCTTAACACTCTGTTCCTGGGTTCCCGGGTTCGATTCCCGGCAGGGTCAACTTTGGAAATGAACTTTTAAAGCTTGGCTCTTAAATAATATTAAAAGTTAACACCTCACCTCTCCAACATTGCCGAAGCTAATAATCTCATCGTCCGCCATAATGGGAAAGTCGAGTTCGTGCAGCAATTCTTCCTCGGTCCACATCTCTAGGGACGTAATCGGCCGGGCTTGTAAGAAGTATATCTTACCCTGAAAATGAGAGTTAAACTTATCTTTAAAACAAAAGAATATCGATAAACGTGAGTAGTAGGTACATCACACTACGTAATATGTATCGTGCTCATTAAATTGGCAGTCCTTGTGGAGGCTACCATCATAATAAGTATTCTGTCATGGTTCGGTGCGTGAGTACCTAAAAGGGATCTCAAAGCGAACTTGTATCCACAATACGCTTTTCATCATCTATACTAATACAATAAAGAGAGAAAGATTTGTATTTTTGTTTGTAACGAATAAACTCAAAAAATAATGGACCGATTTAAAAAAATCTTTATCATATAGAATGGTACATTATTAGGGAGTAACATAGGCTATATTTTTTTAAAGTTATGTGGACGAAGTCGCGTGCAACAGCTATTAATAAATATAATTAATTCTGTCATAAAATTTCCTACCTCAGCGATGGCCCACTCGATATCTCTGGCGGCACCCCACATTTGCTCGAGTGCACTTCCCCATTGCGCTAGACTCAAGGCCTCGCTCTCCGTGAGGCATGGGATGAGGCGTTCGCTCTCGCTCACCTCCTCACTACTCACTCCCTCACTCGAGGTGTTCACTTTTGTTGTCTTCGAGCCAACTTCGATCTTCGATATGTGGAAGTAACCTTTAGTGTCGCTGGTCACTTCTATTGTGTCTGGTTCCACCGAGCCAGAGACGACGCTCTGTTGATATAAATTGTAATTATCTATACTTATAATAAAAACGTAAGAGTCGTGTCTCTGTGCATTAAATATTTTTTTCAAAAAATCAGTTTGTATACGTTGCACTTATGTTATCGAGGTCAAAAAATTGTTTTTAGAATTTTTGTTTGAGTGTCTGTGTACGCTAATCTCAGTAATGGCTTAACGGATTTGGATGGAATCTGGCACACAGATAGTTTTGTTACCTGGATACTGAAAAAAGGTTAGGTTGGGATTTCAAAGAACAACCTACAACGCGTACGAAGTTGGGAGCACCAGACGGTATTTAAATATAACGAATAAAATAAAAGGTACCTCCCCGAGACCGTAGTTGGCTGTGATTAGGATCCTGTTAGGGTCACCGGCGGAAGGGTGACGCGTGAACATGACGCCGGCTGTGCGCGCGCGCACTAGCACTTGCACGGCCACACCCGCTGCGCTTGCGCACGGCTGCCCGTTCTCTCTAATCACCACATTATTTATTTATATCGATGGCTTAGAAGTATGTGCAAAAAAGTAAATTTTACAGAGATGATATACCTTTATTTGTACGGTAAAAGTCACAAACATTAAAAAGAAAATAATAAAAAAATTCGCCTATCGAAGGATGCAGTAAACCGAGTGCATAATTTAATAAAACATAAAATTATTTCTAAAAGTAACTAATCAACACTTTACTCGTAATTGGTGAAAGAGGCTCTTAAACTATCATAACCGACACATCGCATATGCTTAACACATTTGCTCAAAACAAAATTTATGTTGCAACGGTAGAATCTGTGCACTTAGTTCAATTAAAAAAAAAAAGTACTTTCCACATCTTTACTCTAAGCCAGGGTTTCTCAAATTGGGGTACGCAACAAAATTTACTTAATGGCGGCAATTTGATGGCGTAAGACATAATGGCGGTAGCTTACATAATTAAGTAAATGCCTCATTCGTTTTATCGACAGTCAATTTTTTTATTAAGGGGTTCGCTGTGGCCTAGAAAGACTAATAGGGCTCTAAGCCACCGATATAATACAGAAATAAACTGTTGATGAGACCTGCGGTAGTGGGCGCTGTGGAAAGCGAAAAGCGAGCCCCAGCAGACCTTGACGGCGTTTAGCACTCCTGGCCCTAAGCAGCCCAACACCGTCGCGTTCTGTCCTGCCGCTGACAATGCCTCGCCATCCTCGCACACGCCTTGCAACATTTACACGTATTACATAAATACTCGTACATCCAACTACAACTAAAAGTCAATTAACACGTATAAACAATTTTTTTCTGATCGATAGTATGTTAATATTATTAAGCATTAACCATAATACTGGTAAAACACTTTGGCGTGTTGGACTTGGACAAAATATAGATGACCTGCAAAAACGTTAACGTTAACTTAACGTTGATAAGAACTGAAAAAATGTCATTTAAAGGAGGACTTAGTAACGTGCATTTATTATGTTACCTGATGATCTAACTGCAAATCTGACTTCAGAACCAAGGTTTAGCTGAACAGCTTCCTTCGTCAACTCGTCAAGATATGACAATATTTCTTCTTTAACATCTTGAACTATTTCTGTATTCTCAAATAATTTCACCGCACTAAAAACAAACAAATCCATTTAAATATCGAATATTAATAAAACGAAAACTCGATAAATACATGCTTTAAAAATATAAACTAGATAATCTTATGATATTCGGTAAAGATTTCAATTTGGTACCTTTCACATTTATTCCTAAAGTTATTTTCATCGTAGTTCTCGGTGGCCATTTCGATATCTCTAATAGCGGCGCGAAGTTCGGGATTGGCTTCTATTTGCCGGTTCAAAGCTCGCACCGTGAGACAGAACCCGGGGGATGTGTGCCACCCCTGCTTCTCCTTCATGTGCCAACCCTGAAACAATTTTTTTGTAAATTAAATAATGTAACACATATTTAACTATTTTATAGTAGTGGCAGTGCACACTGCGTATCGAAGTCATTTAGGCAGCCCACCTGACGGCAGTAACCACCCCCTTACAGAAGATCACCGGTGAATAACAGCATGTGTGCTGTTTTTTATCGGCAAGGGACTACGGGATGCTGAAGCCCATTTCCCTCTACCTCTTATCCTTTGTGAAATTATTATATGTCTAAACAAACCTTCCCCGTTTATCCCTCTTTCCATAAGTGAAACACGAATTAAAATCGACCCAGTCATGCTTAAGTTCTTGCGAGTCTCAAGCACGGCGATTGGTTTTTATATAAAAGAGAGAGATATCGCCTAATCCTGCTATGGTCAGCAGCGCAATTACAGCATTGTGTTATAGGTAGGCAACAGTAGTTACCATCAAGTGGATTATTAGCGTGTCATTTTCTGACGACCTTTACTTTAAAAAAAATGAAATATATGGAAGTTTCATTATGATTTACCTCTTCCTTTTCAACTGATGCCAAAAGTGCTAAGGAGGCGCTTTTTCCTCCCACATATGCGGGACATGTAGCAGCAGGGTCGTCCAAACGTAGACAGTACCCCACCTCGCCCACTTCTTCCGGATGTCTCCATCGGAGGGTAGGGGCGGCAATCAGTGGGTATGACGGCTTTGACACCACTGTAATAGGAAATAAGGTTTTTTGATGTGAAACATCTTTTGCGGCGGGTAAGACCAGCTGTTGGCGTGGCGACGCCAACCCACAGCAAACCAGTATAAGCTTTTACTGCAAGCGCACTGGCATGTTTTTATTAAATTTTGCGAATTCGATTCACTCTGATTATTCTCGTCTCGACTTTGCGTGGATTCTTCGTTTTCTTCGACTGGAAAAATCTCGAGCGAAAACCCTAGATTCTAATAGAGAAAAATGTTTCTTACTTGTGGGTTCATAGCCTAATTCCAAGACTCCGGTGGCCTGCACTCCGTCGATAATAGCGCTGAGCGTGCGGTTCTCAAACTGTTGCTGATAAGGAACTCCACTGAACAGCGTGATTGCGTCACTATTTGTCCTGAACGCTAACTTCAGCGTTCTACCTTTAGCTGCAGAAAGATAATAAAAATTATATTAGATCATCGTTTGACTTTGAAATCAGACTCCAGCGATTGCTGGAGTTTCTTTCGCCGTTTCTTCTTTTTCTGAACGTTCCGAATTGTTTCCAAAACGGAATTTTTTTTACTAAAAAAAGTGATCTTTTTACAGAATTTTAATATCTAAAGTACGTATTAAGTAAAAACTTACTGCTTATTTGTATAGTGTAGGCCTTTGGTACCGAGCCGGGGTTTTCACAGAAGTCGGCCATCACTAAATCTGTATCGGTTATATTCTTCACGGAATAGTCCGAATATCTCACAGAGCCGTATATAATCCTGAAAAATATTAAAATATCATCGTGTTTATTGCTTTTAAGAGTGACACCTTTTGACTAACTAAATGGAAAAAAAAAATACAATTAATGGTTTCATTCCAAAATAAATGTTTTAAGGCAATTCTCAAGAAATAAAAATTGAAAAATAGTTTGCTTTAAAAAAAATATGTTTTAATTCCAAAAAAAATTAAAATATTTTATTTATTATATTTCTCATAGAAAATTCAAGGGTTGCCACTCAATTCGACAACTTGCAACGGATTATTTGCATAAGGGCAGATTCTCAAAAAGAGTACATGCAAGTAAAAAACAAACAATTTGTTTTTCCATTGTTGAACTTACTCTGTCAATACGTCGCGGTATGAGAGTGCACGCAGTTGTATGGCCACACCGTCGACGGCCACCACCGTGATGGTCACCGACCGTCTCAGAGACTGGTACCCGAGTGGAGACCAGCTCCGCTCTTTGACGCCCCTCGCCCTTAAGTACTCACTTTTCTCTACAGAACCACAAGAGTCAAATGACTCGAAACGTCCTTGAATGGCACCCCATTGCAGCCAGTTTCCATCGTTCCACATACCCCTAATCGGAAAAATATAAAGTGGAATTAATTAATGTAAATTTAGAGGACACCTATTTTAAGTGGGATTTAGTTTTTTACTAGTTAAGTTAGAAAAAATGTTGGTGTTCCTTGAAAAATAAATTCCAAATAAATTGAACATCAACAGCATATATCTATATCTATATCTATACTAATATTATAAAGAGAGAAGGTTTGCATTTTTGTATGTTTGTAATGAATAAACTCAAAAACTAGTGGACTCATTTTGAAAATTCTTTCACGTATAGAAAGCTACATCATCACCGAGTAATATAGGCTATTATTTATAAAGTTACGCGGGTGAAGTCACGTGCTACAGCTAGTCTTCACCCATCTGTATACCAGACAAAAAGGACCTATATTTTATCAATTGTTATCTATGAGAATATTATGGGATGTCGAGCAATGGACGTTCTGTTTTTTTTTTAATTAAGGATATCCATGAGCGTATTTTAACAGGCAACACATTGCGCGTATTAAGGCATTATTATTAAGGCGCATAAATAATACCCACAACATTTCGGTCCAGTAGTCATCGCGCCACGGTTCTAAGGCCAAAGCTTTAGCTGCCAAATCATCGCTCCAGTCGTCGGGGTATCGAATGGGGTGTGATATAGATGACCACCTGAAATATTACGAAGACAACTTTTAAAAATTTTAACTTATAGTTAGATTTTTTTGGAGATTACGGTGTACTTAAGTAATATCTATAAGTCAGGAGAAATGCAATAAAAATGTACTTACATGAAGTTAAATTTAGCATGTAGAGGCTGGCTGTTACCCTCGCCGACTTTAATCAAGAGACCGTTGAAAATAATCCTGATGCGCGTTTGCGGCTCCAAGATTTGAAACTTTAGTCCCCCAGAACTCCAACCATTTTCAATGGCTGTCCAATCTCCAAACGCCGTATCTGGATGGGCTAAAATAATAATAATATATTACACAAAAAAAATACAAAATATTAATAAGCAATTAATAACAACAGCAACAGTTTTGTCAAACAGCAACCAATGCAGTACTTGATTATTGTTTTGGAATATTATGATATTATCTTAGAAAATGTCTCTGAGAAATCAAGTTCATTTATAAAATTAACTAGCTGCTGCTCGCGACTTCGTCCACATTCAAAATTTTAAAAAAAGCAATATAACGTTTGACCTCGTGTTGCCTTAACACTCTACTCGCTATATATCTTACCTATCTCAGAGGAACTCTAGCTGGTAGGACCATTATAAAAAACACCAAGTGATCTGTCAGCGTGTCTTCCGTCGTTTCTAGATTATAATATTTTATTTAAAAAAAAATACATACTGTGAAATTTGTAGGCGGTTCCGTCAGATAATTTGACGAATATGGTAACTTCTGACAACGGTTTTCGGTCGCATAACTTCCTTATTGATAAAACAACAGAAGCTCCGTCAGGTGACGAAGTTCGGAAAGTAAGGCAGTCCAATCCACTATTTAGTTTCTCTTGCGGTTCTTCCCCTATGTGCGATATCTTTCGCTTTCTTTTCCAACGCTTCACTGCGTACCATGCACACACTATTTTCAATGGATAGTTCCATCCTGAAATATATATTTTTTAGTCTACTATTTGCAGTGAATTGTAAGTGCGCTACCAACCTTAAGATAAGGGATAAAAATCGGAACAGCAAATATGCTTTTATTTCGCGGTGGTTTCCTGTAAAGGTTCAAATGACTTCGAAACGTCTGAAGGTATTATATAAGATCCGCTTTAAATTGAGTCTAGCTTAAAAGGTGAGGGTCTTATCTCAATTTCGAATAATATTTTTATTTCATCGAGATTTTTACTAGGTACTTACCTACACGTGAAACATAACATGTTTACCTACTATTGATTGCAATGTACAGTCGAACAAAATATTGCTATTAAGAAAGACATTGCTATAGTTTTTAAGTAATATACTTAATAGGTATTTCCGGATTGTTTTTAAACCAATGTAACTACGAAATCTCCTACAAACCAATTGAGAAATTGCCTTGGCATTTATTACAATGAATTGTGTATTGAAATTACATTCGAAGACTTGGGAACAGAGGTGATATCGAGATTAGGGGTTTAAAAACGATAACAAATCAATTACATTATCAAATGGATAGCGAAACACCAAAACACCTGTTAAATAATGAGAGCACGACAGGTATTTACAATCCATTCAAAGAAACTTGCAAATAAGAAGTAAATACCATCATAAGATAATGATGATGTGTTTTATAAGCCCCGCAAATTGCTACTGCGCCTAGCCACCATTTTGGTGACGTAATCTCGTGACACACTCAGTACAGTTAGCAGCATGAACATAAAATTATTTGAAAAAAAAATGTGTCCCTCTAGGGGTGAACTAATAGCCCAGTGTGAGGATTTAAAATAATTAGGTACTTAAATGAGATTGTGAAATAAATAGATAAATGCTTTATTCCTTCAGTTTTATCCTTAGGCATGTGATTTAGTTAATATCAGTGACAAGTAATAATATTCTAAAATACCTAGCCTACCGGATGAAACGTATTACCATGTATTACTTATCGTAGACGTCTAATTATATACTCATTCATTATCTAAAGTGAGCAAGTAAAAATTATCTTGTCCCAGTAACGCTATTCGAGTAATACGTACGAGATTGTTTATTTGCTGATTGCAGGTTTAAAGAACATACATATATTTTATTTATATTATTATATAGGTCGCTACATCCTGCCCTTAAAAAAAAGAAAAAATGAAAATGAAGACACAAGATTAAAATACACTACTGATTAATTTCATAATATGTACAAATTGTCAATTTATGAAGACACAATTAGGGTTGCCACCCGTACTTTATAATAAAATATATCTATACTTTATTTCGGAGTAATTGTAAATCTATACTTTATGAGAAAAATAAATTACGTGAAAATACTTTATTTTACTTGGTTTGTTATTTCTCTAGGATAAATTTTATAAATAATTAAAAGTTGATTGTAATTTTGTGTGCACTGTAAAGTTCCTGGAAGGCTTTTTTTGGAAGGCAATTTTGGATGTGTATAATTATTATGGATAATCTTAAAAAAGAACTAATACAAAGAAAACAAGATCTCCTCTTTGGATATCAAACAAGGAAACAAATTCAACTATTGTCTTCATCTGAACTAACTAATGAGATAAACAAAAAAATTTCATTATTTGTTGACAAAGCATTATTGTACCTGAATAAGTGGTTTGATTTTAGTCACACAAAATGATTATTTTCACTGAGCAACATAAATTTAAAAACCAATATTGAATTCGACCATTTTGTTCATATAATTGAAAAATTAAAGCTGCAGAAACTAAACATAAATATGGATGATCTTTACGGTGAAATATCAGTATTGAACAGCTTATTAAATGTGTTAATTAATAATGAGGGCTTATAGAATTATCCACTGCACAAAAATGGCAGCAAATATTTAATAAGGGTAATGAAGACTACAAATTTGTTCAAAATACTTTCATTTTTGTTTTCCATTCTTGCGACATTAGCTTTCACGGAGAGAGTTTTTTTTATGAATGTTAAGTAGCGGGATAAAAGTAATAAAGCGTCCCTTTATTCCTTTATTAATTTAATAAAAAAATGAACTATTTGTGTATCTGAACATAAATATAGACTGCAAAAATGCTGTAAACTTATTTAGCTGTGACAAAAATTTGTTAAATATTGCCAAAAGTAATAAAAAGTATGTTTTTAAGGGTAAATAAATAATACTTTATTTACATACAATGTAGGTAGGTACTTATTTTTTACCTTTAGCAGCCAATAAACTTTATTATGTTTTATCATTAAAGTACTCCTTGAGTCTGTAAAAACAATTTTCTAATAGGCATTATGACTGCCATTATTCTCTTCGTTTAATTTATGTGGACACTTATGAAGTCATCTGGCATTTTATTTTTATAAGTATCGACATACAGTAAACGTTTTAAACAAACACACTTGATATTATGATGAACGCATTAGATAGTTATATGAAACACTTACCTTTTACGCGGTAAAATCCTTTAATAGATGGATTATTTCTGTATAGCGTCAGATACACAACTATGGCTGTTGTTATCAAGCCGGCTTGGAGGAGGATATCAAACAGATCCATGTGTCTGAAGTTCACAAAACTAAACTTGCTTGCGTAATACGCGCGACCGTTGCGACGCGGTATCTACGTTGTAGTGGACAAACAATGAATTGGACGTCTGACTGCTATTATATCACTTTAATCAATTACACATAATCATACACCTTTATAAATTTATTTCTTAAATATGTGATATACATTACCCGCGGTTTTTATCGCCTTAAATTTTGATTGCCATACCTAGTTGCGATCTATCTCGCTCCATCGCACCTTAGGTAAATAACAAATTAACATATTATATAGATTAGCATAAAGAATTAGTAAAAATGAAAGAGTTTTTTCAATTGATTAAGTAATATCAAGTACTCTGCGGGACACCCAACTCCTCAGCAACTTACAGCAGATATAGCGGGTTTGGGCTCAATAGAAAATCAGGAGTTAATAATTTTAATGGCTCCGTAACAACTGGACAGATTCCATTAGGTATAGCGTTTAAGTCAAGAGTTGGTGACCTATATACACAAGCAACACCTGGAGGGATGCATCTACCCTAAGAAGATAGAGGAGAAAGAGAAGATGGGGGTAAGAAAGGTGATTGTGCCCTGCCCTCGCCACTTCTTACTCAATCACCGAAACACAACAAAACACGTGTGCTGTTATTTTAAGGTACGTCTTACGTATTGGGGTGGTTACTGCAACCAGAACGGCTGCCCAGTTTATGACTGCAGTATTCAATGTGCCCTGCCACTATTAACGTATTTAATTTGTAATATTAATCCAATGTTATCAGTCTATATCGCATATCAATTGTTCAAATCATTGTATTACACAATCAGTACTAGTCCAAAGTTCCAGAAATAACTGAAGTGATTAATAGTTGAAAACATAATTATTTGATAAATAAAGGCTATTCATTATTATTTTTTAAACACATTTACAATGTGAATTAAATGTTTTTTAAAAACCCACGCACTAAAACATCATTTTCATGTTCCACGATAACGCCGACATTATAGAAATAAAGTTCATAGTTCAAAATAGAGGATAAATAGATAAAAAAACATACTGTATATATATTTTATATTCTTTATTCTCTGCAAATGGGTATTCGTTTTCAGCATCAATTACAATAATTTACAATAAATAAAACAGTTTTATTGAGCAAATACAAAAATTAACATAATAACAGTTCAAAATAATAAAATATTTATTTATAAAATCATAGCCCACATAAATACCATAGAGTAATTTTGGACAAATGAACATTAAAAAAATAAACTAGGTAGGTAGGTATACACATAATAATTCGTTGCATTAAACTAAGCACTAAATACTCTTTGGGTGTTTCATTTAATCTTGACCGTTTTGTATATTTATTAGAGCTTCGGGAAAGTTGTAAAATTGTATTAAAAAATAATAATTGCAAAGGGATTCTTTCAATCTACTCAACAGATGGGATCTAAAATAGAAAAATATATTAAAATTACTCGTAAATGAACGAGAAATAATATCACTTACCAAAAATGGTGGTGTGTATTAACATTGGTAAAATCGAGTGAAATATTGTTTACTATATGGAATTGAGTTTAAAGCAGTTTAAATGAACCTTTTCGAGGTCACCGTCGCCACACAAACGAAACTCTCAATGTCAAACTTTGTTTTGTTCTGATTCTAAATTATATTAATTATTTTTATGAAAAAATTTACAATTTAAATATAAAAAAAAAAAAAACAAATCTGATCTATAGGGGGTAGTCAAAAAGTACATAAGACAGAAGAGTCGATAGAAACTACGTTCATCTATATACTAATAATATTATAGAGAGATAATATTTTTAAAAATATACTTATGTAATTATATATAGCAGTAGGCAGACCAGATGACGGTAACGGCAACTTATTGAGATTTTGCAAGTTCAATGCCAACCTTAGTAAGGAATAAGGAAGGAATAGGAAAAAGAGTTCTGGCATCCATTACTCACTCGACTAAACACGAGAGCACCGATGCTAATAATTTAGGGTGGTCTTCTGTAAGACGTGGTCACTGCCGCCAGACGGGCTTCCAACAGTGAAATAAAGTAAGACAAATATAGAAGAAAATAAGTACCTTGCATATAAAATAATTTTAATAAACTGTTCTTAATTTTGATAACCATTCATTTTCTTAATGATGAAAAATTCTTTTCAGTTAGAATCCTTAGCATGTGAACGTATTCAATCAAACATTCAATCAAAGAGTTTCTATAAATTGATACCACATTAGATAACAAATAATTAATTAACTGTTGTATTCTCTTTGTCCCATAGCAACGTCTATCAATATACAAAGTCTGTATATCAATTACGGACAAGGCAAATAAAACCCATACTGGAGTATTATATTACCTATACACATATATCTGTATATCCATACCTATACTTACTATACTATCCTGTCCATTTTTTAAAAAAAATCACTTTTTGATATCATTGAAATAAGTATTTTACGCTCTATTTACTAGTATACTCTTTTAAGTACTATCAAAGAAAACAAAAAAAAATCGCTATTGATTATAATTATGTTACAAGTCCAACTCGTTACATGCTTACACTCTGACGTTTATCTTGTGTACTTGATAATTCGTTAAATGTTACTTAGGATAGTTTGCTTCCGATATACAGATATATTCCCCATGTTCCCGTTCCATATTCCAAAATAAATGCATTTAATTTGGATTTTCTAAATTTATTTTATCTAATAATTAATAAATAAATACACGCGCCAAATACCAGCAGTCTTTACAAATATATTTACCTATAATTATATCTAGTACACATAGACGAATAATTTATTCATAAATTTATACTTTTAATATACAATTAAACTACATATATATTATATATAATACATACATATTACATTCGTTTTACAAAATTTACACATTAATCATTCATTAATTCATTAATTTTTTGAATACATTCAAATGTCATAATATAAAACAAAGTAGAGGGTGTTTTCATTTTTATCATATTATTGTATAACGCGCTTTATATACAAAAAAAAAAACAATTTGTTATCTAGTTAAAGAAATCTTAAATAAATAAGTATTTGAATGCACATATACAATAATATATAATCTTTATATATAAAAGAAAGACGTGTTGGTTACACCATTTATAACTCGAGAACGGCTTAACAGATTTTTATGATCTTTGTTTTATTGAATTTTTCCCGAATAGCAGAATAACTATTAAAACTTCGGAAATATATCAAAAATATGAAGAAAATTCTTTTTCTCATACATTTTGTATGAAACGGGTTTTTATTCTCCCTGAGGCGGTACAAAGTTCGCGAGTCAGCTCGTATATCAAATTTATTCACAAATTTAGGGGAATTTGTACAAGACACAAATTCTAGGACACAATTTTCAAGACAGTCAGCACTGTCTTGTCCACACTACACCAAAAATAATCAAAAGACCAATAAGACCTTAGACCGAGGCTAGTTACAAGCTACAAGCCAGCGAGTTTAAAATGTGGAAAATCAGGAAAATGTCTAACTAGCGAAATTGTCTAATTAGTAAACTGGTGAATTAGTGAAATTGACGAGTAAGGAAAGCCGTAAGTATTATAAATTATATGAGTAACATACTCAATTATGAACATATTTAATGTAATATAAAATAATAGCCTCAACACTTTTATTTATTTTAATAAAAGGTATAATTTTCAATAACTGATTGAAAAGAAATGTAAATTTTTCAGACTTTAAATTTTTATTTATTTGTAGTCATGTAAATGCAACCTTAGCTTGAAATGTTTGGTAGCTCAAAAATTCATCTTCTGCGTACCTATTACAAAGTTCACATATTTATGTATTAAATAATATAGTACTATTATTATAAAAATAAATTATATGGAGTGTATATAAGACGCGACATTTCAGTGACAGTCAATATTCAAGTTCAAAAGGAACAATGGACACGTTACATTAAATTTAGCATTTTTTAATGTTTTTTTTTTTTTACTGTATCTTAATATAAAATACAATTAAAACATTTAATTTACACGTTCTGAAATCACAAAACGCTACAACACAATACAACTGTCACGAGAAATGAGGCAATTATAAAAAGTTGATGAGTATATTGGAGTTAAATTAACATTGTGAACATTTGAAATGAACAAGTGTTTAAAATAAAACTAATCTTCCTTATCTTTAATAGGTTCCATGTCGTCTGGATTCTCGTCCATGCTGGCCGCTGTGTCTGTGCGCGATTTGTCCACAGGGTACAGCCTGCACAGAACGAATTCAAAAAATAGGTAACTCAAAAAAATAATAATCTGTTTTTATTATTTTCCTATTTTCAAAAATTACTGAGATATTAAACGTTAAAGAGACCGTGCTAGCGTGTGACGTCACGCCGCGAGTCGGCGCTTGCGTAGTACCCACTAGTGATGTGCCGGATCGTTACAAATGTATATCCGCGGATACGGATACGGATACGGATCTTAACTTTCTTACTCAATCTGTGTCGGCGTGCGTGACCTTGAAACGATAGTTGACGCCCGCCACTTGACGCTTGCATTATTATAAAGGTGCCAAATGTTTGATTTTAAGAAATATAAAATAATCTAATTGGAATTATATATATTTTTTTCATTGCTAACCTATATATCGAATTTCATTTATGAATTAAAAATTAATAAGGTATAGATCGGTAAAAAGATCCGCCGAAAAATAATGGATACTGATATCCGGCACATCACTAGTACCTTTATACTTTGGCTCGTTGCGCTCGCCGAACATGACACGCGAATGAACGAAAGTTTAAAAAAGCGGTGAAACTTTAGAACGCTGTAACTTTGGAAACTATTATTATTTATGGAAACTTTTATAGTAATATTTTGATGTGTTATAGTTTGAGATGTGTACTGACCAGCGCTGGTAGAGGTAGAGAAGGAAGACGACGTCGTCGCGGAAGCAGGCGACGCGGTGAGCGGTGGGCATGTGGATGAGGAAGGCGAACACGTCGTCGATGAAGGTGTTGAAGGCCTTGTAGGTGAAGGCGCGCCAAGGCAGCGCCGCCACCGACCGCAGACGCCAGTTCACGAACAGCTGCGGCAGCATCAGCACGAACCCGAACGCGTACACGCCGTTCACCACGCTGTGCAGCGCCCACGAGTACCAGCTGACACCACACAACACACATTACTAATAAAAGTCACTGGCATGTTTGCGGTTATACTAATACAAAAGCGCACCCAAATGTTCCAGTACGTGCTCATTTGCTGGGGAAGTTTTTTTGTAGTCTATCGACGCTAATAGCCAAAGGCTGGTAGGTAATGGCCTAGCTAGAAAATACAACTTTAAAATCTCTATACTGTAAAATTTACTTTTTTAATATCTTTTAAAAAAAAATGATACTTTAAAAAAAATATATCAATCAGCTCCCCGCTTCGCATGAATGATTTGTAAAATTATATTGGTTTAGAAGAAGTTAGCGGAGTAACAAAAAGAGGTGGATATAGACTTTATAATTTATTTATATAGAATAAATATAGGTCGATAGTAATAGGTAATACCTCTTGTGGGGCTCGTAGAGGAGCGAGTAGATGGCGCCGGCGACGCAGAGCGGATATAGCACGAGGCCGAGATAGCGCATCGCTTCCGCGTCCGCTAGCGCCGTGCGCCGCTCGGCCGCCTCCGCGCTCCGCTCGCGCCACACACTCAGTCGCCACCCGCGCATCGCCACGCGCACGTGCAGCACCTTCGTCACCTTCCACAGCTGACAACCACATTAACATCTTTATAGCGGAATTTTCTTGCAGGTTGTAATGGTGGGGGTTTCTTTATCTGTCCGTTTTATCTGCAGGATGCCTCAGCGCCATGTAATACGTTGTTTAGCGTTTGTTATATTAAACACCTGTAGCTTGCTTCTAATTATTTATTATAATCTTATGATACATTACTTAATATATTTTATAAGTCACAATCGATACGATTAACAAGGGCCGCCATTATATATAAACTAGACTAAGTGTGACCACAGACAATATAAGTAGTTGCACTGACATTGTGCAACCCCACAGAGCCTATGGCTCACACAGGTTATCCCACTACTGTACTAATTGTTGTAATGTAAAAGGGTCCTTAAACTTGCACTTAAATCATTAGTTAAATATTCAGAGAACATGCACATGAGTATTAAAATAAAAAAAGGTTCTCTTACCTCAATGACAGCACTGATGCCGGCCGGTACGAGCACAAGCATCGAAGTCTGTTCATCGAGAAGATAGAAGAAAATGACGAGCTGTGAAAACGCGCGCCAAATGACTGTGCGCGTCGACAGACCGGCCAGCGATCGCTTGCGACGCCAGAACGATACGTCATTTTTGAATGCCAAGAAGTCGAATAACAGCTGGAAAATATTTTTATCAATGTCAAAACAACGACACTAAATCATACTTTACTAATATTATAAATGCGAAAGTTTGTGAGGATTGATGTAGTAACGTAGAGTTCTATCTTTAGTTTTTATTTTATCTGAGGCTCGGTAGCAACGTGTCGAGATACAGCTCT
This sequence comes from Synanthedon myopaeformis, assembly GCA_944738685.1. Taxonomy (NCBI): domain Eukaryota; kingdom Metazoa; phylum Arthropoda; class Insecta; order Lepidoptera; family Sesiidae; genus Synanthedon; species Synanthedon myopaeformis. The sequence continues at coordinate 9,787,657 of OX122914.1, read as the reverse complement.
AATGTTACTTTACATGACTTCACGATGTGTTTCGCTGCGTCGCGATATTATCACACCTCTTTAAGCATGTTCGCGTCGCATTTCGGTGTGAACTGACCCTTACACTTTTTTATAATAACTGAAGATTAGCAAGCATTTACATATTGTACTTACAAAATCACCTTCACTATAATCGTCTGAAATAATGAATTTTAAAATAAAACTAGTCATGTACAAAATGTTTTGACTGACATTAACCCAATATTACCAATAGTCTGGTATTTTGACACTCACTCGTGTGAATATGAAGCTCTTTCTTAGTGTTGCGATTGTTAGTTTACCATTCTTAACATACTCTATATATAAAATCCATCAATTTGATTATAACTTTCAACATCAGTTACCTATATATACATACAAAATGTACACTTACATGACAACTAGCAATTAAAACTGTAGCAGACAGCAAATAGAGATTTGTGTCTGCAAATATCCCTTTTACGTCATCGATGTCCTTCTGAGTGAATCCAAGTGAATGTAGATTTTCTAAGGCCAAACGAACGTGGACCGCGAGCCTCAGTGACCCATACGATGTGGGATTCACTTCCACGGTCACATTAACATCTGTTGTACTCGAATTTAGCATTTGAAGTTGGGACAAACGCGACTTCAATTGATTGTGTTGAATTATTGGTAAGAACTTCCCATTTCTTACACTGAAATGTGAACAGAGACATTTATTATTGCAAAATTAAGGGAGTACACATTATGTTTAATTCCTTGATACTTCGTGGAAGTAGCATTTTCTCTTGCAGGGCTTTGCTAGCATTAATGGGGCTTGTGTTCAAGAAATATGCATTGATTTACAATACTAGCATAATGAAAATGTCTACTATTGAAAAAAGCCATGAAGTTAACAGTTCAATGAAAATAATATCCTTTACATAGACACCAAAATCGTTATAGTTAATATTTCATACATATTTTTATTATATGTTTGATTGTGATGTTAAAACAATAAATGAAAAGGCAAAGAAAATTTCATGTTAATAACAAAAATGTTCTGCACATCTATAGAAAATTAGATAAGTAATAGTTAGAAAACAATATTTGATAACTGCAATACATGTCTCAAGATTGTGTATAAAAACATTATTCTATATAAGTTAATATTAATTGTATAAATATTCTTTACCGAATGTAAGGGTATAATTCACCAGGTATTCTTTTTGTTGGAAGCTTTAGGTTGTCGATAAGTATAGATAAAGGAACATGTGTTGATATATGTGCGTAAGGCTTAACACTTTTTGGTTCTCTAATTCCTTTATCTTTCTGTAAAAAAAAAAACATTAAATTAAGCATTACATAAAGCCTTAGTAAAATTTTGTGATTATTTTTATTTTATGCATGGTATACTTGAAGCAGGCTTAAAGCTTGATAACCAATTGAATAAGTTTTAAATTTTCAAAATTTTGAAGTTCAAAGTTTGTAAAATTATAAAAATAATAATACACTACATAGGAAATTTGAGACAGAAGCAAAATACATATGGACAATACTTTATATGGACCAGACTGTCATCATAACATTAAATTTTTTTTTAAAAATAACAAACCCACTTACATTTTTCTGTAAAAGATTAAATGTTGCTGCCTGAGGTTCGGTATGAGTGACTAAAGACAGAGTATGCAAGGCTTCTGTTGCTCGGATCTTGTCAAAGTCCTTATAAAGACTGTTATCATCTAATAAAACGGCATGCATGTATAATGTTCCGTTATTGCGAGTTTTGCGTGGTAACTTCAAAGAGACATGTCTAAAAAAAGAATTAAATTTAGGTAATATGAATTTTTAAATAAAAAAAATACTTATTGGAGGTAGTCCTTTTTCTTCCGTCAATAAAATTTAAAATTCAAAGTGTGCCATTATAGAATAAATACTTAAGATTATTTCTCATCAAATGTTAATAATTACATACATAGTCGCTGAATTACGGTAGTCAAATTTCATAGAAGTATAGACTTTTGTAACTGATTCTACAGATGATCCATCAGAATAAGGATACTCTTTAACAGATGTGAAGAGAACAAGATGCTGGACAGGATCTGTAGCTAAATAATAAGAGAAACATCTTTCGCCACGACTACACTCTGGTGGAATAAAAATTTCAGCTAAAGTCCATATTGTATTGATCACATAGCCTACAAAAATGCAAGTTAATATTAAACTAACGGATATATACTTCATTTCTAATTTTATTAAATAATTTAATTTAAAAGGGTCATAAAACTAAACTAATGAACACGACCAATTTGTTTTTTGTTTTGTTTTGACATTGACATGCCAATCTGACATGACAGTGAGAGCAGAAAAGAGAAAAGAGAAGTTATTATTGTCATGGCAAAAACAAAACCTTTTTTAAAAGTCTCATTCTCAAAATATTTTACGTAGTTAACTATAAATATTGAAAAGTAAATAACATTCTCGAACTTTTAAACTTTTATCAAAGAGTAATTTTTTATCAGACGCTGTGAAATTTTATATTCATTAGTATATGCAAATGTCAATATTAACAAAATTATAAATATAAAATTATATATGTATGTTTATCAATTAATTTATTCAAATTTGTTTTTTGAATTTCTGATCGGAACCACGAATAATTTTTTTGTTTTTTAAGCACGGCAACACTGTCGTGTCGAGTGACAACCGAGTATACATGGGTGAAATTTTGCTCGTCTAAGAGCGTAATAAATCGGTGTCTCCTAGGAAATACTATTGATGTTTTTAGAACTATATGGAATCTTACAGGTATATCCTTTAACGCATCTAAATACTTATTGTGTTCTTCATTTTCTGTTCTTAGTTTACAATTTGTAGGTCTATGTGGCATACCAGTGTTTTGTTTTTGACACTTGTCATTAACTTTATTTGGATTCACTGAATTTTGTTTATATGTTTCAGAATGTACGACAACATTTCATAAGTACTGCACCAAGTGATATATAGAGAACACCAAACCTAAAATATACGTAAGAAAAATGATATCAAATGATATTTCGTGTATAAGTTTATGTGGCCATGGATGCTAAAGATCTAAGAGCCGATTCTGCCGTTGGAGATTGCAATAATGAAGGAAATAAATATGCCCCGAGCATTGTGGCCGATAGAGGCAAACAGTATCAAGATGTTAGGTCCAATACGTTGGCTAAAATGGATGTGCAGACCTCGCGACCGTGTGCTGTCATTGGACCAGATCGTGTGTTACCATCGTCAACGCCTAACGATCCTTATCTGAAGCGTGTTCCAAATGAACCGTGGCCATTTTCAGATTTATATCGCCGTCCACCTGATTACCCACACAATATTGAAGACTATCAAAATCCAATAAGAAACATTTCCCCAAGACAAACATTCCAAGAGAATATGCCTCGTATCATGGTTCCACCCAGATATAATATAACAAAATCCAATGAGGATCCCAACTGTCCCATGGATAGAGTGAAAAATTTCAGGTTGAATATGCCTCCTGAAACTAAATACTGTGATGTGCCTTATACTGTTAATATTAATGAACAGAAAAATATATGTATGCCTACTGTGAACCGTGGACCTCCCGGAAATGTGTCAGATAGATGGCCACCCACAGTCAACGTTCATCCTGCAAGATCTTACGCTGCACAGGAATTGTACCAGTTCCCCGATTATCCCAGTTGCACCGCACCAAGGCCTACATCAATGAATAGACCTCAAAGGACAGTGCATGATGTACCTGGTCATGTGCATCCTGATGCTTATTTCCCGGATGGCAGTGTGCGACTGAAGCCTTATCCTCCTATGAAAGAAAGGTATCCAACACCAAGGTATGATTATATCAATAATTATTCTGGACCCTACAATCCACCTTATAAATATGACTTACAGAAGTCAGTGCCACCTCATTCATATCCTACATATCCTGTTATTTCTCCAAAATATATAGATAATAGATTACCGAAAACTATTCCAGATGGCTTTCAAAGACTTCCTCATAATCAACAGGTAAACTACAATGTTCCATTTCGTAACCAAGTTATTCACCCATTGTATGGGCCCATGGGAAATGGCATGCAAAATAAAATGTTTCCATATATATCGGATGGCTCTGTCAAAACTTCAAACAAAATACCTTTAGATGTCAACAATAAACAATATATTGATTATGAAAATATTAGAGCTAAAGCATATCCAACACCCAATAGTTATTACAATCATGAATTTTCACGTCAATCTGTTAAAAATCAAGTTACATTACCCCCTTACCCAACAGGTAACATGCATCCACATTATCCATATTTTAGGAAAGATGGTGCAATGATGAAAAACTATGAGTATATTCCTCCTATAAGGAATATAGATCCTTCTATGCATCTTTCTTCCAAACTCCCTCCACATCAGTTTTCACCCAACTTAATAGCTATGTCTCCATCGGATTCCAACACAAGTATAGATGCCCTACAAGGACATCCTTTAGAAGATTACGGATATGTCAATCAATCTTCTATAACCAGTGCAAGGACTATGGATATCCCTCTCAGATCACTTGATTTTTACAAAAACTGTGAATATAGGTATGGTCAAGCCATAAGGGCATCTCCAATGATGTCAAAACCTGAAGGAAATTCTGCATCTGGAGATAATAAAAATCTTGATGTTAGACAATTTCTTCAAATGTGGAATGAAGGTGACGATGAAAGCGGTGACAATACCAATAAAGATGTGGTTGTTCAAAGTCCAAATGATGTATGTGAATTTACAAGGCAGTGTGGAATTAATAACAATCAGGAAGAATTGTATGTTTTAGGACTAGTAAAGAATGTTCCAAGTGAAGAGCTTAGTAAATATGAACATATACAAAAAGTGTCAAAACTGCCTGAAAATATAAAGGGATATACATCAATAGAGTTACTGAACCAGTTTGAGGAAGCTATTGAATCATCTAAATTAAATAATTTTAACACAAAACTCTGTGCATCAAAAGAAACTCACAGCTATTCAAAGGTATCATCATCAAGTAATCAGCAAATTGATTACTTGTCTCGTCCAATGTCACCTCTTGATGTAGAGGCAAAGATTAGCCAGTCTGTAATACACAAAGATGTTGGATGTAATTTCGAAATAAAACCATGTAGTCCTAAAATGTTGAATGTTGAAATTGCAGCCCCTGTACAAACTTTATTAGCTGAAAGAGCAATCGAAAAAGTTGCAAATCCTCTCATGAAATCGTCTCTAATGATTCCTAATGCAGATACTTGTAAAATAATAAAACATAAAAATTCAAGAGCATCCTCAAGCGAAAATACTAAAGTTCCTAGTTGCCAAATAGTCAACACCCAATTTTTAGATGCCACTGATGTTACAAAAACCAATTATACCTTGCAAGATTTAGAAAGCAGTTCTGGTGTAAGCCTCGCTTCCTTGCCCAGACTTGACAATGACATTGAATTCAGTTTTCCTGAAATTAACCAGCAATTCATAAATGCAAACAAAATTGATGATGTTATGGGAATGCCTAAAGATCTACCATCATTAGATGACCATTTAAATAACGATGACGACACAACTAAAGTAGAAAATTTATCTCAGTTGGAAAAGAGAACTTCTTACACCTTTTCAACAGAAATTAATTGCGATAATGAATTTACTAAACTAAGTAAGTACCGCAGAGTCAAGGCAGACTTAGAAAATAAACTTTCAAGTAACATACAGAATAATAAAGCTCATATCATGAGAACAGACAGTGTTATTATAATGAACCCAGAGAATGCGATGGGAATTGAAGTAAATGAAAAACTTAAGTCTACAGTAAACCTTACCCTAAACAATGAGCAAATAACGCAAAGTATTATAAAACCTACAAATGAATTCCAAAAGAATCCAGAATCAGGGATTGATGAGCAACAAAATATGGCGATTGATTTTAGTCTAAGTAGCCTTGACAGTAATATGTCGGCAGAAAGAAACATTATACCAAGAGAAGATAATGAAACAAGGAAAGACGAAGATAGTAGAAAAAAACATGACGGTGATCAAGTAAAAGTGTATAATATGGTGCCACATGTTAACACCGATAATGGTAAAGATAGTTTTACCATTGATAATTTTAATATTGATATTAATGGAACAACGTCCGATACTCACACTAACCAGGATTTTAAAGATATTGTTTGTCAATCTAGCAGCAAAGAAAATCAGGAAGAAGATCATCTAAATACGAATTCAACTGCTAATTTTGCAAAGCTTGTAGAAGATCCAGATAATTCCTTTCATAGTCTTTACTATTTTAATGAAGAAAGTGATATTAAAAATAATAAAGAAATTTCATCTAACTTACATATTCATTCAAAACGTGAAAAAGAAAATGTCGATGAAAGTAGTATAAGGATTAACCAACGTGAAAAAATGGAAGTTGAAGAAATAAGAAATTCATTACTGATTTCGGATCATTTTGGTACAATCACAGAAAGGGAAAAATGCTGCAAAAATAATATTAGAGATCCTTTCGAGATTCAGTTACCTGATAGTAAAAATTTTCAAAGAAAAGATGTTGAGAATGTCACAAAAACTCCTTGTGATTATAAATATGAAAAAACAAATAATGGTACCGAAGGAATTTCTATATATCCTTCTAGCGATCAGCACACTATTAAATCAGATAATATCACAAATCAACTAACAAACTACATCGATTTTCCAACACATTCAATAGATAAACCAATTGAGGTAGTTTCCACTTCTGATAAAATAAAAATTAAACCATTCGTGAAAATTTGGAGGAAAGAATTGAATTCTCCGAGGATTCAAAATCTTTTGATACACAACATTGATTTTAATAAAGACAGTTTAAACAAATCATTCTACTTACCCACAGTGCAGTCAAATAAAGAAGAGGTCAATGACGAAATAACACCTACGAAATCTAATTCTTGCTATGATAACACATCTCCATTGCCACAAGGCGACTTAAGAACGCTTACGAAAGATAATTACAGTTTAGACAAGCTTTCACAAATACATGAACGTGAATCTGATGAGGAAACTAAAACAAGTTTCACTAAGTTAGACAGAAATATAGAAGCTGATGTACTTAGAACTTTGGATTGCAATAATGAGAATAAAGATGATTGTGTTTGTGAAACATCTAAACAAGAAATACAAAGCAAAAAGGAGTGTCGCTTTGATCTAAAATACACAAAAAATTATGCTTCAGATGACACAGAGGCAAAGGCTTTACCCCCAAATCAATTGGTCAGTAAAAACCTTTTAACAGGCAATGAAGAAAACTTATTACCATCAAATTACAAAGTTGACGCTATGGTTAACTCAAATGAAAGAAACTGTGATTTTTCACAAAGTACTAATTCTTTGTTAATGAATAGTAAAATAAATGTAGTACCTGATAAAGATAACTATCTTGGAGATATTTCTATAGAAAGAGAAAATGAAGTAGCTATTGGAGCAGAATCGACAGTACCAACCACTGAATTGAAAGGTGAAACAAACCACTCCGATAAGTACTCTGTTGAGTCAGAGGAGATTATTTTAACTAATTCGGTGCCTATTACTGCAGAAATAGATGACAATGGCTTTGTTGAGAAAATGGTTGGTGATATGGATTCCTCGATGGAAAATAAAAATTTGGCTGATACGAAAGAATGCGGTAGCGTGACAGATGAAAGCAATAATATACCACTTGTGACTTCTGACAAAATGAGATTTATCTCGATTAAAAATGTTGAGGAATCAATTAAAAGAGAAGACAATTTAAAAGATGAAAAGGACCACTCTAATCAATACTCAATTGATTCGCAGAAAATTATAAACGAAGCGTCGAGTTCAAATACTAAAGAAGTAGTCGAAAATAATATTAATAATGAGGAAGATATTCGTAATATTTCATCTTTAAAGGAAGATGAAAAATCTGTTACAGAAAAGTGCGGTAGCGTGACAGATGAAATAAAAACCAACATTTCCGTAAATTCTGAAAAAATAGAAGCGATCTCAGTTGAAGATTGTGACAATATTCTTAAAAGTAAAAATAACTCGAAAGAGGGAGTTTCTGTAGAGTTAAAAAATAAACGAAACTCTTCAGATAAGAACGCCATAAATTCAGAGAACATTAACATAAATGTTTCGTCAGATACTGAAGAACAAGATGGAAATAAAATTAATGACGGAGAGAATTTGTCAGGTATAACAGAAGACACTAATGTGAGAAATAGAGAGGTATCTTCTGAGATACCTGAGAAATTGACATTGATGTCAGTTGAACAATTGGACAACAAAATTATTAAAAAGAATGACAACTTGAAAGGTCAAAATTGTGTGTTAGGGATGAAAAATGAACAAAAACACTGTGATAATTTCGCTCTAGATTCAGAGAATATTAGCATAAATAATATATCAATGTCAAATACTGAAAAAGTCGAGGAAAATAATGTTATTTATATGGAAACAAATATTATTGAGAAAAATAGGAACTTGGCTGGAGAAAATAGCGAAAATGTGACAGATACAGTTACGAGTGTGTATTCAGAGTCATATGAAAAAACAAAATTAAACTCAGATAAAGAAATCGATGATAAAATCCTTGAAGACAAAAATAATTTAAAATGTGTATATTTTGAAAGTCCCGAATTGGAAAGCAAGGTACGATCTCCAAATGACTACCTCGGAAACTTAAATGAACATTCTAATATCGTAGTGTTTACAGATTCAGTTGGATCAGTAGTACAAGACGATACGGGTGATTTCAATGGTACAGGCGACATTTTATTGTGCACTGATAAAGAAACCTTTAACCCCGAAATTAAATTAATAAGTAATGAAAGTACTGAGAAGCCCAATATGGAAGAAAGTTCACAAAAAACAGAAAGTGTAGATGATCTAGGACAAAATGCCATAAAAAGAGGATCACCATTTGTCTGTGATAGAATGAAATTAGAATCACATGATGGAAATATTGAAACAAGTAGTATTGAAGAAATAAATAAAAATTCAAACGATGGTTCATTGCCGTTTCTGGAAGTACAAAATGTACGCGCGTTTAATATTGATCCCGGATTCTCACGTGAGGACGAACATAGCATGTTGGATACAAATCCAGTGTTTCAAGATGATTTATGTTTAAAGAATATTAAAAAGTGTAATAGGAAATCACTCAAACGTTCATTATCCGACTCTGCATTATACACTTCTTTTGATTCTAATGAAGAACAGGACATACACGAGAATATAGGGCCGAAAAAACGCAGAAAAATTGAACATCAATTCACTGCAGAAAACTTTTGTAATCTCATTCATAATCAGCGACGTAATTCTATTTCAACTGTGTATAATCCAGAAAATGTATCTTTCTGTATACTCATAGACAATGACTGTTTTGATAATGACGAAACACAAAAGCTCTGTTTTACAGAGATGCCAGAAAATTGTTTACCTGACATAAATAAAGAATGCATTGAAACAGATGTCGAAACTTTAGTAGATTATTCACAAAATGAAGATACTAATTTTGTAAACTCTGACGACACAGATTTTATAAATTCTGACTCGTTTATTATAGAAAATGATTATGATAAAGATGTCAATGAAACATGGATAGATGACATTGCTTGTGTGGAAACTGTAGTAAGCGACGACATGGTAGATGATATGTTAAATCATGATTCAAATTCTCCTGGCGAGCATGTAATAAACTACCAGTGCGACAGTGATTTCAGCGAGGGAGGTGATGGAACATTGAATAGAAACAATGATGACTATATGAATAAAGTTAAACACATATATGGCGATGTAATGTCTAGCGATGGTGAAAATTTAGTAAAAACATTATACAGCACACCACAAATGAATGTAAATAAAGCTCTATTTAATAAAGAAAATATGACTGAAGATAAACACTGCAATGAAAGTTATTCCTTGGAAAATACATTACCCGAAGCAGGAAATCAATCTCCATATTTGACATCATTCAATAAAACATTATTGTCGTGTTTTAATTCTGAAGAAAGTTTAGTTGACATTTTAGAGAGTAATCATGAAAGGAAAGAACACATTGTGGATATTATTTTAAAGGTAGACGAGAAAAGAGATACAATAGTTACAAAGCAAACGCAAGATGATAGTGTCAACTCCTGTGAATCTAGTGTTGATAATGTATTTTCTTACGAGAAATTAGAAGACCCTTTGAATTGCGTAAGCTCATGTTCCCCCGAAGTATCGTCAACTACATCGGAAGACAAGAATTCAGGAGGCATTTTGCTAAAAATAACCAACTATAGAGGTTCGAGAATATCAGAAATCAAAGACACGAATTCCATTAAAAATAACAGGATAAACTGTAAATATACAGAAAACAAGCATTATTTACCTTACGATAATAATTCATCCATGTCTCGTCCTTTGATTACGAAAGGTGCTCAGAAGTATATTCCTCCTTTAAAAGAAATCATACAAGACTTCAAAGTAAAACTATCTTTACCACAAAAGAGTTTGTTAAAATTGAAGCTCTTAAAAATGTCTAAAAGAATTATTAAGCCCGATATCAAGTTGGAAATAGAAACAAGTCAATGTGATATGAGAAAAACCTATCCAAAGAAATTGAAACCAAAATTTGAAGATGTTCTTAAAAGTATAGATGAAATTCAATTTAAAAAGCATAAAGAGAAAACCAAAAAAACAAAGACTACAATTCCTAAAGTAGTTATTAAGAAAAACGAGAATGGTTCTCATTACGCTACTCAGGATCGAAAAACATTTGATCCAGACATGACTGGAAGGAAATGGCAACCTTGGGTATTCATAGAGAAAAATAATTTCATCGATAAAATGGCTATTAAGAATAAAACAAAGGCTGTATTTAATCACAGAAAAAATACTTACGTGTTAACAGAGAAATTTAAAAAATATAAATCTGTCAGCAACAAGAAGTTCATCATTTCGCAACCGAAATTAGATGAAAAATCAAAGGGTCATTTAAAATACACTATAAGATTAAAACAAGCGTACTGAGGTATTTTGTTTTAAGTTTTGCATCATTATAATTTTAATTGGGCTAGATGAATAATGAATGACCTATTTCATTAACGCAAAAAAGCCCACCCCCTTTAATTTTCTACATTCCTTAATTTTTCATTCTATGTACTTTTATTTTATTTATTAGTTACCCATTTTCAAAACGAAGCCAAATTTATTTAATTTTGTGATACTGTAAAAACAAAGAAAAAATATTTATATATAGTGCAATTTTGATCTGATCTGCATTTTGTTAATACATTTCAGAGTTTATTATATAATTTGTTATCATACCATTCCATTTTGTGTAGTTTAAAAGGATTGTTATAATTTTAAAAAATGTTGCACGATGCACTCCCCTAGCCATAATAATAAAGTATTATTTGTTTTGTTATAAGAAAATACTTTGTGGAAGTGAACGTTATTAGTAAAGGTTTTTTTTTTTTGTGTACACACAATAGGTTAGGATTGCTCATAATAAATTGTGTTTAGCGCTCATTTAATTTTTAAAGGTTTATTATTAATTTAAAACATAATAAAAACTATAATCACATAATGTTTGTACATCACAATGATTAAATCACATTTTTTGAATGTATCTTATTTTTGTAAGTTTATGTAAATATTGTAAAAAAAAAGTAATTATTATAATCTATAGATAGTTTACAACCAACGCAGTTGGTTAGTGATTGCTCACGTATTTTTAAGCACATACTTTATTTATAGGGATATGATACATACATATAAATAAGTATATGTTCGGTTCAAGTACAAATAACGCATACTACATTATATATATCTTGTATGTAGATTATATTGTGTGTGGTGAAATAGTACTATAAGTAATGTTCAATATTTTTACCTTGATGTTGCAAAAAAAATTTAAAAAATATATATTTACGAAATAATAAAATTATCAAAGCCCACAATACTCAAATGTATTGATATGAATAATTCATATACACAATTATAACTCAAATGTAACGTCCCCCTTATTACTAAATTAAGAAGGAAACATTTAACTCTTTCCTTATTCAAATATGATTAAAACACATTTTTTAATTTTATTTAAATTAATTTGCGCCAATATTTTTTGTATATAAATACGCTACAGTGCCTTTGAAGTTAGCTGATATACCTGATACCTATTATATACCACCGTGAAGATGTATTTACTATATAATTTATGAATGTTTTTAAAACGGTTTTATAATATGTATATGGAGAATCGAAATGATCTCACAGGCACCTGCCATTTACGTAATATCGCCTGAATTGTGCCTAAACCATGTTAAAATTTTCAATATTTTTATAATATGTACAGGGTGTTGAATTAAAAAAAATATACCAAATAGAAAATGCTTTTAAACTGTGCATAAATTAATTATGTTTAGCTAATGTTGCCTTCGTAGATGAATATAATATAAAATATATACCAAGCAGCTAATATAACGTTGCAATGAGTGTCTAATGTTTATTGGACTTTATTTATTTATATTATATACTTAGATGTTATATTCATAATATAATTTTACTGTACTGTATGAAGTAACTAATGTTTAAGAATTCCACGCGAGTATGGAATTTTATTGCTAGGTGTTCGTGCTGAGAAGAATTCGGATTTGCTATACAAGTTTTGAAAAAATATATTTTGAATGCTTGATTATAAATTGGCTCGACGCCCCCAAAGAATTTGAGGCTGAACTGATTACTTCGATATGTTTCTATGACTGAATTACAAATGTTATATATTTTATTCTTTATCTTCATAGGTTTATCTAGTATGTTTGTTATGCACTACAGAGTGGATTTGTTTAATAGTGTTTATTTTTATTTTATTTCTTAGCACATTGTTGGACGTTGTCAATCAACGTGTGGTTAATTATAATAATTTTAGTTTTAAGTCTATTAAATTAATGCACTAGGTATAATAAATTCTTAAGGGTAATGGATTTTAAAACTATTTAATTGTGGTATCTGTTTGTTTTGTCGTTGAATGTTTAAAAGCATATCTTTTTATGCCAGTAACGCACGTGATAGTGTTTCGTGATAGACGTAATACCAAATAATGTGTAACTTCCCATTGAAACGCGGCCGGCGTGTGCGACTCTGGACATTGACTCTACCAAAAATCATCCCTCGTGCGATCCCTCGTACCTAATGTACACTATAACACAAGAGATTAGAAAAGTTTCGTATTGTATTAAAAAACGTGAATTTTTTAAACATATCCAATTTTATTTATACAGAGTGTTTACAATATTATTGTTATATTCCCGCTGGTGATTCGGGGCGGATTGTTTTCTTGTGTGATTGTGTACATATTTGTATTGTAGAGGCTCGAAAGTCGTGTTTGATTTCGCACAGTCGCACACACGACGCGTTTCGTTCGAGTTATTGTGGACTATTGTTAACGGGAACATTGTTTTCGAATGGTACTTGTTTTGAAACTTGACCAAATAAATGTGTTCTAAATAAAAATGCTCGTTTCAATTGTATGCAGCCATTTATTACGCAACAGTATTTACAAGAAGTAAATCATGTGGGTATGTTAACTTTTACAGCCTCTTGTCGTATGGCGTTGATGAGGTCTTGGTTTATGAGGAACACGAAGCGCAGTCCAGCAATCTGTAATGAGAATTTATTAGTTTTTAAAACTAAAAAGCACAGTCGATTATGTATGGTTCCCTATGGAATCCAAAATCGCTCAACCGATTCTGATCGGAAAACATCTATTTAAAAATAAAATATTCAATGCAATAGAGACTGAATAAATATTTTAAAACCTTAGAAAAGGCAGCGCGGACAAAGTCTCAGACAGAAGTTGTCTTAGCTTAAGTGACCCATTAAACTGTGGCTGAAATAATAAATATTTAAATACACAAATAGCATAGTATACCTCTATGACGCTATTGTGATTGAGTTTCACTTTATTCCCTTGAAGTATTGGTCGGCCGTCCACGAAAATGGGCCGTTTGCCTTCCGAGGACATAAAGAAATCGCCTCCATTCCTAAGGCGAATAGTCGCTTGCTTCCTCGACACCTTAGTGGCGGGCCCTTCCAAATTGAGGTCCACATCAATTGTGTGATCGCGAGTACTGCGTCCAACGGCGATCTGTGAAGAGGTATCAGTCAATTGGAGCAATTAACTTATTGGCCCGGATTATTGCTCGCAGCAGGGAGGGCTCACAAGAATAGATTTATACAATTCAAGACTATTACGACATATGGCAACCTAAAACAACGAGTTTATGCTCTAAAATAAGTTTATCTAAGTCTCTAAGACGTGACACAAGGAAGGACTGACAAGTTTTCATCTCCTTCTATTTGTCTAAAATGCACACATAAGCTCGTTCTTACTTGTTCACATCCCATTTATTTCTAGCAACAAAAATATTTAAACGACATCAATACCTACATATTGCATTTTTATTAATGTTTCACAAAAAAAGGTGGTAAAAAGGATAACTACAAAAAAGTGCACATTTGCAAAAAGTATACACTATTTGCGCAATTTTTGTATTTTGTTATAAAAGAGTTTGTATCTCTATTTAATTATAAATTCATAAAGTGTTTTAAAATTGCACTGTTTCTATCGAACGAAATTGTTTTTATTCAATGTTTAACCCATTTATTTACAGGCAAATACTTAAATGATTTGATTTCATATCAAATCAGTCATAATTTAAACCAAACATAATAATTTTCTATTTTAAAAATGGGATCCAAATACCGTTGTTTCTGTTGTATTTTGCTGGTAGAAAAAGGTTGATGCCAACGTGACACTGCCATTATATGAGTATCACAAAGTTGTAGGGATAGAGTTCTAAGGGTCAGTTCACATCGAAACGCGACGCAATGTGAAGAGGCCAGTTTTCTCGTGCTGCTCATCGCAACACCGCGAAATGTATCGTGAAACTATGAAGTAGAATTCGCGCTACGTCTTCCGTGCGTAAACGCCAAACTCATTAAACCTTATGTTGCGTCTTCTATTGTAGAAGAATTCTGTGGCATCAGCAAACCCTTTCAGTCTCTACTAAAATATACTTAAATACTAGAATTTCGTCGAGTGTTGTCAGGCTAAAAAAATTTTATTCACATTTAATTTCATTATAGGTTCGAAGTTAATACATAAAAATGTCACAAGCAAATTTTTTAACAAACAACAATGCACTATTCGTTGCTTTGGAAGCCCTTGTATCGATGTAATTGGCGTGAATAGTATGCACAGCTGTTAATTGATACATTTAATTAAAACGGAGCGCGCAAACGAGCAGCCACAGTTAAACATCTAACCTTGAACGTTCGTACTATACCGTGTGAGAAAGATTTCTAAAAAGGAAAATTACCGTTGGGTGTCGAAAAATATTTTTGTAAATTGACACAAATTGTCATCACGGAATTGTTATCACTAGTGTGAGTAAATCAGCCTCCACAATAATTGAAATGGTTGTTTAGGTTATAAAATAACAAAAGAGAGTGCTTTGAAATATAAAATGAAAGTACAATTGCGTTCAGAAGTTATTAGCTTATTACTAAAACTGTTTCAATTATAATTAATAGTCAACAAATAGTATAAAGCAAGTTAGAAAAAACATTAATAATAAATATTTCCATTCGTCAGAAAAAGAGGCGATGGCTTTAAGTGGAAAATAAGTCCTTATTGGAATCTATGTACCTTGCGATATTTTCAATTGTAATTTAGGCAAACATCAGGCAAGACGAAAATTTGTGGAGATTCGTATAGAACTGCAGAATAACGTTACAAAATGTGTCAGTTAAATCAGGACTTAATAATATTTTAATATTTAACCTATTGCTAAAAGTCAAATATAAATTTTATATACTTATATGAAGATTTAAACTGTTCTTCAAAAACTCGTGTTGTAAAATATTTTTAATATTATTTTACACGAAAAACAGGGTTACGATACGCACAAGGGTTGTAAACCCCTTAAATATTCTTGGAAATTTCCTTTACATTTGATCAATTTGATCGGTCTAGACAAGGACCCCCCTACAACAAAAAACGCAAAAAAAAAACTATGATGTTATCCATTTGTTTAAGTCCATAGAGAACAATGCGAGTGGCCTTTAAAAATTAAACAAATGCAAAATTTAAACATCCATTAATAATTACAAAAGGAAACAGATAGGTAGGTATATAATTATTACAATTACGAATTGGCTTACTGGGTTCAATTCAATTAAAATCATTTTCAGATCGCAAATACGCCAAACCAGTTGTAGCTATATAAACAAGACAAGAAGTGTAATATATTATAAAATTAGAATATTCTATTAAGCATCGCTAATCTAATGATCCTAATGTAGTTTTCCTTTCTTAAGGAGCTATTACAGCGTCTCAATTAAATTTTGTAATTTTGAGGGAACCGATCCTCAGAACCGACCTTAGAGAGAGAGAGATAATGTAGTGATAAGTAAACCACAATAAATTATTAGGCGACGGTAGCCACGTACCAATCAAGAGTGGACCGTCTGCCTGCCTGCCACCCTTAATAATAATAAAACACGTGACAGTGTTGCCAAATTGTTTTCCAAGTTTTAATGATATACTAGTAAGGTTTAATTCTTGCGATGCATTAATGTGACAAAACAACTATTTTTGATACTATAATGCTAAGGTGGTACTAGGTACTAGAGAGGGGAGGTTTCAGTTGTTGTTGGACAATTAGTTGGACTACTGCGTGTGTAATATTGTTATTCTCTGACTACACATTTTTGACGTCAACTGTACCGTTGAATAAGCATATTATTACACAGCATAACTAGATAAAGAATTGTTGACATGTTAATTTAACTGATAAACCTTTATCAGGGCATGGACGATACAGCCACATTAACAATACAGATGGTCAACTAGCAGAACTGTACGGTACGTATATAATATTATTTTATTCATAAAAACCGTCTTTGGATACAATGTATATTTTATTTGTTTGTGACAAATATACAATGTATGTTCGTCACAGTAAATTTAAAAAAATATTTAGGTGACTGTAACAAGGGCCATAAATGTGTTTTCAGATGCGTAAAGGCATTTATTAAGTAAATAATATTCATGTGTAATGTGTATATTATTTGGACAGTTACATATTTTAGATGACACATTTATTTCAACATCGTTTTCTAAAATATATATTTATTTTTATATTGCGAAAAATATAGACATGCTGACGGAGATGACGACTACCGTAGAAGTGGGTAGAAGACTATAGTGAAGAACGGCACTTGTGCTATTCCGTGTCGAATTGTAAGAAGTTAAAAAAGAAAATATATTTTATAGTCAGTTTTTTATTTTCCTCTTTTTTGTCGCTTTTGCTTCGTATTCGTTTAAAATTAATGTTTTAGTTTAAAACAAAAAAACATGTTAATTGATTGTTATTTTATTTTATTAATTTATTGAAAAAGAATGGCAGATAAGCTGACGTTTTACTTCATGATGATACTAATAAAATGATCACAATGAATTGGAATGGAAACGCAGAATACACAATCAAGGAAAAGCTAGATTTCATGGTTGACCTTTCCAGGAATCAAAACTTGGATGCTTTAATCAAAGAGCTAACACCATCTCCACTTGACCAACGAGCTCATTGAACCCTTCGATTATATTTTTTTTGCTATTTTTTCACAGATTAAGTGAATACTGGTAAAAACATTTCGTTGGACAATAAAAAAATGTTTACATTTTACAAATAAGAAACTGGTATACTGTAGTAACTAGTAAAACTCTTTAGGAAAGCACTAATATAATATATAAAAAAAATTAGCTGTTCAATTTGTATCGTAATTCACACTCATATGTTCCTCGGTAGGTACTCAGTGCAATTGTAATATCAGTACTCGGTTCATTGCTAACCGCACCTTATCTATACAAATGTGCTAATTATATACATTCTTTATCAAAACAAATATACAGAGCTGTACGTAAACATGTTTTATTCAGAATTCTGAAACTGCTTACATTACGTATTATTATTTGTTACAATAAATAAAACTATGCTTCTTCATACCTATTACAATTTTTAGTTACATAATCTTTTATAGATTTTGAAAAGATTTTATATAGTGTGGTGTCAAATATTAGAAATAAAATGTATACTTTTTTATACATTCATACTAATATAAGTAATAAATGTGAAAGTAACTATGTCTGACTATCTGTTACCTTTTCACGCCTTAACTACTCAACCAATCATCATGAAATTTTGCGTAGGTACCACGTTGTCAGCGATACAGAAACGGACAT
This sequence comes from Synanthedon myopaeformis, assembly GCA_944738685.1. Lineage (NCBI taxonomy): Eukaryota > Metazoa > Arthropoda > Insecta > Lepidoptera > Sesiidae > Synanthedon > Synanthedon myopaeformis. The sequence continues at coordinate 9,769,353 of OX122914.1, read as the reverse complement.
AGAGTACCTTTCATCCAGAAAAAAAAGTACTGTTCCCGAGGGATTATCTAAAAGGGGATTGGGTAACTTTGTATGGAGGGTTTGCATCATTTTTTTTTTGTAGTGGACATTGATAAAACCTATTATAGTCCTTGCAAAAACATGTTATAATGCGCACAAAGAATTGCTTCAAGCTATATCGAACGAGAGATATAAAAATACGGATTTTACGCCCGGTTGATCTTCAAGTACAATAAAAAAAATCATTTCTTTATATTTTTTAATTTAAAATTTAATGAAAATAAGTTTACAAGAAAAAACGCTTTTAAGTGATTTGGTAAAAACTAATCATCATTTTCTTCGTCATAAACAGTGGGTATCCAGGGATACCCACCACTCCAAATAGAGGTGGCTCTGAGCAAATGCAAGTAAACGAATTACGCATTGTGATTGGCTGAACCATTCGACGATTTGGGACTTTTGTGAACATGAATCTATTTCACGTTAAAAGAATACGGTAGGAATTAGTTTCGATGAAGCAAAAATGGCAAATTATGTATTTTTTTACATTGACGATTTTTTAAGTAATATATAAAGCCAAATATGTTATTTAGCTATATAGTTCCATAATAATAAATGCTACTTTCGAACTGGTTTTTCAAATTATGCTACTTTTATGAGTGGCCGCAAAAGTTGAAAATGATGCCAACTTTACCCAAACCCCTTTAGAAAAGGTCGCCTGGCAAAAGTGTAATAGCAATAAAGATGTCAGGCGTTATATTGCTAATTTATTTTTTATTATTTAACTCGAGTGAAGTCGCAGGCACCAGCTAATTTGGTATAAAAAGTAGAAAAGACTACACATAGAACATCGTAGACGCGGACAGAGTCGTGGGAAGAAGCTATTAATACATGAGAATATCAATTTTATTATGTTATTGGTCCTAATGCGTTGCAGTACATTTTATGTGAATTAAAAAATTAGAAAATTGAGAAAAAGAAACCATTCATTTAGATACATTAAAACATAACACACTTGTTCTGTGAGAAAACTTTATAGACTTTAAATAATTTGTTACAGATAGAAAAATTTAAAAAACAATAGAATAAACCGAATTACGCACCTGAAAATCACATTAAAAGAAAAACGTTGTCGTAAAGTTTCTTCAAAAAATTACCAACATGAGTGGGAGACACCGCCACTTCGCGTCTGACCTTATGACAAAAACAGCTCGCTTTTACTTTGAATTTCGTGAACAGTTCATGTATAATTCATGACCGTTCAATTTAACAATAGAGTACACAATGTTTTCCAAGTCAAACGGCATTTGACTCAAATTGAATCGTCAAACTATGTGAAAAAGTCACTATCAATTAATGGGAAAAAAATCGATGCCTTACGGTTTATAACCTGTAATAAATGCTTGGTAATTATATGTATGCCTCGCAGTGTAACTATATATTATCTACTTACGTATGTCTAAAATGAACTTAAGAACGCGGGTTAGTGTGTTGGTTTATTTAAAACTGTCCGGCATGTCTGTGACTTTTATTAAGGGCTAAACTAATAATGATGAACAAATTTTACTTAATTTCTTTGTAAGTAGTTTGCACCCTGCCAAATGTTTTTTTAATCAAGATGGAAGAAAGTAGAAAGATTTTGTCACAAATTAAATACCACGCGAATAAATCCGAGGGCATATTAGTTTACTAAGTATTTAATTAACATAAATATCTATAATGCTGACTCGATTACATTTACTACCGATATAACGTTTTTGATTTAATGGAAAAAATTGTATTTTGGAGAGCCCGTGGTATGAAAATTTATGAGAGCAAAATCAAAATTGTCACACGGTACGCGTTACGTTCTATTTTTGAATATTTTAGAATATCGCTAAAGTTTTGCGTGTCAGATCGTTGTCAGCGTGAAGCTAATAATATTATTATTAGTATTATTATTAACGCCATCTACACAATATCTCTGAAACTAGAATTTGTTACGTAATCATCCTTGCGAAATCTGAGCACGAGAGATAGCGCTGATATTAATTCGTTATAATAAATGTTTTTATAAATTTTATTATGTATTTTATAATCATTCGTAAGGAGTAAACTCCAGTCGTGCGTCGGAGCTGACACACTTTTTTTTTCTAGTAGTTTATTTTTCTATATTCCTAAGTCTGGAAACAATAAAAATAAATAAAAATGTACCTGTTTTACTCGATACTTTTTTTTTATAAAAACCAAAATTAAATTTGAGAAATTTATTGGACCCTTATTCCTAGATTAATATTAAAACCAGTTGGTTTTGGTATTATGCGGCCGGTGAACCGTGGTGTGTGAAAATAATCTTTAAACAACTGACACGTCAGACTGATGACGTAGTTGCGACTCTATCAAGTTCCACGTCGCATTTATGCAAATTTACAAATTTATTCATTTCGACGCATATTTTCATGGAAATTACACGTTTGTGGTCAATGTTCTTATGTTACAATGTCTTCATAGGTATTCAGAGGGCGTGGCTTCTTGTGGAAACAATTGCAAGGTTTAATCACTTGGAACTCATACTGTGACGGAGTCATAAGCACATCAAGGTTCCTGCGTATTGAAGGTTAACACTAGGTGGGATTTAATGTCTGATAGAAGTATAATAGCATCATCAGTCAGATTGGACTGCCTTTGAATCCAATAGGAAAGTTTTAAAATTATTCTTTAATATTAATAATGATCCCACAAGTATCTTGTTTATAGCGTAAAAAACATCTCTTAAGTTTTTATGTTCCTTTATGCTACTTTATAGAGAAATTGCCATAGAAAATCACTTCAGTGTCCCAAAAAGAACTGTTCTTTTCGTTGACCTCGTACTCTCAGGAACATTGCGTTGCGTAGCTGTATATAAATAACGATCTTATAGGGGTAAATTAATTTAAGCAGCCGAGATTTGCGGTCGCCTTTTGTGAATACATCTGCATTAAATTATAGACGCGATAAAATTAAAGAATACGCCTTCTAACCACAGGGAAGATATTTATTTACTTAAGATGTAAGTAGGTACTTTTTGTGCAACATTTTAACTAAGTAATATCATAAATGCGAATGTGAGTTTGTTACACTTTCACGCTTTAACTACTCAATTGAACATCATGAAATTTTGCGGATATTTTGTCAGAGATACAGAAAAGGACATAAGGTTCCAACTTTCATCCAGAAAAAAAGTACTGTTCCCGAGGGATCATCTAAAAATTAAAATAAAAAATCTAGGCCTGACAAAAACATATAAGCAATAAACATTGAATAAAAATGTTTTAACACCTAAGAAAACGAGGCGAGTTCTCTAAACTCTCTCTATACGACTTGGGAATTTTCAGAATTAAGAGTAACTAACACATGGCTTGAAAAGTGTTATGGAGACTCCGCTCCATCAGAAACAACAATAAAACGTTGGTTTCAAACGTGGTCGTAGAGACACCGATGATGCAGAACGCAGTGGATGTCCAAATGAGACGGTAACACCAGAAAACATCAAAAAAATCCACAAAATCGTTTTGAATGATCGAAAAGTGAAGTTACGTGAGTTAGCCGACATCGTAAAGATATCAAAAGAACGTGTTGGCTTTATATTGCATATTTATATTGGCCCAGGACTTTTCAGCCCATGTAATACATTGTATATTTGCGTACTACGTACCTTAGATACGCGTGGCCGGTTTTTACGTACTGGAGACAGTAGCGGAAAATGGTGTGTACTGACATCATTTACCACTTAGTTAATAGACACAAACTTGTTACACAAACTGACGATTCATCTTCCGTTACTTTTCTTACTGTTATTTATTTACAAGAGACATTTTTCTGAATGCGGTAAGATGAGGAAATATCCACCAGAAAGCAACATCCACTCGTACTTCATATATTTGGAGCAAATACCTATTATATCTAGTTCTCACATGGAAGAGTTTTGTAGGAAAATAAAACTATTTTATAAACTAAGGATTACTTAATAATCATGATAAATTTATGTGTAAAATAACAATCCAATTAGTGAACACATTCGAAAACTAAAGATAAGATAAATGTAGATAAATCTAAGTATTTAGATAAGACTGTTCAATTTGTTATAAAATTCTTTAATTTAATTATAATTTCTCATGTAAATGTTGTTAGGCTCTTGATGTATGTGCAATTTTGTGCAAATATTAGGCAAATGTTTCCCATTTTAGGAAATATCTGTAGTACAGTCATGTAAAAAAGAGGATCACGTAAAAACTACTGCGCTGATGTTTTTGTTTAAATTTTACAGTAATTAACATATATACTCTAATTAACAAAGATACGCGGACGAAGTCGCGGGTTAAAGCTAGTTTAACATAAAATATTTTTGTTAGTGTAGTGTAGAGTATTTAGCATAGTCTATTGTTATGTTTAACTAGCGACCGGGAAATTTTTCTCTTCATAAGAACCTCAAACTTCAAAGTATATTTTAATTAAAACAACTTATCTTTACATACATATTTTATAATTTTGTTTGATTCCATTTAATTTCGGTAGTAATAAATTTCTATGAAAATTGCACAAAAGGTCAGACATCACTTGTTTTCATAATGTAAAAAAATAAGTGAACACTTACAGCAGTTAATGAGGCTTTAAAATGTAATGTATATACCTACCTACCGGCGAAATTATCATAATTGTATGTAATATAATTTATATTGTTTATCGCTGACATCTAGAACTCTTTGTTGCATAAATTTACATCCGATATTACCTGACCACTGCGATTTTGTTTATTCGATTATAATCACGTTCAACCATACATTTTACGTACGTAAGATCGTACGGTAGACCGTACAATCTTACGTACGATAATATTTACTTTATGTAAATTTATAAAAAAATACTTCTGTTTCAGCACAATCTGGAGTAGCCAAAATGTTGTTAGGGACTGTTATAAGTATATGCGCACAATTTAGAAATTTTATTGGAACTAATCTTGTAAATCATGCTAGGTTTTAATTCGTTAACTATTTCACCCGTTAAATACATGCTTTACAGGTTAACGATACCTGGTCAAAATATATATACTCAAAATTAACGAAATGTTGTAGGTTTTTGACACAAACTATTTCTGTTATTCAGCGAAATCTTGGAAGTTATAATTACCGTTAATTTGGCGGACAGTCGATTAATAATAATAATAATACTTTATTTCTTAAGCCAGTAACTATTTGTATACATAATGTTTACATTTTAATAGGAACATAGCTAGACAGTAACATAGGCTTTAAATTACATATACATATATTGTCCCCTGACCTCCAAGCTAGGATTGCCTGTGTTTTGGAGATCAGTGGCCCCGCGTCGTGGCAGTCGATATTATTTAAAATGAGTGTTATACTTGAGAAACACATTCAGTATATGCCAACCCACTACCACTTGAAGCCTAAGTTACATAAGGCTTATTATTATCATTAACTTTTTACACGTTTTCGTCACACAGTTGAAAAGAATATCTTATTTTACAGCAACAAGTTTATAAAAATCTAAAATAATATCAAAAATATGATTTTATAGAATTACCAGAATAGAATCTTCCAGTTAAAAAGAGTATCTTATTTTACAGCAACAAGTTTATAAAAATCTAAAATAATATCAAAAATATGATTTTATAGAATTACCTACAACTTCTAATAATAGGTACTTACAACAAAATAAAACATGCATAATGCTACAATAAACAAAAACTATAACAAACGAAATTATTTGCGAAGTTTCAAAAAAGCTTGTCTCTAATTTAAAAAATGTCTCTTAGAAATAAAAATGACTTATGAACTAGTATTATACACTATAAAATAAATATATCATTTGAGACTCTAAAGATTATCCCAATAACTAATATCTCAAAATACATATACATGGTGTGTGTGTGTGTGTGTGTGTGTGTGTGTGTGTGTGTGTGTGTGTGTGTGCGTGTGTGTGTGTGTGTGCGTGTGTGTGTGTGTATGCGTGCGTGTGTGCATATGTTGAATTTATTTGACTAAAATACTTTCGGTTTGATCATAGTCAAGTTCAAGGAGCCATTCTCTCAATTTTGACTTCAACTCGTATTTATTTAACTTTAGAACATCATGAAAATTGTTAATTTTATTGTATATTAAAGCGCTCATGTAAGTGTATTGTTTCCTGGCAAAAGTTGTTTTTGTTAGGGAATTTGGGATGGCAAGTTTTTTTCTTCTAGTTAGGGGAGGTTCAGGGAGTGGCAAAAGTTCAGCATGTCTTCGCAATGCGGAACGGTTAATATATATTTGTCTTACAGATAAGAGATTAATTTCTTTATAAAGTTCACGGGTGCTATATTTGAAAGGCTTGTTCAAAAGTACCTTAAGTACAGCTCTCTGTGCACGCTCCAACTTAATAAAAGTGGTCTTCGAAGCACCACCCCAGACCGGTATGCAGTATGATAACAGAGATTCACACAACGCGATGTATACAGTTCTGAGGGTGGGTATGTCGGTTGAATTGCGTAGTTTTTTAAAAATAAAAGTTAGTTTTCTGATACGATTTGATAGTAATAGTAAGTGTGTGTACCAGTTTAAGCAGCTATCAATGGTAATTCCCAAGTATTTTATGGTATTTGTTATATCCAATGTCGGACAGTTGCATGAACAGGGGTCATTACAGGTATGAGCTCGCACCCCTATCGATAATGGTGCTGGTTGAGCAGAGGGTCGTGAGGTGAATGTTATAGCTTTTGTTTTAGACAGATTTAGTGTCAGAAGATTGTCAGAAAGCCAGAGTATAATTTGGCTAAGCACGTATTCGGCTACTTCAACTGTCTCGGTCCAATTGTCTCCTTTGATTAGAAGAGCGGTGTCATCGGCATATACAAAAATTTGGCAATTTTGGAATTTCATATTACAAAGCTGGTTTACATAAATAAGAAAAAGTGTTGGTCCTAAAATGCTGCCTTGAGGAACACCATAACTAACCGATTCCGGTTGACTTACATGACTCCCAATTTTAGTGCATTGTGTGCGGTTTGACAAGTAGTCTGTAAAGATATCCAACACTATGCCCCTTACACCTATGGCTTCCAGCTATGGATTTGGTGGTAGGTGACTACCGTCGCCTATTAACACAAGCAACTTGATAGCAATAGTTCATTACCAACGTATTTGAATAGAACCCGCCGACCTTTGAGTGAGCGCTTAAAAATTTGGTCCAAAGCTTAAACCAATGCATCTTTCTGGAGAATACGAGTTCAACGAATTTTATAAGAGAACATTATTATTACTTTTACCCTGAAACTGATTTCTTATCGAAGTTAAACTGGAACTACAAAAACGTAGGACTTTTCAGGATAAACTTAAAAACTCTTTTGGAATAAATTTAGCATTCGTTAACACAATATTGTCTTGGAATGATCATCAACTATAGGACAAGTTATGGTCGACCGACAGGCTGATGGTCCACTAAATGTGTGGTGACTACGGTCCCCTATAACAGAAACAACACTACAGGTGTTGCAAGTGCGCTGCCAACTGCCAACCATAGTAATATTAAGGATAAAGGATCGGGAAGGAATAGGAACACAACAGCACACACGCTGTTATTTCACAATAGTCTCCTTGTAAGGGGGTGGTTCCTGACGCCGGATTGACTGCGAAACGCAGTGTGCCTTACCACTAAAACATCAAAGAACGTGAATCATACAATGAAGAAAATGAAAGACATAAAAATCCCGATACACCCGAAATTAGCTACTAGAGATATGATGCTCCAACGAGGCAAATCTTTTTATTGAATTGAACTGACTTAACCTGCAGCTGTATGGTGATGCTTGATAACAAAACCATAAAAAGAAAATATACCTAGCAATATTGAAACGCATTTCCATTAAAATCGTACGAAGGTCACGACTCGTAAGCGATGCGTACCCAATATTTGTGGAAAAACAAACGCCTATAAATATTTGGTCATACATTCGAAGCACAAACACAAAATGATATTAATTAATAATCTTTAGCTACAACTGTTTTGCAAGGAAAGAGCTGTTTAAAATAAATGTGACATTACGATAACTATCTTATCTTTTTTACAGCGACTAATGATATCTGTGTAATTACATTTTAAGATTATATATTTTGTAAGACTTGTTGGCCTTACAAACAACAAATATTTAATATTTTTCGATATCAGACCGCGGAATACTTTAGGTAATTATCTGTATCAACATAAGCCAACAAAATGGCAATCATTTAATTGTTACTATAAATTTAGATGTTCCTACAATTTCGGTGGATTATAAACCTACTAGAAGGCATCTACTAAATCATTGTAAACTAGCAGTATCCTAAGTTACTCCTTATAACATCAGCAATCTGCCAGTGAAAGTCACGTCAAAATTGGTACAGCCGTTTCGGAGTTTAGAAGGAACAAACAGGCAGACAAAAAATAATAAAATTGGTGTTTTGTTAGTAGATACGGTATATACTTTGATAATTTTATTTATTCGTATAGATAGACTTATTAAATTAATTTTAATTAAACACTATATTTATGTTATTTAAAGTTAATATCATTAGTCAATTAGAAGGTAGCAAAGGGGAAAAAGTAAATTTAAAATAGTACATAATGGCTACGGTAAAATAAAATATATAAATGAAATATAAAAATAGTAGACAAAAAAATTAATGAAAGGAAATTGTGTTTTAACTAAACAATTAGAGTATAGGCTACAATAAAATTAATATTCAAGCAAATTATACACTACAAGCACTAAACTTCTCATCACACCAATGTAGTACGTGTCTGAACGTTAATAAATTGACATAATTCTACTTTTAGATAACGTCGATTAAAAAAAAAATGATAAAAATGGAATTCAAAAACTGCGTAACCACTGGCTTCATTGAAACCACGGTAGACAGATTCACAGGATATTGACAGATTTCTATCTGTATAATAATTCCGACTTAATGCATTGACATGCCTATGTTTTGATTGTCCAACGCATATTTGTATCGTTAAACAATCGACGTGTTATGTTGGACTTATTAGAGTGTTGTGTAAACATATGACCGCTTTTAAAACTGCCGATTCGCTAAACATTATTAACACAATGGAGGGAAAATCACGAATCGGTTTCAGCTCGAAATGGGAATTGCCGCAAATGTGTTTTCAGACGGAAATTAAAAGACGATTAGAGATCATAAAAATGTTATAGCGGATGGATCGATGGATTGAAGAACTATGTGCGCGCGACACTGTTTTCGTCCTGCTGTTCCGTGTTAACGATTTTATTTGAAATTTGAAACAATTTTTTTATATAAATTAAACTATCTATAATATTGTGAAAAAATCATTAAATTCGGTTCAGGGGTTTAGAAGTTGGAAGAGATTTCTTGCAAAAAATATAGGTTACATTAAAAAAAAAATTTCTGATAAAAGTAACAACAATGAAAGAAAATGGATCTATTTTTTTTCCTTCTTCACTATATTAAACATAACATATATTTTTATCAGATTATTTGAACTACTCTATGCCTTCAAAGAATACGTCTCTTTTGCCGTTTAGCCTGACTATGCGCCTTAAACTGCTCTTTGTGATCGTGTAGGTACATACTATTAACATAAAATTATCATAAAATGTCAGCTTGAATCTTTTTACAACAGACTTAACCGATAGCGAAAACATTTCATCTTCAGATATTTCGAAATCTGTTTTGACGTTTTATCTTTCTGCCTGGATATCCCTTAATCTATACTAATATTATAAAAAGAGAAGATTTGTATGTTTGTAATGAATAAGCTTAAAAAGTACTGGTACGATTTTGAAATTATTTTAACCTATAGAAAGTTACATCATCAGCGCGTAACATAAGCTATATTTTATAAAAATTACGCAGGCGAAGTCGCGTGCAACAGCTAGTTTTATATTAAAAAGAATGGCACTCGCGGCGGTCCACTTGATAGATGTCTTGGCTTGACACTTAGTAGATGGCTATCGTCACAGGTACTCGTATGTTGCCGTTAAGGCGTGAAATCCACAAACAAACAAACACTCACTTTCGCATTTATAATATTACTCAAGATGATATATTAATTTTAAACGAGTTCTCAAAAAAAGAACAAAAGTGCAAATGACAAAAAATCTAAATAAAAATGACAATTTTATTCATGACCATCATAACATTGAAATGTATAATTACATATTTCCACGTTAATGAAAGAAATGTTAATGAATTCTGTAGAATGAATAAGTACATTGTAGTATTGCGCAGGTAATAATGGTTTATTTGGGGGAAGTTTTTCAACCGCCCATCGCTCTTCACCATATAAATAGGTAACATAGGTACTTATGATTACTTATTTATATACCACTGTGCTGTTCTATTTTGTTTCTATGTTTCGGCGAGCAACGGATATCAAATCCCATTTCGCTATCCCATCCTAATCCTACTAAGGTTAACTTTTTTATATTGAGGTCGTCAAACATGAGGCTGACCATCCACTCGATAGTAAGTGACCGTCGCCTAACTATAACACAAGCACATGTGCTACAAGTCCGCTGCCGATAATAGAAGGATTAAGGATAAATTAAGGGATTAGGATGGGATAAAGAAAAGTCACTCACCGAAACACACCTGCTTTTAACTGAGACTTGCAGTACCTTATCGCTTTGCTTCTTTTAATAGTCGACGGTGGTCACATCAAGTGGAATGTCAGCCTGATTGCAGACTTTAACAACAAAAAAAAACTTAAACCCTTAACATCATCACATCGGTTACAGTTGTAGGCTACACGTATTCAATTCAATTCCTAAAGCCATCAATTGTTAAAACTGTTTAATTAAAAATGTGTGCGGAACTGAAGGGTTTATTTACGCAGAATATTTTACGATTTCTTTTCAAGTGCACCTATGCAATGGCGACATTGAAGCTCGATAACACAAATAGCTACTGTGTAGTTATTTATCGATTCATAATTAATCGATTAACGGACATTCGTCGATGAAGAGAGTTGGGACTTTTTCTCTATTATGGTTCATAATAACATTGAAATGAGGCCGATCGATACGGACATACTGATGTATCGGTTGTGTTATAAATGAATAGGTGTTTTCGCCGAGGTTATCGGGTCGACTGGTGACCGTGTCATTAAGTGGGCGTGACGCGTCCTTGAAACCCTGTACATCAATATGACAGCGCGGTGACCACTCGATAATTACAACCATTGATAAGACGGAACATCGACTGCAACTTCTAAGTGAACCTAGTTATGGGTTTTTTAAATAGATTATTTTTTAATGATCATCATCATCATCATCATCATCATCATCATCATCATCATTATCACAGCCATAGGACGTCCACTGCTGGACATAGGCCTTCCCCATAAGTTTCCAATAAGACAGGTTAAAGGCAACCTGAATCCACAGTCGACCCGCGGCCCTTATTAGATCGTCTTTCCACCTTGTGGGTGGACGTCCAAAGCTGTGCTTGCCGCTTAGTGGCCTCCACTCGAGAACTTCGATATGTTATGTCGGTAACTTTCGTTCGTCTACGGATCTCCTCATTCTTGATTCGATCTCGTAGTGTAACCCCGAGCATAGCCCTCATAGCTTGTTGAGCTTTTCTTACGAGGCTCTTAGTTTGAGAACACGTTTGAGCGCCATATGTCGAAAACTTTGTTTTGAGTCATTGAGGAATTTCAGACGAAAAAATGTCTCGGAACGGAACTTCCCGTACAATGTAATTTTCATAACTGAGAAAAACTAGAGGAAGATTTTGTGGACATTTAGCAAATATTTCCGTTTGAATAGATGTTAAATTTTATGTAAACTAAAGGAGGCTAATTCTATATAAATAAAAATCAATTGCCATATGTACGACGGAACCTTACTTGGCACGACCGTATTTGCTGGTTGTTTTTTGTCGTGTCGTAATTTTATTGTCAGGACAAGGTTTGAATAAAAAAAATATTTAGAAAATCCACGGGAAAAGTTAGAAATGTTAATTGATTTTTTTTTATAAAACTCTTGTCGTTGCTTGTCTTTAGGCGACGGTAGCCACCCACTATCTAGTATGCCGAAGTTTACATAGGAATGTTTTTAAGCTTGGAATAAAATTACGTAGTTATAACATGACGCTCTAGATGCCTATTTTTAACAGTCTATAAATTTCAAATGATGTTTCTGAACAAAACGGAAACCACCCTAAAAAGTCAATAAAAATGTTTCTATTTGCAATATACTTAATAAAAAAAAATAGAAAACATGTTGAAGAATGAAAAATATCCAATTACGCACAACAATAAAGTGTCAATTAAAATGAATAGGAATATTTTAAAACTTTAAAGGTAAAAACGTTTGATTGAAATTTCCTAACGTATAGGTACACGATTTACGAGCATAACGTTCATAAAAATTCGAATGAAACAATAAAAATTTATGTATTTTGATAACCCCTAAAACTCCACTACAAACTTTTTACCTATACATAGGAATCATTAGTCATTGTTAGCGTATACTGGCGCCATCTGTCGTTAACTAACAAAAATTATAAAATTAAAAATCTTCGAAGCTTATTGCTGCCTATGTTATTAATAAAAGCATAAGTCGCTGCCCGCGTCTATCTGTATATCCGCTAACTCCTAGACCACGCAACGATTTTGATGCGGTTTTCGCCATTAGTTAGATAATTTTTAACTGAATTAATTAAACTAATAAGTTATAAAAAACCTAATTTAACTTGGTTGTATAACCTATTATACAACCAAGTCGCCGAAACTGTCTGCGTCTGTCTATTTCTCTACTAACTATTTATAAACAACCCAACGGATTTTGATTCGGTTTTCACTTATGGAAAGAGGGATAAACGAGGAAGGTTGGTGTATATAAAAAATTGAATCCCGGGCGAAGCCGGGGTCGGGTAGCTAGTACAAATTAAGAAAGACCTCTCATGGCTCTCATTGTGTTGATAATTCCCATTTTCAACACAATGTCTCCAGAATTAAATAATGGTAATAAGTGAATGAAATGAAAATTGATTTTACTAATTTTAGCTGTTGATCTATTATTTAGTCAAAATAAATGATGGCCTAAATATACCTTACTGTCATACTGTGTAAAAGCGAAATTAATCAAACATTTAACAACATTTAATACTCCGATTAATCTAATAAATGAGCCAGCAATTTAAAGAAAAGAGATATAACTTCACTCGATGCAGAGTGTACCTTAATGACAATAAATTGTCTATAAATTCATGTTGATGGTGTTTTACTGTTGTCACAGCAACGTTATGGTCAACATAGATATATATAATAGATAGCATCATCTGAGACCATTAATCATGTACATATTTTTACCATAATAAACAAACAACTTTTACTTTGAATTACGAAAGTTTTTGAACAATTTTTGGCGAATTAACCCAATTCCGTGTAATAATAATAAGTTTTTATATGCTAATCTAGATAATGCAATATATGTGTGTCGTTTTTGTGTGCCTCTTGCATCCATTCATCCTCACAAACTTTTAATATTTATATTTAAATACATTTAATAAACGAACATTTTAAAAAATATATTACGGTCCGCAGCGAATTTAGGTCATATTAAACATATTAACAAAAAAAGAAGAAAAAGATGTTGGTGTCTTACCTCCCTGGAGCGCATGAGGTACCGAACGAATCTGCCTCTGAGTACCGCCAGAGTGTTACGATCCAACTCCGTACTGGACACGGACGCCACCGACTGGACCAACACTTGCCAACGGGACAACGAATTCTCCAGCAGACGAATCTCTTTCTTCTCTGCCCTGTTCACAGAGTTTATTATTTTTGAATATCGTTATTGTCAAACATGTGCATCCAATCGTATAAAAAAACTGCTAAGTGCTTATGAGCACTACTTGTCGAACTACGACCTCTTAAAATATGCGATGTGCAACAGATAAAGGTTGTTATGTGCAGAATTTACTGTGTTATCAAAATAATAAATAAACTATTAACAAAACAAAACAATTTATCCATGTGAAAGAATGGAAGATTACGATTAGCCAACAGGGCTACAATCAAATTGGATATAATATAATTGGATTCCTTTATTTTATTTTATTTTCCGTAGGAGGAAATCCATCATAGAAACTGATGTTCCGAGCTTTGCATCAGCATGCCCGACTCCACTGGGAATCCAGTGACCTACTTACTAAAAAACCTCCCCTATTCCGATAGCAAGAGGCATTTCTTCGAAACAGAGTCCCCCTCCGCGTCTGTCTGTCTGTATGTTGTTCGCGATAATCTCAAAAACTACTGAACGGATTTTTATGCGGTTTTCATCTATCAACAGAGTGATTCCTGAGGAAGGTATAAGTGTATAATTCATTAAGGTTTTCTGTATATTGAATGAAATATCACGATTGTTGAAAATGTCAGAAAGCCGCCTGGGAGCTTACGGGTGTATCACCAAGCAGTTCCACCCTAATCCGATAGATGTCGCGTGACCAAAACCGTTTCACTATCGCTTCACCTAATTCTTTTGTAGTCTAATAGATGGCGCCATCAATAGTAAAAAATATATTTTGCAACGCAGATGTCACGGGCACAAGCTAGTATACTTATAGTTTGAAACAACTATATACATACTGGCGGGTGAAAAATAAAAAAAAATAAGCAATATAACGCCTGACCTCTTTATTGCTATTATAGTTTGGCCAGGCGTTATTTTTCTTAATTTTAGATGATCCCTTGGGAACAGTACTTTTTTTCTAAATGAAAGGTCCTTTCCGGTATCCCTGTGACAACATGTATGCAAAATTTCATGATGATCGGTTGAGTAGTTAAGTAGTGAAAAGGTAACAGATAGAGACAGTTACTTTCACATTTATGTATAATATTAAGTATGGATTAGTATGGATTAGTATGGATGGCAAAGATTTTCTTGAATTTATCTTTAAGGGGTGATGGATTTTATTATTATAATTTTTAATAAGAAGATCTTTTCTCACTTGGTGTTTCATTAGCACACTAGCTAGAGGTTTGATATTTTATATATTTTAGTGTAAAATTAAAATAAATACCTGTCAGCCAGTTTTATTTGACCATCGATTCCATCTTCTTTTAAATCTGACAACTCATTATCATTAATGGTCTCCTCTGCGTCAGAGAATGTCATCACAGTGTCACCAGTGCCTAAAACGTGAAAACAAAACTAAAACTTAGATACATAACAATATAATATTATTATAATTATTATTTATTATTATTATTATTATTATAAATTGTGACCTGGCCCTGACTTTGCATGGATGTAATCTTTTTCTGCAAATGATATACTTACACAAACCTTATCACTCTTTTAATTAGTGAAAACCGTATCAAAATCCATTGTGCAGTTTAGTTAAAAAAACCTTTTTTTTTAATTTGTAATGAATAAATGGACAAGCACTTACGTTTAGGTAAAGGTTGCACAGTTTGGTCAGGCAATAGCTGATACTGTTTCAGAAGTTGCCAATGAGCCATGAGCGACTTTGCAGTACGCGATGGATAGAACACTTGTGGATTCTGTTCTAACAGCTCTTGAAACTTCTCCGCTCCAGGAAGAGATGTCTGTAACAAATATCCAAAGAATTATTATATTATGCCGCGTCTGTATGTCTGTATGTATGTTCGCGATGATCTCAAAGACTGATTTTTATTTATTAACTTTAATTTTAACATATTTCTTTCCCCCACACGCTCTGCCTGTCCCATGGGAGAAGTAAACGATTGTTTTATATTTTAGATAGTATGTACATTATTAAACAACAATAATTATATGTTCAAACCAAAAAAACAAACAAACAGTAACATTATTAGGATTAATACAAATAAATTAACGAAATAAAAATAAAGATGTGTGTATTGTATATATGTTATTGAATTTTAATTCAGTTTTCACTGATGGAAAGTGTTAAAAGCAGTTAAAATGTAACTCAAAACTATTGGGAGTGATTTTAAAAATTCTTTCACCTATAGAAAACTACATTATCAGCGATAAACATATGTTTATAATTACGCGGGCCAAGTCGCGTGCAACAGCTAGTTAGTAATAATTAAAAATCAGACTTATGATAAATTTTAGACACATTTTAACCATTAATGAGTAAGTTAAGAAGACATTATAGGTTGACTAACCACATTACAGGGATGAAAAGTGAATTTATAAATTAAATATAATATACTTACACTGGCCAAGGTACCGAGTAGTTCTTCCTCTGCAGTTGAATACAAAGCTTGTTGTTGCACAGCGGCCACTAAGTCTGGATGCAAGTTGCGCATGGCCGCCACAGCAACACGAGAAATTTCAGCATTGTACAGCAAAGTGTACCAACGTGACTGCAGTTCGCTAACAGTGAACCGACAAGAAAACTTTACACCACGGTGTACTGTTCTCAAGTCATTTGTCTAAAACAAAATATTATATATTTTTACATCTACACTAATGTTATATATAAGGAGGAAAGACTTGATTTTCTTGTATGTTTTTCAGCAAGTAAAATAGACTATTTTTGATATTCCTATGAAAATCAGTATAATGTAACACACAAGATATAAAAAATTTGCCTATAAGTCATTATTTGGTGTACACTGCTGAAACTATTGAAGATACATAAAATAATGTACTACTTGTTTATAGAATTTACCCACAAAAAAGTTTATGAAGCAATATGTCGTGAACTTTTAAAGTTATAGCCACAAGAATAGTTTTTTTAATCCTTATTCAATTAAATCCCTCTTTAAATTATTTAAATACGACCTTTTATTTAGAAGTAACGGCAGGGTATAAAAATGCTAAACTTGGACAACTCTACACCTGGAAATAGTAATCCCTAATTATACAACTATAATAGTGAACTATGTATATAATTCTCTTGAAAAACAATAATTACAGCTAATTAGGTAAGTAGCCTCACCTGTTGCACTCCTAATATTAAAGCCAAGTCATCTGTTGGTTTCCAGCGACCAAGGTCTTTTGTAGACAGTTGTGTGAACTGACCCTTCCTTCGAGCCTTACGTATTCCACCTGAAAGTTTACTAGCTGTCCTCCGCCGCGGTTGCGTCGGACCAGCAGTCGTCTGAGATGTATTACCAGCTATGGGAAACTCAGGCAGTTGACTTGTGTAGGACTGGGTCCGCATACGTTTATCTCCTTTCCCCCCGGAAGCGCCTGGTATTCCCAAACTGGATTCGACCAGCTCATCATCAAAACGTTTCCGTTTTCTCCATCTTGATGAACTGTAATTTACAAATTAACACAATTTATATGAATTAAGGTACGAAAATGAACAGAATTTCAATAAATTTGAAAGAAATCGCACCTGCGTCGCTGTTTATTATCCTGACCATGATCTAGTGAAGCGGCAGCACCAGGGTATTCGTTACTGTCTGAAGCATTATTTGATGGTATAGTCGGGAATTCCATGTTACTGTTTTGGAGACATTAAGCATTCACGTATGTATATAGCGTAGGTATAACAAATTTAAAATGATATAATATTACAAGCCAATATTACTTTCAACTTCGACCTGCAATAATCGTTCCTTCCTTTCCCTTTTGACAATACTAGGACACTAATATATTTGAAATATATACTATTTGAATACTATACAAGCAAAGAAATCTAGTCAATATTTGGTATCTTCGATAAATATAAAAATGCAGCTAAACAATAATAAAATAAACGCATTATTATATTGTCAATCTGACAGACTGTGAGTGTCATACACACACACATACACACAGCACACCACACTACACTGTGATTGTGTTGTGGTGGTGACTCACAGCCACAGCGCAACGAGAGAGCGAGAGCAAGCCACAGACCATTAAATGCTACATACAAAGACCAACTAAGTTAATATCATTGATACATAGACTATTAGACTGTAACACATAACCGTTGAGTAACACAGACTAATAATAGGTATCATTGGTCAATGTCATCAATGTTCGTTTCACACCAGTTCCATTTCTTTTCTATCAAACAAACATAACCTTTATTTTAAATAATTATAATATTTTAGTAGAATATTTATAATCTATTACATGTGAAGTCGTGATCAATTTTAAATATAATGGCACATTTGATACGAAAATTTCCTTCAAAGCCACAGTTTTTTTTTTTCGTAAGACATTATAATAAAATCGTTATAACTGATGACGGCTCCACAATAGTCGCACTTCACAAGGATCAAGAGTTTCCCTATGAACATTCAAGACCTCTACCAGAAGAAAAAACAGATGATTCAATTATGAAGATGTCGGATATAAATGAAGTACGGCGTGTATTTAATGAAATGAAGCCAGAATTTGCAAGAAAACAGTTATCATCTCTTACTTTGACCACACAACATAGATGGTTCCCTAGGGCCAGAGACAAAAAAGCCAAGAAAACTCCAATGAACAGACCATATTTGTAATCTGATTAAAACCTAGTAGATACTTACCTAATATAAATTCTGGAAAATATAATTATGGTTAATCATCTGAACGTTGGTCTAATTCAATTTATTACCGCTGTCATACTGAGTACCTATCCTATTATCATTCCTCTGTATAATTAAGAGCAATCTTGAAATTTTTATTTTAATCAATTTATTTAAAATCATTTTTTAACTAAACTACTTACTGCAACATTTTCTCATTTTATGTTAAGGTCAACCAGCAGACTGTCCACTTGATGGTAGGTGGGTATTGCTGCCTATAACACAAGTGCACTGCCAACTATAGTAGGATAAGGAGTTATCCTAACTCGAATAGGATAGGATAAATGGGTTCGGGCAATGGCTCCACTACTTACATGAATGCTGGGTTATTTTTAGTCAATATAAAATAAAGTGACCTCTGTGTCCTAAATTTACAGACTAGAGGGTAATAAACCTTGAGAACAGTGAAAAATAGGTCAAACAATTCTATATGTTCTCAATATAATATTCTTCATTCTAGTTGAATAATCATTTAATGAAATCCAAAAGCCCCAATAGCAATTTAGTGTATGTTTGAGAAAAGGTATTTCAATGGGACTCAACATAAAGGGAACATATCTTTATTAAACTTTCTAAGGAAGGATACAAATAAAAACAGAAGCACTCCTAATCAAATATAATTCAGTAAATAGATTTGTTATAATGTATAATAATCATTATTAATTAATCACAATCACATAGGTAAAGAGTATTGTAGAAAATGTTTGTAACATCACCTTTCTAAACTTTGTAAAAATGTAAACACAAAATTAATTCAAATCTATCTTTCTAACTATCCAATAAAAAAATGCATAAAGGCAAACTAAGATCAGAAACGTTTTGCACCCTAGAAAGCAGATCCTCTCTTAATACTTCCAAATTTGAATCATTTTTAAGACATCATTAAGTACCTCTTCTCTTATGTAAAGGATATGCATAATTTAAAAAAATCAAAATAATTACCAAAATTAAGCTTTTGCGACAATTTTGCTCTCAAGAATACACACTTTATTTTATAAACATTTCTACAATACTTAACATACTGGATTCTTAAATCTTTTAAAAGTTAAAATAGATCTAATTCATTTCAACAACACACAAACAAAAATATGTGTGGATACAATCATACAGTTAGGTAATTCATGTTTTGTTACATATATAATGTATGGAATATTTTATATATTAATTAACTATTTCGTGGCCAAATAAAAAATATTCACCATAAAATAAATGTTTTAACACTTTAATGTTCAATATCACAATGTTTGTTTCCTTTGGTGCACTTTTACATCTAACTAGTGTTATTATTGCACTTACTTATTATTACACAAAGACTAGTTGCAACAGATGTCATCATAAAAAAATATAATTTCATTTATCAACTTATTCAAAAATTAACTTTGGTACATAAATTTGAAACACAAGTTCATAGAGAAAAACTCAAGAGCTAAAAGAAAGTTAATTATTAGTGGCGATGAGATGAGATCTTTTTACATATTTAATAGCCATCAAAAAAGTAAACCAATAAATGTATGACCAGCCGAGTTCAATGCTGCGATGTTATTTAAAAACACTACACAATTAGTAAAGTCCAAGATCCGAAGAAATATCGTCCTTCGCCCATCTGTTTCCAAACGCAAAATAAAATAAATCTCGATTGTGTTGCCTATTAAAATATGCTCATGAATATCCTGAATTTTAAAAATATAGCTGCTATGCTGTGGCCTCTATTATGTGCGACAGAAAAGCATTTTACTTAAGCGTACTGTGAGAAGGATATCCATAAGCAAAATTTATTAGGCAACATATACTTATGTGATTTATTTTCTCATAGATAAAAAATACTTTTTTTTTTCGACTGGTAAACAGATGGGTTAAGGATGATCTCTTCGGATCTAGACAAGTATGTAAAATCTTATATTCAGCATAAAAGGTCCGACTGTCGGTTCACTGAAACCTTATTGGTTCCAAGAAGGTAATTATTAATGCAATAATGTTGTATGCGATTCTACTCAATTTCGATTTCAACGCCACAATATATTATAAATGTTATAACGAAAGTAGGGCGCTTGATTTATTAGTTATATGAAAATAAACCATTGATGGTGACACAAATGTGCGGCCAAGTGTCACAGGTGTTGGCAACAAGTACCCGGCCTAGAACAATGTGTGACCACACTCCGTAACAAGCGCATCACGACGCAAACGTAATGCTATCCACTCGTCAACACGACTCAAGTGCCATTGATAGTTGCCAGTCTTCAAGAAAAAACTAAACGCTAAGAAACATTAAATAACACGCGTGTATAGCGCGCATAATTCAAAACACAATCCGAATGTAAATTCGCGTTTTCACTAGGGGACATGTCGCAGAGACATGTAGGGTGGTAATGTCTGCGATTACGTGGGACAAAGTCGCTCTACGTTTGCTTCCTTCACACTACCCAGCACAGTGATTAGTGTGTCGCCTGAGATGGAACACTCGCGGAAGACAAAACGACACGCGTTCTTACTATTCAAAGTTTGTCAAGTGACACAAAAGTCGCGCATGTCGACGCTCGCATAGCATGTCCTGCGACACGTAGAGTCGCAAGCGACATCGCGGAACACGTAAATTTCGTGTCGGGCGACAGTGTCGCGGGACAATTAATTTCCCCTAGTGAAAGTGTGGCTTAAATTTCACGAGCTTTTCAAGAGACAACATTAAATTTTATTGCATAGATAATTAATATACTTAGTCATTTGATGACGTATAAGGCTAAAAGATTGTACTATAGTCGAATAAGTATGATGCTATTACTTATAACATAGAACTACACCTTACATTGGACAAAAATTCTCATTAAAATTCTAAACATAAAAGCGGGGTTACATTTAGTCCATTGTTGATTCTTTATAATAAGGAAGAAGAAGAAATTAAGAAATCTGTAATCACAACTGAAAATTTCACTGGCAGGTGTATTAATAAACACATCATTCACTTAACTAAACTAATTTCACGTATTAAGTATATTGGACATAGGGAATATAATAGAATTATATAGTTCGTAAAGTAAATGAAATTTTTATTGACATATCTATCAGCAATTCTATTTTCACTAGTAACAGACTGGCTGCTACCACCAGCTACTTTAAAAAGGCAGATTTCCCCTTATTATTTTTTTTGGCGATATAATTTCGAATTCGTCAGCAGAAGAAATGATTTATCACTGGTTTTCTATATTTTGAAAAATTTTGTTTTGGATACTACTTTAAGTATATGGTGACATTGCATTTATAGTTTTTATTTTTATTTTTTATTATTATTTTAAAATAGAAAGTGAAATAGGCACATTAACGGACGTCATTTAAGTCCTATGCATCTTATTTCAAAAATATATACGCAGTTTCTTAGTCACTAGCTGCATTATACGGAAATCATTTCTCGAATACGCGGCACTGTCACTCAATCCCTGGCCCAATGTAAACCCGCCTTAATTTCATATTTAACTTTACAAAAATAACAATTTTATTTGTCAATACATAAACAAAATGGCACACGAGATTTTTTTTTTTTTAAATACAGATTTGATCTACAAGTCGCTATAAGTAAGTATTTGTCATCAAAAATATCTTCGTCTTAGGTAAATAGATTATGTAAATTGCCTATTGGATTTAAACATTTGTGGTTACCTCTGTTTTTTATTTATACTCAAAAATATCATTTAATTTAATCAATATTATTATAAATTAATTAATGATTATATTCACTGGACAAATTTTAACAGATTGTCCACGACAAGATGTGAAACAATGTTACACTTGGTGGCGGACAATGTTACAATCACTCAATACTAGCTTGATTCCAGATATAGTCAGTTTTCAGCTAAAATTGCTCTCAAATATAGTTTTTTTAGAGTAAATTATAGTTTTATTAATGTACTATAGGCATTTAAATATTAGCTGTGAACTGATTGGATGGAATCATGCTGGTATTGAGAGCTCATAAGACACCGTTCACTCCATCAGTTTTATTTAATAGCGGCTTCCATAGGAGTAGTCCCGATCGAGACTGCGAACTCGATAGCGAGACGACTGCTGCCCTTGCCTGGTGTCGAATGGGAAACTGAGAAGTGAGTGGTGAGGGGTGTAGGGTCAGCGGAGCCGGGATCCGCGCAGTTCTCGGTCTAATTGTTGGAGCTGTCTAAGGAAACCCTCGTTGGGGTGGATATCGCGACGGGCGCGGACCGTGGCCAAGGCCTCGGTGAGAGACATGCCGCGTTTGATCATGAGAAAGGCCAAAGCACACGTCGCCGAACGGGATACGCCCATCAGACAGTGCACCAGCACACGTCCTGATTGAAAAAATCATGACATTTTGAGTGGATAGAAATGTGACTTTTCCTGGTGAAACCAGTTTAGTGGTACCTAGACTTAGTAATATTATTCAGATTAAATCCAAATTTCAAGCGAATATTACATGTCTACACGAAAAATTTAATCCCGCAGACTACTTGATGCTGCAGCATCAGATAAATGTTACCATGTCATGGAAATACCAACGAAGTAACAGTATACCAAATCTCACATCTATCGAAACGTGTGGAAGTTAGTGAAATCCCTTCGTCAACTAGGAAATGGGCTGATGCTCTTCAAACGCCTGAATATTTTTTTTCACAAATTATAGTTAACAACGATCCCGATCAAGTCAGTTTGAATATATATTAAAATCTGTCTAACCGTTTGAGAGCTAACGATTCTACAGACAGATACACACATACACAGACACAAACACACAGGTCAAACTTAATACCCCGTTTCTGCGTCGGGCGTCGGAAGTTAAAAACTTTGACTCACCTCCTCTGGAAATGCCTTCGTCAATGAAGTTGGCAGCGATGTGGAAGTACTTGGAAATGTCGGTGGTGGGAAGATCCATTAGCTGGAAGCCCTTGTACCGGAGTCCCGGACAATCGCGATAATACAAATGGTTGGTGTCCACTTGAGTGAAACGTGGACCTTCAGCGGTGTTGAGCACATAATTTATTCCCATCCGTCTCAAAAATGCTTTATCTTTTGCTGCCACTCTGGATATTAAGTACATTGACATTAAAGAACGAACTCAGGTTTTTTAATATCTACTTAAATACAAAAGTAATATTTTTAATGTATTTAAGCTTGTCAGACATTCTGACGGTCTACTTGATGGTAGATGGCTACTGTCGCCTATAACACAAGAAACGCCGCAGTTGAACGCCGCAACTATGAAAAGTTTATTTCCAAACATGGCCCTGCCAGGAATGGAACCCGGGACCCATGCGTTAAAGCATTAAAACACTCGCTCAAAGAGTGTATTTTTTTTTGTAAGTCACGAGGCAGGCTGGCGGTACACAGTCATGATCACTGCATAGATTTTAAACACAGACAACACCAAGAAGAGATGCAAGTCAGCTGTTGACTTTAAACGGATGAAGGACAAGAAATAAGGAAGTAATAGAGGAATGGGCTCTGTCATCCCTTACTCGCTCACTGAAACACATTATTTCATGTGGTCTTCTATATTTGGGTTGATAATTGCCGCTAGATGGGTGATAACTGCTGAGCTGAAAGTAGCGTGCCCTGACTAGTATTTAGCTGCATACTAGACTGGCAAGCTACGCTACTATCTAGTCTAGTACGTAGCTGCATCCTTATAGTTCCCTCCTCTCGTTTGGCAGATAAAAGAGTTCTATACTTGGTAAGTTTGAATCAAATACTTACGCATCGCCGACATACAAGCCCGGATACACTTCGTTCACATCGGGCGTGGGACTGTAAGCTACCTCAGCGTACGGTCTTGAATGGCGGAACGATGACAAAGAGCTCAACACTGATGACGGCGTGGACCCGAAACTCTGTGGACACGTTTCAGATATTGATACCTCATTTTTATCTTCGCTAGACGCACCATCTTCTTTAGGCTCATCTGTTTCTTGAGACGTATCGACTACATCCGACGCATTAGCCTCTTGGGACGTTTTCTCCTCTTTAGTGCCGCTACCGTAAGATACAGATCTTTTGAAAGACAAGGAACGGACGCGTGCATACTCTACAGATTCTTGAGGGCTCGAATAGGAATCATAAGCGAGAGATCGAGAATGGAATTCTTCAGTCAGATGCTGGTTTTCCTCTTCTGGTGGCGAGCTATGAGAAATGGGCAAATTAATTGTGCCAGACATCTTAAAACACGGGCTACGGTTGGCGTTTCCAAGAACAACTGCGTGTGCAGAAGGCGTGGTTACATTACACGGGGTGTGAACACGCTAGAGATGTGAAGAGTTTGCTAAAACTTCATCGATATTATCATGGGGCATTAATTTCAATAGTGGCATCGTGAAACAATAATATACACATATAATTTGTCAAAAACAACATATTTTATGCATATTACGAGATGCCCAAATTGAGGACTGGGGGCTATTGCCGCGAATACTTACACGTTGGTCGCAGGACTAAACGTCAGAAGAGAAAACTTCTTACCTTCACAAACTAACAAAATATATTGTCTAGGGTCTCTACCTCCATTTCTCTATTATTTCTTAACCAACCTAGCCTATCGCCTTAACACATATCTCTATATATTTATATCAAAGCATGACGGTCACGCGAGATCAGCGCTTTTTCCCCATACAAAAAGTGCCTAACGCGCCTAAAGAAGTTTTCACTACAAAAATCTTTACTATAGAATTTGTTCAAATTTTTATTAACTAAAATAATAAATGAATAGGCGCTGGCTGAACAAACAGGCTCGAGCCGAAGTAGAGTATGTTGTCATTGTAAATAGGAGAAGATATTGCTTGCTTCTAGCGGAACGGAGTCTACGTAAAAAGCAGACTGAAGCAGACGCTCGCGGGATAAAAGGGAAACAGAAGAGTCATATTAAATCTTCGAGACTTAATTCAAAACATCGTGAAGTCCATCCTTTATTTAACTAATATATATACTGGTAAAATAAAATAAATAATATATAATTGATATTAATTTATGTATCCATCTCTAAAACTTGCTCACAACAGTCATGGGAGATTCATATTAACAAAGTGTTTGTTTTTATTCACGCCTTTAGTAGGTATTGTTGCTGGATTTCCTGTACTTGCCATACAACTAAGTGACTACTACACGTGTCCCATTTCTGCTGTCCTTGTGTTTTACTTTCAAATAAAAATCTCTTTAATTACCTATGAACTCTTATAACATAATTATATATAATTAGGTATGTTGGTATGAAAATCAACACTTTGCAATCTAGGGAAAGAAGAATGACAGCAATTCTATTAGAAATATAATGCAAATCTACAGGTATGCACTTGTTAATTGGACTGTATTACGTACCTAATACCTATGTTGATATTTTTATAGCTACTTCAGATAAAAAATGTTTTGTTAACAATAACAATGCTGACAAAATATTTTTTTCTACAGTTTATCTAATTGTGCAGTGTTTGCTAAATGATAAGATATTCCTTGAAGTGCACTTTATTCCATGAGTTTATGTTAGTAAATCACAAATAGCCATCTTTGGTTTTAGTCCATTATTTGTGTGTTTTTGATAAAATTTATAATAAGTTTTATATACCTATAATATAAAAATTCAGTGAAAAAAATATCTAACTGATGGTGGAATCGGTTGAGTGGTTTAAGAGTTAGTGGGCATACAGATAGATGCGGAAAACGATTTAAAATTATACTATGTAAAGATTAGGATACATATCTATATTATTAACAGAATTAATATGAATATGAACATTATTACGTAGTAGATGAACTAAAATAGATTGTTGATTAATGTTTCATGATTGATAAAGTTATCGAACATTAATCAATCCACCTACACAATTAGTTATGTTAAATAGCAGTTAGTATCTAGACGTAATGTGTGTATGTAAACATTTGTTTATTAAAATTGAAATGAAAAAAATCCACATTAATTTTTAGACAATTAATAGCGATAGATTTAGAGTTGGCAACCTTCAACTAATAATAGGCAGTAAGTTAGATGCCAATTTTGAAAAATGAAAGTGCCCTCACTGACCCATTTGGATTGATTACCCTGTATATATTTAAAGACATGATTTGGTGAAGAGTAACCATAACCATCTCACAAAGAGAAGGTATAGGCCTGTCCCTGGCTGAAAATATATTATTGTGGGGGACACAATAAGACCCTAATATTAAACACCACAGTTTAGATGTCATCTAACTTTTTAATAGAAACTTTTCTTCAATACATAATTGGCTAACTTCAAGTGAAAGTTGTTTTTTAGATTTATATATTATAAAGGGCAAAGTGAGTTAATGCTACTACAATAATAACAAAATTGGGATTTTAATGTGTGAATTAGATTTCTAGGAACAAAAAGTATTATTAATTTAGCAGGTTTGCATTTTATAATGTATCATGTATCAACAAATATCTAAGCACTCTTGTGTCTCTTTGCAAGCATATGATGAAACAGGTTAGCAAACACATACAAAATACAAGTAGATGCACACAAGCAGAGTAATAAATACCATCGAATCCCTTAGATAGGAGCCTACACGCTGTTCATTAGCTGCGCAGTATGAATAAGTTCTTGGATATAGTGAATACTGCCAATAATACACATTCATTACAATAAACAATACAAAAGCTGGACACAAAAATCACATACACAAAAGCATTTAAAATTTAAATGGGGTAAATTTTAAATGTTTAAGCAACTACTAAGTACATACAGAAATAAAAATCTATACCTACTTAAACCTAAATAAAAATTATTCCTAAACGTTCATAAATACATATTATTAATAGAGAAAATTAAAACATATTGTTTCTTACATGAACAATATTTTAGACAAAGTAAAAATAAAAACATTTAGTTTCTTTAAAACTTAAAAATTAATAAAAATGTAATAACTTGGAAGTTGCAGTTAAAAATATTAAGATCTGTGAAACACCAAAATATGCGAATTCAAATAAAAAAAGTGAATTTCTCAAAAAAATTTTGGCGCTTCACCATCGATATAATATAGTATTATCCCTAACAGTGTTTATTTAGTTTTGTTATAAAAAGATTAAAAGATGCAGTGATTAAATATACTGAGACAATTTTATAATTCGAGTATAAAAATAGCACAAAACATATCAATGAATTTACAAGAAACATGATCCTCTTGCAAACGTAACTCCGGATTACAGCGACCTTGAGCGCATGAGTAATATCATAATAGGTATGTTGTTTTAAAAATAGATCAAACTCACTTCTTTTTTAAACTGATCGCAATACAATAGATGACACATTATGTTGTTTTTAATTAAAAGGAAATCTTGCAGTAACAGATAAGATAATAATTCTATAGAACGTAATATTATTTTATATTTACATTACTTACTGTATCTCTGTAGCTCATTTTTATAAATTATTTGCACTTAGTTCAAACGTAAAGGAATTATTAAAATATTTACTTTATAAAGATATTTAACATTTAAAATAATTTAACAATTAAAAATAAGCAGATACAATACATTCTATCACTTAACAAATTCAATAATCGCGCGCCATGACAGTTTGTTGACAGGAGAGGAGAATTGGTGTGGCAATAGATAAAAAGTAAATCTCCCAAGCAAGCCTCGTTAATAAAAAGCACACACCCATTTTTAGTCTAATGATTAGAAAAATACCTATCTTTCATATAAAAACAATATTAAAAACTTTTCAATTAAACTTTCTAATTAGAAAAGCTTTTCTCCACTATACTATTAACCCTTGCTTGTGGTCTACCATTACTAAGAGTAGGCGTCGTCATATTTTCGTCGATTGCATTAGCTTTTCGAGTACCCTTACATTACGACAGACGGTAGCTTATTCCAGAAAGAATGTTTACGCGAATTTCATTATTATTCTACCTACGTTCATACTAGGCATCTATCTCATCGACATCTTAGACGTAGGACATAAACTAATAGACTAGGCTTCCTCCATAATTTTCTAATAGGACCGATTAGAAGCATTCTGTATCTAGCGTCGACCCACAATCCTTATTAGGTCGTCGCTCTACTTTGTGGGTTACGTTGCTTTTGTCTGTCCATGGTTTGCACTCGAGAATCATCCAGCCCCAGCAGCCGTACTCTGCGTACTACGTGTCCTGTCCACTGCCTTTTTAACTTACAGATCAGCCCAATATGTCAGTAATTAACTTTTGTTTGTCTACTGATCTACTCAATCCTGATTCTATCTCGCTGTGTAACCCTGAGCTTAGTCCTCTCCATAGCTCATTGATCAACCTTGAGCTTTCTTACTAGACCCCAAGTTAGAGACTACATTTCAGCGCAATATATCATTAAAATGTAATCTTGGAAGATTATGTAATATATATTATACTAGCTGGTGCCCGCGACTTCGTCCGCGTTGAACGATGAAAGATACCCTATGTCCTTTCTGGTGTCCCAGACAACGTGTATGCAAAATTTCATGGTGATCGTTTCAGTAGTTTTTGCGTGAAAGAGTTACAAACATCCATACATCCAAACATACTTTCGCATTTATAATATTAGTATAGCTTAACAGTTGATAATATAATTAAGTACCTATACATAAAAAATTATAACGGCTCAATTACTTTTTAGTAAGAATTTTTTTTAAAAGGTCTACTTAGGCAATTTCGTTTTTTGGAATCAATAAATTCCAATAATAAGGCACAAACAGATACAATGTATATGGCAATAATTTAAAAAATATATCAAAAATATTAGGTACCAAATTTCGGTTTGTTACAAAGTTTATTTTATTAAGTTATATTATTACATTCAAAAAATTATTTTTCAAAATACATGTGTAACAAGAATAATTAACTAAATAATATTTCATCAATAATTCCGAGTGAAATGTGATGACGATATGTTGTCAGTGTCACTGTTATTGCTTTTAACTGTTAATGTTATACTTGTGTCACTGTCATTTTGATTGTGGTTTTTTTTTGTATATCGTGTGTAAGTGCGATTACTTTTTTAAATACGGTGTCTTTTATTTCTAGTACGAATATGTTCTTGTTATAAACGTTGAAATAAATATTATGAAAAGGTCTGTCTGTGTAGTTTTAACCACCCATTAATATCAACAATATGGATGAAAAGGAAGAGCTGCATCTAACCTCCCAAGAATTACAAGTTTTGTCAGAGCTTGACAGGTATGTACGCTAAACCTTAACATTAATTTGTTTATTTGAAATAAAATGTATTTAATTTATGTTTAATTTTTCCCTATAACATTATTACCTTATACACACTGTAATATATATTATACACGCAAACAAATATAAACCTAAGAGTTGTGTATGTTTTTAAACATTTTTATTTTTAACAAAGTTTTTAAACATTAACCCTCTACATTAATTCAATGCCGTTGATATGCCACATTTTATATATATCTGTGGAAAGTATGAACGAGTTATTATAACATATAAGTTACATACACTTAAGCTGTAGGCCTCCTAGGCAGATTCAGACGAAGGAGCAATGGCATATCAAGTGATGTGTAATAAATGTTTACATTGCATCTTCTCTGTTTAAATTCTTGCTTACTTCCCTAGAAGTAGACTTAATTTAACATATTAATATTAAAATTGTTATACAAATTTATAAGTTGACTTATAAGTTAAACTTTGACTATTATTACCAAACTACACTTTTTGAATTATACATAATTACTGAACTTTAAAAGTCAACTGTTCAAGGCCTATTAAATAAATATTCGTTTTTAAGGGGTGGACTTAGGAAACTGGAAAAATTATGATTTCTGTCTTATAAGACATTAAATTGTGGTCCTACTATTTTGCTTTCTTAACAAGTGGCGGATTTACACATTTACCGCCTGTATGCCTATCAAATTAAAATTTTTGAATAAACAAATATTAAATTTTCATATACATACCTGGTCAGTTCATCTAGGCATGCTTAGAGAAAAGCCATGTCATTTGTGCCCTCGCGGAACCATACACGACTATGTAGATTGTAGAAAAAGTATGTAAATTGTGGAATGTACATAAACATGAATCTTTTTAATTTCTATCTTATATATAAAATTCTCATGTCACAATGTTCGTTCCCATACTCCTCCGAAACGGCTTGACCGATTCTTATGAAATTTTTTATGCATATTCAGTAAGTCTGAGAATCGGCTGCTATCTATTTTTCAAACCTCTAAGTGATAAGGGGTGTCCACCCCAAAAATTTTTTTATATGGCATACAACATTTGCCGGGTCAGCTAGTAAGACTATAAAATTTTGCCCTCAAATTTGCATCCCCTTAAGCCCTAGGCTCCAGCCTATTCAGCTGGTAAAGCAGCCCCTGTTCCAAGCCAAACTTTTCATTTTCCTAAACTTTTTATTGGCAAAGATGAACCACAGTGAAACTATGGTAGGTAATTGGTCAGTTTCTAAAGACAAGTGTGCAAAGATTTATAAACATTATAAAATTTGAATCTGTATTAGACTCATTGATTTGACTAAAAGCTTTAAGCTAATAACAATCTATTTATTTACATTTATAAAATTTTATTAGAACATTGTCTTAAATTTTCAGTCGCCAGTTTGGATTCCTAAAATTGGGAGGCAGTGAGCATGTAAGGACCAGAGCCCTTATTCTTAAAGCAGTCAAATATTTGGAAGGAATGTTGGTACAAGTCAAGGTATTTAGTATGAAATTAGTCATACATATTGATGTGAATATATTTTTACATTTTTTAATATATTTTAGTATACAGAAGACCAATGTCAAATATCAGCACTTGTGTACTGTTGTGTTTTGGTGTCTGAGTAAAGGATGCCAAAACTCTTCCACTATCCCCACCTAGTTCCTTATCCTTTATCCTATCAGGTCAGCAGCATACTTGCATTTTGCTGGTTTAGCATGTGTTTACAGCATTAGTTACAGAAAAAGTTACTAGAAGTGTCACAACTTATTTCTGTACTCATAGTTAATATATTTTGTAAAACAATGAGGTAATATGTATGTAGATAATTGTAAGCATGTAGGTGGTTCGTCATATGGACAGCGATGTCAACAAATATCGTCTGGTGCTTGGATTGGTCAATAACCATGATGTTATTATTATTATTATATAGTATAAATATAGTATAATCATCCATATTAAACTTTTGATTTGCAGTTTTCATCGCCCAGGGTGCAATTTTTATATATATCTCTGTTTCCATATATGAATTATATGGAAACATATAATTAATATCTATCTTTCCATATATGAATTAAAATCGCTTGAGTGGTTTAGAAGTAGTGAGCAGACTAACGCACATCGATTGGTTTTAATATATAAGACAATTCATTTTTATATATAAGATATGTAAATGAAATAATGAACATGTTAAATGTTAGATTATTCATTTTAGGAGGAAGAACGAGCTTGTTCACCTGGTGCTAGAAGAGACATATGCATTGATCCCAAGACTTATTGCAAGTTGGGACATTTTCATCTTTTATTAGAAGATTATGCTAAAGGTTTGTAGAACTTTAATTTTAAAGATTAATTTCTAAAATTCAATACCTTACTTAGGGAGGACTGGTTTTTTTATTAATTTAAAGGACGACAGGCAGGCTGATGATGACTACTGTAGTCTGTACTGCCGCCTAAATATCATGCAACCGTCACAGTTCAAGTTCAAACAAAGAGATGTCGCTTGAGAATTAATTGAAAAGTACTTGAGAATTACTTTTCAATTAATTTTATAATAAACTTTTATGATGGTCATGATGATTAAGTTTGACTATTGAATTTATCATATACTCTATATGTGGAAAAATATTGATGGTGTTTAAATTAATTGATTATTAAGAATTAGTGTAAGAAAAAAAAACACTATGCTTACCATGAAAATAAATAAAATGAAATATATAATTTGTTAAGTGAATAAAGTTACACAATAGAAAAACTTTGAGGGTGATGTCTGTGTTGTATGTTTGACGTGTTTAATATAGCAAGCATATAAAAACTTAGCTAATTATAGTCATTTATTGCTAATGTATTATGTACACTATTATTAGTTAAGTATGTACATGAATAATTTACATATGTACTGAACTAATTTAGTACCAAAAAAAATCGACACTACTAGTATGCAATAGATGGCGTTGGTAGTATGCGCCAAAGTAGTTTAACTACTTAATATTTCCTAATAATACTTGTCCTTACCAACTTTAAATAAAAGTAAATAATATCATTACATAAAATGCATTTTTTTTTCTATACTAATATTATAAAGAGGAAAGATTTGATTGTTGGTATGTTTGCATTGAATAGGCTCCGAAACTACTGGACCGACTTGAAAAATTCTTTCACTCTTGGGAAGCTATATTATCAGCGAGTAACGTAGGTTATATATTTTAAAGAAACGCGGGCGAAGCCGCGTGCGAGAGCTAGTTTTTAATATTTTGGTAAAGGAATACATAGGCTTTTTATTAAATATTTCTTTTTTATTACATGTAGAAATACCAAGGGTTTGTTGAAAGAGGCATTTTTCTATTATAGCTATGTCTGCATATCAAAAGTTCTTTGCGTTAGAACAAGACAATTGGAAGGATCCACTATTTTTGTATGGATTGGGCCTATGCTATTACCACTACAATGCCTTTGATTGGTAAGTTTTTGAAATGTCTTATATGTTATATTTATATATTAAAATATTATGTACAATTGGCAGATCTCTCTTAATTTTTAATTCTTATAAATTTTCTGTAGGTAATTGTTGCATTAAAGTTCAATTATGTAACTTAACAATAATTTTTAGTACTTTGTAATTGTTTTATATAATATTTTTTGTAAATATGTCGCAGACACGAAAGTATTTATATATAATATTTTCTCGCACTAATGAGAAAACTAAAAATATGTGACATTTGATCTCTGCCCACGTCTCTCGCATTGTCGGAGACCGATACGTCAATGATGGAAACCGTTCCCGCATAGCCGCATACATACTCTGTCGGAAAATAATAAATACAAGGAACAACGGTGTTATATGTATAAGTAAATAAGTAAACGGAATAGCTAATGAGTTTACCATTTCGTTCGCACGGGACGGACGGACGCATGTTTGGGCGTTTTCTTTTAAATTTTTTTTTGAATACAATATTTTTAGTGTTTGATTCGTTTCGTTCGGCGCGGGCGGGCTGCGTCGTGATTCACCGGAGCACCGGACGTAGGACGAGAGAAGGGTAAGGGGGGCGTAGGGCCCGCGCGGAGGGCGCGGTACGGTAGGGCGGAGGGGTGCGGTGCGGGGCGCGGGGCGGTGCACGCTGCAGCGAGGTCGTCGCTCGCTCGCGCCGCGTACCTACACTCAGTCGGGAGCGGGATGCGGTGACGTAAACTGCATTGGCGCGGGCCACGAGCGTAGTGTAGGACGGGACGTGTCGTATTAATTGTATTCGTTTGTGCGTGTATTTCGACAATCTGAATGTGAGACTGAGTGCTTGCTTGTGCTGAATTATATATCCTCCGTTGACAACGTCGCCCGCTCTTCACTACGTGGGCCCGCTGCGGCCGCACCGGCCAGCCCTGGATCCGCCGAGGAACCCCGAAATGGTGAGTGAGGTCGTAGCACCCCCGCTCGCGGTTTGTTTACGTCCGTTCTCATGCTGCCCCCCATTATCTCTCTCACTCTCTCAACCTGCCGCCAGTATCCCCGTGTCACTTTCGCACACAACTTTTTCTATTGTGTTTTGTTTTCGAAATGCAGACATCTACATACGTCGACGTCCGACGACTCTGGAGCTGGTCCCGTCGTCGAGAGGTTGCATTTTTATTTTGTGTGCATGTGCGTGCGTTTTTTTTTTTACGTTTTTTCGCAGGTAGTTTGCAGGTTGGAGCGGCCTACCTCACCTCCATTCATGTCTAGTCTGTCTGCGAGTGTGTTGACTGGATTGTGCGGGTAAAGACGATGTTGCGGTTAAGGGTTAGTGTATAAATGCGGGTAAGGGGAAGGTGCGTGCGCGACTAGTAAACAATGAAGTCGCCGCATAAAATGTAGGTCGGTGGAGTGTTGTGTTTGCAGCCGTAACGTTGCTAGCCGCACGCGATACTTTGATGTTACGTACCTACCTACCTACCTACGTACCTCGCCTCTCCCTTCGCCTAGTTGCCTATGTCTAGTCAACCAAGGCGATTGCATTTTCGCATTGTCGTGTTTCTATTGTAGCTAGAGAAATATGTACTGCGAGTATCTACCCTCAAAGTTTTATATTATTTTATTATTTTCGATAATTTGGAGACCAATTGGAAATTTTGAAAATATATACTTACTGACAGTAATATGAAATACATACATCAGATTTAAATAATATTTACTCCCAAATGTATTAATATAAACCTAATAAAGTGGACGATATTTTTGTGAAAAAGAAATTGTAGTTTTGCAGTCAAATAATTTATTTCAAAATGACAACATTGAAAACAGGAATAGATAGTAGTGTACTTATCTTTTTAAAAATATTAAAAAAACGTTATTAATATGACTTATTTATTAATCGGATAGATAAGCATTTTTGTTACTTAAATGAATGTTCATTGTTGGAGATTACTATTTACCTACTATGTTTAGTGCAAATATTATAGGTATTTAAAAATTGAAATGATTTCTTTAAAAAAAATAAGACATTGACAACTATTTAAATAAAAACGGATGGTAGTTAGTAGGTAATCTATTTTTTACTACCTACCATCCGTTGTTTTCTCCACTACACCTTACAAACCACGAAATAGTTGTTACAATTTTTTTTAAATTCATATTGCTCATTCATCACTACGTTTCCTTTATTTTACGATTCGTAGTATTACGTGAGTCTTGTAGTCATGTCGTCATCGCAATGTATGAATCTTTGCAATAGACACGAGAAAATTTGTGAGTCACGCAGTGACAACTAAGTCCGCAGATTCGCGCACTTTTATCCGGGTTACGTCAGTAGGCAGTGCGGCTGGTAGAGCTAATTGCCAAGCCAAGAGGTGGTATTTTTGCGCGACAATCATATAGTACACTTCCTCCTATTGGGAAAACCTTTGACATTATCGTAAGGTTTTTCTTTACCCAATAGATTCTTTTGGCTGTTTATGTAACGGTCACGTATATATATGTAAAATATACTAGCGACCTCGCAGAGTTTTAGTGCGGGTAATTTAAAAAAAAAATTCTTAGTGGATGTTTACATTATACGATTACTAGTTTTGATAGTCAGGAAAGACCAATTTATACCCCTAAGGCCCGACGCAAATGAGGGGTGTTATAAGTTGACCTTTGTGTATGGTTAAGATGGTTCTTAGCATCTTAGTTCTTATAAATTATGAAGATCTGTTCAGGCGTTTGAAGACCATTGGTCTATTTCCTAGTTGACAAAGGGATTTCACTAATTTCCACTTGTTCGATTGATGTCAAATTTGGTATAGTTGCGTGGTATTTCCATGTACTCTGCGTGTGATCCATAGTACTTGCAGCAGATATAGGGTGTGGGCTCAATAGAAAGTCAGTTATAATTTTTATGTATAGATAACTCATGCCATCGTTAATCAGAATTTATTTCGATTGTATATCAACATTATATCGCGTAGCAACACCGATATCGCGCGAGTTTATCAGTAACAAAATTATTAGCAAAGAAAGCTATCGGTCGCGAACAGGTTTTCGCATTTTATTTCGTCTACGCAACGCTCCGTAACTGCAGCCGCTAACGGTGTCTTTATGCTTTCAAGCTAACATTATTATCTTACGACTTAGTCTTGTACGCTTAAACTTGTTAGTATGCTAGGCGAGACTTAAATGCCTATCTAAGCCGGAACACGGTATTTCCACAGACAATTGCGTCACTCGTAACAAAATTATTCGCCTTTATTTACACATTTTATCAATCTGAACGACATAAAATTTAAACAGATAAAGATACCAATCCTATCTATTAGATTGGGATCTGGAACACCAGGGCATTTGTGTATGAGTACGTGGCAGACCCTGATATGATAAAGGGTGAGCTACAAAGATAAGAAACAACAGCAAACGTGCTATAATATCAAGCCGAAACAAAATGCCTTAGCCAAAACAGCTCAGCTCAGTTTTTGCACAATGCAAACAGACCTGCCACTACTGAAATGCATAATAACAATGTGGATATTATGTTAACATAAAATTTAAAACTCATATAAAAACTGTAAAGTATTGAGAATATTATTTTCACGCCTTAACTGCTCAACCGATCGTCCAGTAAAATTCCAGCATTACTATTCAAGGTACATCACTCGTGGCGGGGTTTCTGGTAATTTTTCGTACAGTTTTTATGTGTTTTCGTTATGTGTTGACCTTTTGTCTTAGACTCTGCTTATGTGCGGTTGAATGTCAGACATTTATGTGTGTTGTAAGGTAAATTGGTTTGTAATGAATAAGTATAATTGTTAGAGCAGCTTGCGGTTAGCGCGTGCCCACGGCAGGTGTATATCAGCTGCTACCACCACCTGTCATTGGCCTCAGCTGCCTCCTTCGACTAGCTTCCACCCTTTGTTAGATGCAACACACACTAGGAAATCTAGCGGATGCATCTGCCGTTCGCATCGTGTCTTTCAAAGTATTCGATGCCTTTTAAATTTATCGCTCGATATAAACTGTTCAATTTAAACATGCAATTCGTATGAAAAGTTTTTGGCGTACTTATATTCTTTTAGTATTTTTATTACTTAAAGTAACATAGTAGGTACAGACTTGTCAGTAAAATTTGTCATTCATTATGCATTCAATTTATATTCTTTTATATTCCGGCCTCTCGGATCTGTGCATATCTCACGGATAACCTACAATACTGTTTTTATCGAATGTTTTTAATGTACCCACATTTTCCGCTAACTACATGTGCTTATTCAAAATTTAATTTCATTCAAAACAAGAGCCAAGTTGAGGGGAATGGACATCTGCAAGTAATTTTGTTCTTGATGCATGAATGAAACTTAAAATGAAATTAAAAAGTCCGGCAAATGAGAGTGGAGTTTTTGTCAAGAACACAAGAGGGTTCCGCAGAGTTGTATGATGGTGACGAGTGTATCAATGAAATGTGCATAAACAAACATCTCTCTCAATAATCGAAAACCTTGACCTTAAATGTCTTACCATTTGACATAAAATGTGCTACGCATGAAATTGTTTCAGTATGTCCAATACAGAAAATTTAAATTTTGTAAAAAGAAAAATACACATGCGATGAAATCGGCAATAATTCTTTGGCTTTGTAAACTTGCAAATATCTTGTATTTTTAAAACGAGATTATTTTAAAGACTGAATTATACTGCTTTTGAACAGATTAACTATCTATAAATTCTTTGAGGATTCAAGTTTGTTTGTCCTTTCTAGGCTGCGGTAACCTAGATAACTTCCACTATATTATGATTGAAAAATGTAACAAATGTGAATTGAAACTTTAATGGTAGCCATACACCATGTTGCCTATTGTCCAATCGGCATGACGCTGCCGGTTTGTTCCAATCTGCAGTTCGTCCATATACACCACACACAATCAATTTTATTTTTGATTAAGTTGATGCCAGAATCTGCATTGACGGACGACGATGTGGCCGTCTTGGGTATATTACTCATGATAAAGAAACAAGAAAAAAAGAAAAGACCCCTCTACCACTGACAAAAATCTTCATTCAACTGAACTAATGATCGCATGACCGCCATACACGGTCCAATCGGCATGATCCAATCGGCTTGATCAAGCCAAAAGAATTGGATTCCGATTGTTCCATCAAGTCCTGTCATGCCAATTCATGCCCACACACTGTCAGTTCTACTTGATCCAATCGGCAGCGTCATGCCGGTTGGCGATAGGCAGCATGGTGTATGGCTACCTTAAAGGATGAATGTTTCATGAAAATGTGTGAACCCTTTTAAATATGATCCTATAATCAGTCTCTCGCCGTCATCAACTGATTGCTGATTGTCACATGTTGTAACAATGTGAATACGGTTGTAAAATAGCGAGCGCCGTCGTGGTAGAAAGCGATAAAATTTCCCCACATGTTGCTCGTTCGCTACTTAACTGTAATTGCATTCGGTTAATTTTACCGGTGAACTTTTCCGGTGTGGTCTTGTGCGTGTCTAGCTCTCGCGACAGTTTTCTCTAGTCATATCAAGATTATACACGACACTCCACATTATTTACATATGTATAAATGTAATTTTAGGTTATCTGTATCTGTATAAATGTAACATATGATAATTTTAAGGTAACCAGTGTTAAATTGAGGGACTTGGTTAAGTTTTCCAATGAATCAATAATGTTCAATAATTTTTTATCGACTTGAAATTTATACGTTTATTAGCGAACTTCGTAGCTCCTCAGTTTAAAAACCCGTTCCATATGAGAAAATGAATTTCCTTAATATGTTTTCCCCATTGTTTTAATAGTTATTCTGCTATTCGGAGAGGAGACAAATTAAAAAAAATAAAGATAATAAAAATCGGTCCAGCCGTTCTCGAGTTATAAATGGTGTAACTAACACGATTTTCTTTTATGTATATAATATAGATATATAATATAGATAGATTATACGGTTTATACAAAACGAAACAAGCTAAGAAAGGATTTTTGAAAAATTTTAAATCCGTGCGAAGCCGGAACGCTAATCTGTAATAGTGAAGTTTCTTCAAATACTTAGTGCATCTATTTGTGAAACTATTGTGGTTTGTACTCCACAAACTCGAATAAACAAACTCACAAAATCCGCTCTCTGTCTCCCATTACAATTATATTTATTGTCTTTATTGTCTTCCATATTTTATTAATTTAAAAAAGGCTCTCAATTTAAAAAAAGATAATCATATTTAAAATATTTGTCTTCCAAACTTCAATGTCTAGACAAACCTAATAGGTAATGGTTTCCAGACATTTTAATCATTTTGTATGTGAAAAAAAAAAAATTAAAAATATTTTTGTAGTTTATTTCAATTAAATTGCTCAAACGTCACGGGCGAATTGCAAGCGGTCTCTGCGATGCCCTGAGGCGTTGTTGCACCTGAACAGCACTGGAGAAACGATTGCGTAGTGAAGACGTCACAATGAAGCGATCGTCTCTTTCGGATGTGCAGCGTCGCCGACCAGCTCCATGTCTTCTGATGTAGTCCCCAGTCTCTTGGAACCGTTGGAATACTCGGCGGCTGGCGGACAACATAACGGCTTAAATTCAGTTGCCGAGCGACATCACACTGACGAACTGCTTGCAATAGTGCGATGACTTGAGCAGATTCAGCGGCGGTGGTTTCCATCTTCAAGGGTTGATTTCTTGCTAGAGCTCCTTAGAAGTGTTCTCTTCGACGTTTGGACAGTATATGATTGACATTTGACCTTATACAGATCTTTAATACCCAAGGGAAAAGGCACAACTAGCGACCCTTCAACAGCGAGTTTTGACACCTTTTTTTTAACGCTTTGGAAACCTCGTGGCTTTTTATTTAAATTAACCAACGTTAATTCAAAGGTTATTAAATGTGCTTTCATTTGATATCAGTGTTAATAATGTAAAGTAATTTTTATAAAGTTTATATTAGCTTGAATCAGATTTTCGCGGAGGGGCGATATTTTTGAGGCCGAGTTTATAAGTGACTAAGATTATAAAACATCGAACTTTTAGAGGAACAAAATCAACCGCATTTAAATTAAATGAGTATTTATTGTATGTTGTGGCAGGCGATAATGTTGTTATACGCATTTCATTGCTGCATTTATTTTATCTCGAATACCTAGAATGGTTTATATATTATAAATTCGTCCACAAACTACTGATGCAATACATTTGACCTCGCCCTAATATTAACTTAACATCAACTGCTTTTATGTCGGCGCCATTTTGTTCTGTTTATAAATCTATACTAATATTATAAATGCGAAAGTATGTTTGGACTAGCTGGTGCCCGCGACTTCGTCCGCTTTGAACGATGAAAGGTACCCTATGGCCTTTCTGGTGTCCCAGAAAACGTGTATGCAAAATTTCATGGTGATCGGTTCAGTAGTTTTTGCGTGAAAGAGTACTTTCGCATTTATAATATTAGTACGGATGTATGGATATTTGAAACTCTTTCACGAAAAAACTACTGAACCGATCACCATGAAAATTTGCATACACGTTGTCTGGGACACCATACAGGACATAGTGTACCTTTCATCCAGAAAAAAGGACTATTCCCGAGGGATAAATAAAAAATAAAAACTAACGCCTGGCCAAAGTGTTATAGCAACACGAAGTCAAGCGTTATATTGCTTTTACTTAATTTTCAACTCGGATGAAGTCGCGAGCACCAGCTAGTATAATATAATCTGTTTATAAAACAAGATAATAAAATAAAGAAGGAATTTTGGTTACATATCGTTTTAATTGTACAGCTTTAATTTAAAAAGCGCACGCACGAGCTTCTTTGCAATTACATGTTCGCAATGTCAGGTACATTTTTACCGTGAAATGTTGATGCGAACCGTGACATCACAATGGCCGCGTTATATAATAGACGCACGGAATCGGCGAGCAGAGATCGCAGTTCGCCGCCTGGCAACAGAATAGCGGAATACCTACCTAACCGGAATTCAATAGAGCTTCACCTATCTGAAGGCATTACGCGAAGTTACAGCCGTGGCAACTAGCGGTACATTCGCGTTCAATCTCGTTAATGTAAATTAGCCTGCGTATGGTACGGACCGCTAGTGAGTGCGCAGTAGAGGACTCGGCTCTCGACCCCAGTCGAGGAGTGCATCTAAGCACAGCTTTGGGAGATGTGCGGGGCGGGGGCGGGGTGGCTAGAGTTATACCGTGTTACCCCGCGCTTCGGCCCGCAAGTGCGGCGTCACGTACGCAAAGGCCCTTTCACATAGGGCCGCGACGGGCGAGGGGCCGCGCGCGCAACGACGCCGTACCTCTATCGAATACTCGAAGGGCGTATGCATTATTAGCTTACCCTGCCGTTGCTCGTTGCCTCCGTACGCTTTTTCGGGGTAGCGCGTCTCTCGACCGCTGCCACACACCCTATAGCGATAATGAGTATGATTTTATGAAAATTCCCAGGATATATATTATCACTTTTCTCTCGATAACTGGGTCAAGTGGTACACGCTAGAACAGGACAAGTCGTGTAATATTATGGTGACGAGCGCGCGGTCGTCGACACTAACGGATCGCTATATTTATACCTGCCGCGTAGTGCACCGGAACTGGCTCGGTGCACTCGCTGCATCCGCGACGCACGCCTCCGCCCTGTCAATGACCTCGTTAGCTCGCGAGCGTTCGCTTCCCGCATCACCAAATGTTGAAACAAACGTAAAATTACCAGATGTACTTAGTTGCGGAGAGCAATGTTGAAGTCACCTTAAATATTAGAAACGCTAGTATAGTACACAAACGATAGGGCCGTCCGTTGCGAAAGGTTCGCGGTGTAAGCGGGTGCCCTTCGACGGTTTGAGTTACGTAAGTTCACCCGCCCACATCTGTAGGACAGCCACCCACGCAGGGCATGAACTGTGTCAAGAAGGCTGCCCTAGTTTTTGCGCTAACTAGGTAGTGTTTTTATTTCTGCAGTTCGCTGCACGTGTAGAGGCGCTTCGCTTCTTTGTTGTCATTGAACTGGAAAAAAGAGTGGATGTTTGAGACGTATGTATTATGTTTACCTACGTAGGTATGTGTATCGTCAAAGCACCCCCCTTTTACCAAAATAGATTCTATCTTTTGACACCGAATTATTGGATGTTAATTTTAAGTTGTGGGTGTTAATTTGTAAAGATATACCTACTTTCATTTTACACACGATTAAACGATATTGGATAACGATAAAATATGTAGATGATCTAATCTACATAAAATGCCCAAAATTATTAATAAAGTATCCGAATATAGCTTTATTAAAACGATTTAATTACTTACAAGTTATAGGTAAGTACTTTTAAGATGCGATCAGACTAATATTCAATATTGATACATTTGACTTATAGGTACATAATATATATATATAAATGTTACAAATTTTAATGTAATAATTAAACTAACACTTCAGTATGATCCAAAGAATTTGATAATAATCTCGAGTGGGCTTTCGATGGGTTACTGACTTACTGAAATATTCTGTCCTCATAAATTAAATTAGTGCTACCGCGACAGAAAATTT
The DNA here is from genome assembly GCA_944738685.1 of Synanthedon myopaeformis. Lineage (NCBI taxonomy): Eukaryota > Metazoa > Arthropoda > Insecta > Lepidoptera > Sesiidae > Synanthedon > Synanthedon myopaeformis. The sequence continues at coordinate 9,726,679 of OX122914.1, read as the reverse complement.
ATAATCTACTAGCTTTTTTTAGACTTCATCCGGGTTCCTCGGGAGTAGTATTTTTTGCTGGATGAAAAGTACCCTATGTCCTTTTTTGTACCCATGACAACGTGTATGCAAAATTCCTTAGTAAAATCAGTTAAGTAATTGGGCTTAAAAGCGTAATGAACAAACATACAAAATTTTACGCTATAATATTAAAATAGGTATTATTAAATTATTTTTTCAACACAAATTTAAACTTGAAAATAGCAAAGTACCCACGGATTCTAAGGCCTGTGGGAAAGAAAATAAACAAGGTCCTTTCGCGATGTTCCGCATTGGTTGATTCGCGTTGTCGCAGCGCACTTGATCCGCGAGCATCGGCCGCAGTGGAATTTCCGCGAAAAAACTATACGTCATTCCATAATACGTCACGTAAGCGCGGGCGCGCCGCGATATTATGTGACGCTTGCAAGGCCACTGTGAGCAACACTGAATGCTTAAAATCAGCTGCTTATATACACATAGTGCTGGCGGCGCAACATTGAAATCATTGTTGTGAATCATTTCTATTCTAGGTCAGTGCTTACTCATAGAAATACCAATTCCGCAAAGAGTACGTACGTCCTTTCATGGAGCGGTGTTACTAATTGACAATAAATTTAGTTTGTGTCTACACACAAAAAAAAAAAAAACATTTTTCTTTGCATTAAATTTTACATTATTTTAATTTAATTTTGCATTTATTTTTTTAATTTGCCTTAATTTAGAGTGCCCACAAAAAACAACAATTTTTCTTTGCTTTTAATTTTACTTAATTTTGCACATATAACATTCCTTACTCGTCCCAAACTATATTTTAAATTGTTTTCCTCACAACTTGTATAGTACATTTTCTTTCACTGAACCGAAATGAGTTCCTTACTCATCCACAGGCAAAAAGTAGCATGAAAATCATAGAAGTAGGAATTATACCAAATAGTAACAGTTTCTGTGATGAAAATGTATATAGACAGCATATGAATTTCTGGATTTTAATAAGGTTTCATTGTAATTTTTGGCGTTTAAATATTCTCACAGAAAGTGTTCGTTAGTCAATGACCCTTCATATAACATTCTATTCGCATGACTTCGTCTGCCGTCACATTCTTTGTTAGTCACGGATGCTGTCGGTGTATACAGATATACACTTTCTCTCTTAAACCATTGTAAAGTTAATTGTTGAACAAGTGTTTTTAAGAAGTATTTAGGAACTACATACTTAATCATGTGGTTTACGTATTGATACAATTTGACCTTTGAGAAATTAAAAAAAATAAACATCATCCCTGTATAGTTCTATCTGCATCAAATATTAATTAATTATAATGTCCTATACTACTAGGTGAACTACTTAATGTGAAAATTGCACCCATGGAAATCCGGGTTGGGTTACGCCCCCTGCGGCAGACGGATCGCCGTACTAATATATCCAGTCCATTGTCATGACTATTGACTAATCCGCCGGGTTATGTTGGTGTACATTTGTCTACGGATCTCCTCATTCCTGATTCGATCTCGTAGGTAGAGTAACTCTGAGAATAGCCCCCTCCAAAGCTCGTCGAGTGATGTTGAGATTTCTACGAGGTCCATATATCAAATATTTAATTATTCTAGGAATAACGTCATTGTCCTATAACCTATACTATTTATAGATTAATTATCAACTTAAATACATAACAATTTGATTGTTAGAGTCGTATAAGCCTCGCAAGTATAGCTTCTTAAGAGGCTGATGTGGCATTTTATTATTTCAATAATTTCATAAGCGTTCAACTAAGATGTTCTCACGGATGTTGATTCGAAGGTACTTACTATAATCTGGCCATCGTGAGTGTAGTAGCGTTCGTAGATACGCACAATGGGCATTAGAAAGCGGCCTGTGACCGCAAAAAGGGAGCAATTGGAAAGGGCCCGACGCTCGTACAGTCGAGTCGCTCCGAGCATCAAAACTTGCGAGATTGTGTTACGTCACTATTGAGCGATTCGCCCTTACCCCCCTCCCCACGTCACCTTTCCCCTCTGTGCGGCGTCCCACCCGCGCGCACGATATGCGTGTACAAGAAGCACGTATGTGCTAGTGCCCCGGCCCATTGTCTGATGAACAATCTATGAAGTTTGTATGTACAGGAAAAAAATAGTTCTCAAAGGGTTCAACCCTTCTAACGCCGCGGAGATGGGGCAGAGCTTTTAATTTCGCTGCATGTAAATAAGTATTGGACTTGTTACGACACTTGTGTTGCCGTGAATCGTATGGGGTAGTAGTTATCAAGGGCACTCCGTCGATTGTAACACAATAATAGCACAGAATGTTCAGTTAGGGGAACCCTCATGCATAATTTTTATATGAGCTTCATTGCAAGTTTTAAAACGTAATGGTTTATTAGAATTTGTACACGAAAATGCTTCTAAGAAATGCCATGGCGTGGCAACATAAGATTGTTGGCATTCCACACGCATTCCATGTGAAAAAGCAGGGTTTTCCATGCTATATTTGATTTATTTTTATAATATGAACCAGGCATTTTCGTATGATATTCTAGTGTAAGTGTTGACCTTAAAGATTATTTGCAATTTATTATTATAAAATGAGAACAGTATTGTATAAAATGTACTTACTTATCTAAAAATAATGGCAATATTAATTTCGTTGCCTCACCTCTCGATAGAATTTTTTAGTGCTTAAACAGATTATTTCGGTATATTATATTGTATTAAGTAGCTAGTGCCCGAAACTTCGTCTGCGTTGAAAAATAAAAAATACAACACCTAAATAACGCCTGACATTTATCGCTGTAACGACGGTGGCGCTGATATTTTTATTTTTTTTAAACGATTCCTCGGGAACCTAATAATTAAACTATATGTGCGCCAAATTTCATCCAAATCTGTTTAGATGTTTTTTGCGTTATTGAGGAACAAACATACAAACGTTCCCATTCAATATTATTAGGTTAATCAATACTCTAAACATGCTTGTTGACAATCCAGGACTTATCTATGTTTGATAATAGTTTATTATGTTATGTTATGTTTGATAATAAAAATAACACAACTCTTCTTTTTAGTATTTGGTAACAATTTTTATTAATATTAATTATTATTATGAACAGTGTGCATATCATTAGTATGCACACAGGACACTTAATTAATTATTCGACATTAAACGTGCGTAAATAAAATAACATTTGATAGGCCTGGTGCCCTTCGCGAACTTGTTTTGAAACATTCATAATATTGATGCGCGCTGTGTAGTCAGTAGTCACATACGTACATACATACATACACGCGCACACATCGCTACTCGTTCACAAGCTATGCAACGAGTGTAATGCAGAGTGCAGCTGTCCCGGGCCGCTCACTTCCGCGTTATGTACTTTGCATCAAGGCCTCGGCTGCATATCTAACATCTTTATGTGACAATTGTGACTTCTAACAAGATTATATTATATTGTACTCTATACAATGTAATACTAAATATTCGATGACAAATACGGTCTAAAATTATCTAATAGTTTTATTATCTATTACACTGATTAAATTTGGCCTTCGTTTGTATCAAGACTGTTTATAATTAAGTAATAAAATTGCGATGATCGTATTAAAAGTTATTAGTGTGAATGTGTTGTAATAGTTCTCAAACGATTGATTGTAAAGACAAGTGATTGAATACACTAATAATAATAATGTAATAATATTAATAGTTAATAGTTCTTAATAGTTAGAATCCCATAAAAAGTCATTGGACCAAATTTCACGTAGTATTATGAATGCCACTTTTACTTATAATATGTAATTTAATTTTTTATGATGTATGTATGTTTCTTCCCATTTATTCTCCCCCCCCCCCCCCCCCACAGCATAACTAGCAGCAGAACCACCCGAAACAACAAACAATTACGACCACTAACCAGCGAGAGTGAAAGCAGGAGGACAAGCGAACTAGGCTAAATTCCAGTACATGCATCTACAATATAAGTAATATTATATTAATTTGAATGACTAGACGAGCCATTCGCCTTAGCTACCACTCTCACGATTTTTCCGCAGTAGTCGACAAACCTACCCCTGATTACCTTGTCAAAAAGGATCTCTTTAAGGTAACTTTTGTCTAAAGTTCTATCTATTTCCATTTCAAGATCAAAACGTAATAATGAAAACCTGGGACAGTCGAGCAGTAGATGTTCAACTGTCTCCTCCACCCCGGGTTCGCATAGACAGTTCGGTGTATCTTTTCTCTTGAAACGGTTCAGGTACTGCCCAAAACCTCCGTGGCCGATCAGAATCTGCACCATTGCAGGCGTTAATGCTGTCTTTTTAATTAGACTGTATGCCGTCACGGCATCAGGCAGAAAAAGTTTCGTTACTCCGGCTGTATCGCCCTCCATGTATCTCTTATTCCAATATAAGATAGTGTCGTTTCTGATTTTCCTTCTGATGTAAGATAACGGACACTCGCTGTAATCACTCGCTTTTTTCAGTTTTAGAGCCGCTTCTTTTGCCAAGAAATCAGCCCTCTCATTTCCCCCAATCCTCACATGGGCTTTTACCCAGAAGAAGTTAATTTTCTTGCCTTGCGCATGCAATTCGCGCAGGTTGTATTTTATTTTATTTGCCAATGGGTGGGTAGTTTTCGTCCTTTCGAGCAATTTCAGTGAGGATTGGGAGTCGCTGAGTATGCTTATTTCCAAGTCACTTTGGCATATTGCGACCTCAACGGCTTTGTGAAGCGCGTACATTTCCGCTTGGAACACCGTGCAGAATGACTCAAGCTTATACTTCTTCTTATTTATTTCGGAGCCATCACGTCGACAGGTGAAAGCAGCGCCAACCTTTCCATCAATCTTGCTGCCGTCTGTGTATATAATTAGCCCAGTGGAGTTGGCCTCATCTTCATTTTCAACAGTTCCATACCCGAAGGCACACTCGGCAGAGGGGTGAGGAGCCTCCAGATAAGAAGCTCTTTTCTCCACATTCCTACCCTTTAGGTGTTCCTGTACAAAGCCCCTTTTTGTGATCAGTGGCTGTAAGTGGCTGATCAGTACTCTGTACCGTATGTATAGACGTGCTTCCAAACGTAGATTAAAAAACACTATTATGCTGTTACACTGCCAGCTATACAAGATCTCTGACATGTGTCAGAGGAACCCTAGCCGGTAGGACAAAAAAAAAAAAAAAAAAAAAAAAAAAAAAGTATTATGAATGCAGTGTTAGACGTTCATTGTTTTACAACTTCAATAGCATTCAACCATTTGTCCGCACTTGCTACTTGTAGAAATGGTGTCAATAATTTTTTTTTATAATTTCAAATGTAATCCAGAATCTAACTTAAGATCTAAATTTTTATTTTTTTAGATGTATTATACTATAGTTAAAAAACAGAATATTTAAGTTTAATAATTTATAATTTGAATTTTTGTAATGATATTTACTAAAGTTGTTGAACTTTCTTGCAATTTGGTGCAATAAAATTCATATGAGAATAATATTGTATTGTTGCATTGCATGTAAGTGAATTGTAAAATATAATTATTTCTTCCTTTAATAGGGACAATGAAATGTAAAATTGATTCCAGTTAATACTGTCCGTTTCGTTATTGTCTTATCGACAACCGAGCTCTTATACGCTTATGAGTAAATAATCCACACCGAGTACAAGCTGCATACTGCGTTCCATAAGCGTAATCTGCATAATTTGAGTATTTTTATTAATTCAAAATAAAATCTTTTAAGAATTACAAGTAACAGTCAAATTTAATTAAATACAAACCTTAATTGAAATTCAATTCGTGTCAATTTCCTACCTTTAGTGGAGCCAATCGGAATATTAACATAGACTTGAAATAAAGTTTCGAAACACCCAGGGTGTTCAATACCAACTAATTTCAATACCAAATTTATTTAACCGAACCCTGCTCGCAATTCTTTTGAAAAAAAAAACGGAAATATTTTATTTTCAAATGTTAATATTTCTAGTTTAAATTCTATTTGCACGTGTAAAAGTTCACGATCATCGTGGATCTTCATTTTTTTTTAATATGTTCCTAATCCTGCTTTTTTACTCATCTGTAAAAACTTTAATTGTGACTTTCTTAGTCTAAAGTAAAGTAAACACTTTTTGTTTTCTTTCTTATTTAATCTGTTTTTAAATTTTTATGATTAATTATTAATTATTATTAAAAGTTATATAAATCATTCTGATGTTTTTTTTACTACTCACTCAGTTAACTACGACTTTACGCGTGTCACAATTTTCAAAAGCCTTGGCTCAATTCTAAAAGAAATGACGAATTAATTTTTGCGCTTGTAGAAGGTTGAGTCTCTACTATACGGATATGCACTCGTGTCTCATGAAGTACCGTAAGGATGGCCTCCGCCGTACGTGCACGGCACTAATGCAATGAGCTACATAACAAGCTTATCTCGTCTAACTCGTTTAGTATTTACTTACATAATACCTATATCAATAACACATTTAAAGTTGTTCGCTCTTTTAAAATATTGCAAACTCGTAATGTAAGTGTATGTAGATCGTCCGCAGTCCCAATTTCCGTTTTAAAGACACGTTAACAGGCACTTAAACGCAAAATTACAGTGCTATTAAAAGCGTGCCAATATTGAAAATAGTCGACACCTACCCAGTTCTAGATAACACATAATATGAGATCACATATATAGGTAGTATATATATATATGATAGGTAGTCGTAGATTATTCTACAAGTGGTAGCGAAACGCTCGAAAGTAGGTCAACCATTATGACGCTATAACGATAAACTAGCCCTCGTATTCATTATCAATTTCGTATGACATTATGTATGTACATAACATAATATATGTATATATAATATATGTATATATGATAATGCACTCATAAATGTATTATGCGATATCGGTACATAATATTAAATTGATTTGCTAAACGAAAATGGCATATCAAAACAATCGGCATTGTACTACTTTTCGGGACTTCCTTTACCATTTAAAGAGTTGCTTCGTGCCTTAGATAAGTTTAAAATACAGTTATAAGTTTCGCAGTTGAATCTTTAATTCAACTTAATCTTTTAAGTTAGGTATAAAACAAAGCGCTATCCACGTCAGTCTGTCTGTCCGCTTAGTTTTTTCGAAGTACTCGACCAATGTTGGTCTTATTTTTACAATCATAATTAAGTACCTCGGCCTTCTGTTATTTATACCATATATAGAAGATTTTAATTAGCGGTCTCAGAAAGGGTTTCATTAAAAGTTCAATTTGATTACTCTGCGCTTACGGAGAGTACTTAGCTCGAATTGCAGTCGAACAGAATATTAGATTGTAAAGTGTATTTTGCATAATAAAGTGCAACGCTGAACTGCAGCGCACTGTTGCCGTGGCACCAAGGCCGTGATGCAATGTGGCCAGGTGAATTGTAGGTTGATGTTGAATGCATCGTGCGATTACGTCACGCGGTTGCAAGGCAAATGTAGCGAACGAATAGGCCATAATGTGTTCAACATTACAACCAGAAATATGTTGTGACCGTGGTCAAATGGGGGATTAAATTCAAGTGTCGCCTCCCCTAATGTCGTATCAAGGCGTCTGCCTCCGTGGGAAAATGTTTCGATTCTTTCTCAGGTGTCTGTCGTTCAACGCGCACCCGGCGACGACGGCTCCCTTGAGTTATATTGAGTTATGTAAAGTGAATGCGATGATGCTATGACGACCGACGAATGAACTCTATAAATAGCGGTCGATCCGTCCTTGAGCCGCCGCGAGTGCGCAGAACTAGGTCAGGCCAAGCTGCCTCATGCCAGTGCTCTCCACCTCGCCTAACAACGCCTCTCCCTCCTCTCCCCCCTGCCCACTCCTATAAATTACAAAACAACACTTCCTGCTTTTATTCTTTTCTCTTTCGGTCAGAAAACAGAAAATAAACATTAGTTTCTGTTATAGTGTTCGATGTCATATATGCATACAATCTTCACTTACCATCAGGTGAGATTGAGGTCAATCTCTTTCTCGTATACAAATAAAAAAAAAAACCCACTCTTATATTCTTGATTCTGAGGATAATCTTTTTTTATTAGAAATAAGCAATTTTCGCATACCTATGCCAATAGTTAAAATATCATTTGGTTAGGTTTTGCTGCCCGTGTCCATCCCAAAGTCTACAATCATGTGACCAAAAATTGCCAAGTGCAGTACTATACTACGCCAGAGTTCAAGAAGAGGCTTTCTGAGTGGTTGGTTTTGGCTATGGCTTCTTTCAACTTTAGTCAGACTGCACAGAAGAAATACAACTAGGTACGAGTATATAGGTAGTTTTATGCAAAACCTTATCTAAATACAAAATTTCATCCAAATCGTTGAGCCGTTTTCCAGATACGTGTTGTAAATTTGTATATATTTATATAAATTTATAGAAAAGAATAAATTGAAAGAAGGAATAGCACCCACGATACATGTGTAGCCGATTATTGTGACATTCATTGATTTAATAAATGCTTTCTTTCATCTTTGTTAAATCGTCTAAATTTTATATTATTGCATGTAGTCGTGAAAACCAGTTTGAACATTTTAAAAGCCAGATGTTCAATCGAACCGAGCAATTCAGCACCAAATCGATTATAATTTTTCGCTACGCATTTGAATAGCAACAAGTTGAAAGGGAGCACTTGGTTTGTACAAGACGTGGTTTCTGTATACATAATTTCTTTACCTGAGCGAATTGATAATGCCTTCGTTGGGCAGGTAGCGAGTGGGATTATAATAATCGTATCCCGCTGCATATTTCTGGATACTTTGTGCCGTGTGGGTTAGCGTGATTTTATTGTAAAACGACGTTGCATGTGAGGATGATCTCTGTATTAATTCTGTTGCAACTTTGGCCGCCTACCTGAGCGAGGTGAATTATAAATACGCGGTATATACCCGTAGCTGTCTATATTACACAGAAAAATGTTTACATACAATTTTATTGTTGCTGTAGCAATGGTAACAACAATTTGAAGACTGAGTTCAATATATAAAATTGTGATGGATTTTTAGTATCGTTTGGTTTTATCAACGTGTTATCAGCATACGAAGCGAGAGATGGTTGTTTCATAACTTTTTGCTATCACGCCCCTATAAGGGCAGAGATATTTTTTAATAATACGAAAGAAATGGGATATCTAAAAAGGTTCAGATTAAATTATGTATATTTTTATTATATTACAATAAATTTTTGAATGAAAAATAAAATAAATAAAATAAGTGGTTAACAAATGGTTCATAATTTACATGGGTTACGTCATCACTTGTCGACTACCACCTGTTAGAAGCGGCGCGTGACTCTGAAATCTTAGTCATTATAGCCTATGTAGTCATACCTCTCGGTTTTTGATCTTCAAGATGGAATTAGAATCCATGTAATTTTGCCAGGTCAGCTAGTATATTATATAGAATACAGTGAATCGAAGAAGAACTTGTAAGGCAATTTTTCTTCGATTCTGAAATGGAATAATTTCTAGTACCTCAAAACGGTAATAATGCATGTTGCGTCGCGTGATATCCACCAATCATGGTTCATTACTGTGAACAATGCATAAGGAGTAACATCGGCCTCGTGACGAGAGCGCCGCGGTGAAAGCATTCTTCGTCCGCCGCAATTACACGTGTAGGTATAATTGTTATTTAATTTTAAGTATTGAACAATCGGTGCGAGCGGGTCCCGCACTGAAAGCCACCTGTCTCGCTCCTTTGTTTCGGCATGCAAATGTCAGTGGAGGTCATCTAAATAAAGGCAGCAGTGTATGCGTTCCGTCCGATTCGGACCGCGGTCGCTGTCTAGACGTTGTGTTGCATCGTCCGATCGATTGCTCCGACGAGCCTCAGACGGTCGTCGTCCCCGCGGGCGCATCGCGGTGACGTTACGCTTCGGTGATGCGCTCCTCAATAAAATATCCTCAACTAGCGGCCCGCCCCCGGCTTTGCACGGGTGAAATTGTTAACCTTCCTAGTTTAACGTTCATTCCATTAGTGAAACTGTATCAAAATCAATTGGTTCGTTAAGAAGTCAGCGGTGATACAGACAGACGCGGACAGCGATTTTATTTGCTATAATATTAGTTCACCGTCACCGGTCGTTAAGAAGTCACCGCTGACTTCTTAACAAACCAATTGATTTTGATATCATATTATATGTATAGATATTGTGAACGCGCAATGCACTTCTATATACATGTAATATATACGAGCGGATATGATTCGATCCTTTATCTACCTGCTTTTTAAATTTTTTGCTGCACGCAACTCAACAATAATGAAAGACGCGACCCTCTCGATGTATGTATTCATAAGTCGTAATGCAATCTGTACGCGACCATTTTCAAATTTAAAAATGGATATAGACAAGACAGAGGTCATAAAACACCATTGTCGCGGTGCTGTGCTGTAAAAACGTTTGTAAAGATTGCACCAGGCGTTTTGTTATTTTTCAAAAAAATTAAAAAAAAGGCGAAATTGTAAAGTTTTATTATGATGTCCTGCCGGCTCGGTTCGATGTTCGCTGCCACCTTTATTATGACAATACTAGCTCGTACTTTATTTACGCGTTGTCTGACCTTGTGGGTCGGTCAAGTGCAAACTTTGACATTGTTTTCTATACTGAAATATATTTTTTTGTTCTGCTTTTTAAAATGTGAACTCTTCGATTTTACAATACCTCTTTTGTTCACCGTTGACAGAGATCTGCCGTTGTTCGCGTCGATGTTATCCATGAAGGGCCTTATTGGATGTTGTGCATTGTTAACTGTTTTTGTGACAGGGCTACGAAGGCTTTGCAGATGGCACTGTACGTGTCGCCCGGCTTCTCTCGGGCCGCCGACGCACATCTCCGTCTAGCGCTGATGTTCAAAGCGCGTCGACACTGGGCGGCGGCCTCAATTCATTTCAGGAGAGCGCGACTAGCACCCCATCAAGATGCGACTTTCACGCGACTGGAGTTAAGCTTCCATGCGGCCCACTTACTTGAAGCTAGAGGTCTCAGAAAGGCCGCAAGGGACGCATATGCGAGACTGTTAGAAGAGCCGCAGCTCTCGTCCACTTTGAAGGCGGACGTATGCAGACAGCTAGGTGAGTTGATTTTCCCGTCTCGGTATTAATTGCACGCTCAAAGGGTTTATTTCTTTTTTTATTTATTATAAAGGTGGCCGATAGTCTGGCGGTCAACTTGGTGGTGGTTACCTTCGCCTAAGAACACGAGCAATGCCACGGGTGCAATGGGCTCTTGTGTATTAAAAATGTCTTGATTGGAACCCATCAGAGCACTCACTATTGTACAGCCGGTGGAACATACAAAGAGGCTTCATTCCTCCTTAAACTAAGGGGGTTCTAACCGTTTTTGTATGCGCATTGGATCATCAACACTCGGAACAATTCGATACTGCAAGGTGGCAAATAGATCTGAATGGTGACTTGCGAAGGTCACCCGTCGTATAGGACGTCTCCTAGGTGGCGGCGAAGGTGATCTGTAGTAGCTAGATAAACGGGGCAAAGAACTGTGTAGTACATGTCGACCTTGGGGGACGTCTCGCATTGCGGACAGACACGCCGTCGTCGTCGGCTCGTTTTGATAATAAACAAACATGATATTGAAAATGTTTTAAGGATAACAGATTAAGGAACGTTGTTTTAAGGATAACAGTTTTAAGGATGTTTTAAGGATACGATTTCCTATTCACAATAATAAAAACAATAAAATAAATAAGAATTTCTCTCCATTAGTTAGGTTTTAAGAATTAGTGGTTTATTATGTTTGGAATATAAATATTGTCTTTTTACCAAGTTTATTGGTACTTTTTACCTATGTGTCTTTTTACACATCGGCACACGTGCTGTTATTTCACGGTGGTTTTCTGTAAGGGGGTGGATACTGCCGCCAGACAGGCTGCCCAAATTGCAGAAAACACACTTGAAATCCCCAAGGCGTTGCTTGTGTAAATAGGATACGATAGTCAAATATTATCAAGGGGACTGTCAGCCTGTCGACCTGTACTTAAGGAACGAGGTTACCACATCATGTAATAGTTGGAACTTGACTGAAAGTTAACAACACGGGGGTGCACCATTGTTATAGTGCAGTAATTAACTTTGAATTTTTGAACCTCTTAAGACCTCTTAAGTCGTTTTTAGTCTTAATCTCATTTATTTTATCTGAGTCCTTGAATGGATTAGCGTGATGGGCTATAGCCCGCACCTAGAGCACAGGCATGAGAGCCAGCAATGGGCTGATACAGCATGTTCTCCATTGCAGGTTGGTTGTACCACCGATGCATATCTCTGGGCGAGCCGGCGGCCCGCGCTCGCGCCGCAATATGGTGCTTACAGCGCGCGGTCGCTGCTGAACCCGAGTCTGGCGCGGGACTGTATCTGCTGGGACGGTGTTTCGCCGCCCAGGGGAAGGTCCACGACGCCTTCATTGCTTACAGGAACTCCGTGGAGAAGTCTGAAGGCAACGCGGACACGTGGTGTTCTATAGGGTGAGTGTTCGCCTTTGCACTTACGAAGTAGTCTCTCTTCTAAATAAGTCTGTTATGATAATAATTTTATATAACACTGCGTCAATAAATATACTAATATATAGTTAGACTAGCGACTCGGCCCCGGTTTTACATGCAGTTGAAATGTTTAAGGATTATATGTATGATAATTTTCTAGATTCTATTATTAACAATTTATTTAATTTTATTATTATAGAGGGCGGCGAAAAACAGGAGACGTAAACTACAAGCGCAATATAAAGGAATCAGTCCCTGCTACGTTAGTAGTTTAAAGTTTACTCAAATACTACTTACTCTATTACTAACTCTAATATTCCTTCTTTTTTTTCCTTCTGCGCTTTCTGCGAGTGAAATGTCAACTTTTATAACGTCCATTTTGAAATCACATAATTTGTAAAACAATAATTCGTTCACACGTAGTACGAACTGAATTCCTGCGAAGAAAAAACAAAGTGTTTGTAAATATGGAAGTATAATATTAATTTACACATTCCATTAAGGGGGAGTGATCAGAAAAAGTATGCTAAGTTGAACGTGTTGCTTGTTATAGATTGCAAACCGATTGCAATTGAATGTAATTGTTCATTAAAACGATAAAGTAAATTAGCATTGATGGATGTGTTACGTTTGCACGCCACGCCACAGCTGAGGGGAAATGGTTCATTCAGAACCACTTTACTCATTTTATTTTATTTTATAATTTTTACTCATTGTTTAAAGCTCCCTTTGTATTATCATTTTTTCTAGGAAATAGTTCATAATGCGAATGATTATTTGGAAAATGAAAACTGTCGTTTAAAGGGGTTCGTGGTTTAGCATAATAAATCCACATTTTACAGGGTGTGTTTAATAATCTTTTTATTTTTCATATAGCACATAAAACATTCGTTTTTGAGCTGATTTTGAACTGTTTTATAAGCAAATAACATTTTGCGCTGTTTTGTAACATTAACTGTTATATTTTTGATATTTATTTATTTTTAGAACAACTGATACAGTCTGTAAACATAATACAATTGGTTAAATCTTAAATAGTTCAATAGCTTGTGAGCGAATTTACATATATTTTCTATCTATCCAATCGTACATGAAAAATGTATGAATATTGACTTCAGTGGTGAACAGGACGAACAGTGTTAATTAGTAGGTATCCTTTCTTGTTTACCAGTTAATGTGTCAACATTTTAATGTATATGGAGTTTTTTTTAATTTATTTATCGATTGTTTTATTATGGACTAGCTGAACCCGGCCACACTTCACTGCGGCATGCGCGTCTTGCCCGCGCGGACACTGCTAATATAATATAATTTTTTTTGAAATAAAAGTAGCCCAAGTTACGTCTTATAACATCAGCTATCTGCCAGTGAATTGTTTTTTCGTTATAAGTATATTTATATTTAATAAAAAGCAGCCATTTTGATGGACATTACAAACGGACACTTTACTTTTATTACGAGAAATAGAAATTGTGTTTCTTTGAAATAGTAACAAAACTTTTGCAGAGTTCTGTACCAGCAGCAGAACCAACCAATGGACGCGCTGCAGGCGTACATATGCGCGGTGCAGTTGGACAAAGGGCACTCGGCCGCTTGGACCAACTTGGGCAGCTTGTACGAGAGCTGCCAGATGCCGAGGGACGCCTTCGCGTGCTACACCAACGGAGGGGCCGCTGCGACCGCCTCGCACGCTGCTCTGCGCCAGAGGCTGGCCTTTCTCCGCTCTCATATGGCGCACGCGCCCATGCCCTCCGTCACCGGCAAGTCAGTATCCCAATCATCTCACTTCGCATAAAATCTCAATAAATTCCTTTGCGTACATTAAAAGATCAGGGAAAGGGACTTAGTTTTAACTATGTAAAGATTTTCACGTGATAACGAAAGGTGATCCGAGTGGAAGGCTGAACTGAGCATTCCATATCCACCTGTAAAGTAAATACGGTCAGAAAAGTGTGAGAGAGACGAAGCGATCGTGTGGTCACGATTTTGATTGGTCTTCGGAAGTTACTACTGGCCCCACGATCGCTCTCTCTCACACACACACACACACACACACACAAGTATAATCAACTGAAACCTGTTTTTAGCTATTGCGACAACTTCAGAGGTCGATAATTGTTTGATACTGACTATACCTAGTTATTATTATCATCTTCCATAATACATAATTATGTGAAGTAGTGAAATGCCCACTGTACGATGTCAGACGGCGGCAGCTGCCTTCTATCGAGGAGGCGTGGAACCTGCCCATCAGCGCGGAGATGTCTTCGCGAGCACCCAAGGCGGCGCCCCCTCCCTACCCTGGCGCTGGGCCTGGAGGCGGGCAGGGGGGCAGTGCGGGGGGCGGGACGGTGCCCGTGGAGCCTCCCCCCCTCACGCCCCACCAGCTGCAGACGCTGCAGTACTTGCAGAGGAACGCGCACAACCTGTCCCCGCCTCAACAAGTACCTACACTTCGTTTCATTTAGCACATATCACAAGTATATGGTTTTTATTTCATAGAAAACTGTTGTACCAATATTTAGTTTAAATTCAATGTTTAGCATATTTCCTATGTAAACTTCATAACGAGTCCTAAGGGACCGAGGGTAGAAAGAAAAATAACAAAATTTTCAAAGCAAACCTTCTTATGCTTTAAAATCAGTTATGTCTAATTTTTCGGCAAACTTCATAGCCTTTGCTTTACCAGTTGGCCCCGAGATGGGTACATTTTACATTTATACTCCCTTTTACACAGTTTTACCCTTTCTGTTGTACACGTGTGTTCATTCCAGACGCTGATGCAACAGTTGCTGTCCCAGTATCGACTAGCGCAGGCGGCACGCTCGCGGACGGTTCGTACGCACTTGACACTTAACACAAACAAACAAACACACATACACACACACACACTGGCGCAGGTCCACACCCCTTCATCGGCCACGTCATGACAGTACTAGACGAGTGCTATTTGTGCTGTGGTAGTGCCAAAACGAATGCATTAATGTGGTCTGTGTCGCCAGGTGGCCAAGTCCGAAGCCGGCAGCAACACGAGCGGCGATAGCGCCGAATCGCTCGCCGAAGATCTGCTCAAGAGGTTTTCGGACTCCACCCCCGATGTCAAGAAGGAACCAATCACGAGTGAGTATGACTCCTATACATTTATATAGCTGGTGCCAAAGAATTCTATAATAACCGAGGTATAGACCATTTGAAAAGCAATCTGAAAAATGAGTGGTAAGGGTTCAATTTCTGTCGGGGCAAATTTTGGAAGAGAACAAAGTTGGCTCTGATCTAGTTTTAGAAAGTAGTGGCGTTTCGCAGTCATTTGACATTGGACCGTCTGGTGGCAGTAACCACCCCCTTAAAGAGGACCACCGTGAAATAACAGCATAATATTATATGCTGTTGTGTTTCGGTGAGTGTGTAACGGATGCCAGAGCCCATTACCACATCACATTCCTTCCTTATGCCTTATCCTTAACCTTTCTATGGTCGGCAGCTCATTTGCAGCACTTATGGCGTTGCTTGTGTTATAGGCGACCGTAGCTTCCTACCGTCGCCTAACATTAAAAAAAACCCACATTGATAATATTACAAACACCAACAGAAAGTAATCTCTGCATCAGCGAGGTCGCGAGATAGAAATATTAAAATTGTCAACAAGAGTGAAAAAGATGACCTAAGGGGCGTTGGACTACTCGTACGTACAACAGAACGTAGTCAACACTTCTCGACTAGAGCCGATACGGAAACGAACGCTCGCTAGTACAGACTGCAAAAAAATATACTAAAACCCACGAAAACACGCATTAATTCTGTATACTTACGGTACAATCAATGTTGTTACGAGATTAAACTTTTAAAGACTTTAGTTGATAATAATGCAACCGTAATTCGTTTTATTATGTGTAAAATTACAGTTACGCATTACGTTATTATTACGCACTTAGAGAACAATGAGTGCAACTGTGTTAATTAGCTCTTCAAGATTTTGGTGCAAATGCTCTGTCTACCTCAGTTATAATAGAAGTCTATGAGCCAATTTTTATCGCCATTACAAAATAAATTATTATTTATTCCATTTTTATTGCGGTTATAGTTTTAAAATTAATTAATTAATTTCCCTTTTCATTTATCAATTAAATTGTCTTCAATGAGTTGATATTTTGAGTTCCTTAGAGATATAAATATAAATGAGGTGTGACCTTTAGTTTTATCTAGGTATTATGTTTCACAAGCTGCAAGCACAAGCAACATTTTTACCCTTCACTGCATCCGTTTAGACAATACTTCTCCAATATAACATTCATTACAATTACTAATGTATTACATTTCGAATCCCGATTGGGCTTATTCATTTTTTTCGCCTGGTATCAGTAGTACGGTTGCTAGTCTGGTTGACCGAACTAATGAGACTTTTCAGTCTCAGTAGTCCGGTTGTACATGTCACACGAACTGTTGAGCCTCCTCTTGTATCAGTAGTTCGGCGCTGGTGAAAAACTTTCATTTTCTAAAGTACTGTATGTACACATAAGGCTCATATTTTTTCATAATTTTTTTTTTATGAAAACTATAATATAAATTACTGAAATTCAAAAAATATTTTCAAAATTTCTGGATGCAGCCCAATTTTATTAATACTGGAGTGTTTTTGCAGAGTTTCATCAAACTACTAATATAGTAGAAGTGTGGAATTTTAAAATAAATTGTCTAATAAAAAAACGACCCACTATTTTGCAAATTTTGCACGTAATGGAAGTAGTTGCAAATTCTACCAACACGAAAGAAATTGGACATAGAAAGGGATGACTTTATACAGAATGCACAGTTGCAATTGATATCAATAGAATTGTTTTTGTATAAAAATGCCTTATTCTTAAAAAGTTAGCTCTCATTACAAATTTTTAAAACTTTTGAAGGGTGTACTTTCTCTCCTTTAGAAAAAAAGGTACTTACTTCGAAATGTAAAACAATCGTCATGTGTGTACAATTGTACATACATACGGTACCTTAGAAAACAAAAGTTTTACACCAACACCGAACTACTGATACAAGAGGAGGCTCAACAGTTCGTGTGACATGTACAACCGGACTACTGAGACTGAAAAGTCTCATTAGTTCAGTCAACCGGACTAGCAACCGTGCCACTCAATTTTTTTCAATTTAAAGTACGTGAAAATTTTGCTTTAGGAAAAAAATTATAAAAATACCTTTTTTTTTTTTAAATAAAAATTTTAAAAGTAAATATTTAATTTGTCAATGTCTCGTATATAGTAATTGTCAATCAACTTGTTACATCGAAGTTGTCAAACTCTAATTGTTTTAAAATTGATTTAAACTTTGCATATTATTGGAAGACAGGACCGTAGTAACGTTATGAAAGGTAAAATTGTCGTTTACCTATACTAATCAATAAGCTGAAGCTGAATTTTGATTCTTTTTTTAATAATACGCGCTATTCCAATCCAATCTTTGAACTTATCAGTCTGATTTGAAAACAATATTTTTGCATTAGATAGATAGTTGAATACTTGAGGTCACTAAGACCTTTAGGAGCTGATCAAAAATTAGGTCAGAATGATCGGAATATTATTGCAAATCTGCGCCAACAAACGTTTTGCATTTGGTGCCAATGCCTGATAGGTCAAAAACCTTAAATAATTACGGATTAAAATAGTTAAATATTATATTTTTCCTCTATCTATCTACTACTTTTTTTGTCATACTCAATTATGTAAGTTTATATAATCCTGATAATTTTATAAATGCGAAACTTTGAATGTTTTGATGTTTGTTACTCCATCACGCAAAAAAGGCTGAACGGATTTTGATGAAATTTGTCACACGGATAATTTATTACCTGGACTAACAGTTATCCGGTTAATAAACCTTCTTAGAATCGTAATTAATTCGATAACACAGTCACTTGAGCCTTAATTACTTGAATATTGTTGTCAGTGAAACGAGGCGATTAAGCAAGTTTTGTTTTGTTCAGCAGAAAATGTGACCGGCAACGGCGACACGGTGCTCGGGCCGCGACAGCCCGTCGTCAAACTCGAGCCGCTCAAGACAGATCCGCTGAAGCCGCTTCAGTTCAACATTTCGATGACCGCCAAGCAGATTCTCGACACGTGCAAGGAGAACGCCGGCCCGCCCACGTCGTGGTCGGTGCTGGGAGACGGATGCGGACCTCCGGAACCGCCGCCCGTGCCGCAACCGCGCCTCACCGCCGAACAACTGGCACCGCCCGCGCCCTTCGTCTACGTCGAGTCTAAACGGGACGCGTTTTCACCACAGCTACAGGACTTTTGTCTGAAGCATCCGATCGCAGTCGTGCGTGGACTCACGGCGGCTCTCAAGTTGGATCTCGGTCTATTCTCCACCAAGACCTTAGTAGAAGCTTGGCCCGATCATGCAGTCGAAGTGCGAACGCAACTGATGCAATCCGCCGACGAGAATTGGGACACGACTGGGCGACGGCGCGTGTGGGCTTGCGCCTCGCATCGCTCGCACACAACTGTGCGCAAATACGCGCAATACCAAGCCGGCTCGTTCCAAGAGTCGCTGCGAGAGGAGCGCGAAAGGGGACCGCAACAACACGCCACGCCCGCGACCGGCGCGCTATCCGACTCGGACGGACAATCCGGTTCCGGACCGGTGAAGAGACGGCGCGGATCGCGAATGCTGCGTTTCGGCACCAACGTCGATCTTTCAGATGAACGCAAGTGGCGACCGCAGCTCACCGAGCTTCAGAAGCTACCTGCGTTCGCGCGAGTCGCATCCGCCGCCAACATGTTATCGCACGTCGGCCACGTGATCTTGGGCATGAACACAGTACAGCTTTACATGAAAGTGCCAGGCAGCCGCACCCCAGGCCACCAGGAGAACAACAACTTCTGTTCGATCAATATAAACATAGGTCCGGGCGATTGCGAGTGGTTCGGTGTGCCCGACGCGTACTGGGGCGGCGTGAACGAGCTGTGCGAGCGACACGGCCTCTCTTACTTGCACGGCTCGTGGTGGCCCGATCCGGAAGAGTTGAGAGCCCACGGTGTTCCCGTGTACAGGTTCACACAGCGTCCGGGCGATCTGGTTTGGGTGAACGCCGGCTGCGTTCACTGGGTGCAAGCGACCGGCTGGTGCAACAACATCGCGTGGAACGTGGGTCCGTTGACGGCGCGTCAGTACACGCTAGCGTTGGAGCGCTACGAGTGGAATAAGGTGCAGAATTTCAAGTCGATAGTGCCGATGGTGCATCTGACTTGGAACCTGGCGCGAAATATACGCGTGTCGGATCCGAGATTACATCGCGCGATGCGCGCGTGCCTAGTGCAGACGTTACGCGCGGCTGCCGGTACACTGGCTGCGGTGCGTGCCCGCGGCGTACCCATAAGGTTTCACGGACGCGCGCGAGGGGAAGCATCGCATTACTGCGGCGCGTGCGAGCGCGAAGTGTGGCACGCGCTATTGGTACGCGAACACGAGCGTCGACACGTAGTGCACTGTTTACCTTGCGCGCGTCGCTTAGCGCCCTCTCTCACCGGTTTCCTCTGTCTGGAGGAGCATCACTTTGATGAATTGGCGCAAGTGTACGACGCTTTCACACTACATCGGCCCGCTACGCCCGCGCACGCGACGCACCCCGCACAGCAAGCGCCCGCAGTGCACCCCGCGCCCGTAGCGCATCCAGCGCCCGCGCACTCTGCACCCGACTGAATGGGGTGCAAGTGGAGTCTAAATGTCAATTGTCGAGCCCTCGCGCTCACGTGTTCAACCGCGATTTAAATGTGTTATTTTTGTATAGAGGCATATTTTATTTATTTCGAATTGTATTGTGAGTTTTAATGTAATGTAATGTATATGTAGGTTCATTTTTAGTAGTATCGACGATGGTCTCGTAGCGAATAGTAGCCGTTAAGTGTATATGTATTGATGTAAGCACGGAGTGGGATCCTGTGTTTTAGCAGGGCCTGACGAACTGTGCTCAGATGTCCCAAAGAATGTTACGTCTTTCAGTGCCTGTCTGCGTGTGCTCTGTCGCGATTCGGATCGGATAGTTTCAAATTGCACTTTTAAATTTGCTATTTAAAAAAAAGCGACGTTTTTTATTTTAATTTAATTTATGAATTCGACTGCCTCTTAAATAAATTGTAATTTAATGGAAGGACGCCACCCGCACGCCCGTTGGATTTATTGTTCTTTCTCTTGGAGTTTATATTGATGTGTTGTGAGGTTTGTTCGTTCGTATGTAAATAGTGTATTTGTATAGAGTGGTGGTCGCGGGTGGTCGTTAGGGTTAGTGGATGGTAATCGATGGTGTTGTGTCGTGTATCGTAATGGCGGACGCCAATATTTAAAATTAGAAATCGTAAGTAACATCACTGCCATGTATGACCTTACTGTTTATACCGTAATATAAAATTTTTAATAAATGAATTTAAGGAATATCTACTGTTTTATTTTTCCTTTGTACTATACGTTTTTCATCCCACTAAATGATTCTAATCTTATAATGAATTATTTATCTCTGGAGTAAAATGAAAATCTAAATTGATTTATTTCTAAATTAATTATTTACTTGCAATTCTTCCTGAACTTCGAAAATTACTAAAAATGATCAAATTTACCTTATTCATTGTCAGGCGAAACACTTGCAATCTGAATCAGCCAATTTATACGCATACAATGTGTACCTACCTGTATTTTGTTTTTAGTTTCGCTGTAGTCAACCCATTGCCGTTCTTGTCATAAATTATGGGTAGAAGTCGGTTCTGATGGGTTAGTAGACCGTTCTTTCTACTCCGGACGATATAAATCGTTCGCGTTTCCAAATGGAGTGAGCGGCATCTAGATATTCATTTAATTTATAAGATTTCTCCCCGCCCTCGACAGCTCAGAAGTGCAATAATGCGTGTAGGAGGTACCCGCAATTCCCAGAGACGATTGCAAATTGCAATCTTGATACATTAGTTAAGGATACATTTCCCAATTCACAGCTAATGGCACCGATGGATTTCTATGGTTAAAAGACTACTGTATGTTAGCTATAAGGTCAAAAAACAGTTCATTCCAAAGTACATAACAAATGCAGTAGTTATTTGACTGCCCAGGAGGTTCTGGCATCACCTTCCAACTTAATAGGATTATCGCACCAATTATTTTATTTTTCACCTTATAAGACCCCAATTTAATTTTTAAACACAAAACAGAAATAGTAATTTTTTTAGTATTTCATTCTGTACTAGTATCATGAAAAATAAAATTCAATGAAACTTTAGAGATATTTATTTAAATCACATATTGTTTAAAAATACAAGTGTTACACCAAATCGTGGCAACGTGAACGAGCGAAGATAGTCTATATTATAACAACGGAGTAACAGCGATTAATATTTGATAAAATATATATATTTTTTAAATTTTTACTATATAAGACACCATAATTATTAAAATAACTAATTAAAGCATTTAGTAGGTTTAAACGAATTGAATAATAATAATTTCGTCTTTATTTCTCGCGAGATCTCTTCGTCATACATATTTAAATATTTCAAGTGTCCTTTTATGGATTTTATGGCCTTCGCCAATATTCTATATTCATTGTTATCAGGATCATATATCATTGTATTGCATTAGAACTTATTAATTTTAAACAAAGATTTTACTTTGCAATTCAGATTTTAATTCTTTGTGACTTATTTAAAAATGGATCTATGGTTATCGAGATCATATTTTGATTTATCTTTTCGAATTATTAGATTTTGAAATTATAAAATTTTCGTTGGGCCAAATCACAGATAGGATATTCGAAACAGAACAGACAAATCCGCAGTTAGGTGACCAAAAAAGGTTTTAAAAAAGGATTTTGCTAAAACTTTATTGGCCGTATTAAAAAAATATTAAGATAAAAGTGCATTCACTAAACAACTTGTAATCACTTTCATTACACTGTCTTTTTTTACAATTAATTGAGATTACGATATTAAAAGTAAATACAATAAAATAGTTAAATCTTAAACCAAATATTCAATTACAATAACATATTGTGATGTACTATTTACATTTTATATAATACTTAATAAAAATTATAAAATATTAAGTAAATATTTGTAGCACCTATTCCTTCGTTACTGCAATCCATAGAGCACTGCATCCAATGTCCATTATTAATTTTACTTACCTATACATAATATAATTTAACGCTATTTTTGGAAAACTGTTATAGCAACAGAGAGATATTAAAAAAAATCTTTAGCAAAAATAGCATTGTGAATATTTTTTTTCGCAAATGAGTTATAAATAACTGTTTGGCGCAAACATTTATATACATTAATTAATTTTATAAATTTCAACTAACATTTCTTCCACTCTTAGGAATGTGTCAATCAATTATTAATTTGACGTACAATTAACGCAAAATGCCCTCAAACGCAAAATGTTTTATTATATTTTGTGTATTTTAATTTATATTTAACTATTAATGAAGGTGAAGGGAAACTTTGCAACCCTTTTTGAGAAAATCACGCGGACGGAGAAGGGTGACATTTGGTACACTTAAAGTTTATATGGAGAAGGACTGGATATTATATGTATATTTGTATATAAATATTATATATCCATTAGAAATATAATAAATTAACTAAAATAAATATTATGCAAACAATACTGCGTGTTGTGAATATATAATCTTTTGTTTATAGTTGAATTTCGACCACTGGGCGACTTCTAGTTATAATATTATGTTGTTTGTTAAACTATATCTATACAAACAAATTATATAAAGTCCAAAATTATTAAAAAAAAAACTAATTAATTAATTCTTTATTTAATGATTACATTGAAGTTATGAACAAGTTTGTTTTGAGCGTGTGTTTGTTATCGATCTTTTTTTCATATATTATTATGACAAACTAACAAACAAGACATCCGCCATGGATTTTTCTATTATTTTAAATAAAATGCCTTAAGCCATAATTTATTTTATTTATTATGCGTTGAGAGGGTTTATATTTAAGACATTTGGCGTTTTAAATTGTTGAGGTTATTTTGCCTTTTGTTCTGATAATACATTTTTATTTTTACGTTTACAATAATAATACGTTTTAATACATTTCATGCGTAGAATTATCATCAATCAACACGAATCAATCTTTCAATCTAAGAAATCAATTTCACTATTGAAAATAGATAGCTTTCAAATTTAAACTTTATTCTAAACATCAATCAGATCAAAATGCAATGTACAAGTTATAGGAGACTTTTTTATTATTATAGAAAAGTGCAAATTAGGATTTGTGCTTATCTAATTTCATTATCTAGAATCTAGACAATTCACTGGGCATTAAATCACATTTATAACCTAACTTTGCATTATTCTTATATTTGGCGAGACTAGCAAACCGCGTCAGTACCTCGAGTGTTTTTTATAATGCATTTTAATGAGTTATTTAAATAGATATCCTAACAAAGTCAGATATGTAAGTTAGATAAAAATATTGAGTATTCATAATTATTTAAATATTAAATACATTCAATAAGATTATAATTTAAGACCAGAAATATATGTAAATATCATCTTTGATATATAGAATAAAACAGTCGCTTACCGCCGTCTATATAATATGCAGCAAAATACTGCAACCGTACGAAGCCGGGAGCGGGTCGCTAGTTATCTATAAAATAATTATATTTATCGTTTTGTACTAAATTTTACTAATATTGCTTTATATATTGCTTGATAGCTATTACAACGATAAAGACTTTGTTGTTTTATTTTACTCAAAATTTAAGTTTTATTACAATTTTACATTATAATTTAAAAAAAAAATGCTAGTAGGACACTCGAGGTACAAGACCACATACATTCTTTACATTACTTTGGCAAACAACATTCCACTCATCGACACTGAATAATGAACATAACTTAGGTATACAACTTTGCTTCCATCGTTTTACAATAGATGGCATTAGCGGTGTGTTATCGATTTCGAATGAAAATCAATGTACCCGACAAATTCTAGTCATTTGCCGGTAGACATGTCATATCGATGCTGCTGATCCATACGAAGAATTGAGGAATTAAATCAATTCGAAATATTATAATTTTTGTCAAAATTATAATACCTATTTATTTATTTTTGGAAAATTAGGGACCAGAGACGGTTAAATTTAAACAATAAATGATAATAACAGCGGTTGTTTTACAAAAAAATTCAAGCTTGTATTACCCAATGAAATATTCTTTCCTCTATTTAAATACTACATACATTAAGCCGTTATTTAGTTCATAATTTTCATCACATCAACGCCAAATTTTCATAATTAGTCAGAAAATGCAGTAAAGTTTAAATGCAACAAATTCCTAGCAAGAGTTTTAGTCCCTTGTTAATTATTTATAGGAAATGTGTTTCTTTTTCATTTTCTTTCTTCTTCTTTACATTCTTGATTGTAAGAAAATATCATGTCATAAATATACATCACTCGCCAATTTCATTATTGAATTGCCAAACAATTTCATTTTTGAATTTGACAATTAAATTTTTGAATTTGCTAATTTCATTTTTGAATTTGACAATTAAATTTTTTAATTTGCCAATTTCATTTTTGAATTTGACAATTAAATTTTTTAATTTGCCAATTTCATTTTTTAATTTGACAATTTAATTTTGAATTTGCCAAACAATTTCATTTTTGAATTTGCCAAACAATTTCATTATTGAATTTGCCAATTTCATTTTTTAATTTGCCAATTTCATTTTTGAATTTGACCTTTCATTTTTGAATTTGACAATTTAATTTTTGAATTTGCCAAACAATTTCATTATTGAATTTGCCAAACAATTTCATTATTGAATTTGCCAATTTCATTTTTGAATTTGCCAATTTTATTTTTGAATTTGACAATTTAATTTTTGAATTTGACAAACAATTTCATTATTGAATTTGACAATTTAATTTTTGAATTTGCTAAACAATTTCATTATTGAATTTGCCAAACAATTTCATTATTGAATTTGACAAAACAATTACATTTTTTGATTTGCCAAACAATTTCATTTTTGAATGTACTAAAAAAAATCTTTTTCGTATATCACGTCACATCAAATATTTTGTTTTTTTACTCTATAAAACAGATGTTTAGTGCGTCAATTAGAAAAATTACAGTGACAAAGTCTCATACAAAACAAACACAGAATTATGCATCTAAACAGTATCAAAAGTCGATTAAATAATATATCAAAACAACATCTAAAATAGAAATGTTAACATGTGAGTTGCATTGGTGTTAACATGTCTTTATAATTAACAGTTAATCTAAGACTCTTTTTCTCTTTTTGACAGAACGTACAATTCCACATAGTATATTAGAAACGTAGTCAGTGGTGGTGGTCCCCTCAGGAGTTGGTTCTGCAGACGGGTTTCCTGAGCAGCAGAGCGGAGTCAGCGGAGACGATGGGCAGTTCGTTGGTGCAGTGGTACTTGATCAGATGCGATACACTCTCGAACACTCGATCTTTAGTTCGTACCTGTCAATTGTTAAACAATGTGCTAAATTAAACAATCAGCATTACCTCAGTTTATAAAGAAAATTTATAAATAATCGTAAAAGCCTCTACATTACGTGGATTTTTTGACGCCACGAACATAATTTTTTTGGTACTATAATTCTTTTATTGTTAAGGAACTTAGATCTAAACAAACTGATATTTATTAAAAAAAAAATTTAGTTATATATTTTTTTTAGTGACAAGCTAAAAAGCGTACCACGGTATATTTTTGAATAATTGCTCATTCAGTTAAAAAAAGTTTAAAAATTAAACATTATTGTTGTAAGTATGTACATAGAGAAAGCGATTACTTATATACGAATAATTAAAAAAAAAAAAACTTTTAATTTATTTTTCACTGCCAAAGCAGTTCTTGCCTACAAATTCATTTTAGCGTTTCCTTGTTGAGTATATTGCTGACGAATAGTATATCTCATTTTGTTTTAGTTATTAATTTGGTTGTATCTAAAGAAGCGTGTAGCGATGTAATATAGTAAAGTGAGTTACGATTCCGTTGGGGTCGACGAGCAGCAAGTGCTTGTGCTGGCCCTTCCTGGCGCCCGTCAGCACGAATTGACCCGCGCACGCGAGCGAATCGCGCACCAGAAACTCTCCATCGCGCACCACCAACTGTTCCGCGGTGGCCCTGGAAATGGGCCCGTGGTACCAGGGCTCGGAAGAGAGGAGTGCGGTCTGCGCTGCGGCCGACAGCGGCTCTTCCGTCGGCGACGACGCGCACGCTGACGCGCACGCCGACGCACACGCCGACGCCGTGGACGACGTCGACGCGCTCGACGCCGTCACCGACATCGCCGTGAACGGCTCTGGAATCCAACAGACACTATTACATACCACACCGACACCGAAGCAAGCGTATCATGTAAAACATGTTGCTATGCAAACACCGCAAGCGCATATTATTTATCACGGCGTCAAGTCAATCAAGCCACCCGTCTCAACTCACTTTTCGACAGACTGCCAAAGCGGCAACATATTATAAATTTTATTTGTAATTAAACCATCAGAAGTCAACTTTTGGTTTTTTTATAAAGGCTCTGTTATGTTAAATACAAACTTCATTATTTTTTCAAGTAATTAATTTTATTATAAGAAAATTTCTTTTCATGTTGGACTCAATCGGACAACCCCATACTAAGTGCAAATGCTAGAAGACATTCCCGTAAGGGTCACTTCTTATTCTCACTCTCAAGGATCACGCTGATATTTAGAAATGAATTCAATTTGAGATGAACAGTCGTAAGTTACACTTACGCATATCAAATATGTCGGTGTTGTGGTTTTGTAAGAGAGCGGTGGGCGGCGTGCGCGGAGGTGGCGTTTGATTCACGTAGTGCCTCACGCTTTCTTCGCTTCTGTCAAATAAAAACATCATCAAAATCACGGACGCATAAAAAAAGGCGGACAGAATTTCAGCAAGACAATACTGAGACACTATTTATGAGTGAGTGAATCTAGAGTTGCTAGGTTAGCCAAATGTTTACCAATAAAACACAGTAAAAAAGAGAAAATATTTTAATAGTTCAAAATTTTATTATTCCTACTGATTAACATCCCAAATGCTGAGTATTTTTTTTTATAATAGTGTCTTTCACTTTGAGAGATTTTTGAAATTTGCTCTAATTTGGAGATTGATTATTTGGATCCAGTCATTTCTCCTTACTACATTTTCGACAGACTCTAGGTATTCAAGGGATTTTTGTAGCATTCGTTCCTAAGGTGAAAATATTATCCTAGTAATACTCAGGTCACTTATCCTACTAGCATAACTTACAAGGAACCCTTCTGAGTTTCTAGCTACACAATTCATAATAGTTAATAATCTAGGCAATCATGGAGAGAAACACAGCACTTCGTTTCAGCAGAGAATCCATTGAAAGATCTTTTTTTTTGGATGGAGGCACCACATACTCGTAGTACGGAGAGCCCACAGCCACTAGGGCCAGAAGGTTCTTAAGTGGAGGCCCTGGACCAAAAGCAAGCGTAGGATGTCCAGTCCACCCACAAGGACAGACAATCTGATCGACATTGGACCCAGGCTGCTTCTGAACAGTTCTATTGGAAAACTATGGGAGAGGCTGAAATGATGATGATGGCTTTGCTTGTGTTGTTGTAGCAGTAACACTAAGGGCCGGCGAACATTGGAGGACGTATACGTGCTTTTAATATAATCAAATTTCATTGTATTATGCTAAGGAAACAATCAGCGTACTTCGGCATTCCGACGGCACCATAATACAATTTAATTTGAATTATATTAAAAGCTTAAAATGAAAATTTTTAAATACTTTGCCGTTCCCTCTTCCACTTTGCGCTGACCCTATGGAGAATGCGATCAGAATGAAGAAAATACATACGAAGGCATAGGTACGATCGGTGCGAGGGGCGGAGGCGGCGGATGTCGATGCGACGTCGTCTCCGGGGGCATCTTGTCCGGCATGTCATTGTAATACTCTCTATCCTCTATCACTGAATTCTGACCCGGACACAGGTTACGAGATCCATTTATGTTCAACCTGAAATTGTGTCATTGACATGTATTCGTAAGTGTGTAACTCATCAAAAAACTTATATCAAAATACATGAATTTGCTAATCCTGCTCGGGGATTATGTCGGTCAGTTATATCTAAATTTAATATTTTTCACAAACATTAGCAAGATGAACTGGCAATAATAGAATAACCTAGCAGTAGGAAGAATTTTCAATAAATTTTCAATAACAAATACATATTTATTTTTATTATACTTCGTCCCTGTTGAAAAATGAGAAAAACACCACCCCAATTTTTTATATTTTATGTAATCCCTCAGGAACCTAACATATGTTAATCCAAGAAATAAACTATCTGTGTGCCAAATTTTCATCCAAATCCGTTCAACCGTTTTTGCATCAACTCTTTGACACCAACAATATTTTGTTGCATGTGACAAACATCCATACATACACCTCTGATGATATTTTCCAATATTTGTGGGTCCTTGAAGGTGGTTATAACCGATTTTCACTATTATTACATGTATTTAAAATTAATTTCAATAAGTATAAAGTAAAAAAAAAAAAACGAGTAATAAAACTAACTCAACATCAAATAGGAAAAAGTATGTATAAAAGTTTGAATTCATTTCATGCACTAAATTAGAAGAATCTTGAGGGGTGAGTCATGACTTTATTTATCATACAACCCAATGAAGCTAATTGATTGCCATATCTAACATGAATCATCTATGTTATAACCATCATTGTAGATAATGAATTCTATGACTGTAAAATTCACTAAATATATGACAAACTGGTAACAAATATCATGAAATTGATAGGTTTACTAAGGAAAAATATTTTATTAAATAAAATAACTAGGTACTGAAAGTAGCTCTTGACAAATCATTGGATTTTTTAAGAGCCCATTGGATGGGTGGTTAGTGTGCTTGCCCTACACTGCCTCTGCCTTGTGGGGTCCCAGGTTCGATGCCCAGCAAGGTGAACTTTGGAAAGTAGCGACAGGGCTCACTGCTTATTGCAATCATTTGGGTAGCCTGTATGGCGGCAGTGACTATCCCTTTACAGAAGACCACTGCGAAATAACAGCATGTGTGCTGTTGTGTTTTAGCGAGTGAGTAAGTAATGCCAGAGCTTATTTTCCTATCCTTTTCCAATCCCTTATCCTTAGTCCTACTATGGTCGGCACCACACTTGCGGCATTGTTTGTGTTAGTTATAGGCAGTAGTCACCTACCATCAAATGGACCATAAGTCTGTCTGTCAACTTTAACAAACAAAAAAATTGAGAGATCACATGAATACAATAAAAGAAAGTTCACATTAAATAAACTATAGAATTTATTGAATTATTTATTTTCAATTCTGAAAATAATATTTGAACATGTTAGGTACTTACGATGAAGGTTTCGTCAAGAATTCCTTAAATCTCAATTCAAATGCTTGTCCTATAGTGGCAATTACATCTTGTGCCAACCGTCCACCACATTCAAGTACATAGCAAGCCCTCCACTCGGACGGAGGAGCTGATTTGGCTACGTAAGCTACAAAATCCAGTGTGTCAGTGTCACCACCTGATGCAAACGACACACATGGCATATTGTGTCTAGCTACAGTCTCCCCACCTTCTAAAGCTGCTAAAGTAATAGCTTTTGAAGATATAGTCAGTGCTACATTGGAGCCGGAGTGAGCCATTCGTGGCTTTGCTGCAAGTGCACGAGAGGCTGCTTGACTGATCCTACGCTTCTTATCAGCTGTTCTCAAACCAGCCGCAGAACAAACACGAGCTATACATTCCCTGTAAGTAAATAATTTTAGATTAAATAATAATAATAATCTATTTTCAGTATACAAGAGAGATTCAGTTACTTGAGGTAAAGAGATATGAGAAAGAAATATATAATAGGTCCTGCTAATCCATGTCATAATGATGAACTTTGTATAGTCCATGCAAAAACCAGAATGAAAAAAATAAATAAGTGCCTTTTGTAATAAATTATAGAAAAAGCTCATTATTCCCTCAATAACTTTGTATATGATCAAAATCTATTACTAATATTATAAAGCTGAAAAGTTTGTTTGGTTGAACTCGTTAATCTCAGGAACTACTGGTTCAAATTGAAAAATTATTTTTGTGTTGGATAGTCCATTTATCGAGGAAGGCTTTAGGC
This sequence comes from Synanthedon myopaeformis, assembly GCA_944738685.1. Taxonomy (NCBI): domain Eukaryota; kingdom Metazoa; phylum Arthropoda; class Insecta; order Lepidoptera; family Sesiidae; genus Synanthedon; species Synanthedon myopaeformis. The sequence goes on along the minus strand of OX122914.1, from coordinate 9,695,934 downwards.
TATATAACATTTTGAATGCAGACAAATTCATGGGCACCAGCTAGTATTATATAATCCAAATGCTTTATTAATCTGAATGGGGTATATATTTTGGGTGTTTAGATTATCAAGGCCCTTCTGTAGATTTAATTGATTTTAATTACTCACTTGGCTACTTGTGATCTTGTTTCAAAATCCAATTTCTTCATAGATGTCAAAACTTCCATACAGCCGATATACTGCAAGGATATTTGAAAGTATATTTAACACTCTTCTATAAATGTATGCTAGATACTGCAATATTTGAAAATATGTTTAATACTCTTCTATAAATTTATGCCAGATACTGAAATATTTGAAAATATGTTTAAACTCTTCTACAAATGTATGCTAGATACTGCAATATTTGAAAATATGTTTAATACTCTTCTACAAATGTATGGTAGATACTGAAATATTTGAAAATAAGTTTAATATTCTTCTATAAATGTAATGCTAGATACTGCAAGGATATTTGAAAGTATATTTAATACTCTTCTATAAATGTATGCTAGAAAAATTACATTGGACGTCCGGTTTCTCGGTGACATATGTAAGAGATACTTCACATATGTCACACAGGAAACTTACCCTAACTGCATATGTGATGCCGTCGCTTGCCAGAACCGAATCGGGATGTAGCCAGCCGCGCACAGGCTTAGCCACAAAAGAGCTGTTATCTGCCATTTGTGCTGTTAAACTGTCACAGAAAAACCCAACACTAATACCAGACGATATTCTTCACACTTCACCCACCACAAGTTATTTTATATGCGCTTTCATTGTAATTCAAATTTATAATTCACTTAACACGACACGTACTGTTTTTTTCTTGATGTTAAGCCAGGTCGACGCACTTTGATGTAATTCAAATATTTAACACTATTGTTTGAAACATAATTACGTTTCCTTTGATAAAAATGTGAGAATAAAGCACAAAAACTGTTCATAAAATGTATGTGATTTTATGTGTACTCCACTCCACACGCAACCAACTTACAACTTTTCCGACAATTTTCTGACAGTTAGCAACTTCGCCAACTTCAGCAAGCAAAGCAAAGCAAACACGAATTAACGAATGAATGACAGTTTGACTGCTGACACATTAACACAGAGTACTTTATATAACAGTTGTTGACACATGAATTTCTTTACATTCTGTTTTACGCAATTTCGTTATGTTAAACTAAAGATAAAAGAACCGTTGAAAACAATGATAAGGGGATGTGCAGGCCTTTTTTATGGCAGAACAAATATTTTAGGACATACTCAAGAATGTCCTCCTTAACACCCTTACCAGAGTGTAGGGGAATCAGGTTTAGCAGTTTTAAGTTACTGCTAAAACCAGATTTCTGAAATTAAGGGCAAGTAAGAAGTAGAAATAGGTTATCACATTGCATGCAGTAATATTAGACCGAAAAAGCTTTTAAGACGCCAACTTACTTAGAATACTTATTTTTAACGACTCATACCGACCCTACAGGACTATCAAGACGACACTTGACGATTTTTATCTATTTTAACAAAATCTGGACAAGAAATATCATCTTGCTTAACTTATCTTAGTAACATATCCAATAACTAAGGACAAAGAAAAAATACTTAGATTTTTTATGTATAAGCCTAATAACATACAACTCACAATGGTGAGCTCACTGCGAGATCTCAGGAATTTAGATTTTAAGTCGCATCTTAATAACCATTTGGAAGCAATCGTAAAAAGAGTATTTTAACTTTATTATCTCAGACCCTTTTAATTATTTTTCAAATATACTCTTGCTGTGTTTGGAATACTTTATACAACAAATACGTGGACCAGATTCAAAAGATGAGCTTAAACTTTTGTGCTCTTTTCACTAATGATTTCACAAAAGTCGACTTCCCAGTTACGCTATCGATACCCCTCAGTTACATGATGCAGTCAATTTAAAGCTCTGTGCATAGCAAAATATTTCATGGTGAAGTCAATTGCACCGAAATAATTAACGAATTCTATACACCAATACGGTATGTTGTCCTACGATGACACAGATACCTACTTTATTTGCAACTGGTACATGCAGGACTTACATTTTACGCTCGCATCTGCGTCAGCTAGTTGTAAATTATAATTTTTTTTATTGATCTCAATATACTTGCTCTTTCAGCTAGTCAATTTAAAAGAAGGAATATTGAAAAGAAGGACCCTGCCCTATACCTAAACCTACCTATCTTACTTAGCGACGACACCTATTCTGTCATAACTTTTCTATCCCAAATGATTACTTAAAATGTATTTATCGTTTATTTATATTTATTTATAGATTTGTACTTTTAGATGTTAATTAAGTATAAATAAATGTCATTTTAAAAGTATTAAGTTTCAGAAAATCTACCTTTGCCTGTGTACCTAATTACTTATTTAATTTACATGTGGTGAAAAATATAGTTGACTATACTTTCTTTGAGGTAAAAGATTCAACTGTTTCTCTGGTATTAGTAATGAATTATTTATTTTCCAAAGAAATAAATAAAGCAAATACGAAAATCAAATAAATTAAAAAAAATAATCATGGCTGAAATATCTTTCCTCCAAAAGTACACAACAATATTTTGTTGGTTTAATTTCAACAAGAAAACCGCCCGGAAAGTTAAAAACACTTGTTAAAGTACAAACAAAATATACTGTTTCGGTTAAGTGAAAAAGCCGACTCGAATCTGTTGTCTTTAATAACGTTATATGAATAACAAAGTTGGGTCGTTTAGGAGTTTTGTCCCGGTGGTGGGTAAACGTTTATTTTTATTGTCCAAAATCTACCCTTGGACATTAACGTAATAGCCGCCGCGAGGATTGAGCTACGACTTGGATTGCATTCACACCGTAAACAATTCATGACATTTCATGAAGTTGAAGCACGCATAACAATCCGTTTCTTAATTTGGAAGAACAAAGTGAAAAGCTACTTTGGCGATTATGTAAACAGCTCTGTCAGTATAAGGTAAAATAAATATAATAAGCAGTATCTTATTCTCAGTTGGTTATGTGAACTTCTACCATTGGGCAAACTCACTAATGTTATAAATTCGAATGTGAATTTGTTTGTTTATTATGCTTTCACGCAGAAAAGAAGGCCAGAGCTGATCGCTAGTACAAATTATAAAATAAAGTCGCTGCTCGCTTCTATCTGTTTCTTCTTCTAAGCCACTCAACGAATTTTGATACCGTTGAACGAGAAAGGTTTGTGTGTATAATTTGCAGAAAAAAAAATTCAACCTTGCGGTTCGCCACAAATATATTATAATTTGCAAAAGCTAGATACGGTGAAAACGCGCCCATCGTAGCCCTTCGTAGCGGCGTAGCATCGTTGCTTTGGGCGGGCGCGCGTGCGTCAGTCGGCTAACGCCGCGCGTAGCCGGTAGACGCTCGGTATGCGTCTCCCCATTCGCCGTCTGCACTATCCATCACCAACGCATTACCGCGCGCCCCTGTAAGTTATTTACTTATTACATTATTTACTTAATGCTCTTCAAAAAACACATGCACTTTCATTGAGAAAAATACACGGAAGGAAACGTACGTTTCCGCACGTGGAGATCTATATTCACCGGCGGCGCTCTGCCTTCCCGACGCACTGTAACAAATGAGCGGTTCGTTCGATAGCCCACTGCCCCTGTGAGTGGTATACAAGTGAACCCTTCAGAAGGGTTGCTGAATTCAGATTAAAACGTTTTGTATTGAATTTACTCGTAGAACGATTCATGTAATGCCATTTTTTGGTAAAATTTTTAACTTTAGGTTAATTTATTATTTTATTTATATAAGCCAAATTTAATATGTCACAGTACTTAAGTAAACTTAAAATTATTATAACATAAAATATACATATATGTACAATTTACCACTTCTCGCCTGGGGCTGAATATATGGACAAATGTATTAAAATTTCAACAACACCGAGCAAATAAATTACTGAATTTAAATTTGAAGCGGTCCATAGGAAACATTTATACGTATATTAGACCAAATATATTTATGGGAAAATAGTAAATTACAAGACATTGAAGTAATAAAGTTTTAGTTAGTATAGTGTACATTGTGATAGCACACCATACAATTTCTGTTCGCCTGGTGCTCGTTGCGATAAAGCCGCTTTTTTCAGCCTTTTTAGATAGCACACAATTCTCACGAGACTGCGGACATGCAGACGCAGCCTGAAAGCGGCCTGCAATTAGCCCGCAGACTGGCTGCCGCGACACCGCATCCTTTCAATTCTTGAGAGCAATTTTTCAAACCAAACGAGGTGCCCATTTGTAAACGTATTCCTTCGCGATCTCTTAATTTATTTTTCCCTTGAAATTTTCTTCTATTTACAACTTAAGGGCCGGTTATTAATTCAGCGAGTTTACTGTGAGCTTAGAAGCCGTCCGTGAGCTCTATTCAAAATATTTTTATTTGAAATTTTATTTAAGATCCCCTTAATTTAGTTATGTCTTTACAGTTAAAAGTCGTTTTAAACGCTGATTATAATGTAGATTGATTAATCTACATCATATCATTATATCTATACTAATAATATTAGTTATTAGTCTAATATTATAAGCAGAGAAGATTTGTATGTTTGTAATGTATATACTCAAAAACTACTGGACCGATTTTGAAAATTCTTTCACATATAGAAATTTACATTATAAGCGAGTAAAATAGGCTATATTTTATAAAGTTACGCGGACGAAGTCGCGTGTATCTGCTAGTATTTATCTATACTAATATTATAAGGAGGAAAGATTTGATTGTTTGTTTGTTTGCATTGAATAGGCTCCGGAACTACTGGACCGATTTGAAAAATACTTTCACTGTTGGGACTATGTCACAAGTCTATATTTTATAAAGTTACGCGGACGAAGTCGCGGGCAACAGCTAGTATATAATAAACGAATCATATATTTATTTCAGACATTTACATTATTTATACATTGTCAGAAACTTCCTTTTAAGATTGCAAAGCCTGTGCATGGAAGCTCCAAAGCCATGAGTTATGACTTTGGAGCTCCAAACTCCAAATTTATGAGTAAAAGTCTAATTTCTATGTTAAAAGCAACTCTCTATAACCACTAAGATACTCTCTATTATTCTATTACCTCAGAACCACGGCTAATATTGTTATCCCTTCCTTTCCGCTTTGTACGAGTATATAATAAGATACGAGTAAAACCTCCAAGTCTCCAGGGATATTATCAAATTTATATAAGTATTATAACTATGTGTATACGTAATACGGGTTGGGTAGGGAGAGAAGTTTGTATGTTTAGGATAATCTCAGTTTCATCGCTTCGGTGATTTATGATAGAGAAGTAAGACGGAAATTATTTTTAATGTTTGATAAGGATAGCAATTATATTAAGAGTGAGATTGACACTTCATTTATCTTTCTAATATTAGAGTGAGCAATCTAATGTTTTATTATCCATTTTAATTTTACTCATAAAATTTTCTTTATTACAATGGATACGATAGAATCAGAATTGGACTTTTCTGTAAATATACTGTTTAGTCTAGAGACTGTTTGAGATCCTGATATGGTCCAAGTTTCGCATGGATGCAATTTTTTTTTGCAAATTATACACACACACCTTTCATTAGTGAAAATCGCATCAAAATCCGTTTGGTGGTTTATTAAATAACGTAGAGTAAATAGTACTTTACTCCAAACAGAAACGGTCTCCTGGGTAGGGTGATTGTTACAAACCATTCAATCCAATAGATTGTGAAGGCATGCAAGCCAAATGTCTACTTGAGGGTATGTGCATATAGACCCCTAGAAACACAAGCAACACTTGAATCTCTCGAATGCATTAGTCCTTGTTTGTACAAAATATATAGTAAACTAGATAAGATTTTTTTAAAACTCGCTCAGGTTTGTAGATACCTAACCAATTGCGTGTCATAATGTATCATATTCACATCACGAACATAGAAAATTTGTATTTTTGTATGTTTGTAATGAATAAACTCAAAAACTACTGAGCCGATTTTAAAAATTCTTTCACCTATAGAAAACTACAATATCAGCGAGTAATATATAGGCTATATTTTATAAAGTTACGCGGACGAAGTCACGTGCCACAGCAAGTTTTTTATAATAAGAGGCGAAAAATTCTGTTGTTCAACAAGATCGTAGTGTTCAGCATTAATGTATTTTGCAATTTAAAATAAGAATTATATTTTCACCTTGTCAGAGGGTGCTGCTTATCTTAATAAATGTGGCGTCTACGTATATATTAGGTAAAATATGATGTGGTACAAAACGGTGCAAGTCTTTGTTGTTGGCTCCACCTTTCAGTCCTAATTACATGATTAATGTTCAGATTAACGCAATTAAACAGACAGTGGGGGTGACAAATTTATACCATAACGTTAATTTCACGGGGAAAACTTAGTTTAGAAAGACGCTTTTAAACGAAATTCAAAAGCGGTTACAATTAAGTCATTCCTAAGTTCAAAAGAAATCTACAAATGAATACAATCTACAGATTTTAGGGGCGTCAAACTATGTGGAAATGTTTTCAGTTTTGTTTTACGGTAGAACAAAACTAGAAGAACTATACAGAATAGACCTAAACATTTTATGACACAAAGAAATCTTCAACAGAATATTATGTCTTTGAAAAGTAAGGGCGGTATCATTCTAAATTGATTTACTCATCTTGAAGGCGAGTTATAAAAATGCTTACCTATTGCTTTTATTATACCAAGCCATTTCCGAACAGGCTTTTATCGATTTCTCTTTTCACTCTCTTCCATTCAAGGAGACATTTCGCATAAATGAATATTAATTTATAAATTAAATAGCGACGCCGTAGTTTCTAATGATTGGTTTTTCAAATGTATTTTTTATAATGGTTTGTTAGGGTTTGTTTCATTGTTCTTATATTTAATAATTTAAGTAGGACTAATTTTATATTTTCGCCAGTTTCTGATTTTTTTGTCTCAAAGAAATAGACGCCTTAGGTAATACATTATACCTATTATGTGTAGATTGTAAACGTGTAAGAAAAATTCATATTTTATGGTTATTAAAATTTATAAATTCTCACTGTAATAAAGGTATTTTATTTAGAAGAACAGTTGTACAAATGGATCTTAAATAATAAATTCTATACAGTAGATTAGTAGATCATATTTATTAAATTGTTAATTTAAAAAATGTACGCATTTCTTAATGGCGTAATGCGTATAGATAGGACGGAATATATATTATAATTTATTAAGATCTCAATTGTACTCACATATAAGAAAATAATAATGATTTAAGTTTTAATAAACATAATTGGAATGAATCGTAGCCCTACGGCCAGGACATCTCAGTTTATCGTTTTCATGAAAAACTGAGATGTAGAAATTTTAGATGATCCCTCGAGAACAGGACTTTTTTCTGGTATTATTTCATGACGATCTCATTTATAATATTCAGTTAGGATATAAAGGTAACAGTAAAGTTAATAGAAAGTCTGATAGGCAATAAAAAGCATTAAGGTGGAAATTGAAGTTAAATTGAAAAACCCTTATCATCATTCTTCTGAAGAAGAGACCATTTTGCCGAATGTAACGGTGCGTATATTATACGCATTCAGATTGATTACGCTCGCATCCACCAACAATGGGTTCGTCGATTCTTTCATTACGAACAACCCCATCGTTTAATAAAACGTATCAATTTTTGATTGAATCATTGAGGCCTCTGAACGCTGGAACCAAATACGTGCGTTTGTCGACTCTTATTGATACGATTCCAAAGGTTATAGCATTTGTTTACGTCTTTTCTTTATTACTTGCGGCTGAACAATGTTTCGATTGTCGAGTCAAGTCCGAACCACAATTTATATGTTTGCTTTGGCCACATTATTCAACTTGAGAAAGAGCCCTTTGTCGAAGTCTACTTTTATTGTCACTTACGGTCAAAGTAATTACCTTTGTCAAAGAATACGACTTTGCCTATATATAAGTGGTTGTGTGTATGGTATCCAAACTCTTTACATTAAAAACATTTTTTTTTTAAATTACCTATCTGTCTATATTCTACATATACTCTATATTATATTTCTATACTTACTAACAAATATATTTTTTTTCTGAATTGACATTTTTTTTTTCGGAGGTTTGGGTACAAGTACCTATTGGAACCCACATTTCTACCCTAAACATATTTGGAAGATGATCAAAACAATTTAAATTTAATAAAAAAAACTCCATAAAGCTTTAGTATTAGAGCGATTCTGTACAAAAAGTAATTTTACTGTCCGGAGATCCGATTTTTTACGGTCCGATATGGCACTCTATTAATTTATATACTAGCTTGTGCACTATACGTAATAATTTTACCGTTCGACATTTTACTTTTCCCCATTCCGGACCATTTTTTTTCCAGTCCGAGATGACAGCAATGAAAGACGTGTTCATGCTTGTGAACTGCGTCCGCGAGCCGTATTATTCATGAGCGGGCAGCGCGGGCGCGGGGAAGGGGGGTGTGTGTGTCGCACGCAAAGTAGTCTAGTCAACAAATTCGTATTCGTGTTAAATAGTGATAAAGCTTCTAAAAATATTACTATTATATAAATAATCATTTAAGATTGTTTTTCTTCAAAAATTATAATTGGCATTTCTCAACAGATCTGCAAAAATTTTTTTTTTAACAATAAATTCATTGTCTATTAAGTTAACAATTTGTTATAAACAAATTCTGATTGTCATTATACATTTTTTCTAATACTAAAAAAAGAACGTCTTTGTTTTGTCTTCGTAGAGTAATAAAGCAAGCTACTGCCGACGTTCCAAGAAACACATAGTTCCTAGCGTAATTACACGTGGGTGGCGTGTAGTTTCAAAGAGAGCTAACCCTAAACTGCGCCGCACATCCGAGAAAAGATGGACAACTGCACAAGCCAATCATCCGTTTCTTTCATGCCGCAGCGGACCGGAAAAAATCGGATCTCCGGACAGTAAAATTCATTGTAGTGCTCAATCGCCCTTAAAGTGCATCGACACAATGTAAATAAGTCAACGTTTCCGACGCCGCTGCTTCTACAACTGCTATCGTTCAGTAATGGATTGCTAATATTAGCTAAATCTCAAAAGCTTACACCCTTTCCCGCTTTGGCTAAGCCCCGAGTTCATCCGTCTTTTCTAAAGCTATTCGTTTCACAACTTCGACAAGGGTTGCGAACGTCAACGCATTAGTAAAGTACTACGTGTCTACATTTAAGTGGGGTTGAATGGAATTGTAGAAGATTGCGGAGTAATTGTGATTGATTTTGGAATAGCGAAATCCATTTGCGGTCACGAAATAGTTTCCGAACGGACGGAGTCCTGTTTTGCATAGTAATGGGCGGTATTTCCCCGAATTTTATGTGAAATAGACAGATTGTTTCGATTTTGTCGATGCGTAGTTTTATTTTTTAACGCGAGTATATAAAAAGTATACAATTCCTGTAATGCAGAAAGTAAAAAAAAGTGGGAAAACTGGCAAATTTTGGGCATATCATGCACGGCAAGAAGTATGATCTTCTGCAGCTGATCACGCAAGGAAAAATACAGGGTAGTCGCATGTCAAACATACTTCCTAGCTTAAAAATCTACGTGAATATGGTCCAAGTACCAGTACCTTTATTATGAGTTTACAATCACCGCACTCGCTAGCGAGAGGGTAAAACATTTATATTAAAAACTGTCAACTGTCAATGTCAAATTGACAATTTTCCAAATAAATATTTTATGCTCTCGCTAGCGATTGCGGTCATTGTAAACTCATGGTAAAGGTACTTATCGCTATTCGATTCAGATAACCGAACTCCGGTAGGAGATGGCACCTAGAGAAAATAAAAAAAACATGTCAGTCGTTGGACTGCACGTCAGAAGTGAAAACTAAGCTTCCCAAAATTATTGATCGCAAGAAATTCCAGAGAAAATATATATATGACACTGACACACAATGACAATAATAAATAGAACATAATTATTTAACATAAACTTCATAATGACAGATCATTAAAAAGGTTTGATGTTGATATGAAACTATTTTATATGAAACATCTCAAAAATTTTTCTTTTTTTAAATACCAGCTACATCAAAGCTTACATTAGGTAACATGACATCCCATCTCAAAAATTGTCTTTTTTTTTAAATTTCGGTTGCATTACGTAACAGTGACGTAACATGACACTGTCACGAGTTCAATGATTTTATCACATTTCAAAAATGCCCAACGCGCCTAAAGAAGTTTTCACTTCAAAAAGTAGATAATGCCTATGGAAATAGTTAAGATATTCTCTGAGTAATGGTGCATTTGATGATAAAAGTCTTGTTAACACAAAAGTTTTTAGCTTTATATATTGCTTTTTGTCTCATTAAAAATAAGTTCAAGAATTAAGGTTGTAGAAATAAAAGTTTTTGTCAAAATTATAGCAGATACTTCGATTTTAGATATAGACGCATTTATAGCACTAGAGATCATTTATAAAGTTTTATAGGTTCCCTTCTATATTATGGCTGCTCTTTATTGAGGCAATGTGGTACTTTGCAATCAAAATGATATGCACACTTTTGTTGGGTTTCTTCATAAGTCCTTAAATGGCCAATATAACGCCAATAATAACGAACTCCTTTCGTTTCATGACACATTCCTTCGTTAGAAATGAAGAGGGGAGTAGACGCCCTTTTTTATTATCAGTGTCTCGAGTTTCTTGAAATACGATCCGGCGAAGGCTCAGACAGTGACATCGACGCGAACCATTTCTCCCCCTCCGTTTACGGCCGCCTCTTCTGTCGAATGAAATGACGGCGTGACGATAAAACATTTTATGCCACTACTTTTGTTTACTTCAAAACACTGGGCTTTGATGACAGGAAAAATATGGGGCTGGTTGTGAAAACAATTGTTTTACCCTACACATGTTTAATGTACTTGCAAACATTGAATCGCTTTTGTTTTCTCATTTTTCATGTGTGTAGGTGACAGATCAGACTTCTCAAACGTTTTCTCTTCAATTGTATTTCAATTTTCCATTGAGTTTTCTTATTCTATGTTAAATTTTCATGTTTTATCGCTTAGAAGCGACGACACATTGTCACTTTCATTCTTAAAACCCTTTCTTTGTGCTCGCATCTTCAGAAACCGTCGTCGTCATGTTGTTATTAAGCGTTGAATGAATTCCTCACCTGACCTACTTTCTTACTTGAGGGCTGCTTATGTTGATGTTATTTAGAAGGCACTAATTAAAAATGTTGTCACATCTTTTTAAACAGTACAAAGCGAAATGCTAAAATACGTCAGTTTAAAAGCATTTTCAGCAAGTCATAATAAGATAGCATCGTTTGTGTCAAGAACATCTTTAGGGCTTAGACCCCATTTGTTTATTTTATACAAGCGCACGAATGTATTTTTTAATGTATATATATAAATTTCCTCGTGTAGGTATCGCTCGTATCAAAATCTGTTGGGTAGTTTACAACGACCCAACGGATGTAACTTATACTTAACGAACTTACAAGTATTGCTTTAGGTGCCGAAGACGGCATGCTGGGCGCGCGGCTCAAGTCATGGATGGAAGCGCAGCTAGGGCGGGCGAAGAAGCGTAAACAGAAGCAACCACGCCAGATCATAACGACCACGTCTACCGGTCCTCCGCCTGCTCCACACCTCTCTTCGCCAGAGAGCGCCTACAGCACTGGATACTCCACTGACGGCACATCACCTGGCGCCCCTCCAACAGTTCTCGCAGCTCCATTGGTAGCCCCACCACCGCCACCGACTCCACCAACCACACACCTCTATCACGAACCCGCCAAGGTTTGTACAAGTTATTTATTGAAACATTAATTTCATGAAAAGTTAATAGGTACTAAGAATTAATTCAAGCATATAATTGGAGTGAGTCAGTTAAAAGAGAATATGTGTCTGGTAGGTAAGTTGATAAAAGCATAATTTATATCATAAAAGTAGATTTAACAAGTTATACTTAGTGGATACATATTTAACTTGTAAAATATAGTTTTCCAAAGTTTTCAAAAGTACTTAGTAGCTAATTTATTACTAGGTATATACTTGTTTACTAAATACTAATATTTTTAGCCCTACGCAATATAACTTAACGCCATCGTTCTTGAAAAGAACTCTTTCCTGAGTAACCCTTAAAAGCGGCCTTTACACTTGGCCAAATTTAGTGCAATAAATTTAGACAGTCTTCCTAAATGCCTTTACCTACACTTGTCTAAATTCAGTCTTATTCAATTAGTCCAATAAATTTAGTCATGAGTAAAGCCGTTATTCGATTCGATCTTAACAAGTGTTCAAAATTTGAACTTAGTGTATTTCAATTATTAATTTTGACGGACATGAAATTGTCATTTGTTTTACTAAAAAAAGGTAATATGCTTGGCACAGTTCACCCATAATACTTTGGTATAGAATTTACTAATCCAATAAAAAAAAACTAGTTAAATATATTTTACAGTTAAAAAATGAATAAACTGCAATTAAATAAACTCAATTAATTAATAAATAATTCATTAATTGTAATTAGGTAATTAATTAACTGTGTAATTAGATTAAATGTTCACAACAATTACAATTCTGGTATTAAATAAAATATATCAACGTCATAATTTTCTGACACGCAATCAGAAAAAAAAAATAAAAAAAAAATATACCTAGTTAAAATTAAAAAAGATGGAACATTTTAATCAACTAGATTGCAATATCAAGTCGACATTAACTCCCTGAAATCCCTTTTGACATAATTACGTTATAAATAGACCCGTATCCGTATATCCCTAGTATCGATCCCAATGTATGGCAGGCAGGCAAGCTTTACTTCATTAATTAACTAGACCGGATGAGTCGGGGAGGTAGCCTTTTAGCAAAGTTAAATAAAGCCATAATCGCCTTTTATTTTAGAACAATGGAGCTTAAAACGGAATCGATTATAAAGCTCGAATCCCTTTTTATTTTTCCTCTATTATTTCCTATCATAATACTTTGTTTACAAATTCAAATGATAGCAATTTAACTATACCTAATTCGCATAATGCTCAACAGATGGCGCTGAGCGCATGTCTTAAATCGCGCTATCGTTTCGTTGTAGTTAAATCGTGGCGTAATAAGTAATTTAATAGTGGTATTCCTTCCTTGTCTCGGGGAGCATAGTGCACAGTGATCGTAAAGTGAGGGCACTGATGCTGACACCCACATATTTTACCCGCGTCCGGCTGCCGGAAGGGAGTCCGAACGCAATTTTTGACAGGCCCTTTTACTTCACAAAGGGCTTAAACTTAAAAAGTAAAGTATTATTATGAATTATAATGTTGATGTTGATTCATTTGATTGATTCATTTTTCACAATAATTAATTAATACAAGCAAGTTAAATAAACCCGCGCTTGGGACTGACCCGTTTGACCAGTGATATTTATATACAATATCTGTTTTTTACTTTGAGAAACCCAAATAAATTATGAATAGGTATTTATTTATAATGAATTTGGAGAAGCAAAAAATAATAGTAAAATGCATAGTTTAGAGTGTGTTAGCACACGGAATAATTTTTGCTGTTACAATTATAATAATTTAAATAATAAACACGCCATTGCACATATTGTCCGCTAGATGTCACTTTTAATGAAAGAATTTGTTAATATTGACGAAAATATTAAGCGATTTGAAGTTGAATATATTATTCATCTCAATTGTTATAAATAAATAAATATTTTTTTCATCGCGTCAAATCTTATCATGGGTGTTCTATTTTTAAATATAAATTTGTGTTAAAAGCACTAAATATATAATAAAAAAAGTTCAACCTTAATCCTAAACAATTTCATCATTCAAATATTTCTCTGCATTGTTTTTGTTTTACTTTCGTTTTGAATTTGTATAATGGCAATGCTTGTATCATTCAGCGTCGATCGAGCATCGGAGTTCGTCGTTGCGTAGCCGAACCTCCAACTGTCTGCGCCACGCCATCGCCTCGCCCACGATGCCGCATCAGGACCAACCCTTGGCTCGGAGCAACTTCACCTAGTGGCAGACGAAAAGCACCGCACTTGATACACCAACAATCTGTGCAGTGTTCTCAACAGCCGCAGTTACAACACGCGCCTTACTCTTTGGACTCTTACCCAACCAAATATGTCACCAGGTGAGAGAATTTATACATAAGTATTAATCGTAATGCAAATGGCAAAGATGCCAATAGATTATTGAAAGATTCTTAATTCAAAGAGAAGCGCGAGGTTAGCTGACTGTTGTAGTTGGTCACCGTCACCGTCGGCTATGTTTATACTAGCTATAGCAGGGGAATGCAATTCCGCTGTGGACTCTTGTTAGAATAGCCTCGTTAGGATAAGGGACAAGGTGAAAGGAATAGGCCCAGGTATGCCTTATTCATGCGCTGAAACCTATGGTCTGCTAATATCTTCTTATGTAAGTGGGACTGCTTCACATAAGAGATTCTTTGACTAAGAAGAGAATTTATCTAAGAAATTAAGAGATCTCAATTACTTAACACTTATACTATAAAAGAGCTTTCTACTTGGCGTTTTATTTAGCTTAGCCTCGTGCCACCTTTAGCGTTTTACTGCCACGTGCCACGATACATTGTTATGAGCAAATTATACAGGAACATTACTTAACTTAATTACTTAATATCAAAGGCCACATAGGACTCGCAATGAAAAAGGTCAATACAATGCGCAATTTATATACATTGTTTACTATCGTGTTGATTTTTATCCAATTTATAATTCTGATGTGTAAAGTTATTTTATATCAAGTTTTTAAATACTCTAATATTTCAAAATACAAAATTTTACTCTATTGTTAATATTGCTAACAAAACGTGGTCATATTCTGGTGCTATATTCAACACAAATGTTTAATTATATAAAAAACTAGCTGTTGCACTCGACTTTGTCCGCGTAACTTTATAAAATATATCTTATGTTTCAAATCGGTCCAGTAGTTTCGGAGCCTATTCAATGCAAACAAACAATCAAATCTTTACTCTTTATAATATTGGTATAGATATTTAACGAAAACATACCTACACCATAATGTAGGTTGTTTCTAGACCAATCAACATATGTTAGTTATAATGTTATTACAGAAAATATAATGTAAAGGAAAGCGGCTTTTCTCTAACCTCGTGTCTAATACACGGATTAGACATACAAAGGGTGCATTCAATATTCGAAACCTTATGAGTCGCGTAATCTTCCCAATCGGTGGCCTAGACAAAGTTTTTATTTATGTAATCTAAAGATGGTTAGTTCAGATTATGGATACGATTTCTGCAGTCAGTTTGGGTTTCATGACACAAAAACCCATTAGTAAATGTTATCATTATCAGCACATAATACAGATATCTCTCTCATGGGTAATCAAAGCCCATGCTTGGACCCAATGTTCCAAACATTTAATATTCGAAATATAATATAGTAGATATTATTTTAATTTAAAAAGATTCCTACAAGTTATAACTACAGTTGATACATAAATCAGAGGTACTAAAAAATAGATTGCGGTCAACTAAGAAATCGGTTCTGTAAAAACTAAGAAAATCTAGATATGTCTACAAACCGCAACTAAAAGTCAAAATTGACCTGATTTCAGATCGCCACATATATCTCCGCAACCTCAGAGATCTCCTTACTACCGAGGAGGAGCTTCTAGCGACGAAGATTGCAGAGGGGTCAGAACGCGAGGAAGAGAGACGGCCATACTATCTGATGCCGATGTGGATTCTGATATAGACACTGGTTTGGATGGTGGCGATGAGGACGAACCCGATGAAACTGCTTCACCAGGAAGAAGACGAGCGAGAAGAAGAAGACCTCCGCGTCGGCCACCTCGATCTGCTGGTATGAACACTTTTACCTGACATTTCTTTGACGGAAGTCTTAAATAGGTAATAAAAGTATTTTTTAGATTTTTTTAAAATACTTTTATTTATATTTTCAATTATACGTAATTTATCTACAGCTGAGATGATGATGATGGTGATGATGCTGTAGTCTTAGTAAAGAAAGTAATTTGTTAAGAACAGATGAAGTGAACGTTATCACACGTAAGAAGCTACTGCAGTTCCTGGCTACCACAATCTTTACAACTTCGTTGTAAAATGAACTTGCAACCGTTAAGAAACATTTAATAAAATATCTATTCGAAATAACAGGTGCTACACCACCACGAGCTCGACGTCGGAATCACGCTCCATCAGCACCACCGGTCCGTGAAAGAGACCCTCATCTCGAGGCCGACAGAGAAGCGGAACGAAAATATCGGGAACTTATACGCGAGGCGGAGAAACTGCTCGTGACGGTTTCAAGAGCGCCACTAGAACCACCGCACAACCCACGCATCAGGGAACTTCGGGCCACAGAGGTTAACAATACCTAATCATATTATAATGCCACTCCTCAAAATTCCTCAGCGTCTCAAAACAAAAGTTTTCGACAAATGTGTGTTGCCAGTGATGACAT
Source organism: Synanthedon myopaeformis (assembly GCA_944738685.1). NCBI lineage: Eukaryota > Metazoa > Arthropoda > Insecta > Lepidoptera > Sesiidae > Synanthedon > Synanthedon myopaeformis. The sequence goes on along the minus strand of OX122914.1, from coordinate 9,679,406 downwards.
ATAGCGTGACATAAAACGTGGTCTCTAACTATGGGCCTCGTAAGAAAGCTCAACGTCGCTCTATGATCTTTGGAGAGTGTGTGCTAATTGCCGCCTTCCAATTGTTTAATTGTTTTATTACTAGAACCACTGTGAAACAACAACTTTTAGTATTTCTTTGCATGAGTATAAAATGATTACCAGATTTCACTGTTGCTTGTGTTTCCATCAGATGACGGTAGCGACGTGTCATCAAAGACTTTAGATTGTCTGTCGCATGCAATTGATACCTTAATAAAATGTATCTACTAGTTGAAAACCGTACTAATATGATGAATTTCAAAGTTCAACATGAGTGTCCAAATTATTGGAGATTGGTTTCACGGTTGTTATTGGAAACTTTAAGAGAAACTTTTAAAATTGCTCATAATATGAATCCTAAATAATGGTTTTAGTAACTTATTTAAATTATCATCATCACTATCAGCCTACATTCGTCTCCTGCCATCGATCCACTGCCAGCGGCCTCTGGAGGGCATCGGTCCAAGCCGTCCAAAGAGCAAGTGGTCGGCCCAGGATGTATCCATTCCAAGATTAGTCTACCCCAACGCACATCCACTGCATGTACCGCCCATTCTTACTTCAGCGGACTGATTTTTGATATACTGATGTTACAAAAATACTGAGAAGATATAATAATTTCGCCACTTCACAGCCAGCAAACTAAGATAGTTTTGATGGTTTGTAGAGATGTTGAATATAGGAAATATTTTAAATACTGTAAAAGAACAACCTTACTTATAATTCGCAGGAAAAAACTAATATTGATTTTTAAGGCTAAAGCGACAAAAATCTATTAAGATATATTTTTCTCAGGTGGACGCCCCTCGTCGTAGCCCCGAGCGCACACACATTACAAACTTTATGAAAGCCAACTCTCCCGAACCTCCACGTAGATTGTCGCCTGTGGCGAGGAGGTCTCCCCTGGCGGCCCCCCCTCCACCCCCCGTAGCTCCTCGAATGGTGAACCCTCCTTCGCCAACAGAGAGACCTCACTCGGAACCTCCCAAACGGAAGGCATATGCTCGCGATGAGGTTAGCTGCATTTTTGTCTTGCATACCATTACACCTTACATTGCACATTTGCATAAAAGTCAACCGACGCACCCTAAACGTGAAACAACCTTTTACGACGTGAAACGAGTTTATTCGAGTTGTGTCAATTATTTCATTAAACAAAAGGAAAACATTGTCTAGTGCAACCAGAAAACTTGTATTTAATGTGATATAGTTTGATTTACATGAAAAAGCTCGCACGCTACATCGTTTGACTTTTGTGGCAGACTAGTATTAAGTATATTTTTTAGAGTCCTAGAATTTTCTGCAGTATTATCGCGTATAGTCAATTATGTATTAACCATGTATTAATAACCATGTAATGTTTATAATAATTTAAATCTCCTATAGAGAAAATATTGAATATAAGTATGGTGTGTACTTTTTACATTAATCTCTTCGTGGAGTTTTATATGTGGAAAAAGTGTGATTTCACTAATTTATGTTTATGTAAAAATCTCCATTGAAAATAATTAGGTCAAAAATTTAGTAAATCACAAGTCCACTTAATAACTTTATAAAAATAACTATCGGAAACAAAACGGACAATTAAAAGATAAACACAAAGATTCCATATTTTTGAATAGCATAATGTAGGACGTAATTATTATTTAATGGTTTGCTAAATTAACTTCTTACGTCATAAATATTTCTATTGTCAATATTTACAATTCTGATTACGTTTTAATTTGAAAATTAATGCGTTAAGAGATTTCCGTAAAATTAAAGATTTCCATTACATTGTACTGGAAAATTATGTTATATTAACAACTAACAAAATAACAACAACTTTTGAAGTGAAAACTTTTTTAGGCTCGTTGGGCATTTTTGAAATGGGAAAAGAACCATTGTACTCGCGACGTGTGACAGTAACCATGTAACCGACACCTATACATTGGGCCATCTACACAATATCACTGAAACAAGAATATGTCACGTAATAATACATTCTTGCGAAAACTAATTGAATTGAAATAATACATCAATGCGAACAGAGATGGCGCTGATATTAATTAAAAAAAGAACTATTTTAGACATGGGAAAAAACCATTGAACTCGCGACACCGTACCCGGTTACCGTTACCGTTACCGTAACTGACACCTCTGTATATAAGTATGTACATATATTGTAAATTCAATAATACACACGTAATTGTTGAAGTTTTCACTTCTGTCGGCACTCCCGGAGTGCCAATTTATTTATTTTTTCACTTCTAGGTGTTACATTTCCTTTTTTATATGAATTTGTCGCGCATTTTGTGTATCACTGTTCGTTAGCCAAACAATAAAAGAACAGATGAATAACAAGAAACAAAAACGCGTCATACAACAATAAATTTAACTAAAACAGTCCGTGTATATTGCAACGAAATCTGCTAATTGAATTTGTATTGTTGTAAAATAAATAAAATATAATGTCCTATCTCTAAATTAATATCTGTGTTTTGCCAGGTTTTGCAGACTCTGGAAGGTCTACGCAAGAGTCTTCAACAACAATCTGCACTGTTAGCGGTGCAACGAACGAGACTTGACTCGCTGTAGTCGGTCTCAAGAGAACTCCTTCCCGTCCCCAAACCTAAGCTCTAGAAGTCTAGCTAGACCGTCACTGTTATTGTTTCTAAAACTTTTATTTCTTCCTAGAGTTCGTAGACAAACACTCATTACGGCGCCGGTTGCGTACCTATATTTCTTGTGTTCATTAGTACCTACATGTACATATATACCAAATTTTTTTTAAGCATTACATTGACATGTCTGTGTTATTACAACTGTCATGTGCCTACGTTCAATTAACGTAACAAAATTGTTGGCAATTTCGAAATATTTTAAAGTTACTGGCTATTTTTGACATACTCGTAAGTACATTCGTATTAAGAAAAAAAAGCCAATAAAATTTGTTTTTCAGAATTCTTTGAATATTAGAGACATTTTGATAGTATTTCAATTTCAACCAAAAGGAATATGATTTCAGATTTCTAAATGGCTTTTCAATACGAGTCCTCGAACGTTGATATTGTATTTTCGTTTCGGCCTTTCGTTGAAACTGCACCTGTTAAATTTGAAAACAATATTTACTATGAAAAGTTAGAAGTTCTATTAATTCGTTGAAATTGTCAAAATTCATTATCAAAATCGGTGTTGCGAGCGAATAGAACTGCGCTCAATTTCAATAGCATCGATGGCCATTGATGAAAAACTTTTTGTGGTTTAAAACATATGGAATGGTCCAAATATGTGGTTTATAAGAAAAATGGTGCAACTTGCCATTCTGCACGGGAAACACCAAATTTATTGGATATGTGGTTAAAAGGCTCCGATATTTCAGGCGATGGCAACTTAAAACAGGCAACAAATACGTCTGACTAACACCGTTTGAGCATTTTATGTAATAGTGCTAAAATCTCTGATTTATGCAACCACAGAACCATACCTACTTTTGTTATTAACCTCAGCATGCCAATATACTGTCAAAATTGGTTCATCAGAATCGCCACGGCGAGACTCCGTGGCAATTTGACCGAAATTTGATATGCATGCATTCGTAGTGTCATCGAATTTATTATAATTTATTTTATTATGGCAACACCATTCAAAAACTTATTCTATATCATTTCAAAATTCGAACGTTCTTATTGAAATAAAATGGAAATACACAATTTGTACAGTTAGAAAGAAAGAAAGAGAAAGAAAGACATTTATTCGCTGCACGAAGGACATTAACATTAAATAAGAAACAGAAACAACAAAAACAAAATGACACAAGAAAATTAATAAAAAACAGACAGGTAAGATGTGTGTGTCCTCACGGCAGTGAATCGGATACTGGCTCAGCATTGTGCCGAGGTGCTAAACAGGCTCAGCAGCCTACAGCGCTGATTTTCAGCCAGCACCGTGCGACTCACGCGAACGCCATACAGTTTTACATCTATTCAGTGTTGCTAGTAAAGTTAAACATTTACTTACTTATTATTTGTATTGAAATACTAACGAGATGCTCGAAAGATTTTATCAGCTTTTAAATTACAAATTATTTACTGTACATCCTTGAATTATGAAATATAATAACATCGCAACGGCCAGTAGTTCTTACATCGTTTTTTCTAGTCCCTCCAATACTTTCTAGTCTAGTTATCATCATAGTGTAGGTAGTTAGTGCGTAGTGTATCGATTGTTACCGTTTCGTATGATAGGCGAGGCCACGTTTAAACTTCCACTTATAATTAAATCGTAGCGTCATTTTACCAGTAGTTTAGTCATATTATGTTGGCAGTTATAGCAAAATTAGATAATGTTCTCACCATTTTTAAAATTTTATTTTTATTTTGGGTTGTCTTCAAAATTTGCTCACACTAAAAAGGCTGCATACCGATATGTATAATTATCACAATCGCCTCATCATAACTATGTTTGTGGTACCTTAAAGTAAATGTGACAATTATGTGATAATGTGACAATATATATTATTAGCTATTATTTATATTAAAAAATAATAGCTAATAATATATATATTTTGCTAAATATTGCTAAATATTTTTTTACCTTTTTTCCCAAAACAAATAGTTGTTAAGTCATTTGTTGTAACCATCAATTGTGGTTCATAATATCATAATAATCAATTGTGTGGTGAGATTTTTTTTTGAGTTTGCTATAACTACTAACAGTCGCGTACATGCAGGTCTAGATGTTTTTGTACTCGAGTAGCGCCAATAGTATCTAGTATTTAGTGAAATATTAGCGGTCTCTTTGGCTCTGGAGTGAGGTGGCCAGCCACCTAACCGTGGCCACGGCGTACTAAGACTGCATTATACTAACCTATTATACAGTTGTTTACTCGTTAATAATAAATTATGGACCACATGGACAGTGATTGTCGCTAATTTATAAAGTGTAGCACTGTTATAATTGTCTTAATAATTATATTCTCGTAAAGAATATATAATTAAGAGCTCACTTTCCAAATCGAGCCGCAGAAATGATATATATATATATATATTTTTTTTTATTATTATAATATGGATAGCCAACGCAACAATGTACATATAAAATTCAAAACAAATCGCATAATATTCTGAAATTTCTGAAATATAATATGAAGGTTTGGATGAAGCAGCAAACTGAAATTGATTTCATATGTAGTATAATTAATTTCTAAAATATGCAAAATTTGTGACATTTTCTTGGGTTGAATTTTTGTAATTAATTGTAATTAGTTGAATTCTTGGGTTGTCAATAACTAGATGCCATCTGTTAAGGATTTTCTAAAATATTGGAATTGCTGTCGTATATTGTATTATTTACGCGAGTTTAATAATTGCCGCGAACGTATTGCGTCAAGATTGCATCGCATTCAGTCTTCGGTTATTCGCATTATAGGAAGTTGAGGGAACAATTTGAGAAATAAGAGGGAAACATGTCTTATTTTAGTTTTAATTTGATTTTTTTAGTCTGATTTAATTTACTTACACAAATACCTAGGTACTGAGCTTACTCTGAAAATTACATGGATGGTAATACACAGCAGCAATTTTCTAAATCTTAATTGATAATTCTACCTTATTTATTTTACCCGATTTATGGTATTTAGAGTAACATTCAATTTTGTACTAAATATACCTAATCCGCAAATTTTACTTTTTCGCGTTTCATTACTTGCGATATTGTGCACAATTATAAAATGTCGTTATTTGGTAGGCGAGCTGAACTATTTTTAAAAATGGCAACATTCTATCTATGCTATCAAATTAGCTAACTGTCTAACACTGTCCACGTGGTAAGGATGCCAAAACATTCGGCATCTAATATTTTTGTTAGTGCAATTTTGGAGGGAAATTACTTTGTATGTATATCCCCTCCAGCCAATATTAATATGTAAAAATTTATTCCAATTACTTGTTTATTATAAGTATAAATAAGATTTATACGTTTAGTTGAATTTTCAATAAAATATTATACGGAAATTATCTAACGTTTTATTGTTTGTGTTGCCAGTGATGTCATATATCGCTGAAAGTGGTATTTACCTATGAGCCTCGTGAGCGTAAGGAAGCTCAACGTCAGACGTCGCTCAACGAGCTATAGAGAGGGTTATCCACGGGATTACACTGTGAGATCGAATTAGAAATGAGGAGATCCGTAGACATACGAAAGTTAACGACATAAGCCGGTGGATTAGTAAGTTGAAGTGGCACTGGGCTACATAGAGAGAGATTCTTACTAGAAATAAATAATTATCATTAGATCATTACCATCATCATCTCAGCCGTAGGACATAAGCATCCTTCAAAAGTTTCCCATAAGACGGTCAGATGCAGCCTGGTTCCACCGTCGACCCGCGGTCCATGGCTTCCACTCTAGAAACTTCCGGCCTCATCGGCCGTCGACTCTCCGCATTATGTGTCAAACTGCCACTTCAACTGACTAATCCGCCATTTAAATTTTAAATATAAAAAATATAATTCAAGAAGTGGGTACACTACATTTAATTTTTAAAAATATTTTCAAACTGCCCACCAAGTCTTAGCCGATTTCTACCCACTGCCTCCGGTTGAGATGGATGGATACTATTCTAAGATGGTACGAACGGTTAAGGCCCATCAAATATGTAGGTTTTATAAATTATAGCAAGGCATATTAAGATTTTTTATACGAATATTGGAGTGACCGCACATGCAGCTATAAATATATTTCTATGACGTCACCAACGTATATCATAACTTATATTATTGCATATTATGGTATAATAAGACATATTACGTCATATTTTGAATGTACAGCATGTTCCAACGTGTTCGAGGGCACTTCTCCTCTCACTGTTTTATAAAAGAAAATAAAGATTGATTAAAAAAAAATGTTTTAAATGTTTTTCTTGCCAAGACGTTCTACAGATACTTTTGCGCATAATGATGTCTTCTTCTTATATAGTTCTTTTATTAATTCATAAAGATATTTAAATGCCGATTTTGAACTCCTAAAATATTGGGCTTTTTTTTAAGGATAAGTCGCGATATAGGTAAATTAAATTCGCCACGAGTTTGTTTATTCTTTATTGCAATTGAATCCAATTGGTTCTAGTTATTGTTCCTGGCAGAGCAACCAACTTATCAAAAGCAGCAGCGGAATCGTCCTCTGAAGAACTGTCAATTGAATTCAATTACAATGTACTTGTAGAATTCATAATTAATTAATTATAATTAGTAATCAGGACAAAAAAGAACATCCTTTATTATAAAACGCGTGCAAATGCTAGGCCGACCATAAATGAAATGAAGGCAAAATATATATTATAGCATCGTCTCCGTGTGCATAGCTTGCTATAATATTTACGGTACATTAATATAATTATATTATAGCTATGTGTGTGACGGGCTTAACCCACAATCCAATTTTCCCATTGGAAAATTATGGGTGACTATGTCCTCGAATGGCTAAGATTATGATTTTGTTTCGTACGACATTTTTGGTACATTTTTAAAACAGGCCATCCTTTTCGGTGAATTGTTTATCAAAGCATACAGTACAGTACAAGCAGCGCCAGTAGCGCCAGCACCAATATTGTATAATATGCAATAGATGGCGCTGCTTAACTTAATGGTTACAATTATTTCTCATAGATGGCGTCATTTCGAAACTATAAATTGCAACAGAAAAGTGCCTACCGATGGTGCCTATTGCCACAAGGGTGAATATGGTATGAAATAAATAGATAAAACCTAATACCCTAATATTCAAACCTCAGAAGAAAAGTAATTACTTATTTCTACCATTGTTGATGATGATAGATATATCTTTATTTCAGCAATAGAAGAATGTTTTTTATCTTGTTAAAAAAAATCATTTTACACTATGCAAATAATTGTATATAAATAACAGAATTTTGAAGTAAAATTTATTAAAAACAAAAGATACCAGATTGGAGGTGCTGGGATTTGAACCCAGGACTTTCAGCATGCGAAGCAGACACTCTACCACTGAGTTACACCCCCCATGTGTATGAGCATTCTAAATCATACAATACATTGTACTTTACATTATAAGATTTACATGTATTCGGAAAATAATTTCTAATAAAATTTTAATTTTTTATTTAATCTTCATTATTTTACAAATGCCATTGTTAATTAAATATCAATAATCTTCAAAACTTGCTAGAAATATAATAATAATATAATACCTTTCCCTGTCCTATTTTGCAGTAAGGAAATAAACAAATGTATAAAAAGGGCCAGTAGGTATGTTGTTTTTACCCACTACCTATTCAAAGCTAATTTGGACCCTCGTGACCTATCGCTTTGTCATGCAAATGCGAATTTGTTTTGAAACTAATCAAATTGCTAACAAACGGACTTTGAACATCACTATAGGTAAACGTTTGTGTACAACATTTATTCTAACTAAGCGGATTTTCTGGGCCGCCTTTATTATAAAGTAGGTTTGTAAATTAATAATAAAAAACAAAAAATACCTTATTATCGTAAATGATCCACATTTACGATAATAAGGTATCGTTATATGCAAAAATCTATTCATTAATAAATAATTACCTATATGTGAGTCGCCTTCTTCATGAAATTTAATTCCAAAGTCATCTACCCTGGTGTTTAAATGCATTTGGAATTAAGTTCCTATGGGTGTGCACAGGAGCTTTTATACCTATTACGAACTGCTTAAGAGGCACTTTTCAACACGAGCAGTTCTATTGAATCCAAAAACGCCATATCTGCTGTAAGTTGCTAAGGAGTTGGATGTCCCGCAGATATGCGGCAGCATCAGGTCAAGGTTACCATGTCATTGTAATACCACCGAAGTAACAGTATACTGAACAAATTTCACATCAATCGAATCTGTGGAAGTTAGTGAAATCCCTTCGTAACTTCATAAATTAGCTCTGAACCATTTCGATCACGTTAGCTTTCTAATAACAAAAAAATATCGGTCCTTGTTTGGGAGCTACCATGCCACAAAGAGATACACACATACACAGACACACAGGTCAAACTTATAACACCTCTCTTTTGCGTCGGGCGTTAAAAATAAGCAATGTCAAGAGGCTCTAAGCTCTAGAGGCTCTCACTGTATAAATCAATATTATGAAGTTTGAATAACTCATGACGTATGTCGTGTGTGTATGATGTATAATCCATAATGTTTGAACACGTTTAGGAAAACAATAACAATAACTTGGTTGACATTACAAATATACTCACACGTCACAAGCACTACCTAGTACCTACTATATACGTCAAAATATATTATTGTGACACACTGTTAATAAACTATGTACCAGGTACCTACTTACTAAAATTTATTTTATCTAGTCATTTCTGGCTGTTTACGTATTATGGTATTGATGGAACAGTATTTATGTTAAGGTCGTCCAACAGGTTGACGGTCCATTTGATGATAGGTGGTCACCGTCGCCGACAGTAGTAAGATTAAGAAAGCCGAAACGTGCATGACTAAACGTGTCAGTTAAAATTAAACAGCAAATGAAATTGTGACGCACACTGCACAGCTAGTTTAATAAAAATTATAATTTATAATTATACTTACAATCAATAGGTAGTACGACCCTTAATTAGAACTCCTTCACCTTTAATATACTGGAAACTACGTGAAAACTAAAACGTGATGATAGGGGCTAAAAACTAGCCCAACCGAATGAAGGTCGAGCATAATGTGAAAAGTTCATTCCTCTTTTCAACGTCATGGAGTTCAATGTCTCTTTTTGTCAGTTAAATTAGTATAAACTAGCAACGGATCCTGTCTTTAAATTATATACACAAACCTTCCTCGTTTATCGCCCTTTCCATTGGTGAAAACTGCATCAAAATCAGTTGAGTGGTTTAGAAAATATAATGGAGAAACAGACACAAGCGGAAAGCCACTTTATTTTATAATATTAAATATAGATATCTAGAGAATTGAATACAAGTTCATATTAAATAAAAAATAGTTATTTGTTCAACTAGAGAGCATAATTGTTTTTTGCTGCGAGTGCCGACCGAGTGAGTGATTTAAAGGCACGAGACATAAAAAAGTTTGCTCTCGTGTTAAACATATAACTTTTCACCTCAACAGCGAGAAAAGCGTTACTAGGTCATCTTTAGGTAAGAAAATCAATTAAGAGAATTTTAAATATTATGTTTATTATAGCCATAGTCACATAAATTACATAACATAATCACATAACTAAATTAAATACTCTACACCTACAGCGTACTTGGTAGCCTTGTTTTTGATAATTCCATGAAATATGACAAAAACACCGTCTCAGAATAAGTTTTAGCACCTTTTGACAGTCGTCAATTATTGAATAATTCGTACGCCTGAAGATATTTTTTACGCGACTTTTCTGGAATAAATTCGGCATTTGAAACTTGTTCTCTTAATTCTTTTGGAGTTAGAGAATCTTCACCGCTGGACGTATTCATTTTTTTTTATATTTACCAAAACAGTACAAAAACACCAAGACTGAATGCTGAAAAAAAGGTTGATTTCATTTTGTTTTACTCGTACAATATTGTTTTTTAGATGTTGCGTTCGGATATTGCATTGACTTTTTTATGAAAACCAAACATATTTTTAAGTAATTAATTATTATTATTTATTTTAAATATTACGATTAAAAAATAGCAATAATACAATTTACCAACTTAAATTTTAAAAAATAAAAACTTATTTTTTGTTTTTTAACCTTAATAACTAAGTTCTTAAACTAATGTAAGTATACCTAAGTAATTTTGAGTCGGCGCCAAACAAGCGAATTAATTAATTACATAAAGCGTGATGCGCTGGCGGCGCGGTCACGCGCCGACTCAAAGTTACTTAGGTATACTTACATTAGTTTAAGAACTTAGTTATTAAGGTTAAATAAACAAAAGGTTTATTATTTTTTGCTTTTCAGTTTTTTCGGCGGTTTAATTTTTTTGTTAAAAAGTTTTTGATTGGATTGCTCTCGCTCGGTCACTTGTCAAATTAATTAAAATGTATCTTCACATCACGGTCGGTTTTATTTTTAAGCGTAACAAGTTCAAACTTTACGTAATCGTATTTTATATGTTACAAGGAATATATTAAGTTATAATATGTGCATAATAAAAATTGCTTAACAACCACAAATATGTAGGATTGTAGGCTAATGTAACTTGTTATTGTATCAACACAAATTTTCTATTACTTATTTGGACAATTATTATTTAAATACGAGCAAATTCTTGGCTAATTATATTCTTATTGTCATCGTATTGAAACTATATTCTGAATTCGTGGATTTTGTGTTTGAAATAATCTCGATTAAATAAAATAAAATAAAATAAAATGTACTTCACATTTAAATAGTTAAAAATATAAATAAATAACCAGAAAGTTTGTCCATTCATTTTCTCTTACATTTTGTGTGGCAACGGATTTCTATTCTGTAGCGGTACGAAGTTCGCTGGGTCAGTTAGTACTTTTAATAAAAAGCAAAAGAAAGCATTCTAGCAAACACAAGTGTTGTTAGCTTACATAACAACAGTAAAAAATTTTTTTTATTAAACATCAATGAAACGATAGAAAGTGTTTATAACTATGATAAAATATTCCGGTTTTGAATTATCGAAGCTTAGCGGCGGACATTTGGAATGTAATAGTCCGAAATGACTAGAAAAATATGTATACATCTTCTCATTGTTGTAAGCGCGGACGCTTCGTTCCCTCTATATAGATTCTAGTAGAATCCCACAATACTAGAAGTATAGTATAGTAAAGGAAAACGGAATAGAATTAAAAAAAACAAAGTAGGTACATATTTTTAAATTTTAATAAACGGTCTATGTCAAGTAATAAAGACTGAAAGATTGACATTTAGTTAAGGATCGTTTTATAAAATATTCGTGCATAGATCAAGTGGACCGCCGGCCCGTCTTTTGAGTTTAACATAAAAAAAAAGCTAAGAACAAGGGACATACGTTCCTTCAGAAGCTATATCATTTATCTTGTCTTTAAATTTCATAATACGAGCCTAAGTATGCGATAACGCTTCCAGCAAACAAAATGTTTAGATGTGTCCAAATTCCGCGAACGATTACCAAATAAAGTGTAAGGAAGTCATCTATATCTATTAGTAACCTTCTCATAGTTCCTGCTTATCACATAGAATGTTTCTTATAGCATCGATGTTTTAGTATAATCATCGATAAAATATTACTTAAACAGTAGTATAATATATGTTATGGTTCAAATGCGTGGTGGCGAACCTTACGAGGGGCCTACATTTGTGTATTGTTCGCGGAAATCATATACCTACAACTAAATGTTTGTTTGTAGACACAATGTGGCGTTTTCATAGAACTCGTTGCAAACACTAACAATTGTGTTAATGAGTAAATATAACACTGTGGTCTGTGGTGATCCGTACAAGTACGTAATAATAGCCACATGCCTCATTGTAAAAACCAATGACAGCAGTCAAGTGCTTATGTGCGTCATCTATAGAGACGACACAGTCAGTAAAAAGAAAGCTTTCCTTTCTAACCTCACTGAGCCTCATTGTGAATCAAAAAAATCCGAATAATACCTGTCAATATTCAGGTTTTTGCTATGGAATGTGTCAGTACTGAAAGAGTCAGAGCCTGTCTCTGCCTGATTCTTTATCCATACTCATCCTACTAAAGTAGCTGACACATGTGGCGTGGCTTTGTTGTAAGTGGTTACCAACCAATAGGGACCGTTATTTAATGCCTGCCATTTTTTGATAAAAATAAGGAGGAATATTGTTTTTATGTCCATTCATTGCAGATATTATATATTATAAATTTAATTATTTATTGAAAATCCACAACTCATAAAAGTCAATAATTTCCCGATCACAAAATATATAATATAGAAATTTTTACAATTTAATTATGAACATAATTTTTTTTATTGACCTACTCAACACCGAGAAGGAGGAGAATTAGAAGCAATCGCAAATTGCATTAAAGAATCATTAAATTATTATTATTATAAATTTAACATATTCAACATATTTTATATAAAGCGTCTATTATTCTCTTTATCGCTATTTAAAAGCCACTTTCATTCAAGACTATATTTTATATGAGTATAAGCATTGAGCGCATAGTTACGGGAAATTGTGACGTTGCGATCAGCTGACATCGTATGATGTTCATAATACGTACGCTCGCTTGGCACTCAACAATTGAAGCATTTATACAACGAGACGTGGTCAGTACGGATCATTTAATAGGGATGTGGGCCTTCCTCTTGTAGGTAATTCATACACGGCGCGTGAGTATCTTATACACACATTTATAATCTTGAATCGATTGCATGATGATGAGTTGTCTATTGAAATAATAGGTAAAAATCAAACATGACAACTCGCCCGTTTGGACGAGTTAAATTTGTGCGAGTAGTCCATTAACTCATATTAAGTAAGTATATCTCATCAACATAATTTGGCCTGTGTCACTCCATTTTTAAATATAGGCCTCGCGGAAACTCGCCACAACACAGGATCCTCTGCCTTTCGCATCCAACCGAAGTACGAGTATAGGTATAGATTAATTATATCTGCACCAATATCTATACTAATATAATAAAGAAACAGGGCGGATTTTTTATATTTTGTTTATATGTGGAGGGTAATCTGCGGAACCTACCACTGCATTTGAAAAATTATTTCACTATTTGAAAGGTATATAATTCCAGATGAACATAGGGTAATATATTATGTATAGTAATCCCCCCAATTGCTCTCGGGCGAAGCCTCATTCTAATTAAGTATAAAAATATAAATTTAATAATCTTTCACTAATGAAAAATTACAGTAATGGCGAATGTTACAAGCTATGTTTTATTATTTTTGGGATATACACGAGCGCGTCAGATATTGCCATTGTATATTCCTAACGCGTCGATAAGGCGATAACGGATATGTGTTAATCTGCTGGTTTGGATGGTGGGGTTGGTGGGGGTTGGCCTAAAAATTTAAATACTACTCGAGCGCGTCAAATTTACAAAGAGAAAATGTTAAGTGGACCAAAACTAAGCTCCCATTTATAATACAGATGATTCGTATGTAACGCAAGCTCGTGGCAGATTTTTGAAAATTCAAAAAAGATTTTATGCGATTGCCATTTTAAAATACTCGAGCGCGTCAGATTTTCATACAGATGGTTCAGCCTGAATTCCTGATCGTACTGATTTTTATCTCACGATTATTTGGAGGATTTTTCTTAATACAGCGTCTACAAACTTTTGAACGCCTGTAGACGCTCACCCCATCGTTGAAAAGGGTAACATCATAACCTATTTTTCTTTCTACTATCTAATTTTCAAAATCCCCACGACGCTCGAGTGACTCCACATTTAGCTTCGTGGGCTCCCCTACTATATATCCCGAGCGAACAATAACATCTTGCATCTTTTCATTTGATGCGATTTTCACTATTGGAATGAGCGTTAAATAGAAAAAAATTGCACCTGAGCGAAGCCGGGATCGGGATGCTAGTATACATTAAGTTCCATCACCAACAACTTGAACAAGGATTTTTCAATATTTTTTTTTAATATATACCAATTTTTTATGTCCCTCGCATAATTTGACCACAACAATAATAAAACTGACGTAGACACTTGACCTTTACTTTGGTACACTTTATGCTATGACGTCTATGCAAATATTGTCAGCATTTTCATGCTGTTTGTTTAGTTGTTAAAAACGTCAATACTAAAAAAAATTACAGTATAATTTACATACTTGTAGATTTAGAAATGTGTACGAGTATCAAAATGTCACGACATACGTTTAGAAAATAAAGCTGCATCAACCAAGTTTTTAATTTTAATTTTCGTTAAAAGTAGTCTTAAGCAAGAAAAATATATATTTTTTAATTTAGTGAATTATTATAAAAAAGGACTGGACCTTAACAAAAAGTAAATATCAAAGTTACGAATGTAATTGAAAAAATTACAGTAATGTCGCCTCTTCATTTCCCCTTTCAAGATGCTAAATGTTAGGTAAGATCGCCAGACGTTCCACTTGATGGTAGGTGACTATCGTCGCCTATTACACAATCACAGGTGTTGCAAGTGCGTGCCGACTACAGTAGGGTTAAGCATAAGGTATAGGGAAACGGGCTCTGCCATCCTTTACTTCCTCACCAAAACACACCACTACTTTCCTGATCCAGACCAGAAGAGCCAACTTTGAAAAGCTCATTTCCAAAGTTGACCCTGCAGGGAATCGAACCCGCGAACCCTGGAATAGAGCGTAAAGGCAAGCACCCTAACCACACATCCAATCGGCTCGTCAAATACTTTTTTTCGATATAGTCCGACAAAGGAAACATAATAGATATGTCCGGACACTGACATTGTGCCTTCACTCTTATAATTTTATTGACCTACTTGATTGTTTAGTTAGACAGTCTGAATGTATAGGCGCCATAGAGTTTGTGTTAATTTTTTATGAAATTTGATACAAGCAAAGATGAGTTGCTATGAGCGACATTAGGTTAATACTTGCCAGTTCAATAGAAGACGATTTTTTGGACATGGAACTCCTAAACTACTGAATGGATTTTAATAAAACTTGCACACGGCGTGCAGTTTGATCCAATTTAAGAGATAGGATATATTTTATAAAGTTACGCGGACGAAGTTGCGTGCAACAGCTAGTATAATATAACATTCTAACATCACGCATCTCCGAAACTTTAATAGTGGCGTTGCACAAACGATTCGTACATCTCCATAAAGTTCCCAATTTCGATTGTCGATATAAATAATACATGTAATATCATATACAATAATATTATGTACAGTCGGAGTACAAAACTTCCATCTTTATTTAAAATTTATTCCTTTATCAAGTCGTAGATTCTTAGTACATTTTTAAACTAAAGCACTAAGCAGACAACTGACAGACGTTTGAAATGAAATTTTGGCATGATTGATAATTGCCTCGGTGCAAGCAAATGTCGACTTTGTGACGAACCTTTTCTTAACCCGACCGCACTTACTTTAGACCACCGACGCACGGTACAGTCGGTTGCTAGTGCGCAGCCGATCTTGATAGGATAAAGAAAAACACTATCTAAAAAGTTTTATAATATATCCATAGTGTAGTTAACTCGTTAGGTTCTAAGGTTAGGTTTGACGGTTGCGTGTCGCAACGATTGAGCCACCTCTTCTAATTTGTAAGGCGCGAACGTATTCTGTGACATGTAGGCATCTATCGTCCTCGTAGAAAGGCCACACCTCGGTTTTTCAATCAGACGTATTTGTTATTGGAAGCGTAATTATCGAAGCGAAATTTACTTGCCTCGCATTAGTTTGTTTAAGATGCAATAAGATTCTAAAATCCTCAGGGTGCCTTAGGTCTTGATAGTTAGGTCTTGATAGCACCTCAGCTACTCAATCAGCAAAGTTTATCATAAGGTACCATTACATCATAGGACTTGACAGTTCATAACATAATCGCAAGTTTAACTAAATTTTACACGTGTTAATTCACTGTTATTTGCGTGAATGTTTGCTGTTACGGTCCCATTGATTTGTGTGTCAGATATGGTGCCTGCTTCTCAGTGCCTGCTCTTTAGCGTTTGTTTTTGCAATTTGCATTTGTTACAACATTTCTTTTGAATTGCTACTTATTGGCATTCGATCGGAATTGCTGATTGCTTCTCTGCTTCGTTCCATGTGACCTGTTGTGTATTTGGATGTGCAATTGATGTATGTATTGTATGTATGTATAATGGTAATGGATATTTGATGTATTTATATCTGTTCTATAAACAGATAAGGTTTAACAACTAACATTTTTAACGGAAATTTGAGAGTATTACTACTGCAGTAGAACAGTGGTTGTATAATGAGAATCAACTATGAGTACATAGCCACAATAATATTTAAATGCTACAACACAAAATTCACAAATAATCACAACAATCCGACCCAGATCAGAGCTAACATTGAAAAGTCCTTTACTCGAGAAATGTGATAAATATTAAAATTTTATGGATGTCGAAAGAAACCACTGATCGCCATTTTTAAAAACATTTGGCTTGTATTGACGTCAAGAACTGGTACCTACTTATATTAAATAAAAAAAGTCATTTGGAAAAAAATCATTTGCGTCAGCGGTTAACAAGTTTTTGTGTTGTGGGTTACCAAGCAATGTTACTGGCAAATGCTCAATTTCTTCGTCAATAATTTATGAGATTTTCCAAATCATCGCTGCAAATGACATAAAAAAAAAAAAACAATATCGACGGTAATCGGAAAACATCCAGTGCAAAACATCTGATTCGTCTAGCCCAGGAGATGGATAAGTATACAGTACTGACGCCCAACCTCCAGTAATGGAGAGGCACGTTGAGAAGAAGAAGAATTAGTTAATTTGAATATTTGCTAACGTCTGCACTTTCACAGTAACATGTCGATAGGTATGATTTTAAGCAAAAAATGTTAGAGAATTTAAAATTATGTCTAATAGTAAGTATCTAATAATTTTAAAATATCATCTATACTTACATAACATATAATACTCGTATAGGTAAAATTATGAATGACCCGTGTATGAACACTCAAAATTTTTTTCAAAAAACTATTTCTACACATTGTGCTTACCGAGGTCAAGAGGTCAAAAAAATAGTTTTAGAATTTTTGTCTGTTTGTCTGTGCGTTGCGTTTGTGTTCGCTAATCTCAGCTCTAAACGGTTCAACCGATTTGGATGCGGTTTTCACTGATGTATTGTAGCAAACTTTCCGTAACATTTAGTGTTTGTTTCATTCCAATCCGTTTACAAACAAAAAGTTATACTGAATATCAAAATACCAAGAGTATGAAAACCACGCATACAAAGTTGTCGGCACAGCAGATACATAATAATAAAATCCATCGTTAATCATGCACACTAATCTCAGAAACGGCTTAACCGATTTGGGTGCGGTTTTCACTGATATATTGTAGCACTGTGATTTCTATTTATGAGGTGCGCCTTCATAAGTATTTTTCTATGTAAAAGGAAGTACTATAATAACGTCGCAAGGCAAAGCCGATCACATTTTGTACTCGTAGATTAGGTAATATGTATTATGTACATAAAATATAAATAGATATATTATCAGCAGCTACCGGATTTTAATAATGTATCCATTGCGTGAAGGTCAACGCAACATTGACCTTGATTTGATAATATTAGTAATATTTGTAATAATTTAATATTTTTACTTTTTCAATGTTAAGATAATATACTCATTATTTATCTAAGACTCATAATGAAACTATTAATAGACGATAACAAGTAATTATAACTTGATACTGTTTATTTCGTACTGGAGCCATCCCGGGATATGGATGGGATAAAAACATGTAGATAGGTAATTGTCAATAAATTAATATTCATAAAAACTTTTTTTCAGTTTTTTTCGGCGGTTTAATTTTTTTGTTAAAAAGTTTTATTAATATTAATAAAACGGCGGGAAGCGACTTTATTTTATACGACATATATGTACCTAAATATATAAAACTTCCGTGAAAAATTATCTAACTGATGGTGAAAACCGTATCAAAATCAGTTGCTTGGTTTAGGAGTTAACTGAAATACAGACGAGGAAAGCGACTTCAATTTACATTATATGTAAGGATATAGAACGGTTAATAAACACTTTACTATAAGAGCGTAAGTTGTGATCGTAATAAAAAAATAACGCAGGAAGTAAAACTTACAACTTCCGCATTGAAAAATCATTGACAACGGTATTTACTCCGAGCGTTATTAGTTATTAGCGTGCAAATGAATAAATTAAATATTGATCATGCAGTGTAAATCGTCCAAAAGACGCATACATACTTGTGTATTACATTGCTATCCTTGACTTCGGATACAAAGTCCGAATTCTAGTTTACCATGTGTCTTACGAAACTATGTATAATACCTACTTACGTAAGTATTATAATTATAATGAATGGAAGAATTAGAAAGTTTATGCACATTTTGAAATAACAATAGTCACTGAACACATATTTGCTTGTTTGTTATAAATTTAACTCGATATTTTTGAGAGGTTCGTCCTCTTTTGACAAGTTATATTATAGAAATGTATACATCTACATAATATATATTACACTATTATACTGTAAAAAACAAATAAAAATAAAGGTGCTGTAAACCTCTGTCGTTATTTCTGCTAACTTCTTTTAAACCAGTTAAGTGAGAGGTTTTGGTACGGTTTTTACTAATAAAAAGAGCGATGAATTTACAAAAACAAACAGCATCCGAGCGAAGCCGGGGTGGGTCGCTAATAATACTATTTATCTAATATTATAAAGAGAGAAGATTTGTATGTTTGTAATGAATAAACTCCAAAACTACTGGACCCATTTTAAAAATTCTTTCACTTATAGAAAGCTATGTTATCATAGAATATATTTTATAAAGTTACGCGGGCGAAGTCGCATGCAACAGCTAGTATAATATAATGGTCTGTTACACATATATTGAGCAGTTAAAGTACTTTTTTTCAAATGCATTAATTTGGAAATGATAGACTATTGCTATTATATAGGTACATAATTATTTGATACAACTTCAAGCACTTTCTCTGCGTCATGTTTCGTAATGCATATATATACAAGGAAGATGGAAGTGTCCGCAGCGGCGCCGGAAGGTCAACGCCAAACAAATATTTTTGACCTTTGTGAACAGCTGCGTAGATGCCCATCACATTACTGAGGTATAATTAAATTATATTGCTTTTCCTACTTTTCTAAAACTAATGATTTTGTTGGTAAGTAGTAAGTAGAACGTATAGTAAGTAGTAGATGTTTCACATATAGTAAGTAGAATACTTAATAACAATTCTCTTTGACTTAAAAATTTCGCACCATTAGCCCGGTCTATTTTTATAAGAAAAAAGACGTTCCTTGGTAACTTATACTAGTTGACAAACCAAAATAGTTGTTTATTAACTAACGTCCACTGCTGGACATAGGCCTCCCCTCATTCCAACAGGACCGGTCAGAAGCAGCCTCGATTCACCGTCGACCCTCGGCCCTTATCAGTTGTGGGTCCTGTCCACCTTGTGGGTGGACGTCCTGCGCTGCACTTGCCGGTATGTCGGTAAGTGCAGCGTATGCTCCTTATTTAGATCTCGTAAAGTAACCCTTTCTTACGAGGCTCATAATTAGAGACCACGTTTCAGCGCCATATGTCATCATTGGCAACACTGGCTAATATGAAACTTAAAACACATAACATCACCAAATCTCAACCAGACTCTAACTAGGTCATTAGGTCATTATCATTAAGTATTAAGGAAAAAATATTTGTTAAGGAAGAATTTGACTTCCTAAGTCAAATACATCCGAAATAAAATATAAATATTTAGCCAAATAGGCCGCGTTTTCAAAAATACACATATATATTTTTTAATATGTTTGAAATCGCGGCCTATTTGGGCAATATAACATTTATTTTTTCGCTATAGGTTTTCTTTCGTTAGAGGCAAAAACCTGCAAGTGCATTTATTTTATGGTCAATTCAACAATACAATAAAAACATCTGATTTTGTATTTGTTTATATAAAATTATAGTGTTGTGTAAACTTTATTTGGGGCCTTTGAGTGTAAAAAATATTTTCGGATACATTAATTACATAATTGCATATTTTCCAACAATTTGAATTCTTATGAAAAGAAAATTGACGAATTACTTTTGAAAAATTAATTTTTATCACTTATAGAATATTCTCTTTTTTTTCTTTTTTGATCTTATAATTATTATTTTTTTAAAATTAATAGATAAATGTAAAAATATAATTTTTATGATTCTTTAGGCCTATTTGTATAAAATCTATAATATATATTTTTTAAATTTATGGCTGTATGTAATCTAAATAAAAAAAAAATAGTTTTTGAATAGTTTTAATAGTTAGAACTATAATCATTAGAACTATATAATGATTTATTATTAGAATTTTGCCGGTTCGTCGTAACTAAAAATAAATTTTATTTAACTGCAAAAAAATCTAATCAGCTATTAGTTATTCATGTCACATCGTAAGTGTATAAACAAATATAAAACAGACGCATAATATGATGTTATTACTTAGGTACTAAATAAACACTGCTATATTTAACAAGTAATAAAAATATGTCTCATATAAATAAATGTATGTTGTTTACATGCAGATTCTATATACATACAACTGCTTGTTCCAGAATACAGATAAAGCGTTTTTTTAATGATTCTTCTACATAAAAAAATGTAATAAAGAAATCTAAAGAAAGTCGCGTTAGTTACACCATTTATAACTCTAGAACGACTGTACCGATTTTTATGATCTATGTGTCTCCGACCCGAATAGAATAACTATTAAAACATCGAATACTTATATGAAGAAAATTCATTTTCTCATACCTACATTGTCTATGGAATAAGTTTTTATTTTGAGGCGGTACGAAGTTCGCCGGGCCAGCTAGT
Source organism: Synanthedon myopaeformis (assembly GCA_944738685.1). Classification (NCBI taxonomy): domain Eukaryota; kingdom Metazoa; phylum Arthropoda; class Insecta; order Lepidoptera; family Sesiidae; genus Synanthedon; species Synanthedon myopaeformis. The sequence goes on along the minus strand of OX122914.1, from coordinate 9,657,837 downwards.
AAGAAATAAAAGAACAAACAAAAATATATATACCATTCTACAGTTTCCTAAATTAAATAAAAAAGTTAATTAATTGTATACCAATTTTTATAATTACTCGTAAACTCTCTGCAAGATTGTTTGCACAATTGTTTTTATATGAAAGAGATAGGCCTCAAAAGACAAATGTTTATTAAATAACTAAAGGAAATGAAGATTTTCTTTCAGATCTATTTTTCTTTTGTCAGTTAAATTAGATCATGTTTGATTCCCTTTCGTTTGTACACTATAATAACCCCTTTTTTGTAATAACGCTTTAGAATATGTACGAGGTAATATTTTTTCAAGAGTTTGATTTAAGTTAAAAATTTATTTATATCTCAAGTCAAAAAAAAAATCGCTTCCTGACTAAGGAAAAATCGTTTAGCTACACCAAAATCAATTATGTGCCTACTTTATTAAAATTATGTATCTAATCTACAAATTAGTCATCAGTATAATAAGATAGGTGCCCGATACTATATAGGTACTCGTAAAAATCTTTTGAAGTAGGTAATGACAGTACTTTGCGCAGTCATATTGTATGTTTGTAATGAATAAACTCAAAAACTACTAGACCGATATTGAAAATTCTTTAACCTATAGAAAACTACATTATCAGCGAGCAATATAGGCTATATTTTATAAAGTTACGCGGGCGAAGTTTCGTGCAACAGCTAGTGAAATATAAATGTTGAATCATGTCGCCGTTAAAATCCACATTGAGTCACCTGTGGTCCTAGCCAAGAACCAAACCAATGCAAACGTTTCGTTGCGTTCTAACGAAACGAAAGAAATAAAGCCCGGTGATTGGTTGTTGTAACTCCCACATAAAATTTTGACCAATCACAAAGCTTTCTCCCAGCGTAGCGTAGCCTGAGCGTAGCGTTTACGACTGTACGTTTGTTCTTGGCTAGGGCCCCTGATCTCCTTGAACACATCAATTTCTCAGTTCAGAATTTATTTAGTCGCCTGTGCAAGGAAAACCCTCACTCCGTAGTCGTCGAGGGCGAATATAGGCTCTCTCGGCAAAAGGATGTCGTTATTTTTTCTTGTTCTTTGGTCTCATTGAAGGTTAGGCAGAAAGGACACAGTTATAGTAGGTGTAAATATAGGATATTTTTTTATTTATTTACTTATTTTATTAGTTTTGTATTTTTTTTTATAATTTTGATTGTTTTGACGTGAATACGTCTTTAAGTTTGCTTCCATAGTGGGAGCATTCATGAGGCAAATCAGAAAAGTGTTGATAACAAAATCCAGGTACACATAAGAATCATCTATTTACTCAACGAAACATAATACAAATGCTATTATTTCACAGTGGTCTTCTGTAAGAGGTCACCCTCTGCTACAGTCTGCTACCGTCAGATCGGCCACCCAAACTACGACTGAGAAATGCAATATATATTTATTTATTTATTATCACAAGGCTTCCAACGAGGCAGTCATCAAGAAAATAAACAAACACATGCAAAGTCTGTAGAGATAGCGTCACATTATAACTATATACTGTCATATTGGCACTACATACAAGCTACAATTTGCATCGATTTTGTACAGAGTCTGGCAGACCCATATCTTTTTATTTAGACGGGTTCAGTAAATTGTCGTATCCACTTTTCCAGTCCATGTGTAATTTTGTAATGGTTTGTAATGTAATGAGACATGTTTATGGAAACAACTTGATGCACTTGTGAATAACCTCTTATGAGTGGGTTGATAGGCAAAGATTACTGGTAGGTAAACGATTCGTTACCTATTTGCATATTGAAATTTTCTCTAAACCGACAAATGTGCCACGCAATAAGTATACCCTTAGAATATGGACGTACGAGTATAAAACTATATGTTTTTTTATTTTGTCTATGCACATTGTTGATTGATGCGGTTTTAATTGATAGGATCAGTTGTGAATTGTTTTTAAAATAATCTTTTATCCCACTGAAAGGCGATTTACAGTATTTTTTATAATAAATATGGTACACTATTTTGCGACGTCAGCGGCAGTAATGAAGTAAGTAAGTACGGCAGTCGTTAAAAGCTAAACGTGCGAAAGGCCATTTGTGCGCATTTGTGGCAAGAAATAGTGGTACAAGTACAAACCTAACAAAATACAGATAAAATTAAATAAAATACTAAATGAAACCTAAGCTAGCACACATATTTGCACACGTAAATGTATATAAAAACATAATGTTTGCATATAAACGAAGAAGATCTCGGGACAAAATTGTAGGTACCTACAATTCTACTCACGTAGGTTCGAAGCGCCTTCCTAAAGGCTAAATATTTACTTAAGTAGTAATGTCGTACTTAGCTAAAAATATATATCTACCTATGAAATCAACTGTGTTTCAAATGTTATCTAGATTACAAATGGTACGTGTCCTTATAAAATACGTAATACTCGTAATCTATAATCTATAATAACTATATTTGATCGATAAATGATTACACCTGTAAAGATGGAAACTATAGATCTTACCAAGTGACTCCATATTATTATTAATTATATATATCTTTATCTATACTAATATTAAAAGAGAGATAAAGTTTTTATGTTTATTTATTTGTATGTAGGAGGTAATTTTCTAATACATATGCTCTCTTGCCACGAGACTTATTATTACTCTATTGTATAGTTAGAAAAAACCTTAAAATAGGTATAGGTAACATAAGGGAATTTTATTTTTTATATTAAAACAATTACTACATACACTAGTATGATGAAAAATTGATGAAAAAAATCATGTGAAGAATATTCAAACTAAATTGTTTAGGACTGGAAGGTGATTTCGTCGTCACTGTCAAGGTGAACGTTGTTAAAACCGACTTTTCTTTAAATCGTTAGCGAGATACATGTTGTTCGGAAATAATCATACTTTTACATTCATATCTACAGCAGTTTAAAACCAATATAATTTTATAAGGCGGTTGAGTTACGGCACATTTTACAAGGCCTTAGTTACCCAACGGTTTTCTATTGGCCAACATGTAATCTATGATGTGGTCAATATTAACTTTTTATACCACTTATCCTTCATTCACAAATTTGCAATAATTTCTCATTAGTTCGATAATCGTTTCTCTCTTTCGTTTATTTGTATTTACTTGTATAATCTAATCCTTAGGAAGATCATCGTAAAATAACAAAATATGTGCTGTTCTTTGATACTTTTCTCTTGTCTTTAACTCCTTGTCAGTTTTTTATAACTAAGATATATGCATATATTTTATTATATACATATTATTATTTTTTATTAGAGATGGGTTTGCTCTTGGCCATCCAGTTGTGTAACGACGATGAAGCCTATGATGGAGCGAGGTCACCCAGAAGATGCCTATTCGAACTTTGAAAAGATTTGGGTTATATGAGCTCGTAAATGTTATATGTTCTGCCCGGAATATTAACAGTTCTTTTTTGATAAATGTAACGGGTGAAAGATAAAAAAGAAGGTTTTTACGTGAACCAGAAAAAAAAACTATTGAAATATATTTTTAAATACCTAATGCTTCACTAAAAGTCATTTACTGCAATTTCTACTAAATAATTTCGTTGAATAAATGTCCAAAAAAATTTCAACAAAATTGTTGTCACCCTACCAATGCAAAGGTGTTTATTTTTATTTTTATCGCCAAGACAAAGTCCGCTCAGTTTGTATCAGGCGCCACTGAACTTTGATTTGTAGTTAATTAGGTTAAATAAGACTAGTGTGAGTAGGTTAGGTATATAATAAATTCGATTTTATTAACATTACCTAAGTAACTACATATAGATGATACGGTTTATTCCCAACCGCTACAAATCTATATTGTTCTTCAAAACTAAAAGCCGACTGACGGCAGCCCGTCAGGCGGCAGTAACCGCCTCCTTACAAAAGACCACCGTGAAATCCTTAATCCTACTGTAGTCGGCAGCGCATTTGCAGCATCAGATGGACCGTCACCCTGTCTGCCGACCTTCGCATAAAAATAAAAAACGCTGACCTACTCGTAGGTACTTTAACGTAAGGAAAAAGTCTTGAAAATAGTTTACTTAAAAAATTATGTTTTATAAATATAAAATAAAAAGCTGTACAGTATTAGAACTGACACCGAGATAATTTAATGTCTATAAAAAACAATAAGTATAACTATTTTAGATCACTTCCGATTAAAGCGGATAGACAAGGTGAGATGATGAACAAAACTAACTGTTAACGATAAAAAAATGGCCTCAATGTCAAAGGCATTGAAACAGTAAAGCAAAAAACCTGTTGAGACTAGGCGGAGTAAGTAACAGAATCGCAATACATACACGAGTATTACATATGTAGTTGTATAGGCATGGAAAAGAGAGCTTTGGTTGGAAGACTTGGAGGTAACAACACTCCAACGAAATCGAATAATTTCCCTATCCTTAATCCTTCTATAGGCGTTGCTTGTGTTATAGGCGCCGGACCATGGACCGTTAAGCCTTAACTTTAAAAAATAATAGTAAAAAACTATAACAGTAATTACGTTTAATATATTAATAAAAAAATAATAATAGTAGTCTTCCTTTGCTGCTTTAATTCCGTCCTAGTTTGAATACATTTCTGCTACAGAATCTTATTCGATGAGATAAGAAGATCGTGGATATAAAATCTCATTATTGAACAGTTCAAATGTAGGTAGAATGTATGCCACATATTATACCATCTCAGCTACTCAGTGACCCAGTGAGTTAGTGTGCTACTAAATCCGATCATATAGAACGGATGGCTAGTCGCTATACTAACTTGGAGCTCAGTCAGCATTGGAATGGATTGCAACTAGATATACATAAACCTTAACTGTTTTTAACCCCTGACCGATTCAATGCCCGACGCAAAAAGAGAGGTCTTATAAGTTTAACGCGTGTTTAGGGTGTAACTGTCGGTGCCATCACGCAATTATTATTTTTTTGTTTGAAAGCCGACTTTTTTTTGTTGAATCATTAGCTCATTTCCCAGTTGACGAAGGCATTTCCCAGTTGACGAACTTTCTCAGGTTCGATTGATTTGAAATTTGGTATACTGTTACTGTGGTGGTATAACCATGACATAGTAACCTTGACTTGATGCTGGATGCTGCAGCATCAAGTGGTCTGCGGGATACGCAACTCCTCAGCAACTTACAGCAGATCCTCAATAAAATGGTTGGAGTTATTTTACAATTTTTACTTAAATATATTAGTAATGAGGATTACAATTGTTAGATGTATTAGAACGACCAAAAAAAATCTTTAATCATTTCTTCCTTGGTCTTCTCCACCAAATAATTATGAAAAAAAAAGCAAAATAAAAAAGAAGTAAGTACTTCCTTCATTGACACGTGAATCTAGATTCCATAGAGATGTAGATTGTGTGCTAATGTCTATTGTTAGACCGATTGAATACAGGGGCCAATGTCACGATCTGTCTGCCACACGTTCTGTCTGATAGTGCATACTGAATAAACAGTTTCGTCTGTCAATTTTATGGCAATAATTTATATTTTGGCTTATAAATACCACGAATAAAATATTACTTAAACGTATATTTTATCGTATATTTATTTATGGATTTAACATTACACATTTACTACATAATGTTATTAAGTAAATATGTAATAACATTTATGTATTTACTTCCGTTCACCCAAATGGGCCGTTTTATTGCAATATGGTAGGAATCATCGCCTATTGCCACTAACTTTTTGATCCTTTTTCGTTTTCATGTTTACCAAAATAAAAGCAAACAATTTAAAGGTAACAAACAAATTTGACATTTATTTTTTTATGTTAAGGTCGACAGACAGACTGGCGATCGATGGTAGGCTACTGTCGTCTATGACATAACATAAGCAACGCCACAGGTGCTGCAAGTGCGCTGTCGGCCATAGTGGGATTGAGGTTAAGGATAAGGGACAGGGAAATGAGCTCTGACATCCCTTACTCACTCACCGAAACATAACAGCACACATAGCTTTTCAAATATGTTAGGAATGTCAGATATATAGGAATTTCAATTCTTTACATTAACAAATATTGTTCCGTCATTAAAGATACACAAATTGGAGCTAAATAATAAACTTTTCCGTCGTTTGTTGGCGATTGTCGATGATGAAACAATGCGTGACAAGGGGTATTGCGCCCGCGCACGCGTCTCGTACATGCCGATGTGTACTCACTAATTACAATGTTAATAGTAGGTTATCTTATATATATTTTTATAAATTTCCATTCGATTCGATTAAGAATTTGAGTGATGAAGTCGAATTAATAATCAGAAATCACGCAGTCTCCACGACGTCTAGAGAAAAAATAATAATACCTACAATTTTTTTGTGTATGTACATTCTTGCTTTTTGTTATGAATCTTATAACAAAATCGTAGTCAAATATAAACATTTTATTACAGTGAATAAACATAGGTCTGAAAAAAATATGTTAATTTATTATTTCACATAATATGCATTTTTGTGTTAGACTTCCTATGATTATGTTTACGTAGTCTTTAAGTTTAAAATGGTTTTGTTCTTATGTTCTGCTTTATTGACCGATGATTGAAATATTAAGATTAAAATTGAAATATTCAAAAAATTACAAGATTTGGCTCAATAATTTTAACGAACAAAGCGATGTTAAAAATTTCAGCATATCATTAAATTAAAAATCACTAAAATATTTTGAACCATTTTACGTTGCATTGTCGGAACTTCAATGAATTTTCTTTGGTCGTTTTGTGAATGTATGAAAATTTTTTGGAAATGTGTAAGCAAAGTAAAAATAAAAACAGATATTGTATCTTACGGCGTGTCCGAATTTTCCAAATTTTCTTCGTAATCATCTCTGAATTTGTTTTCGCAGAAAATACATCGCAAAAATAGAATTACGCTATTCACCGTTCGGCTCTTGAGTCATAATCATCTTCAGTTCGTACAATAATCTCTGTAAAAGTTCAGTTGTCCTCGAATTTTCAACGTTTATACAGAAAAATAAAATGTAAACATAAAATGTTCAACTGTTCACAGTTGATGAGTTTACGAAACAAACATCATTAATTTTATTTCAGCTTTGTATATTTTTCAATTAGTGTTTGCTGAATTTTGTCGATGAATTTTGCCCTTGAAAGTGTACCTAAATACTTATAGGTTATCAATATAAGTTCACTAAAGTAACACTAAAGTTTGCATTCAAAGACATCTTAAAATTTTTTGAATTTTATCTATAGCTGCATACATATACTTATTTATTTATGTTGACCATGGTCCATGGACAATAAGTGATTATTTGCATACTTAACCTAATGATTATTATAGTAGCTTTTTATGCATTTTTCCATCGCATAATGAATTAGCTATCATTGAGGCTACTTTGTTCTTTTTAACTACAATTTTGGTTGATATGATTAGCGTTCGGGAAGCTCGGAGATATCTTCTTGTCCAAAATTCCGCAGTGACATAGCAATTCTAAGAAAGTTCAACATCACTTATTGATCCGTGGACAGGACTATGCTTGGGGTAACTGCGACATCGAATGAGTTAGAACCGTAGACTAACGAAAGTCACCTAAGAAGATAAAACGGCTAATATAATTAGTAATTTGAAGTGGATGTTATATATTTTTTATTTTAGTCTATTCTAATACCGACTGAATATTCGGAGAAAAATAATAATTATGTTTTATCAGAAATTCACATACGGATGTGAACTTCATAATTATCTGCATTAGCGTTACGATGATGTAATTAATCCTACAAATATTTATGAATGCGAAAGTTTGTGAGGATAGATGGATGTATGGATATTCGTTACTCTTTAATGTAAAGTGCTGAACGGATTTGGGGCAATTTGGAATTTATTAGACTGTAATGTTGTGAGTAAGCTTAGTAAAAAAATTAGTTTAATAGAAAAATAAATAAATAATTAAATTAAAGGAATTGAACTTGAAGGTAGTTCGACTATGTCCCTAAAGAATCGCATACCTTTGGCTATTCAAGCAAATCATGATATGGTCGTAATGTGAGAGTATAAAAATCTGTGTAGGTATTTTATTTCAATTACCTTAGGTATGCGTATTATCGCGATTTTTTTCTCAAGGTTGTGGTCGGTCGTAAAATCGATATAAATTATTAATCTATAGATACCTACTAATAAATAAAACTGAAGTGTCTGTTTGTAACGTCAAAAATAACTACTAAATGTGTATACAAAAAAGCAATTTTTAAAGCTCTTTCATAGTGTACAAAAACAATTTCTAAACTTTGTACTTATGTTACCGAGGTTAAAAAAGTAGTTTTGGGAATTTTCGTCTGTTAATCTGTTTGTCTGTGCGTTTGTGCACGTTAATCTCAGAAACGGCTTTAACCGATATGAATGCGGTTTTTACTGATTTTTCAGTTTATCAATTAACATGTTAACATACCTGGATTAACATATAATTTATAACGATATATCCTGAAAAAATGTTAAATTTCTGGTTTTAATTATTAGATACACACAATTAATAATTTAATACACACAAAGCCTGTTTCATCACTTGATAGGTATGTCTAAAAGTTTAGACATTTATTTATTTAAAACGTAAAGTATTTTGTACTAACGGAAGATACATGTACGATGCAACACTTTAGCATATGCAATAATGTTGTGAACTTGTAATGGCGATGGCGCGGCGGGGCAGGAATGCAGGAAATCTGGTTGGCGGTTCTTACCACGCGAGACAGCTCTGCGACTTGAAGTTTTTAACGAAAACTTACAATATGTATCATTAATCAGTTAAGAGACCCTTGTATTTTGGCGATACTAATTTTTAGATGTTGTTGCGAAATGTTTGCAAAGTATCGATAAATATTTTATTAGAACATATTATACCTACATAAATTTTCATTCGTTCTTAAATGTTTTTAAAGGTCATTGACAGACAATTTGAGGGTACATTTGATGATAGGTTGACATAAGTAATGTCATTGTATGTTTGACATCCATATGTTAAACATGACAAAATACAAATAACAATTACTTTCTTTTTGTCCTTCAGCGGTAAATTTTTGTTTTTCATCACTTCTCTTCAAACATGGGCTCTTACAGAGAATTTATTGAGAAAATTGAAAGTAGGCCAAAATTCAATGTAACGAAGTGTTATTGGAATTAAACTGAAAGATAAGGAAGATAAGGAAGAACTGAAGATAAGTCTTTCAAGACGAATCAAATCCAACAAAAGTTGTTCGCGCACGAAGCACTTCCAAGCAAATGGTCGCCTGTTTTTTCGGAATAACTGGACATGTCGCCAGCGTTCCATTAGAGCAACGTAGAACGGTCAATTCTGAATGGTACACCAGTATTTGTTTGCCAGAAGTGTTCGGAAAAATCAGGGAAACCAATCGCAGAACACGAATCATTCTCCACCACGACAATGCAAGCTCTCACACATCAGCTCAAACAAAAACGTTTTTCAGCAGTCAAAACATCGAATTGATGGGCCATCCGCCGTACAATCCTTGTTTGGCACCTAATGATTTCTTTTTATTCCCACATAAAAAATAAATTGCGATTTCAACGTTTTCCGACGCCTGAAGAAGCGCTTCATGCGTTCAAATCACATGTTTTGGAGGTACCTCAAGCGGAATGGAAAAAGTGCTTCAACAATTGGTTTAAACGTATGCAAAAGTGTATTGATCTTAATGGAGAATATTTGAAAAACAATGAAGCCGTTTCCGATTATAAATATTTGTATTAATTTGTTTATCTCAAAACTTAAGTAGCAGCTCTCGTATGTTACCGATGAGAAACGCTGCTTGCTTGCCGATGCTTAAAGTAATTATTTTTTATATGTAGAAGCTGCTTCGCTCTTGTAAAATGTAAGAAAAGTGGCATACTTCGTTCTATAGGATTTAAGCTATATCATACTGATGGTTGGCTACATCAAAAGTAAACGATATTATGAATTCATAAAACTATATTAATGTACATATGTACAAGATCATTAAGAATAAAGTTTAGAATATGTACAAACTAATTTAGATAAATTGTTAGATAAATTGAACATAGTAATGTATAGTGCTAAAATATGTTTGGTAAATTTGATAACATAATATCAAACAATATTAATGATATGGAAATTGCATAGCACCTCACATACCACATACGAGTACGAATAAGTACCTTCTCGTTTCTGACAAGCTTTCACAATTGATTTGACCGAACTTTCTACAAAACAAAGCACTATCATTGTTTCATAGCTGGAAAGCAGTATTTTTTGTATCTAATAGACACGGTAATTATGTACGAATCTGCGGTTATGGCATACGAAGTGAGTTGTAATTAAAATATTCGACTTTATTTAATGGTAGATAGATAATTTGTATATACACAATTTTAATTTTGGGTTAATAAACGAGAGAAAGACGTGATCTTTCATTAGCTTTGGTGTAGAAATTTGAACTTTGGTGTGGGAAGCTGACTTTCTTATTCATCAGCTCATCATCATTATCTCAGCCACAGGACGTCTACTGCTGTACATAGGCATCCCCCATAACTTTTCAATAGAGGGCCAGTCAGAGGCAGCCTGGATCCACTGTAGACTCGCGGCCCTTATCAGATCGTCTAAGTCTTGTGGTTGGACGTTCTGAGCTGTGCTTGCCGGTCCACTCGAGAACCTTTCGGACCCGCGACCGTCGGCTTTTCGTACTATGTGTCCTGCCCACCGCTACTTCATCGTACTGATTCGTCGGCTAATTTTCCTAGGGTAAATAACAATTTAGGAGGTTTTCCTTACATATGAGATTGTGCCCCGTATCACGGATGTGGTTGGGCTTTAATTTGTTATTAAAACATTTTTTCCATTGCGTCAAACATTTATAAGCTATGAGTGTTAACAAAACAGTGAGTAAACAATAATAATAGATTTACAATTCAGATACTCGATTAAAAAAATTTAAAGTTATAATATTTTAGGAGTTATCGTAAATTAAATTTAAAAAAATTCAAGCGACTAACGGGACTTTCTTCGCCACCCCGCCGCACAGCATTTTGCAGAAAGCTGAAATGCAGATCATTGTGGAATTATATTGTTATTGCATACGGTGATGCCATTTATATACTCACCTTGTAATTTTATCTTAATTCTATCATTAGATCCGTACAACTTGCATCATTTCTGGTGTTGCCATAGTCCTTTGTAGCTTCCTAGCATTCACTGGACTGTCGACCTGTCGACTGCCTATCAGAGTTCAGAGTTCGTGAGTTAAACAATAGGAAATAATTTAATCTGAGGCTTGAATACATAATCGAGACCATCATACTGAGTAATATTAGAATGACAACCGCAAAATACTCCAATACCTGATGTTGGCGGTTTTGTATACATAATATGTTGCAAGTTTGATTGTGTCATTGTTGTGGAACCGATGATATTATAATTATAACCAGCAACCCGCTGCGCAAGGCATCGCAAGGATGAGTTTTTTTCTGACAATTATTAACAATTGTTATTAACATAACAATTTGGCATTTAATATATAATAAGTAGAAAATTCTGGACTAAATTCCTGAAAAAGTGTTAGTCTATTGGACCAAGGCCCGGGGAGTATAGTATGCCAATCGCAGCTTATTTTTAGGTGATTTCCCTCGGGGACAGTTCTTATTCTGTTGTCTTATGTCTTTTTCTATGTCTGCAAAGATTTAAATCGAAAGATGCGCCCTAATCTCCCCGCGCTAAACACACCAAAAATTATCAACAATGGGTTGAGCGCAGGCGCTATTAGGATTACATTTATAATATTAGGATTAATAATGATTGTTAAAATTTATGAAATAAAAATTATCGCTATTATTAGGCACTTTATATAAAGAATAATGTGATATTATGTTAACTTATTGTAATATTATTGTAATGTTTACTTTTAAATTTTTTTAAATAAATGTTCATGTGTTTATGTTTTTTAATACATCCATGTGTGAGTGTCTTGACATAATAGTGTTATATACCTATACAATACTTATAATTTGCCAGAATTGACCACATTAGAGAATGTCCTTGACTTCATAGGAATAAAAATAGAATCTATTTGCGATTTTTGCCAAACCAAGAACAGTGAATATTGGTAAACATTATGTTCATTTTACATAGATATCATAGCTTGGAGTTAAAGTAAGTTATACAAACCTAGCTTTCTAAACTTTAGTAAAAAAAATAACGAACGAAAAAATAGTTTTATATTGAATATCGTTGAATAATTTTTGATATGACAGTGGAGGTAAATATCTGTGTTCAATTTCTATTATTTAAAGAAAATGACAAGAATACATAACACCACTATAGAAAATGAAGGCAAATTTAAAATAGCCGCCCTAGAAAAAGTTCAATCGAACGAGCGATTGTGATGTCACCTGGCTCTTGAATAATATATGAAAATAGCACTAATAAGAAAAGTTTCTCAAAGAATAGAAACAAAGGGAGGTTTAACACGAAAATGATAATTCAAGATAAATATTTTTTATTTATACATAAATAAACATTTTTTAATTATATTTTAATTATGTTTTTTTATTTTTTTTTTAATATAAATATAAAATTGTAGTACAATTTAGTCTGCCCTTTCCGGTTGTGAACGAAATACGTGGACCGATTAATATACTTACTTCGTGGAATTCTTTTAATGACCTATCTGATGTTTCATTGATTATATTGATTCTGTAGTGCCGAAGACATGTTGCGGAGGCGATGGTTGACGGTTTCCATTAAACTGTTGACAGGGAGACAGTTCGAATTTGAATATTGTTTATAGCAAACAGGTTATACTGCTCTTATATTTAATAATATAAAAATATAATTTAAATGTAATTCACTCTTAAAGGTTGAAGTGTATATACGTGCATACACTCAATTTAATGTACATGTTATCATAAAAAATACCTATATCATGCTTTAAATTTAAAAATATAATTATTCGTGATATTTTTTCTGTATTAACCCTTAGAAAAAGGACTTAATAAAAGTTCTTAATTTCTGAATGAACCGCAATATCAAGACATATATATGAATAAAGAAAGGACATTTAATGTTTTTAAGTTAGAAAATGTATTGTAAAATCTTTATTTAATTCAAACCATGATATTTTGTTAAGAAATATTATTGACTTATTTCCCGTTTTTCTAATTATGTCATACACGCGAGTGTGTAGGCACTTACTAGGTGAATGCAATTGGCTCGCTGTTGCGTATTTTAAAGTGGAATTTTCCTTCGTACTGTGTATCATTGAGCTTTTCATTGCATCTTTATTTAGTGTTCATAAACCAGTTACACCGGTATTTAAGTTGTAAAATGTCTTAGTTTTAATAAAATTTTACACAAAAACAATGTCGGGGCGAACTTACTAGTTACCTATTTATTAGTTTTACCCATGTAGGTAATTTTATACAACAGAATAAAAGCATAGCCTATTATAAATCAATGTGTCCTTCAATCTATTGTTTCTAGAAAATTCTTAACTTAACTTTTTATTTGCCTATTGTGGGAAATGGAATGTGTTAGACTGGCCTGTGACGTAGTATTTAAACACTTATTAGATGGGCACGCTATATAAATAATAAAACGACACAAGTAAATATTAAATGAAGAAACAAAGACATAAGAATCAAGGTGTCGTATGTAAGCGTGTACTTCTATACTAAAAACATTAAATAAAAGTAAAATAAGTAAGTTTACATGTAGGGAGTGATTGAATTAGTAGTCGCAGGGCTTACAGTGTTTTGCAGACATAAATGGGGTAGCCCGTCTGGCGGCAAGGGGGTCCCTTATAGAAGACCAATGTAAAATATTTGCATTGCATGTGTGCTGTTGTATGACGGTGAGTGAGTAAGAGATGCCAGAGCCCATTTCCTTATCCTTCCCCAATCGCTTACTTCAATCCCACTATGGTCGGCAGCGAACTTGTAGCACCTGTGACATTGCATGTGATGGTAGCCACCTACTACCATCTAGTCAACAAAGTGAACCGGTAGCAACTTGCAAAAAAAAACACATTCCATTTAAAGAGTTTTTTGACAAATATTTGTAACAATATATTGTTACATTAAAAACAATAATTGCTCATCAAACTCTTGGAAGTTATCATGATTTTGTGACAAGACAGCAAAAAAAAAATTGTCATAGTCACTATAAAGGTTAATCAAGGGCAAGCAATATTAAAATAAATAAAATTGAACGCGATCAGTACAAAGAACCAAACTAATAATGACTAAGTTAAAGCAATTGTTACAACGCAATAATCTAATACGTAAGCAGAATATAACTTACCTTATTACAATAATAATTAAGTGGGTGAGTTGCTGAATTTATTACTGCAGCGACAATTAAAATTGTCATGTTTAATAAAAATATCTGTTTTGAGAGAGTAACAAAGAAAATATCGTCCGTTTTTCTATGCATCTGATGCATCAGGATTATATCTGATAATTGATAACATTATATTTATATAAACAGAAATTATAAGTTGTTTGGTTTGTTATCATCATCATGATCATCTCAGCCTTCCTATAATTTTCCAAAGGGACCAGACAGAAGTCTGGATCCACCGTCGAGCCGCGGCCCTCTTTGCAGGTGGTCTGTCCACTTTGTGGTGGACGGACCGACCTGCGAAGGGTAGGCTTCGCAGGTCGAAGGGTTGCCTACTTGCGGCCTCAGCGGCCGTCAGCTATTCGTACTATGTTGAGCGACGTTGAGTTTTCTTATGAGGCCCATAGTTAGCCCGTTTCAAGTTTTCAACGCCATAAGTCAATCACTGGCAACACACATTGTTCGGCAATGATGAATTTATTACGTTTTTCCCGAACGCTGATGAATTTTCATAACAGTATGCAGAAATCAATAGTTTATATATCTAAATGAGTATAAAGAGTTACTGTAGAACTTTTGTTGAAGAACTAAAAGGGAAATGAACTTGATAAAAACAGCATACTTAAGTGGAAATGTTAGCAAAGTCTGACGTCATAGTAACTAGTTGTTTGTTAACGTGATTGTATACTATACATACATTATATCTAGCACTTGCACGATGTTTCTCGTACTTGTTTTACTAATTTTCCATTGCTTTTGTGTAGTTTATGTTTTAATCTAATCAGTTTAATAGACAATCAAGAGACCTTTCCAGTATATTAAATAAAATATAAAAGCGTGTACAAAATATTGGATATAAAGGACTATTTAAGTTTTAAAGTATTATTATTATTTTTTACATTAATTACGTTACACTGCTGGATACTATAATATATTATTAATAACTTTTTATTATTAATACATTATCCATACTTATAAAATCCTGACCTCTTATAATTATCTATACTTATATAAATAATGTCCTGACTGATTATCAACGCACAGGTAAAACTACTAAGCCGAGAAAGCTAAAATTTAGAACATAGCTTTGTTTTATAACTTAAGCATCCGATAAGAAAGGATTTTTGAAAATTTCAACTCCGTGCGAAGTCGGTGGCGGCGGTTGCTAGTCTTTAATAAAATACGTCTACATCGGATTTGTGTACTTAGGGTATTATGGATGGGGTCTTAGCATGTTGTTGGAAAAACCAGGCCGGAATAAAATCAATACTTACTGGATAGTTTAAAGACCTAATATCACCCAATATCAAAAGAAGTTTTAATGGAGATAACTTGAATACCTTGGGTACATTGTTTAAATTTTGTGACATACCTAGTTGATATTTGTAACTAAATAATTGAACGTTATATGTATATTACTATTTAATTAATTACGATAAAAAGAAAACGCAACAAAAACTATATGATTTTTCATTTAGTAAAAAATAGAATATTTACCTACTCAGATTAATTTGTGTTCCACTTGTTATTATAGGAATAACTTACAATACAATATTTAGTGTTTTTTTTTTAATATTTTGAACATATACGGGACATTTTTTTCACTACGATCTATGACTAATAAATAATTTGATTTTAAGTAAATAGTAAGTAAATATTTAATTCTAAGGGTAACTTCAATGACTTCCAATAATAATAAGTTTACCGTCGATGGAAGCAGAGTTTACAGTGTTTTTTAATAAAAATTCCCAACAGTCGGCGGCGTAGCGGCAAAACGAATTAAAAATGTGACCGAGATTTGCGTTGCGTGGGCAACTTGAGGTCCACTGCGCATAATATGTTTATACTTGGTTTATACACTGACGCAAGTACATCATCGAAGTTTCGCGAAAGGTGACGTCATGATACGTCACATTGCTAAACAAAAAGTTAAACAGGTTTCATATTAAATGAATACCGAGTAGATTACATTTGCTCAACCCGCTAATTAGCAAGCAAGGCAACTTTAAATTGGAGAACTATATTGGTCCGGAGGAAATCCGCTAGTTATAAATCAATATATATGTAACGTATATAGATATTTAAAAATTAATATACCCTTTTATTTATTAATCTTATATTTTTTTCACAGTTCACAAGTAACGACTGTTCATATTAACTAAAATGCTAATAGACCTTTTATAAAATCAAACAGAAGACAAATATAATTTAACAAATTACTTATATAACTCTTATTATACATAAGAATGTATATTACGTACTAAAAATAAAGATACAGGCTAAACTATATAGGTCATATTTAAGTACTAATTTTGGAGCATTTAATTACCACGGAAAACACCGGTTATTAAAATCCAAGTTCTTCTATAATTGAAGTGTTATTGCGTTTTATTTTAAAACGATTTTATTTTTCAATCGCATTAAAAAATAATGTGTTTCCAGGTAAATGGATGATGTTAAAAAAATCGCTTGACTGATGAAGATGAAGCAGCAGGGAGCGAAGGTTGTGAGTAAAAAAGAAATCCCAATTCGTCAATTACGTTATTTGTAAGTATGAAAATCAATTAAGAATAGCAAAGTCCACACTTCAAGGATTGTTCACGTATCCATCTACCGCGTATGCAACCCACAACGCAGCCATTGCGCAAACCGATGCGAAGGCCGATCTACGGAAACCTCACGCGCTCCAAGAATTGCTGCTAATTCAGTTTTAAATTCAACGCCAATCCAAATTCACAATACAAAAAAAATACAAACTTTTTTATTTAATCTAATTAGATATTACTCTTCAGTCTATTAAGCCCGAAATTCCATCTTCTATGATTATCTATATATCTATATCCACGTAGATATATTTTAAAATAAATCTGTTATAAACTGCCCAACGGATTTTGATTAATAGAAAGTGTACTTAGCAACCGAAGAATAATGCAAATCACAAGATTTGCAGAAAATAATTATTATATTCGTGCGAAGCCGGGGGAGGGGGAGTAAACAAATAATTTAAAAGCATTTGTTGCTAATTTTCAGAAAAAAGTGTAAGCGTGCCAAAGTGTTAATCTCCAATGAAATCAACCTTACATGATAATTAAATGACGCTAGCTAATTCTTTTTGTGTTGATGTTTTCAACACTCTAAATAAATGCATATTTTTTTCGCAAAAAATTGGCTACCTCGGGTCATTACGACAGTAACAGTATCTAATGGATCTTTGATTCATATAGCGTACGATTCAGATGAGTAAAAACTTTATCTGCAGCATCCACACTTGAACCACCTTACAGATGAGGTATTTGCACTCCCATGGAGTAATTTTGTAAATATATACAGTGTCTACAAATATAGTGTGTAAACGAAGCTTGGGGGCGCTCTTTTTTATTTATTAATTACGGGAAATCCTCACGGATAGCGTAGCGAATGCTGCAGGGTTATTGCGGACTCCCACTAAAATGTACACCTACTTATAAAAAATAAGTTTCTATTGAGTGAAGCTCATTTTCCTCATACACTTGACATTGGATATACGCAGTTCAGTATTTCGTAACCGTATTCCTATTAGATTGTACAACAATTAAAATTATAAAGTCAAGGTGTTGAAATTCAAATCCAGCGTCGCTTTATGTTTTTTAAATGTCATCCACAGATTACATAAACAATGGCAGAGGTAACACAAGAAGTCTCTTGTGTTATAGGCGAAGGTAACCCTATAATCAAGTCAATAGGGTGCTTGCTTTAGTGCTCTTTAGTCCTGTTTTGGTCCCGGGTATCGACCCAGCAGTCAATTTTATAAATAAATTTTTCAAAATTGGCTCTTGTCTCGATCTGGCAAGTAGAGGCACGGCCGGGTTATGTCGGATTCCTACCGGCTAAAACCCAACGACTTTCCAGCGCGGCCGTTGTTAGGCGGGGTCGCGGGGACGTTATATACCTAAACATGAGTTCGGTGCCCCGCCACGGCTATCGAGCGCGGGGAGGCCTGTGCTCCCTATGGCACACTGCCTTCGGGCAGTAACAACCCAAGACCACTGTTAAATAAAAAAAACGCCATTTGTGTCTCGATAAGTATGCCAAAGCACACTTCGCTATACTATATCCTTAATCTTATTTTGTTCGGCATGGCACTTGTATCACTTGTGGCGTACACATGAAGAATTTTTGCAATTACAAGCGTATATACTCGTAGTTGATCAAAAGATGTGCAACGCTTACCTTGCAAAAGGACACAAGATGTGGAAATGAATGAGCAAGAACGAGACAGCATTTTAAACGTAAAGACTATAAGTATATTGTTTAAACGTAGTAGATTTTGCGTTCTTGTTTGTGTTATCATTTTTAGTACCAGTAATATGACGGTAATGTTGCTACGATCTGTGGTCACAGAGTAGCTACTAAATTACAGCGTCCTGAAGCCCTGTGATTGATATCAGAATTTTTTAGTTAAACCAAAGAGATTTAATTCAGTTTAGACTATATTATATTGGGTTCAAGATTAAGTGCCAATGGCAAGACCTTGCTAATGCTAAATCTAACTTGTAATACCTACTACGAACCCATAATTTTATTGTTTAGTGAACTTTAACATCTTTATAACCACGTTTAATTACAACGTTTATTACTACAACTGCCTGATAAAAAGCAAATCTCATCTTAGATAAGATTTTTTTTGAAGGTCAATGTTCAAATAATTTTTTTATGGTCAGTTAAGTCATGTATGCTGCAATCCTGGTAAGTTAAATAATACTTATAATCTCTAACCACGCTCTCTACGCAGGAAATCGTCTGTTTTCAATCGTTTTGTTATTAAAAAATGAAAAATTTAGCACCTGAATAAATATCTGACATATTTATCGCTGTGACGACAGTGGTGCCCAATTTTTTATATTTTCCGACGATCCTCTAACATCCAGAATAAAAAGTATCCTATATGTTTATTCAGGTAATTAACATTTTTTTATGTTAAGGTCGACAGACAGGCTGACGGTCCACTTGATGGTAGGTGGCTACCGTCACCTATAACACAAGCAACGGCATAAGTGCTACAAGTGCGCTGCCGACCATAGAAGGATTAAGGATAAGGGATAGGGGAAACGGGCTCTGGCATCCCTTACTCACTCACCGAAACACAACAGCACGTATATGCTGTTATTTCATTGTGGTATTCTGTAAGGTGGTGGTTACTGCCGCCAGACGGGCTGCCCAAATGATCAGTAGGATTTTGATGTTTAATTAGAAATCATTATAACTCTACTATGTACGTATCATATCATTACACTTTGGACACATTTCCCGTCGTCCGCCAGACAACCTCGATAAAGGTCGATAAGATGGGCAAGGTCGAGGGAAAGTGACCTCGCGGCCGATCACCTAACAAATTGAAGTGACAAAGTAACTGCTCTCACTGGTCTTCCCGTGACACTTGCCCCGAGAGAAGCTGAAGGTTTTCACTTTTCAGCTTCTGTCAGGGGATGTGTGCATGATGAAGGACTTTCAAGGACACCAATTTCACCATTGAATCGACTAAGAAGAATAGGTGTTATATGTAGATAAGTTGTTATTAGCTTTCTGTTTTACATGTTTGAATCAGGCTTGCAGGTCTTATATAATAATTATATTTGTATATTTTGTGTTTTATTCTAAATGTCTTATATATTATTAAATTTAACACTAAAATACACTTGGAAATATTAAGTAATCTACGTCGTGGTACTATCTTCTATGATTGTTTAATTTATCTCGTGCCAAGAGAAGCCATATTAATACTGTTGCTTGATAGAAAAATTAACGGGCTTGGTTTCTTATTACAGATACGTGTATAAATGTATGTATATTTTTAAGGCGACAGGACTGACTATCTAATTGATGGTAGGTGGCTACCGTCTCCTACAAAAACAAATAACATCAGCATTAGGGTAAAGACAAAGTGATGTTAGCGCAATACGTTTTGGGATCCCATAATATTAACACACCGAAACGCAAATGTTGTGCTGTTATTTCACGATCGTCTGTGAGAGACTGTAGAACAGTCATTCTAATTTAAAATAAAAGATACTATGTGATTTTTAGTGGTCTCTTAATTTTCTTAATCCACTATTTTAAAAAACAGCCCAAAGGCTGTTATCATTTCAAATTGGGATATTAACAATTTGCATAGACGTACTTTAAAGCATGTGTAATATCTATATGCGCAATATCCTACTAATACTCGTATTATAAATGCGGAAATATATGAGGATAGATGAATGTACTCTTTCACACAAATTATACTCTTTTACAAAATTATACTTTCTCATAATTTGCGCACGGTTTAATTATGGGCAGTGCAAATGGCGTTTTGCATTTGCGCAGCCCGTTTGATGGCAGTAACCTGCACCCACAAATGTCTGACAGCCTTTAATCCTACAATTATTTTTGTGTCCATTTCGCCAGAGCCGTATATATACGACAAATTCCTCTACTTGTATAAAGTTTATTTTTAAATCATTGCGTTGCTTTCTCTATACAAACGGATTCAAGCGTTAGAGACACAACTACAAAACCAAGAGGTTAAAGGGTAAAAAAAATCACTTAAAAATTCTTTCATTTTTAAAGATTCATAGTTAAATTCTAGAATGTTCGGCACGCGGATCAAGATCATTCAAAGAGCCATTATTAGTGCAGTGTGCACTCAATTGACCACAATAAGTTAATCGACAATTTGTCAAACTATAAATTGTACTGATATGGTGTGATCTCGAATCATGACAACAATGAAATATTTTAATGGACAATATTGAAAATCGTTATTAGAACTAAAGATGACATATTAGATTAGGTAATAGATAGTTTATTTAAAAAAAAAAAAACTATGTAGTTAGATGATAGAGAAAATAATGAATGTTATAGCCGGACATGGTGTGTATTTATCGGACAGGTTACTTAGTGTACATTAACTATCAGACAAATATGAAATAATTAGATGTTATTGGCCGATAAAGTTATAGTAAGGTATAGTTAGCAGTAAATGTACCTACCTACTCTTCACTGTAATTTATTGAGAAATTTTTGACTCCTTTTGAATTTAAAATGTATTTTTGCTGTATTTAGCTTACAATAGCTACATTGCTGTGATATTGTAGCCAAATAAGAGAACTTCTGGTACAAGAAAAATGATGGCTGGTTGCCGTATCTGAGATACGAATAAGGTAACGACCTCATTACACTTTTCGCATAGAAGCCTGCTTGTACAGGTTTTGACCTGTGAAAAAAAAAAACAATTTACGAGAAATTGCGAGTTCGTACGGCATTCAAATTTTGGCGGCAGTTTACTTACCTCAATAATACCCTTACACATTTTATAGTAGCTACTCTAAAAAACATTATTTATTCTTAGCCAGTTCCTTTTTTCAGTCAAACCATGTAAACTAAGATGTATATGTAAGAAGCATATTTCTTCAGATGAGAAGTTTTCTTTAGAATAGAATAGAATTGATCGAGTGGTTAAGACTCTTGACTTTCTGACTCAGGGCTCTCGGGTTTAATTCCGGGCAGGTCTAACTTTTCACTGGGCCGAATACGGCCTGTCGCCGCCTCTATGCTGGCGCGGTACGGTCCATGGCGTTGTATGGGGCCCCTATCTGGGCGGACCGCCTGACCGCCCGTAATAGGCCACTTTTGCGCCGCGCGCAAAGAGCCATGGCGGTTAGGATTGTGAGGGGGTACCGCACCATCTCTTTTGAGGCGGCGTGTGTACTGGCTGGCACCCCTCCGTGGGAGTTGGATGCCGAAGTGTTGGCGGCGGTGTACCGTGAAGTCTCGGACGCGCGATCAAGCGGCTCGGTATTGTCATCGGAGGAGGTCGTTAGGTTGAGGAGACACTCCCAGACGATCCTCTTCCAAAAGTGGAAGGAAAGGCTAGCGGAGCCCAGTGCGGGCCGCCCGACGATTGAGGCCATTCGTCCCTCCCTAGAGGGATGGCTGGCGAAGCGGCGCGGTGCCCTCACGTTCCGCCTGGTGCAGGTGCTCTCGGGGCATGGTTGCTTCGGGCGTTACCTTCACCGGGTGGCCGTGGAGAGCCCACGGAGGAATGCCACCATTGTAGCTGCGCGGTTGACACTGCGCAGCATACTTTGGCTGAATGCCCCGAATGGGCAGAGCAGCGCGTCGCTCTGTCTCTCGTCGTGGGCGCCGATCTCTCGCTGCCGGCCGTCGTGAAATCGATGGTTGGCAGTGACCTTGCGTGGCAGGCGATGCTCACGTTCTGTGAGCACGTTATGTCGCGCAAGGAAGCGGCGGAAAGGCAGCGGGAAGAGGATCCCCTCTCCCAGCCAATCCGCCGGAGAAGGCTCGGGCGCAGGCGGATGGCCTATATCCGCCGCCTTCCACCCTGACCGGGACCGGGGCGGTGGTCTTGGGGGAGACTGCCGCCCGTCGTATGGTCCCCCGAGATGGCCGGCGTACCTTCACTTTCGGGTACGCCGAGGTTCTAACAGGGAGCAAGGCCTCCCCGCGTTGAATAGCCGTGGCGGGGCACCGAAGTCGTGTCACAACGTCCCCGGGACCCCGCCAATGAACGGCCGCGCTGATAGAAAGTCGTTGGGTTTTAGCCGGTAGGAATCCGGCATAACCCGGCAGTGTCCCCTACACTGCCGGGTATCCAAGAGGATTTCCCAACGTTAAAAAAAAAGGGCTAACTTTTCACAGTTGGCTCTGGTCTGGATATGCAGGGTTGAAAACTAAAAAAATAATCCCTACATTGACGCCTGTCATTATACTTTTGCCAAGTATCAGTTCTTTGATTTTAGATTATTTTTTTTTAAATCCTATAGATAGTATAGATAGATAGTACAGATAGTATTGTGATGTACCAACACAATATCAATACTAGGTTTAAAAATTATCTAAATTTAGATAAAACGCTACTCCACAAAATAAGTAATTCTTTTATGGGTCAATGTATACGGTTTTATAATAAACAACTTGAGATAATCAGAGCCTTATCTATAAATAAATTTAAAAATGTCATTAAAACCAAACTCTTCTCGAAAGGCTATTATAAAATCATTGATTATTTAAGCGACAATGAAGCCTGGATTTGAGCGTTTCGGAGCTCATACTATGTATATAATACCTACTTTGATATGTTTAAAAAAAAAAGTGTAATTGTTGTTATTTTATATTTTAATGATGACAAAAGAATAGTATCCTGAGTTTCTTTCGGGGTTTCTTCTCAGGATCGTCATTCTGGCTTTTTTTTAAAAACCCTGGTAAATTTAAATTTGTAATGACGATCATAAGAGTTTCCTGTAGAAACCTAATTGATAAATAAATATTTTGATTTTAATAGATTACTCGTAATGTAAGTCAGTTTTGAAAGTGAGCATTTTACAGTCTGTTGTCAAAGCATAAGTAAAGTTATGTTTACAGAAGTTTTTCTAGTTTGCATCAGCAAGTTTACACAATCGCAAAGTAAACAAGTCAAGCCAAGATCACTAAACGTTTCTACCCATTGCATCATTTAGTGCAGTTCGAATTGAATACGCGTGGTTTTGTCTTGTAAATCATTATTTTTTAATTAATATACAGAATTACGGAAAATTTACATATTATATTCTCGTAATTAATTATGCTAGAATATGATTAGAAAATGCTCCCAGGTCAATAAGGCACCTTCATGTATGTGGCATCAACCTAATAACTAATTGATAAAAACTTTCCCTTGCACTAATTAGATAGATACGTATTAATATAGATAAAAGACTTGTGTAGTCTTCAAAATTATTTAATAATTAAAGCATAAGTTCTTAATTAACTTATACTTTAATTACCACTTTCATTACCTATCTAAATTATTAGCTTCGTTAAGTATTAAATTAATGAATCAAATTATTGATTAAGGAGCAACTTTAACTTTATAAATAGGTACGTACATATAGGTTTAAGTATAATATTTTACATATAAAAATCTATTCTTAAGTCTCGCAAAAACTCAAGTATAGATAAACCGAGGCGAAGTCGGGAGCGGTCACTAGTTTTAAATATTTGTCGTAGTTTTTTTTCACTTGGTTTTATAATAATAGAAAACTATTTATGAACATTATAACGTAAACTAGATTTTTTAGTCTTTGTTCGGGACAGCCATGAAATGTATAGAATAGTGATTAAAAGTGACTTATAGAACTAGTGGATTATGTAAATAGATAAATAGTGATAGAAAGAGACAGATACAGTGAAACGGAAAACACTAATAATACATATTATTTCGGGCGGTTGTGTAAACTTTGCTCGACGCATGACACAACCGCCACTAGTTCTGTAAGCAAATATTGTAATATAGATAGGCCATTTTTGTAAATAGTCAGTCTTCTTCTTGCTCCGGCATAATAAAGACCATTGTACCAGTACAAACTTGTTTTGGAACATACAAACCCTCTCCTCCTCGACTAACCATCGAACGGCTGACCAGTGAGCCCTCCTTAGCCGGAGGCCCTGCCCACTCAGTAAGCCATAACAGCCAGGCCTAATCAAATGCGCGGGTGCTACAGGCCCGTACATTTTATGGTCCTTCGAGCCGGATATAGCCGTTTGTATAGTTGCTGTTTGTCGAGGAGAGAGGGTATAGAGTCTATAGCATAGACATGCCGGTTACAAGGAGTAACTCAACTCGGGGCGACGGGAGGTCAATAGCTCCCGCGCCCACCGTTCGGGACGACGGGAGACCAATCGCTCCCGCGTCCACCCTTCGGGACGCCGAGAGGCTTACAACCTCCGCGTCCACTGTTCGGGACGACGGGAGACCAATCGCTCCCGCGTCCACCCTTGAGGACGCCGCGAGGCTTACAACCTCCGCGCCCTCCGTTCGGGACGACGGAAGACCAATCGCTTCCGCGTCCACCCCCGTCGGGTGCACCACGGCATCCGCCACGTCGTCAACCGACACGTGGTCAGCGGGGACAACAAGAGCGATGACGTCACCGACGACGACAACTTCGACGTCGACGGCTTCGACGCTCACTTCGGTACCGGCGGGAGCGGGACACGGATCGGTCCCCACGCTCGGTGCACACGGCACGGAAACCGTGCCACATCGTACGGACGTGCGCTCAAGCAAGAGAGCCACGTCCCACGGGTCCAAGAAGAAGGCCCAATTAGCGAAAGCTAAAATAAAGCTGTTAAAGCTACAAATAGAACTTGCTTCCGCACAAATAGAAGAAATAGAGAACGATTCAGACGCCGACACCATAGACGACGACACCGTCGAAGAGCTCGAAGTCACGAAGGAGAGGGTCGACACTTGGGTCAATAGTCAAGCGCTTTTAGCGCCGGGTGCGCCACCTATAGAAACCTGCAACATAGAGCAGGCCCGCGCGTTACCCATCACGACCACGCCGACTCCAATCCCCGTGCAACAAATAGAAGATCGGCCACCAAACGGAAGCAAGCCCGTAATAGAAACAGTGCCCGCTGCGGCACCACCTAGTCAGAACATAGGACTAGCAGACTGGGTCGCAGCAATCACTATGGCCGCAAAGACGGGCCACCAACAAGCTCCGCGATATGTCACGGAGCTACCATTTTATAGCGGGTCGCACCAGGAATGGTTAACATTCAAGGCGGCCTACGAAGAATCACACCAACATTATAGCAATAGCGAAAATATAGCAAGACTGAGGAAAAGTCTACAAGGAAGAGCCAAAGAGACAGTCGAAGGTCTCCTCATACGCAACGTAAACATATCTGAAGTGATGAGGACGTTGGAAGACCGGTTCGGCCGACCGGATTACATCGCCTTATCCGAACTCGAACGATTGAGGACGCTTCCACGGCTGACAGACTCACCGCGTGACATTTGTAACTTCGCCAATCGCGTCACCAACACCGTGAGAACTCTACAAGCGCTGGAGAAGTCACACTTCCACTTCAATCCAGCCATTTTGAATGAAATGGTACAGAAATTTCCTCCTACGATCAGAAATAATTGGGTCACCTTCCTCAGAGATCAGCCGAAGGAACAACCAGACCTGTTAAAGCTATCAAGATTCTTCGAAACCCAGGCGGAGCTCTACAATTCTGTATCACAGCCGGAGTTCGCGGCACCTAAAGAGGCGAGCCACGCACCCCGACGAATACAGAAGACCTACGCCGCAATAGAAGTGTCTGCATGTCCGGTATGCCAAAGTGCCGAACATAAAATCGAAAAATGTTCGAAATTCATAGAAGCAGACACGAAAACGCGATGGAACATAGCAAAGGACAAACAATTGTGCTTCAAGTGTTTAAAAAATAGAATAGGGAAACACAAGTGCCGTAAAACGGAGTGCAATGTCAATAAGTGCCCGCGTTTTCACCATAGACTACTCCACTTCATAAGAACAGACAATAGTGAAAATAGTGATCGTACAGAAGTGGTCGCCTCCACTTGGCAACCGTCGGAGACACAGTCATACTTGAAGTTCGTTCCCGTCCGCGTCTCCGGCCCCCGAGGGAGCGTCCAAACCTACGCCTTGCTCGATGACGGCTCGACGGTGACCCTGATAGACAATGATTTGGCGCAACAAATAGGCGCAAAAGGGCCCGTCGACCCTCTACACATAGAGGCAATAGCGAACACCGAAGTGGATGTAAATCGATCGCGCCGTGTGAAACTGACATTACACGGCGCCAAAAATAGGAGCACCATTCGAGCTAGAACCATCGACAATCTACAGCTCTCCGCTCAAGCCGTATCGGAGCGAGATCTGTCCAATTGCAAGCACCTTAAAAACATCAAGGAACAACTCAAGTATCCACGAGTTCAACCGAAACTTCTCATTGGACAGGACAATTGGGACTTGCTGCTTGCTAAACAAGTCAGAAAGGGACAGCGACATCAACCGGTCGCGTCTCTCACAACGCTCGGATGGGTGTTACATGGGTCACACGCGCGCATACTCGGTCGCCGTGCAGACACCATTAACAACATCGTCCATAGCAAAATAGGCGAGTGGCGTTGGATACCTACCAAATTGAACGTTGCGGACGATGCAACACGGGACGTACCCACCGACTTCGACTCGCAACATAGGTGGTTCAACGGGCCAAGCTTCCTACTAGAAGCACCTGATAGATGGCCGCAAGAAAGAATTGCAACCACCTCACAGACTGGAGAAGAAAAAGTGCACGTGACCACCATCAAACAAAAATCGAAAATAGAACAGTGCATCCCCAATAGTGATAGATTCTCCAAATGGGAGAAACTTGTTCGAAGCACTGCACGTGTGCTACACTTCATCCGACTGTGCAAACAGAAAAGAGAATGTGTGAATTACAAGAGGACAACAAAACGACCTGAAACCGATCCTGTATGGCGGGAGCATAAAATGTCAAGGAAGCCACATAACAAACTTCCGAAAGCTCCTAAACAACAACAAAAATCATACATACCAATACCCACGGACCTTCTACACGAAGCGGAGCGAATCCTCGTTAGAAGGAGTCAGGAAAAGGCGTTCTTTGAAGATTTGCACAATCTCAAAAATAATAGAAAAATAGTTCCACATAGCCGTCTACGCCATTTAGCGGTGAAAATAGAAAACGATGTCATCACATTGAAGACACGTATCGGCGCCACGCAAGACGTTACAGATAGACAGAAGAGCCCTGCAGTCCTCGATGGCAATGACCAAGTCTGCAAGCTCTACATAGAATACGTCCATAGGCAATTGCACCACGCTGGCGTCGAAGCGACGATAAATGAGTGTAGACAGTTTTATTGGATTCTTCGGCTACGCCCGGTCACGCGTATGATAGTAAATAGATGTCTCCCATGTAGGATTCGTAGATCGCAGCCACCAGTGCCACCTACAGGAGACTTACCACCGTGCCGGCTAGCACATCATAGACGTGCGTTCACTTACACCGGGCTCGACTACTTCGGGCCACTTACAGTCGCGGTGGGACGCACAACACAAAAGAGGTACGTCGCGCTGTTCACCTGCTTGACAACGCGCGCCGTACATCTGGAGATCGCCGCCTCATTGACAACAGATTCTGCCGTTATGGCACTGCGACGCATGATAGCGCGTCGCGGCTGCCCAATAGAAATTTGGTCGGACAACGGCACGAACCTTCACGGTGCAGAACGTGAACTGCGGCGAGCTTCAGACCAACTGCTTCAAGAGGAAGCAAATAGGAAGAGGATCAATTGGCGCTTCATCCCTCCCGGTGCCCCCTTCATGGGCGGGGCCTGGGAACGTCTCGTCCGAAGTGTCAAGACATCCCTCAACAGTGTACTTGAAGAGCGGCGCCCTACAGAAGAAGTACTCGCCACCTTAATGGCGGAGGTTGAGTACACAGTCAACAGTCGGCCGCTCACACACGTCTCGGTTGATCCTGACGATCCCGAGGCACTTACACCGAACCATTTTTTAATGATGGGGACGGGCCGAGATCCGCCAATAGGAGCCTTCAATGAGGAGGACACCATCGGGCGCACGCACTGGCGTGCCTCACAACGTCTCGCCGACTTGTTCTGGCGGCGCTGGCTTCGGGAGTACCTCCCTGAGCTTCAGCGCCGACGGGAGCCCCAAGGAAGAGGGCGGCAAGTCGTCATCGGAGACGTCGTGCTCATTGCGGACAACACCCTACCTCGCAACACATGGCCGCGAGGGAGGGTCATAGCGGCCTACCCCGGACCCGACGGAGCTGTGAGGACAGTCGACGTCGGCACCAAGGCTGGCACTCTACGAAGGCCCACCAAAAAGTTGGTGGTCCTGACAACGGAGCCGGCTGCCCTCCAGCACACAGTGACTGCGTCGCCCTGAGGACGACGCACGGCGGGAGAATGTTCGGGACAGCCATGAAATGTATAGAATAGTGATTAAAAGTGACTTATAGAACTAGTGGATTATGTAAATAGATAAATAGTGATAGAAAGAGACAGATACAGTGAAACGGAAAACACTAATAATACATATTATTTCGGGCGGTTGTGTAAACTTTGCTCGACGCATGACACAACCGCCACTAGTTCTGTAAGCAAATATTGTAATATAGATAGGCCATTTTTGTAAATAGTCAGTCTTCTTCTTGCTCCGGCATAATAAAGACCATTGTACCAGTACAAACTTATTTTGGAACATACAAACCCTCTCCTCCTCGACTAACCATCGAACGGCTGACCAGTGAGCCCTCCTTAGCCGGAGGCCCTGCCCACTCAGTAAGCCATAACAGCCAGGCCTAATCAAATGCGCGGGTGCTACAGGCCCGTACAGTCTTAATACGTTGAAATTTTACAAAATATCCAACCTTTTTGCATATTTTTATACTTAATTATCCAAAGGTTAGTATTATTTTATCTTTAGATATTACATATCTACTTAGTATAAATTAAAGTCGCTTTCCAGGTTTCCCTGTATGGCCGCTAACTCCTAAACCGCGCAATGGATTTCTCCTTTTTCTAGGATGCGGTTTTCTCCATCTGTTAGATAACTTTTCACGGAATTTTTATTTATATAATAAAACCCAATTAAGTTTTTTCTTGGACGAAGCCGGGAGCGGGCCGCTAGTTGTAACTATTAAAATGTAAGCAGTAAAAGTGTAGGTAATACCCAGCTATGTTAGTTACAAAATCACGGAAACTCGATTAAGCACGATTGTAGGCTTATCATTATTTTATCATTTTTTTTCCTAAGATAAGAGTAGTTTTCAGAGTTGTAATGATAACAGTTTTAAACATTATCTTGTAACAAAAATTAATCTACATATTACAAACGATTTTAAAGTTAATTAAGTGTCACACTTGATGTCAGGTGAGAAGTCAGATAAACAAAACAATTGCTTTCAGTGCTAGTTAAGTATATTTCCATGTCATTAAGTTAAAAAAAAAACAATACGTCGACAATACTTAACTACGTCTTGGCTTCGTACTGGTTTTTCTGCAAATTATATAATAAAAACCTTCTTCTTTTAACGCTCTTTCCATTAATGAAAATGGCATTAAAATCCGGCAGGATCACTGCGTTTTGCAATCATTTGTGTGCACCCCCTTGCAGGGTGCAATGGGGTGCACTTGCACCCCCCTGTTAGGAATTAACATAGATATATTTTTTAATTTTTATTAATTTATTGTTTGAATAAAAACTGTATTGTTTGAATGAAAGCGTCTAGGGCTACAGAGACTAAGTATGTTTTCGATAAGCGAAATATCGTCAAATACCTGCGCGATTTGAATTTGACATTACATTTATCTACATTATATACATGTATAATTCTATATTTTATAATAGTTAATAGTATAATGTGTAGATGCAGATGCATCTCCCTGACATTAAATCTGGCGGCGCCCATGTGCCAGAGCCCATTACCCCATCCCTTCCTTATCCTTCTATGGTCGGCAACGCACTTGCAGTACCTATAGCGTCGCTTGTGTTATAGGCGACGGTAGCCACCTACCATCAAGTGGATCGTCAGCCTGTCTGCCGACCTTAACATAAAAAAAAACGCTATAAATAGTGCGTATTTTAACAAAAATGCCATTTACCTTAGTTCTCAATGGTAGCGCACTTGCAGCACATATGGAGTGGCTTGTATTATCTACCATCAAGCCTTTTAGTCCATCATAAATCATGTGGACAAAAAAATCCACAGGCTAAAATACTAAAATACGGATAACTAAAATAACGAGGTCCCTACTTAAATTACTTCCCATTCTCAAATACAAGAAAAAATATTTATTCCAAGTGATTAAAACAAGGCCAATTGAGTTTACTAGTAAAAACTATTAACTGTTGCCAAGAACGTAGTCTAAAAGTTGTTAGTCTGATATGCTACTTTAGGCTTTACAATCTAAGACTAAGCGTTTTATTTTGCATGCGTTCTTGCAACTTATGATACGCATCAGTCGGTGCTATGTACTCGTATATAGCGCGCCTCACTGCTCCACTAACCTGCAGATTCTAGACTCGGGAATCGATTTTCCTTACCGCGTTTAGTTCAGGGTCGCATTCTGCATTGGTATTGTCAACTTATAGGTAAACTAAGTACCTAATAATGTCTCAGAGATAGACATCAAAATATGTCCAAATGCCTGTTATGGGGCCAACATTCATACTAATATTAAAATATGTATTGAAATGTGGAAGTAACTCTGTCTGTCGTTGACGCCATAACTACTTAACTTTTCGTCCAAAAAAACAGTATGTACTGTTCCCGAGATTATAATCCAACGCCTGGCAAAATTATAATAGCAATAGAGATTTAATAAAGTATTGCTCATATATTGTGTCACGGCGTTTTATTTTTCAACGCGGCAAAGTAGTGGGCAAAAGCTAGTAGTTACTTACTTATCCTATAACAGTGTTGTCGTCTATATTCGAGTAAGAGAAAACAGACCCAACCTTCATACTTCATTCGGTCTCTTTATCTTATTTCCTTCATTTTCTATTTATCCAGGCTGATGGTGGTGGTGTTTGCTAGAAATTTTCATATTTTACAGTGCTCAAATGCCTTATGATAGTGAAATTCTTAAGAAGAGAAACAGAAACGAATAGAACTTTTCTTTTATTAAACATTTAGTGTCAGCGTAAAAATTTCGTAATCAGCTTACAAACAAAAATAGACAAGATAGTTAAGTGTACCATATCGCTTTTTGTTAAAATTAGAACGGTCGCCATATTGAATTCCACTACAAAAATCTCCAAAGTTGTATATTCAAATAGATTTAGATAAACATAAAGTAATGCAAGCTTGAGTTTTTAAATTTTACGAAGTTTTCCTAAATGTTTCTTCTATTGTAGTTTAGGTAGATTATTCTCTGAAAAATTTCCCTACCCAGCAATAAAAGTCATGTGATAACTGGTTTAGGCTTTCACAGACTAGATCCGTTTAGTTACTGACAAAAAATTTAGTATGTTTTGGTTTTGATAATGTGCAAATATGGTTATATAACCTTATTAACAGACATAGGCAGATTATGGGTAGATAAGAAATTGTTCTAAGGCGAAGAAAAGCATTTTAAGAAAATCTAAGTGTCCTAGTAAACTATTTGCCCCTGTCTTATCATTAATCCTACTATGGTCGGCAGAGCACTTGCAACACCTGTGGCGTTGCTTGTGTTATAGGCGACGGTAACTATCTATCAGCAAGTGAAGCCTGTCTATTGACTTTAACATAAAAAAACTCATATGTAGAATTTGACTAGACACACTCAGAGCATGTCTCAAATATTGAAATACCAGTTCTAGAGTGTAGTAGGATCAGTAAAAGAGATCAAATAATTTAATTTCATTTATTTGTACTAGAAATTATACAATAATTTAAAAAAGCAGTCACTGATTCATTAATGGAAGCATACAAGACATTCACAAAAATGCATAGTATTTATATTAGTCCATTTTACCTTTTTCTAATGGTAGGTTTAGTCCAATTCCGAATGCTCACGTATTATAGGTAGTAATAGAATCAGTTACATAATTTAATCAGATAGATGGGTGGGTTACTCTTGTTCATTTAGTGACATCCACTACTATCACAATTATTCAAATTAGCTACATATTATAATATAACTAACTACATTTCATAGTGAAAAACTTTGTATACACAAAGCACTAAGCTTCGAACTAAGCCATAAGGATTTACTAAGCAATTTCATAAATAAAAAACTTTGTAATTTTGCCATTCACCATTGTTTATATGTACGGAAATCTGGTTTAGTTAAAAAATAAATGTTTCTTACTATTAATTTTGTTTTATTTTTATTTATTTTGGTATGAACTATACAACTCTTTACTTGGTTGAAGCTTAGCCTCTGACCATAGACTTCCATGTTCCTTAACATTGGCACCTTTTGATTGTCAAAATCCAGCATATCTACACCACCAACTGTCTGGGTAACCTTGTTATTGTTCTACACCTATTCATTTGAGCCATTTATATGTAGAAATTTGGATTGAAAATTTTTTAAAATTTATTTATTAAAGATGGGTTTGCTCTTGGCCAGCATCCAGCCGTGTAGCAAAGATGAGGCCTATGATGGCGCGAGCTCACCCAGAAGATGCCTATTAACAATACATACAGGCAAATTATGTAGTTATGGTAAAATAAAATATTTAATTTTAAACTAACAAATTTAACATTTTTTTTTTAGAAACAAACCACTTCCTAATAGTCCTAAAGAGTACAACAATCTTCAAAACATTATTTTTGAATATTAACAAAATTTCTAAGAAATTTAGGTGTGCGCTAGGTACATTTGGATAAGATATTTGACCATAGACATGAACTATGTAGAAATTATTAAATTGCTAGCTAGATCGTTATGGCTTTATTGCTATTAGTTGCCTTAATAGAGTCATAACAATCTTCATTGGAGCTAGCCTCATTAACTTATTTATCGTTTTAATCCCTTCTATTATTTTAACATGTTAAAATTAATTATCAATTTTTAGACAGTTAATTGCTACATGCAAAAGATATTCTCTATTCAAAAATTACTCAAATGTAACACTATCTATTGCAGTTTATCAGTAAAATAATATTAGCATCTAAAAGTTAAATTGTGTGGTTGATGTGTTTAAATAACAATAAATGTAATACAATGCACATTTTTTAGATTAGGTCCAATGAAATGAGAATAGTTCTAATTTTGCCTGTTAAGTTTTGTAGTTTTTTTTTAACAATGTAATTGACAGTAAAATCTATATTTTAAAGCTGTTAATGTAACATTTTATAAAAGCTATCTAAATTTATTAAAAAAAAAAAAACGAGAATGAGGTTTAGAAATTCAAAATCGGACAGAACACTAATTACTTATATAATAGTTTGTCTGTATCAATTAATTTATTCACAACAGGTTTGGTGCTAAAACTTGTTCAATATTTATTCATTTCACTAGACCTTAACCTACATACAAAACATATTCTAATTTAGTTAAATATTTAATAGGCCTTTTTTGATGACTCGAAGAATTAGATGTAGTATTTTTCTTTAAACACTGCCAGATTAATAATTTTTTTTTATTGAAGATAATACATTGACTTCTTGCAATAATTTTTGATCTCGAAATATTGTGCTAAGTTAACAATTACTCTGCTACAAAATGATATCATTCTGGTATAAAAAAAACTAAAGCATCAATTGGAAATTAAATTTATTTAAATAACCTTCATCACTTACTGAGATTCCCAGAACACGTTCAGCCCAATAATCCTATATGTACAGTGTGGGCTGCTTATTTTATATTTACAACACGTGCAGGGTCAGGCTTCATTCATAAATCACAGGATTTCATAACAATTGGACCTAAACAGTTGCTCCAACTTCTTCTTGATACGACCTCGTTAAATGTGCGGCTGCGGCAGTCAGTTGGCGTAGTGAGCGACGGAGTCCACGGAGTTGACGACGACAGGCGGCTGCTGCTCGGACAGCCGACTCCCTGTCATCCTCTCCATCAATACCAGAGTCTCCGGCGGCGCTAGATGTCTCACTCTCTGTGTCACTTAAATCTGATACCCGTCGTCCTCTCTCGACATGCTCATCGGTGTCCCCAGACCACAGCAGTTCAGTCTTCAAATCGTTAAGCATACTGAACATGTTGAATGGATCATCATCACCTTCTTGTGGGAGGTTCATCAGACGGCTCGGAACAAGTACAGTTTCATCCATCACATTTACCATTTTAACAAATTTATCCATATCATTCAAGATGCTTTGCTTTGAGAACTCTGTGTTGTCATGTCGAGCAATTTTGCGCAGGCTATTCCTGTAACAATGGCAGAATACACATCAGAATATGGTTTTAGGACATTAGAAATCGTAGAGAATATAATGGTTTATTATTGATTAAATTAATATACTTAGAAATCATAACCAGTAGGAATAATCACAAGACAATTATAAAGTGAAGTGTTGTAAGCTAAAGTTTCTTATGCTTATTGGAGATTGGAAGGATTTCACAATTACTATGAGCCTTCAAGATTAGAAGTACTTAACCCTTTTGAGTGTGTGATTATTATTAGGATTAGAAATCAGAACTGCATCTACCACATATTTTTACTTAGGGTTAGACAGACAGGCTGACTTGATAGTAAGTGGCTATAACAACGCCACAGGTGCTGCAGGTGCACTGCCGACCATATAAGTAGAATTCAATGGGCTCTGGCATCCCTTACTCACTCACACATAATGTAATTTCAGGCTGGGCTTCAGTGGCCAATTTAATCGCAAGTAGGTGGCCAGAACAGCACCCTGGCTTTCCAGTTATCTTATGATGCAAGGAAAAGGTGTACAATATTTACCATTCTAGATTTAGTGTTTAGTATAGTTTAGTTCATGTATATAAGACCTTGCCCAATGAGGCAATAAGAAAATATGTTTTGCAATTATTTTTGCTAAGAAATTAAGACAATGTGTTTAGCCAAACTTTATCATAATGATCAAATTTAATATGATTTCTCTTTCTCAATGCTTCATAGCCTAAGTAGGTATATGATTTTATAGTTTTTTATGATCTAAACAGTATACTTAATACTATTGTCAGTTGAATAATAGAATGGAGAGTTGTTGAAAATGATTATTACAAGTGTTTTGTGAAAGTAAGTGGTACTGACACAGCATTGCCATTGACAAAGTGGTGAGAGTTTGAATGCTTCACTTTTCTAGTGTTGCCATTTATTAATACTAGTATTAGACATTATGTCATTTGAGACATTAATCTTTTTCCAATATCTTGAGGTTATGTGGTGAAAGGTGTTATGCATTTTAAATTAATCAGGCTTCTATTTCATGGAACAATGTTTTAAACATTATAAGTTAATTCTCGAAAAAGATTAAAACTATAATAATCTGGTCTGCTAGCGATAATGATCAAGCAATAATTCCAAATCAAGTTCTTAGTCATCGTGTGTATCGCGCACGCCCAGAAAGAACCTTCATGGATAACCTCTTTGACGAAACCGACCTTAAAATATTTCGATTACTCTATTATCCTTCACATAATGAGAAGCATTCCTTTCAACGTGGACTAAAGCCAATAATACAAAAATTTCAAAGAAAAATCGCTCAAAATGTGTAACATATTCTAAATTTATTTATGACAACTAAACAGTTGTCGGAATAGGGCATCACACGCCCATTAATCCGAAAAAAGAACATGATTTGGGAATGCACACTAGGCAGTAGGCACGCGGTGCACCCCGATGGTGAGGGTTACACATTCTATACGGTTTATTTAATCACCAAAACTATTGAATTTCATACCTGCTATTCTCCAGTTTCGTCGAGATGTCTGTGTTGAAGGACATTTTCTTGTGTTATTTAATAATATAAATATCACTGAACACACACGCTCAATATTATTTCGATGACACTACAATTATTACAATTTTACAATATCGCAGCTTACGAAATCGAGAACTGACTGACGCTATTGTATTGAATTAATTACGGCAGGGCAGAGCACGCACGAACTGACAACGACCGTTCACAGCGCCAACACTAGACATTTGATTAAAGGAGGGGAGCCAATCGTTTTTATATGACGCGATCGCGCCACTCCGGGGAAGTGAACTTTGAAATTATGATTATTTTGTGGAATGCAACATAATGATAAAGTTTTAACAATTGTATATAAACTTAAACAACAGTATGTTGTCATTTTATCGTTTTAAAATCATAATGAGTTTGTTATGAGGACTTAACGTACTTTTTCAGGAGATTAGAGGGAACAACCCACCCAAGTCACACCACATTCGGGACGTTTGATTGGTTAGTTTGAACAGTTAGTGCGTCTTTATTGGACAGAGAATAGCAAAACTGCGCGGGATTTTTTGAAAGATTTCATTGTTATTTTTCTTTATAATGTTTGCTTTACAGTCATGTTGTTTTGATTAGAGAATAATAATTGATTAGTAAAACGCAAACCTTAATATTATTATTATTTTAACATTTAAATTGAGAAATTATGATTTATATGCGAAAGTTTGTGAGGATGGATGTATGGATGGATGTTTGTTACTCTTTCACACAAATACTGCTGAATAGATTTAATTAATTATCTATTGACTATTTGGATGAAATTTAGCACACATATAGTTTATTACTTGGATTAACATATAGGATACTTTTTATCGTGAAAAAATGTTCGGTTCCGAGTGATCGTCTAAAAATATACCTAACAAATTGGGCG
Organism: Synanthedon myopaeformis; assembly: GCA_944738685.1. Taxonomy (NCBI): domain Eukaryota; kingdom Metazoa; phylum Arthropoda; class Insecta; order Lepidoptera; family Sesiidae; genus Synanthedon; species Synanthedon myopaeformis. The sequence goes on along the minus strand of OX122914.1, from coordinate 9,620,359 downwards.
CTACTATCGCCGTGGAGGTGCCATAGCGATAAAGACGTCAGATATTTTCTCAGGTGTTATATTTTTTATTTTGAAACGCGGACGAAGTCGCGGACACCAGATAGTTTAGAAAATAACATTTTGCTTCTGGGGTAATAGTTAAGTTTTTATTTAATTTTACATAATGCATCATACTACATTTGCTTACTTATATTATTCAGACCCATTGTATGCAAAATTTAAACTGATTTATTTAATTATGCTTGTACATTTAACTTCCTTGTGACTTTACTCGTGAATTGCTTTTTTTATAGCCTACTTAGATTTTAATGGTTGTATAAGAGTTACTTTGATAATAGATTCAGGCCCGCGTGCAAGACGTACATATCACGCGGGCGTCATGTTTAGGGGGCGGAAAATTAAGCGACTGAAACACGTTATAAGATAAAAAAAAATAATAGATTGAAAGAATATTCAAACTTTTGAGCACAACTACTATTTTATTTTACACTACCTAAGATATACTTAGGATGTTTGAGTAAGTTTGGAAGTACCTACTTAGACAAATTTTTGTTGAATTACTTATAAAATTCAAAGAAATGATAAAATTACTCTATGCGCTCGCTTCAAACCATGGGTTTAATTTTTATTAAAGTAAATGTGAAAATTTTAACAAGCTATAATTAAAATCCACAAGCTATATATATATATATTATAAATGCGAAATCATGTTTGGATGTATGGATGTATGGATGTTTGTAACTCTTTCACGCAAAAACTACTGAACCGATCACCATGAAATTTTGCATACACGTTGTCTGGGACACCAGAAAGGACATAATAGGGTACTTTTCATCGTTCAACGCGGACGAAGTCGCAGGCACCAGCTAGTTAAGTATATAAACTAGCCTCCGACTTTCTATCTAGCCCAAACACGCTAAGTATATAATTATTATCTGATGTAAGTTGATGAGAAATTAATTTATCTTTTCTTTTAGAACAACCCTTTATGTGTGTGTTTTTTAATCTGACTTCTAGAAAAAAAAATCATGTCTAAACCGAATTAACATGGACGAGGGCAAAAGCCACATATATAATATTATAAACAGGTAAAATTTGTATGTTTGTATGTAGGAGGTAGGTAATCTTCGAAACTACTCATCATATTTAAAAAAACCTGTTACTAATAATTAGAATAGAATTTCAAAATGGATTAGAATTGCAGCTATTAGAAGTAAAGGTCCAATGCTTGGCAAAAGTATACTTAATGTCAGGCGTTATATATAGGTATATATATCTTTTGTTTTAAAACACGGACGAAATCGCGGTTATCAGCTAGTTCACTTATAAATCATGTACGGGTAATAAGCAAAGGCGATACTTAATCATGTAACTTGTTTTGAGCGTCAGAAATGTTTGTGCTAAAAGCTATTATTTCATCAGAATGACGCTTATTATCACACTGGGAGGCATTTTTATCAATTTGAAAATATTTCTCACTAGTTCACATTATCGTATCATAATAACTATTTGCATGATGTTTTGAAGACACACCCATTTCATATAATACGTCATATTTTATTTGACGTTATTTAATTATATTATAGAGATAATTTCGCTGAGGATTATCTTTTATTGCCTGGTATTATGATAATAATGTACTAATCTAGCGACGTGTGGACAGATCTATCTATATAGTTCTTAGAGTTCTGAAGCTTATAAAAGCTTGTTTCTAATTTAAACTATGAAAAATATAAACATTTTTAAACGATTAATATTTACTTTAAAGAAATAAATCCAAGAAGAAGCATAGGTGAGGTGTTTATAATTATATGCTTTGAATCCTTACAAAAATTATTTTGAGAAATGATGCCAGCCAAACTAGTCTTACGTACATATACTTACTACGTAACCTAACATACATATTTTGCCTTTCAATTGGTGTTATCGAAATCCCAATAAAACTTGGTAGCGCTGTGTGAGCGTGAGAACTCAGTAATAGAATTTGTTGTCTCAACTTATTATAACGCGAATAACCGAAGACAGAAGTCAGAAAGCGTCGCAACACATTTGCTGCACTTATTCTAATTGGCTTTTAGTCAGTAATTACAAGAATTCAATCCGCGAAAATCTGACAAATTCTGAACATTTTAGAAAATAAATAAAAACAATTTCAGTTTTTTGTTTCGATGCAAACCTGTTTTAATATGAATATTATGAATATGAATATTATGTCTCAGAAATGTCATGTTTTTTTATGTATTGCTACGATCAATAACCAGTAATGTATCATGGAGTTACGTAGTATGGAATTGGTAAGCTGCTCAAGATGGAAAGTGGCATCTTCCATGTGGAAATTCCACATCGACCTTTGCTGTTGAATATATTTTAAACCTGAATTTATTTTCAAATATCGATATATTCTAAAAATAAGACTTGGTGTATTCCAAAAATAAATTCAAAAGAATTGCTAAAATCGAATTCGTTTTTCTCGAGTTTATTCTTGATATAATACCTTACAAAACCGATGAATGTCCTCGTGTTTCCAAGAAAGAGTTTGAATAAAAAAAATCTGCTTAACAATACCATTGTTATTGTAACGCGTAGTTTATTTAAAGTGGTAAAATCTAAGGAAATATAATACATATGTAATAATAAAATATATTACGTGATTTTTGCGGTAAAAACTGTACGAGTGTAATGTTCTTGAATAACATTTACAAGTGACAAACAACTTTTCCTCATTATTTATAATGTAAGTGTAGCTACCGTATCCATGTTAGGTATAAGAAAATAAAACACACAACCACTAGCGGTTAAATATAGAAATAGCTCTGACAAGAGCTGTTTATATTAGCGATTAACATGTTTTAGTATAGGAAAATAAAACACACAACCATTAGCGGTTTAATATAGGAATAGCTCTGACAAGAGCTGTTTATATTAGCGATCAACGTGTGTTCTTCACTTCACTTTCACTGGACACCAAACGGAGAACAATTACTCGAACAGAAGGCAGCAGCAGTCGTCGCAGTCGTCTTTTTCGCAATGTTGTCCACGAGTTACACAAAATCCACGAGATGTTTCTTCCACGGCGTCCGGCGTGCAAATGGCCGACCGCACTACGCAACTTATATTTATAACCTCGCACCACCGCCGAGACCGCATGCGTACTCGCGACTCGTGAAGCAACATCGTCCGTCTCACTCAACAAACTGTTTTCTCTGTCACACACCGTCACGTGACCATGTAAAAAAGTGTATAAAAATAGGACAATTTTTAATAAACAAACATTCCTGTACATACAACGACTGGAGTATTATTCAACACACCATAATCGCTAAATAAGTATTACGTTTGCATACGTAAACAATATTAATGCATTAAGGGGTACTTCAACACATCTAAATAACACCAGCTTGGCAATTATCATGGTCACCTTAACCTTGGGAAGTTAAGGTAGCCATGATCGTCCAAGGTTAAGTTGCCATGATGGTCGCCATGGTTCTTAGGGATAAGACAAATCTTATCAAATTTTTGAGGCGCTGGTTCAAGTTCTGTTAAACCGAGGTAATTTGGAGTTTATAAGTTCTTGTCTTTGTAGTAAAATTATGGATAGGTATAAAAAAATAAACAATACCTACATTTTTTATAATTTTGCGAATTTTGCGAACAACATACCTACTTAGTGAAGCCGGTTATATAAACGTGTGCGTAAGCCGTTTACTGTATGTATTGAAATTTTGTGTTCCAAGCTATAAGCCTCAATTTTTGTTTAGTTTTATTGAAAATATTAGTTTCCGAGTTTAGCTACGTGTGAAATGAGATTCCATTCTGCTTTTTATTTTCTGAAACCTGTGGTTGACAACCTTTCATTGCCCAATTCGGCATTTTTTTATTTTTTATTTATTTGTTCCAACAAATTACTTCAGTTAAGTCTAAATCACATGTTTTTACTTAATTATTTTGTGAGATTTAAATCAATTCTTTTCATTAGTAAATTTTTTAATATAGCGAGGCGTAGTTTCATTGCATTTGTGTGCGTGTATATCGTATAACCGTGTATTTGTCGCATTTATATTATTTGCATTTGATGCGTATCATTGTAACACGGCGAAGGCGTAGTTTTACCGGCTTCACTCTGTCTTCCATAGGGCTCTCTATCTTTAGTTCTTATTTTATCTGAGGCTAAGGATATCTTCGTTGCTGTTTAATGTAATTGCAGTAAATCAAGGCAAAACAAACATAGCAAAAAATACCCCACAAAAAGGATATCTATCTATTAATTTTTAGAAATGTACGAAACCCGACGAAACCTTATACTTTTATTATTGAATTATTTGCTTATGTATGCATATGATTCAATAATTCTATCTATAATGTTATTTTATATTTTTATAATTATATTCTTGTCAAAAATCTACCAAAAACATAGATTTCTTTACAACTCCATAATTTCTTAATGTTATTTATATTAGTTAACAAAAGAAATCAACAAATATAAATTGGTGTTTGTTCAAGTTATTTAAATTAAGTAGGTAATTAATTGTATCTTGATTATTTTGTATGTAATCAATTATAAAATATTCCTATTTACTTAATTGGATCATCGAATTTGGTTCAAACTGCTTTGGTTGAGAAATTGTTGCTCATTCGATTCAAATTTGGTCAAAGATTACGCGAACTAATGAGCACCTATAATTATGTAAATATACGAGTATATGTATTTTGACGACACGTTTGGTTTAGTGGCTAGTAACCCTAGCTGTTAACCAAACGGTGGCGGGTTCGAATCCCGCTAGGGGCAAATGTCTATGTGTTAACATTTTACCTTTGTACCTGAGTTATGGATGTTTGTATTTATAATATAAGTAATCTATGTAGTATATCAACTGTCTGGTATCCATAATACAACCTTTAGTTGCTTAGTGTGGAACTAGATTATATTTATTTATTTATGTACTTTTTGCGCTAGTGCTGCCATAGGCATATGTGAGTCGCGATCATGTCGCGATGGACACAAAACTTATAAAGCAGCAGCTGTATTCAATTGTTGCTATAACTAGCGCCATCTAAACAAATCACTTGTAATATTTTTTACGTCAATGGTTGTTTGTTAACATTTTTCTCATATTTGTTACTAGAGGCCGCTGTCGTCAATTGCTTCAAGTCTGAACAAAAATGTCTTGATGATATTGCAGCTAAATATTTTGTCCACAGATGTCTCTCTAAATGCTTTTTAAAATAATTTATATTAGTAATTATCAGGATTTTATAGCAGCGGTAGAAATGTTGGACAGAAACTTTTTAGCAGCTTTGACGAGAACCAGAAAGATTTACAATCGAAAGAGTAAACAGCTTGTCTGTGTCTAAGGAAAAACCCTGCTTTTACTGAATGATACAATCAATTGACAACAGGTGTCTCTAAATGGTAAGACTGCGTCTCAATGTTTTGTTCACAGATGTCTTTAGTTAGATGTTTTTATTAAATAATTTTGTTTCTCCTCTATACATCGAAATAATATACATATCTTTGATATACTTCTGTAGTAATGAATAGCAGACAGGCTGACGGTCCACTTGCCGGAAGGACCATCGTCTAGTCTAAAAACACGCAAGAAACAGCATGGGAGATGCGCTGCAGAAACTATTAGAATTATTTATTAACAGATTTTTTGAAAAGTTATAGCAAGATGAGCGCTATGACAAATACCCCAATAGTATAATGGAGATCGGTTTTAAATTGGATATTGTCACTTTCCAAATTAATTTATGTAAGTAAGTAAGCGAGTTGAAGTAGTGACAGGGCACTGCGTTTTGCAGTCATTTGGGCAGCTCGTCTGGTGGCAGAAACCACCCCCTTACAGAAGACCACAGTGAAATAACGGCTTGTTTGTTGTTGTTTTTAGGTGAGTGCACCGAAAGACAATAGCACACATGCTGTTATTTCACGGGGATCTTTGTAAAGGGGTAATTTAGTTAGACCTTAATTGCCTCTTTGTCGGTTAGGTTCACTAATATAATATATAATAATAGTAATAAGTATAGCTAAATCTTGTAGTAATTTTGAATATAACTTAAAATGTATCTGTGACATAGCCACGTATAACCTGCGACGTAGTTTGGTACAATTAAAATGATTTAGATTATACAAGTATAATAGAGATTCAGCCGCCAAAGTTTGCCGTCCATCCCGTCGAGGGCACTCTATGGCTTGTGGTCGCTAATCAAATTAAGCTCGGATACTACGGATAGTAAAATATGGAGCGAAACATTTGTATAATTTGTAGATACCAACTTAGTATTCGTTTAGTATTCTTAGGGCCTCTTTCACGGTGTGTCAAGTAGGCTAACTACCATTTAAAGTCACCGGTAACCGCAAATGATGGAGATGATATACCTTTGTTTATCTTGTTTAAAGTCTATTGATTCGCCGGCATAGTATTAGTTTTTTGCAATAACTGGTTTAAACTTAATCGCCATCTACATAGTTGGTGGCAATGCATCTTTTAGAAGTTCTAAAAGTTGTAAGAACAATCGTTTTTTTAGTTTCCTTTCAAAACTTCATATAATATCTCAGAAATGTCATGGTTTTTTCATGTATTGCTACGACAATAAGGAGTAATGGAATTACGTAATATGAAATCGGTAAGCAGCTCCCGTTGGCAAGAGAGCTCTTAAGTGTGAAAACCGCATCAAAATCCGTTGCGCGGTTTAGGAAGAGTTAGCGGATATACGTGTACAGGCGTGTGACATTAGAATGCACTTCGCCCCCCACCACTCGCATTAACCTTCACTTCAGTAAAGTAAGACTGAACGTATAAAAAAATATTTAAAAAATTCCGTCTCCATAGTAATGTATCTAGCGGATATTCGGGCGATTTCACTACGGCAGGATATGAACGAGTGTGCAAACAAACTCGTTGGTTTGCGCACTTTGATTCGTTGTCGGCGTATATCTACCGCATGAACAAAAATAAAGTAATTGACTACGTATGTTGTGTCTACCCTTAATTAATTAATATCTATTAAAATTTATCTTAAAATTAAAGTGGTCGCTATAAAATTAAATAAACAAATTCTTGCTACGTGCTGAACTAACCTAACTCGTCAGCTTTGGCCTGCTCATTTCCCGTCAGGCAGTTTAGAGTAATTTATTATTAAGTATTTATTACCTAGACAAAAACAGTTTTGGTATAAACTTTCACTATTAAATTCCAAATAAGTTCTCACAGCTACCCGCCAGTGAAAGACTCGTCAAAATCGGTCCAGCCGTTTCCGTAGTCTGAACAAACAGTTGGTTATTTGTTATAACTATCATGTATACTTGATACATTTAGTAAAAAACAGATATTTTGATTGTTTTTTACTATATACTTTGTTTAGATATTGTGAAGATATAAAAAACGTGATAAGGAAACATGATAATATATGCTAAAACACAATGTCTATTATCCGTTATCAGAAAGAGAAAACGGAATAATAATAGAGTAAATTAATTATTCCACCCACCCGAGAGAGCCGAGGGCCGCGCAATATCGGAGCCCTATATAAGACGTTTCTAAATACCCTAAACCCAGCTAAAATGAAATCGCCTCTCCAAGAAAAAGGGGTTTGCGTTTTAATGCCCATCAGAAAATAAATGCTCAGAGACAATAATGTGGGATTCGTTGCTAGATATAAATTCCGAATAAAAATACAGTCGGCCGCGAGAGCGGTGGCGCTAGTGTTGTACAGACATTTTAGAGATATCGATATTTATTAAAGAAAACTACATATATTATTATGTTAATAGCTTTAACTCGCGACTTCTCCCGTGCGGCTTTTTCTTAAGCTTTGAAAAATAAAAATAAAATATAACGTCTGACAAAACTATATGACCAATAATTTATTTGCTCATATATTTTTGACAGGCTTTAAATTTAAATTTTTATTTCTAATGATCCCTCGGGAATACTACTTTTTTTTTGAGTACAGATGCCCTAATTCCTTTCCTGTATCTCTGTCAACGTGTATGCAAGATTTCACGATGATCATTTGAGTGGTTAAGGCGTGAATGCTTAAAAAACAAACTATTCACTTTTAAATTCATTAAACTTTGTTTAAGCTTGCCACGATAATACTTTTAATTTTTGATGATTTTTGATTGATAAAAATTACAAAATCAGTAAGAATTAAGTTTTTATTATTTATTTTATATACCTAATAAAAAAATATGTTTTATAATAATAAGGGTTTAGTCAAATGAAATTTGATCGTGTCTTTAGTTATCCTCAGAACATAAATAACACTATCGGACTGATACGGATTGCGCTGATTTAGGTAGTCCGTGTTTGAAAAGGCTCTTGCTGGTCTTTAACAAACACAAAGAATATGTGTTCTGTTCTTGCTTTCCTCATATTTAGATGATATTATTTCACCAAGGATAAACAAAAACATAGAAAAGATAGTTATACATAGATAGTTAACATAGATAGTTAAACATAGATAGTTATTTATAACATTATTTTATTTATGTGGTTGTATTTTAATGTTATTTTATAATCACTTACCAAAACTGATTGGAATATCGTAAACCTAGTAATACATTGTACTCGTAATGCACATAATTTTTAATAAATATTTCTTTATCGATAAGTTTTTAACGCAGATTCGTCTACAACTCTAGGGGCGCTCTCGAAAGAGTTGCGACCAGCATAAACGTTAAGTCCGGATGAACAAATAAATGAACCGCTCAATCGCTTCTACAAAATAACGCAATTTCACAGAATACCTAGCGACGGCGTTATTATCGGAAAGCTCTTTGTCTTTTCGATGCTTTGTCTTAAAATTTCACTTCGACTTGTTTGTGTATGTAAATAAATAAAGTTCGTATATTTAGATTTTAATCTCGCGCTAATTATTGTCTCGAAGTCAAGACAGGATCGTATACCAATTAGTTTATGATAATACAACTGATTTTCAGATGTTACAACTGTTTTTCAAATTTTTTTTAATGTTGTAAAATATAATATATATATATATATATATATATATATATATATATATATATATGATAGTTGTATATTTAGAATTTTTACTCACCATTGCTAACAGAAAAAACAGAAGCACTGTACAAATTTACTGTAATGTTTTAGAATATTCATAGGTTCCTTTAATGTACCAGTAAAATCAAATTCAATTATAACACGAATCATTATTATCTACGAGTATACAGAGTATCACATAAATCTTTATTATTATTTTTTAATGTATCGCTCTAGTTTTCAGCATATATTACGCTAATTATTCTGTGATATGGATTTTTTAAAGGATTTAGAGGAATAATACTGAAAAGATATTTTCAAAGTATATCTACGCGATAAGCACTGCTGTGCCCACGAATGTTGTGATAAAGCATTTTTTGAAAGTTTAAATTTTATGAACATAATATGAATGTGGACAAAATAATATTTTTTATTTTATTTTAACAAATGATTATGGTCGAATTTTGAATTTTGGAAGCTACTAACACTAGTAATCAAATTTTTTCACTTTTGTTCATAGAAGAACTACTATTTTTTTAAAGATTATTTAATATCATAATTATAAAAAAAAAAATACAATGTCAACGCAGACACGTGTCGTGTGAATTAAAAGGGGGAAAAAATATGAAAACGGTGTTGTGTTGACAGAGCTAAGTAGCCGGCTGCGAAGACGGCTCGCTTCATTTGCATTTCTTCTAATCTTAGTTATGAATAAAGAAAAATTCTTGGCGACGTTTTTAAGCTTTCCACGGCTTTCGTCTAATGAAGAGCGCCGGCGGGATTAGTGAACGCCTCCTCGACCGCGCACTGTCGCGACATTACACTTTTAATTTGAACGAATCTTATTATTTTCTTTTGTTGATTTAAGCCCCCGTGCCGAGAGACGGGTCGAGACGTGACCTGCAGTGGAAAAATGCGATTGCCATCTAAAGCCAACCGTTTAAATGAACGAGATTGGAGCTTAAAAAGTATAATGGACGAGGAGGTATAGGGGCGGCGATCCCGGGGGCGCAAGATGGCCGATTTGCGATTGAGATGAGACGCCCCCCCTTCCCCCTGTCAAGATCAAGCAATATAATTACGTCTTCAATTATATAGGTATCTCTATGTACCTATACCTTCGCATACCTTGATGGACTGCTCACTTGTTCCTATTTAACAACAATAAAGTGGTTAGTCTTGTATTATCAGTCTGTACACTGAAAAAGGTGAGCTCATTTTCGCCATTTATTGAACTTGGGACCTTCGGACCCTTGAGTCGCAAAGCTTAATCAATTACCCTTATTGGTTATATGTAGCTTATTTTAATGTATATTTTTGAATACATTTTATTTCCACAAAATTAATTAACTTAATTAACTCCACGGGCTCCGTGAACTTTGTAAAACTATTTTAAACTGATTTTTATGATAGAAATGGTGATACTTTATGATGAAAAAAGGTATAGTAATACATAAAGTAATATATGTATAGTAATACATATATTGTCGAACAAAAATCTTTATTTATAAGACTCAAAAGAATACACCCAAAAAAAAAAAAGTAAATAAATGACTTTATTTTATGAAAAATTACAAGCTAATATTTTTAATACCATCACAAGTGCGATAGTTTGTGAGGATGTAATAGATGTTTGTTGTTCTTTTACGCAAGAACAATATTGATTGGATTTATACGTAGTTTATACTCGTACGTCTGGCGAAGTAGCGGCTAAAAGTTAGTTATCAAAAAAACTATCGCTTTACATATTCAATTTTAATTTATAATTTCAAATAATAACATAATTAACTTACTTTTAGTTTAAATGGCAATGTTGAAGCCGTTATTTATTTCGCTTTTTTCACATACTTATCTAGAACAATCTTAATTGTAAATAAAAATAACTTAAATGACAGTAAAAACGCATTAAAAAATAATGCAATTTAAAAGATAGGCATAAACATTTTATTTTATAATATTTAAATATTATTTCTTCATATTTGTATTCCTATTAAATTTTAAAAAGCTTTGCTACGAAAGCGCTATGTCGTAGCGTCTGTCGTAGCTTTCATCCCGAATGAATATCGTAGCATTTCAGGGAAGCAAGGCGGATTCTTACATAATGTATTGCAAGAAGTTTGTATATAGACTGCGCGATATCCGACCACTACGCTTACGTATTCATAGTATCAGCTCAAGTCTTACACGGGCACTACTCTTCGTATAGCGGTGGAGCTTTACTCGAACGGTGCTATGAAATTACAACGTCATAACTACGTCGCAGAGACAGTCTATTAAATACCTAATTGCTCAGGGAATAGAGTGCATATTTGGTTGATTCAACACAGTTTCTAAGGGTGGAAGGATGGTAGAACGGTGGCTAAGGCCGGCACAAGATCGCCGCCACTCTCCGATGACAAACCTGATCTGGTCACGTAATGAAAAATGACAAAACTCAGAACGTATAGTCGGAGCTTTTAGTAAAGCAGCGAATGAACGCTTTCTACCTACTGAGGTATGTATTTTACAATATATAACGGTAGGTACAGCCAACTTCGAGGTTCATAAGCGCGGGATTTTGTTACAAAAGTAGGTATACTTTATTTTAGTATTAAATTATTTAGATAGCTATAGTTAATTAATATTCTTTTAATAATTTAATAAAGACTATTAAACAACATTACATATGAAAACCAATGAACATTTAATTATGCTTTAGTAGGTGCTTTGTGTAATTAGGTGACGGTAGCCATCTACCATCAAGTAGAGCCTATCCTGTAGATGCAGGCCCTTAGATAAATTTTTTTTTTATCCTTCATTATCATCATTGTAACTCCACAACGTCACAACCTTTGATTCTTTGATTCTTGATATATGTATAAGATAAATTAGAAATAAATAATTATTGTTATAAATTTTGAACTGAATTCGTATTAGGTTTAATGAGTAAAATGTTACTCTTCAGAAGTACGGCGAAGAGTGAGACCACAGTTCATCCCTTGAGATAGCCTATTGGCAAAGACAAAACAAAACGAAACGAAGCCTTCCCTTTGAAGAGTTATAGAATAAGGAAAAGTTGGGCATCCATTGGGGGTTGTCAACCGCAACCCCCCATCCGGGTAGGTATCTAAAAAATATCTTATAAATGAACCGGAGGGGGCTGCTTCTTCAGCCGAGAAATTTCAGGCATACTTTCAAACCTATAATCCTTCATAATCACCTTTACAAAGCAAAGATTAAAAGCGATTCTCGCGCCCCCGTCCGGCGACGAACGCCACCGCTTTTATATGCGAGACAGCGAAAAGTAAGATTAAATCATTATTTTTCTTAAGCTCCTCTCGTTTTTTCTCCGCTCTACTGGAACTTTTTTTACTTAGGACTTTTGATGCGGGCGATCAAAGACTTGTGTTCAAATTTACATAACATTCTTAAATAAATTGAGCGGCGGCTTGCCTGAGCTGGACGGGGGGAGTCTTGCGTCTCCTACCTAATACAAACTTATTAATGCGAACTCTCGGATTTATGTTTAATGTACTATTAATTTATTCAATGGATTACTAAAGTGACAATGGCGTTTCTTAAAATTATAAAAACAAACTTGTTTTTAAATATAATCAATACATTCACTAAAATAAATAAATCAATAATTTAAATATGACAAAATGTTAATAAAAATAGGATTTAGAATATTAATGTATTTTTCGCCTTTTGGCAGGTGATTTCATACAATCATCATATATATTCTTTGTATGATAGGAAAAAGGGCTCAACCATGAAGTATGTTTTATATGACTACATTATACTACCTAGAATTTTACTAAAGTATGTACACATTGTTTAGTTTCTTTTGGTTTGTATGCTTCCGAGTGCTCACTTTATAAACGTGTACTCGTAATGTAGTCATATTGAAAACTTAAGGTTTATTTTGAAAAAAAAAAAAAAAAAGTAAATGTACAGACAAGTAGGTATATAGATCACCGATTAGGCAGATATTTGCAAATAATTCATAGCGATTTTTCATAAATAACGCATAACGTACTACGTACTACCATAGAGTAATACTGGTTAAGTACTATTTACTCTATGGTGCTACGCATAATGGTAACCTAACCTAAGTAACTTAAAATAATGTAATTAAACCCATAGCTATGTAAATAGAAAGGTATTGTATTGTAAAGGAGAGTATCAAAATAAAAAATATATATATATTTCTTTTTTTAAAATTATTCAAACGAAGTAATAAATCAACATAAAATGGCTTTATTCATCGCTTTCTTTGCAAAGTTATACGCATAAACTTATGTTGGTTAAGTTTAAAATAAAGAGAAGAAGCGAATAAACAATAATTATCTTTTCATAATAATGATGTATCAGTCAATGTTTTAATTGGAATGTTTTAAGCAACTCAAGTAAGACGTAAGAAGCACTTTATACTCACAAATACTTAGATAATTAAGTAACATTTTAATTAACGAATTCTCCTAATTCGCGACACGTTCACAAAACTTTCTACATTTTAAATTTTAATTATAATTTTTTATTTGTATCAAATTTATACTATAGTTTAAAAAACAAATTTATCTGCACTTAACCTGTCCTTGGGCAATATCAAGGCTCTGTACATCTTCTTTCTTAGATGTACCTTAATGAATGATGGCTTTAATGAATGATTCTCAAAAATGATTTCATATTTTATCAAGTTCAGAACCATTTACTATTATTTTCAATAAAAACATTCTTAACTACATCTCAAGTTTAGTACAAAGTTTAGTAGAAAGCGTCATAAAGCTCTAACCGCATTATATTTGCATGGACGTGTAAACAACATATCTTACTTAAGCCTAACGTTGTATTTAGTTAAACCAAAGCTGCCGTGGTAACTTGTACGCGTTTAAACACGGGTACAATCGTCCACACATGCCTTCAATTAAACTGTTTACATGTGTATTACAATGTTGGACTTTATCGCACAACAATAAAGCTGACTTTGCTATGAACGTTCAGAGATATCGTATTGATTGTATGCGATGCTGTACTTAAAGTGGCTGTTTGATTGTTTTAGGCACAGGTAGGATAAAGTCTGTGTGAAATATGTCGCTACTTGTTGGTAAGCCAACTTTACTTGGCAGGTTAAGTTTTACAACTTAGACCACGTAAACATTGTTTGTTCCTTAAGTTAAGGCTTTGTTAGATAGCTATAAAGTTATACTTAGGCGTAATCCATTCTTTAAGACTAGGACTAAACTCAGAACGAACACAATTTTTACAAAAATTAGCGCAACCTATGGATTAAGGAAAGTTTAATATTGCACAACACATTTTTGTAGTAAATAATAAAAAAAAATATATAGTAATAATTTAAATTATAAACAATCATAATAATTAAATTAATTGAATGATAATAATATTAATAATTATTAAAAAAATTAATAAAATAAAATAAAAATAAATAGTAATAACCGGTTAATAATATTTAAATGAACGTGTCTAAAACACCCCGTTTAGTTTATCGACGCATCACACAACGCAAGTCCGTTAAGTTTTTTCTGTGTCCACGTTATTAGTGGCGATTAATTATCTCTTTGCATACAATTAAGTGTGATGAGAAATAAAAAATATCTATGAGAAAACCGCTCTTTAGAGTCACTCCATTGGTTTCCGTGTTAAAAGGTAACATTATTGGTGTGTAATTATAGCAAATAACTAAATTACAGAACTAATATTAACAATGGGGGTTGAAGCCGTGGTGAAGCATGCAAATCGAATTACAAGATTGAGATCTATAAGGTTACGTAACAATTGCAATAAAGTAACGTTGCTTTAGTAAATTAAAGCACTAAATTAAAAAAAAACCCTCCTTAAGTAACAAAATACCTAATAATTGTAAGATAACTAAGAAAGTTTAGTTGCAAGAAAATACAAAGATTAAAATCGTTTAATTATATATTTTTAAAGTAATATTAAGAAAAAGGGGAGCGGACGAAATCGCTAGCAAAAGCTGGTAGTCTAATAAAACCAAGAAACATATATACTCTATAGCGAATAAAAAACTCTAATGAACTAATAGTCTGTAAAGAGTATTTTTTAAAAATATTACTTAGACTTTTTTAATATTATGACAAGTAGGTGCATAGGGTGGGTATCTTTCATCCAGAAAAACAAGTATATTGTTCCCGATTGATCGTTTAAAAATATAAAAAATCTACGCCTGTCAGAAATATATGAACAAACAATAAAGATTGAGTAAATTATTGCTCATACTTCTATTTGCTCATTTTTGTCGGACGTTGAATTTTTAATTTTTCAACGCTGAAGCGTTAAAAAGGTCCAGGCGAAGTCGCTGGCAAAAGCTTGTAATCTAATAAAACTGTAATGCACCGAATAGTCTACGAACATTATTAACTTTTTTCATATGACATGGACAAATGAGAAATGTCGCATAGCGTAGGCGAAACCGTGGACCCCACACACAAAGTTACAGGGAACCACGTCGATTGGCAATAAGTAAACACAGCGGACGAAGTCGGAGTATTTAACTTAATTTTTGTGCTTCCAGTCGGGTTAATTGAAAGAGGCGTAGCGAAATGCCGTCACAAAAGAAGCACTTAAATAACCGTCGAGAACCTAAAGTACGCACTTGCACGGCCGGCTCAAAATAAACTTATCTCGGCGGGGCAAGGGTTAAAATCATTTAAAAGGAAGCCAGTAATTTTCAGGTGGTGCGAGGGCTGGTGCGGTTGATTCAATCAGCCGCCACTGCTCCATTAATAAACATTATTTATTGAATTTTTGATCGCAGGAAACCCTTGAACATTGTCTATGTCTCATACGGGATACTAGCTGATGCCCGCGACTTCGTCCGCGTTGAAAAACTAAAAATGTATCACCTGAGAAAATATCTAACATCTTTATCGCTGTGACGACGGTAGCGCCGTCTCGGCGACAGTGACACCAATGTTTTATACTCTTAGACGATCCCTTGGGAACCTAAAATTTCTTCAGGATGAAAAGTATCCTATATGTCCATATCCAGGTAATAAACTATCTATGTTGTGTGCCGAATTTCATTCAAATCCGTTAAGCCGGTTTAGCGTGAAAGAGTTCATACATCACTCCTCACAAACTTTTTCTTTTATAATATTAGTAGACTGACGTTGAACGAAAATTTGAACGGAAACTATTATTTAATCTGAGACGTTGCTTTCAAATACTATCTTACGTTTTTAATTATGGAGTTTAGCTCTAAAAGAGTTCATAATGTTATTCAAGAATAACAATAATTAATTTATATAATTAATTAAAGTCGGTTCTGTAGACCCATTACATTTAATATTACATAATACTCTTTATAATATAAGTACAGACGTAGATTATAACATCAAAAAATTTTCATTAAGGATATTTGAGAGGATACTGTAATATTTGAAAATGTGAATTGTAAGGACACAATATTTTTGCTTGTGTACAGTACAAAATCCATTGAAAATGTTTGATCTAAAAATCAATATAAGTATTAAGGTTCATTAGTCAAAAAGATACTTACCGAGACGAACATTGAATTAACATAATAAATCTGCCCGCTTCCATCAATCAGCGCAAGATGACTTCTTTCAAAAGGTTTCTTAAGCCCTCACTTTCATCTGGACTCTCCCCATCAAGTACTCAACGCAGATGCCCTTAATTACCTCAGTAGATGTGTTAATTTTATTTACATTTATTTTAGGTGAGTTCTTTTTTCTTTCAAGATTTATTGTTCTTTTTTACACAATATAGTTATCATTGGAACATAAGTTTAACCTATTTATTATCTACATGTAGTACATATTAATCTCTTAGGTGAAACATAGCAATGGCGTTGAAGTCACTTATGAGGTTTTTTTAAATATATATCTTGGAGAATTAGCACTTGGCAGTAGCTCGGTTACATGTGTATATGAACGTTTAATAGTACCTACGAGTACCTACCACCGACACTGAATAATAATTGACTGTTCTTTTTCAATTTTTTTTAAATATTTTTCAAAAAGTGGTAGAGTATTACCACTTATTTTATTTTATTACGAAAAATGTTTATTGTCTTCTAGGATAATAAATTTAATTCAATTTAAAAACTGTCTATTGTAAAAATTTTCCAAAAAAAAAAAATTTTTTTTAAAGTATTTATTTATGTATTATATATTATGCTAGCATTATAAGTAAATATAACTAGGTATAGGAGTGCTACATACTTTTTACAGTTTTTTTTAATTTTTTTATTAGAGATGGGATTGCTCTTGGCCAATAACCAGCTGTGTAGCAAGGATGAGGCCTTTGATGGAGCGAGCTCACCCAGAAGATGCCTATTCACTCGAACCTTGAAAAGATTTGGGTTATGTGAGCTCGGAAATACAGACGCCGGCAGGAAGTTCCAAACCTTGGCACTGCGCATTATAAAGGATGTTAAAGTACTTGGTCCGAAAAAGAGGGATTTCGACAAGATGAGGATGGTAACCAGCAGTACATATGCATGAACTCTTGCAGCTCCTGAGCACACTCTGAGCTTCTAGTTTCTTTTCTATTTAAAAATATAGGTAATGGGATTCCGCATTGATTATTTTAAAAAATTAGGGAAATCTTACTGTTTTTAAATTGTATCAAAAACAGGGCTCGTCCGGGATTTGAACCCGGGACCTCTCACACCCAAAGCGAGAATCATGCCACTAGACCAACGAGCCGCTTGTAAGTAATATTGAATATGAAATTTTTATTTCGATTTATTTTAGATATTGTTTAACCAAGTGCAAATTGAACAAATAGCCGAATATCACAATTTTATTTTTCTTCGACTAATATAAGTGGCTCGTTGGTCTAGTGGCATGATTCTCGCTTTGGGTGTGAGAGGTCCCGGGTTCAAATCCCGGACGAGCCCCTTTTTTGCTAGCTGTTTTACTAATTCAAAATTTAAAGCAAAAATATTTATAATTAAATTTAAAATTAAATTGATTCTTTAACAGTCGTCGTTCAAAGCCTCTGTTGTGTATGTAATAATAATTTTCAGTTAGGAATTTATGATATAATACCCTTCTGTCATATTTCATGACATAAAATAAAAAAATCATAAGCGTTACAGTTTCGCCAAAGCTACAGAGAGTTTCATTTGCGTGAGTACTGTACATTTTCTCATTTAGAATGGTTGCGGTCGTTCATTTATGTAGTTTTAATTCCACCATTCCTTAGCTTGGAGCCGAGATCTTATTTCATTAGCCGGCCGCGAGTAGAGAGCGGCAACCATTTAGCTCGGAAGCTACACAGCCAATACACTTGGGGCACTGTAACGGTCGCTTAGCGATTTCTATCATTTATACTCAAATACCCTCTGGAGTCTGGATCGACGGTCAATCGATTGGATAATTATGAGGAGTCCCTGTGTCCAGTTGTCCATCAGTATCCTACGGCTGAGATAAAGATGCTGAAAGTGTTCTTACTAAAGTATTATATTTTGGTATTATAGATTTCTTTATTAATGAGGCCTACATACTTTACTATGTATAAAGTATGTAGTTAGAGATTTATTTATTATAATATGCCATCAAAAACAATCTTCTGTCGGCATCTTAGTCCATGTAAAATTTCAAAAAATATATATATATGTACTTAGTTCGCCGGCTTAGAGTTGAATCCATAATAAATTTCCTCCAAATTCAGTGATTCACTGATTTAGCTATGAAAACTATGAACACAGAATTATAATGGTAGTCATTTTCTATAGTTTCCATTTATTTTACATGCGCCACATGACCTATGTTCTATCTCTGGTAAAATATTTGTCATCTAAATATCAACACATAAAATAAGGTTAAATAGAATCACTCATGTAATGTAATAGAAATGTCTTTTAATATTTTGAAGTTTGGATATAAGAGTTTATTTTCATAGTTATTAACTAACTATTATTTACCGTATTTCACGCTAATTCCCCGTTACTAAATTCACACCTTTATGGTAGTCGTGTAGCGGTAAATACGACACAATTGTACATCTCGTAGAAGAAACTTGATCTGTTTATATTAACTTGCTTTTCCTTTTGGCGAGTAAAATTGAAACGTAATGAAACGAATTCATGTTTTATGCTTAATACTTATATTGAAGTAAATATACATATTTAAAAGTAGGCAATGATATAACATAGAAATCATTATTTTATTTATTTATATTATATACCAGTAGCCATCAGCATAGTTAGTTCAATTTTTTTTTAATTTTTCAAGGTAAAAAGAAAAGACCAACTATTATTTTCTAATTATTTTTGATTTTTTAGTCATTGATCTTGTCTAAATCGATTTAACTACTTCCTAGATTAGCACAGAACATTTTCGTTAATATACAAACAACAATTTAAGCAGCAAAAGATGTATTAAAAACCACCCAACAGATTTTGATACTGTTTTCACTAATGGAAAGAACGATAAACGAGGAAGGTAAATGCAGAAAAAAATTGTAGCCGTGCGAAGCTGTTAGTTTGTATTCCTAAAAGAGTATATTTACTTCTAGGAATAGGTAAAAGAAGAGATGTGTATTGTCTATAAAGAGATAGGCTATGTGAGTTCAGTACTGAGGCTATGTGAGTTCAGTACTGCTTTTGTACCTTCTCCAATATATTATGTTCTATATATGTAAAAACAGTCGTCAATTGAATTGAAAATATAAGTTATATAAGTTCTTATGGATAGTGAAGCCTTTTTTTGGTGAAAACTTTTTCAGAATCAGTTTTCTTTCACTGTTTAAAAATCGAAAAAACGAAATAAAAATAAACATCGTCAGCTGCCACTTACATGTGCTTAAGTCGTGTTTAAATGTTTTGTGATGAAAATAGAATTCGTTGTAAACACTCTCACGAAAAGAAAGTAGCAGGCTTAAGAAACCATTGTGACTGAGGCGCCATTGTCAGACTCTGATTGATGTTACTTTTAATTACAATTTTTAATGTCAACAATAATTCATAAATCTTCCTACTTAGGAAATAATGAAATATTCATTTAGATGTTTTTTCGCATGTTTAAATATTTTGCTTTTAGAACTTTTAGGGATTGGAAATTATGGAGGGAAAATGTAACTTTTATCACTTCATAATTGTTTATTAATTCGAATCGTTAATTTAATTATATTAAATAATACGTTTTTAATTTAATTAAACTAACTACTTAGGCTTCACACTAATGCAATATTTATCTACAAATTCTATTGTGAAAGAACAGAGATTTTATTTTATAATATCTATAAATAGCTATTATATTATTTATAATCAATATTATATAGGAGAAAACATTTTAAAACAAAGAAGCTTTTTAAAAAGGTTAGGTAAGTTTAGAATTTTATTTAAGTATTTAGGTATTCATATTTAAGTAGTGGCAGGGCACACTGCGTTTCGCTGTCATGTGGGCAACCCGTCTGGTGGCAGTAACCACCCCTTTATAGAGGACCACAGTGAAATAACAGCATATTATATGCTATTGTGATTCGGTGGTGAGTGAGTAAGGGATGTCAGAGCCCGTTACCCCATCCTTTTTTTTATCCCTTATCCTTAATACTTATATATCGGCAACGCACTTGCAGCACCTATGGCGTAGCTTGTTGATTTTTTTATGTTAAGGTCTGTTGATTTTAACATTTAAAAAATATATATAATATCTACGCTAGTATCTATCCCCTTACATAGACCCATACATAGCAGTAGCCACCCCCTTACATAAGGTTGCCGTGAAATGTCAGGGATGCCAATGCCTATGCCAACCTCAGTAACAACTAAGGTTGGCAGTGCACTTGCAGAACCTATGGTGAATGAATAGGTAATGGTAGCCACCTACCATTAAGTACCATCGCCAGCCTGCCTGTCAACCGTTAAATATTTTTTTAAAAATCCTTAAGTTTTTACAAATTTATATTAAAGAAAGTGTAAAATATGTTGAAATGTAAATGTATTATTGTAATAAGTACTCTGTTATGTTGTAAAAGTAAGAAATAAGGGGTGGAATTAAAAACAGAAAGTGGAGAGGGTAGTTGTTCGCTCCGTGAAATTTACGATTGTAAATAGGGCATTTCATTTATTTACTTATGACCGAGTAATTCGTTGAATCCGTATAATTACTGGCATTAAGATGATTCTGGGTCCCCCGAAACGGAACGCACAAAAGAGCGCAAGTAATGCTAAAACATTCAAATGTCCTCCAGTGACTCTAAACTTGTCGTTATAAATTTTCGGACGGCTCGTGAGATTAACATTTCGCAATATACCTACTCTTTATATTATATCTAAAAAAACATTTACACTGATTTTTCTCAGTACAGTTAACGGTGTTGAAGTTGAAGTTGAAAGAATTATTTACTTTAATTGTTTTGTGCGATGCCTAATTTAATTTTCTTTCTATTTTGTGTGAATTTAGTTTCGTGAAAATTTAAAAATAAATATAAATAATTAAGACAAATCGAGGTTTAAACTAATTAAAATCTCGGTTAGTTCTAAAAATATTTTTAAATTAAGATAATATAATCTATAGAAATGCTTTGCAAAAAAAAACAATATTGGTTTCAGCTGCAGATCGCTAAAAAGAGGGCTCGTCCGGGATTTGAACCCGGGACCTCTCACACCCAAAGCGAGAATCATACCACTAGACCAACGAGCCACTTATTAGCTGAAGACAATATTAAGATTAACTTTTATTGTAATTGACACTTGTGTAAACATAAGTAATGCTTCTAAAATTTTAATGAAAATTAAAGATTTAAGTTAATTAATACCCGGTCGGGTTCAAATCCCGGACGGGTCCTGATGTGCATCCTGTTGAAAAATGTAGCCATATTTAATAAATAAACAATGGTCTCTCAGCCGTAGGACGTCCACTGCTAAACATAGACTCACCCTAAAATTTTCCAAAAGGATGAGTCAGAATCAGCCTGGATCCAGGCTTTCAATTGTGAATTCAATTTGTGAATTATGAATTTCAATTGGAATAATTCCAATAATTTGTGGATTTTTTTCGTATTGAAAAATACTATTTTGTTCATGACTATAAAAAATAAATAAAATAATTCATGCTTATTTCGTTTCAATCTTGTTTATTTCTTTCTCAAAGGGGAAAATGATATTGAAATGTTCTTAATCACATTATGTAAGTATATTTGGGGAAGAGTAATTATTGACACATAACTTACCATTGAATTGGGGAACTGAACTGATACGCATTGTATGGGTAGGTACGAGTAGGTCCCCTTCTACTTATCTTCGTCGTGATTCAGTACAATATTGCGCTTTTTAGGATATTAATAAGTAGTAATATTACTAAGATACCGTTGGATGACAAAATGAGCAATGCTTTAGGGCTGGTTGTAAACATAAAATGTCAGAAATTTTAAATAATTTTAGATAGGTACACTCTTAGTGTTTAGAATTCCTTTTATCCTAATCGTGGTAGAAAGATATTGTGAGATCGAATTTGATTGGATTAACGTTCATTTGTGACATATCCTTATCAATATTTTTGGATTTCGTTTACATCACTTAAAAATAAATAAAAGACTTCGAAAGATTCCGAATTAAAATAATTCTCCACAATTTCGTATACAGTAAAATAAATACTTTTTTATATCTAACGGCTTATTAATAATGTCTAATTTTTTGTTTACTTAACGAACCCTCTGAAGAGACAGCCCTGACAGCGATCATTACACACCGCTTAACGCAACTAAAATGTTTTTTATTGGCGAACCGCTTACTGACTAATTAAAATTGTACCTATTTGTAATTAATATAGAACCTTTTGTAAAATGGTAATACATTATTGTGCATCAATACAAATTTTAATTAAAATAAAATAACTACTAAGCGAAATAACACACAAAGTTTATGTTTTGGTACAACTGTTTAATGTTATACCAATATTAAAAAAAAAATCTATTATAAATCTGTTTCTTAATAATATTAGAATTATTCGCCAAGCAACTGTCTATCAATCACGGTATTTTTAAATATTAATACGGATTTAATCTATATAAATAAATGTGTTGCTAAACGTAAAATCGAGAAAGGTTGCACCAATTCAGCTAATTATTTTTCCAATAAAATAATTTTTACGGGAAAAATTGCCCGTAAAATTACCATCCGTGTGAAGTAGTGCATACAAGTTGTCTGGGACACCAGAAAGGATATAGGGTACCTTTCATCCAGAAAAAAAGGACTATTCCCGAGGGATAAATAAAAAATAAAAAACTAACGCCTGGCCAAAGTGTTATAGCAACACGAAGTCAAGCGTTATATTGATTTTTTTTAATTATCAAAGCGGACGAAGTTGCGAGCACGAGATAGTATTTGTCTATTTCGTGTAATTTAAATAGGTCGGGCTTTAGACGAATCGCTACGGAAACCTTTCGCAATGAGAGCCCAGTTCACGCTCGATTGATAGGAAACGGAGCGATCTTTCACAGGAAAAATGTACCGACCGGCTAATGATTTGCTAACGACGATATTTATATTTTAATGCACTACGGGCACAGATTATTTCCTTTGAGGAGCTCGCTTTCAGATCGCTCGCTCCGTCGAAGCTCTTCGTGAAACTACGTTTTTATTTTTATATATAAGTACGAGTGCTTACACTTGAACGTAATCATTTAATTTTCATTTTATTTTAAAGGATTCATGAATGAAATGAAATATCGATATAGCTTATTTATTCTGTTTTATTAATGAAATATGTCAGCCGCACTACTTATTGAAAATACTGCCTCAGTATAGCCCTCAGTATTATGATACTGTGTGTAAGTAGGGAATCGCAGAGTCTATTGCCTAATCCTACCCTTGCCTTAAGTTGCCATTGCCATAAGTTATTATAAATTACCGTGAGTATATAAATAAATCAATAGATAAATGAAAAAATACTTATCCTTTTTTAATCCTATCCAGTTCAGATTGCACTGGCAGATTTGTACTGGCTTTGCTTGTACTATTGGGTGGTGGGAAGCTATATACCACAAAGTTAACTTAGATGTTACAGAAAAAAAAATTGAGAAACCGATTCGCCAACAAATAATATATTAAATGAATAAAATAAATATAGAATAACTTGTGATTAAACATATTATGTTCTTAATTTATTGAAAAAATAAATAACATCAAAAGAATAGATAAATTGTGAGGACAGCTTAAACAGTTTGTTATATATTTTTTTTCGAAGTAAAATTTTTATTTGTACGAGTATCCTATCATATTAGTTCCACCCGAATTTCTCCTATTAGACACTGCAGTAAAATATTTAAATTTGTGGTTTGAATGAAATCTTATTACGTAGTGATTATTGTTTGAACAAGTGTAAATTTTAATAGAACTATAAATAAATTTCTATGTAAAATGATTGTTTTCCAATACTGTATGTAAAATGAGGAAAGGTTAAAATAAAATATTGTTTGTAGTAATTATTAGTTGGAATGTATTTCACGAAACTCAAAAATAAATATAAAAACTCAAGAATCTGGAAGAATTTAAGAATTTTTATTTCAAGAATAAAAAAAAATTGTCTATTGGCTCATGTAAAACATTAATAATAAATTTTTACTAATAGATGTAAAATTCTTAAGTTTTCTACTGTTCTTGGCAACGACATGCTTGAAGTTTGAACATAAAGTCGGGTTTAAAACATAAAGATCCATCCACTATATGCATTTGTTATTAACTTGCAAATGCTGGTTTCCACATTAATATACTAACTACAGCCTATTACAAGTATGCACTGCTTTTTATTTTCAGTCCATCACATCAGATGCAATATTTTTCGGAACATTTTTATCACATAAACAAGTTAGTGGATCAAATGTTTGCCTTGGAATAAGGAAATATTTGCACAACTGTCAATATTTTTGTGTTATTCAATAGTATTGATGTGTTAAAGAATGTTTGAAACATTAAATTTTAATTTTCCAATTTTATTTCAACGGCTCGTTGGTCTAGTGGCATGATTCTCGCTTTGGGTGTGAGAGGTCCCGGGTTCAAATCCCGGACGGGCCCGCAAATATTAGTTTTTTTTTTGCAAACTTCAAAGTCAAATCGGGAAAGTGATTATCAGCGCATAATTGACGCACACAAAATACCCACGTATAATATGTATAGTAGGTAGTAGTTTCAAATAAATAATATTGTTATAATTTATAATATGGTACTTTTGAAGTTGACTGTACTTATTCACTAAGTAATACCTTCAATAATAAAAAAATATTTTACGTACGTCTGTAACTCAGAACGTTCTATTTTGTTTGATATAAGTCCTAACCTAATACACTTTATTACACGCCATTCGTTGTATCTTACATACGAATTGCTTTTTAAGCGGGACTTTATTATTTTCCAAAGCGTACGACGGGTTTTGCATGCGAGCGTTTCGAAGCGGGCGCAGATGTTGAGTCCCGTATAATTTTCATATACGACATTACACAACGACACTGTCGCTGTAGGAATTCGTGTTTCGCTTAAGGAGAAAGATGGGAGACGCGGTTTATATTATAAGAAAGTACATATTTTACCGATTTCGGAGTTCCAATAACCATATTTAAATGGTTCGAAATTCCTTTTTACAATTGTACATGTCGGAGGTGTTTCTCAATATATAAGTATAATAATATTACTAGATACCCGCCTCCGGCTTTGCATAGATGTAATTTTTGTCTGCTAATTTATTTATATACAAACCTTCCTCGTATATCAGGCTTACCACTGATGAAATCTGTTGGATGGTTTAGAAGAAGTTAGCGTAGAAACAGGCAGAGGCGGACAGAGATAACTAACTTTTGGCCACGAATACGTCCGTGCCCGTTTTCGTAAGTGTTAAAACATTTATTCAATTATTATTGCTCATATGTTTTTGTAAGGCGTTTAATTTTTATTTCTTATTTAAAGATGATCTCTCAGGGACAATACTTTTTTCTGGAGGAAAGGTAACCTAATGTTCTTTGCTGTATCCCTAACAAAGTGTACGCAAAATTTCATGATGATCGGTTGAGTCATAGAATTAGAAACTGTTACTGTTACACTATTTCTATGGGTTGAGTAGTTAATGTTGAGAAATTTAATTTTAAATAACACTGGTGGTTTTTAAAAAATAAATTATATTTATGTAGAATAGAATTATAATGACAGGGAAAATTTATCAGTCCATTTTAAGAGATTGTTTTGATGAGATAGTTTTAGAGATATAGCAACAGTGAAAAATGTTTATAAAATATTATATGGTTTTAGATAATATTAAGTTGTGAATTTATATTCAATATTGATCATGTGCATAAGAAAGAAATTTTGATTTAACCACCACCACCACCACCAGATCCCAAGAAAGACAATGAAAAGATAGAAAAGGTGAATTGATATACCAATATCGTTAAGGCGCAAAAGCGTAACATACAAACAAACTGGCATTTATTATATTAGGATACGTGTATATTTATGCAGATATTTAATATTTTTGCGTAAAAGTTTACATAAAAGTTATGCCTACTTAAAAGTTTTGTGCACTTGTTAGTAGGTGGCTACTATTAGCCTATATTTGCTTTTGACTTTTTGATACAACAAAGAATAAGTGAATAAGAATGGACAGAATGATGGATGCTGGCTTTTGTAAGGGTATTTAATGCCTAGTTTACAATTATGAAAGTAAGTGTGCCACTATTGAAAATGATGTAGGACATAAATGATATCAAACAAAGAGTTCATTTGGAATTCGGTAGAAATCTAGCATTGTATAAAGAAATCTAGGTCATTTAAATTTGAATCTGGGTAACTGAGCTTATTTGAGTTTTGAAACTCA
Organism: Synanthedon myopaeformis; assembly: GCA_944738685.1. Taxonomy (NCBI): domain Eukaryota; kingdom Metazoa; phylum Arthropoda; class Insecta; order Lepidoptera; family Sesiidae; genus Synanthedon; species Synanthedon myopaeformis. Next base: position 9,593,556 of record OX122914.1, on the reverse strand, counting down.
AATAAGCTAAATCTATACCTCTCGTACTTAAATAATATTCGCTCTTTTGTCGCTATTAACTAAACCAACGAGTCACATGTTAGTTAAAGAGAAGGTAAGGTGGGCACTTCAATGTAAGCCTACACTTGTGTAAATACAATTATGTAAATGAAATTTTAATGAAAATTAAAGATTTAAGTTAATTAATAAGTGGCTCGTTGGTCTAGTGGCATGATTCTCGCTTTGGGTGTGAGAGGTCCCGGGTTCAAATCCCGGACGAGCCCTGTTTTACCTACCAGAAATTATATTTTATTATTATCAGATATCTACATATTAAACTGTCACATGGTTTGGGGAAATGAAATAAAAGTTTCCTGTTAAAAAAATTTATTGCGACTGACTATAGGATGTGCTTCTTATCATTGGACTTGTTTTATAGGGTAAATTTGACTGATACTTATTCCACAAATGAACAAATGACATCAAAGTCAACGTCGGTTGGTTCAGCAGTAGTAGCAGCTCGTTAGTCTATACATTTCCACTATCGCCATGAAGTTAATTTAAACGTCAAAATTACTAAAACAAAAGCGTCTGAAACAATAACACGTAGTTAATTAATTTGTTAGCAGTGCTATTATTTACACTTTCAAATTCATATTAAGAAACAACTCGATTTTTTGAGTCCATATTTATATAGTCCTAAATGTAACAAGATTGCTGAGAAAACAAAACCCAAAGAAACAAATGAAATAGGAATGACCTCTGCCTTAAATAAAAATGTATTTGAAATTAGAATTCAAAGGCTATGGTAAGACATGTTCTAACCTACCTATTGCAGTTTGAAGTGACCAGATTATCAAATTCACATCCCTGTGAAATTGTCATAGGGAACTTACTAATAATTGTGCAATCCTCAAATGTTTAGGGCAGTGAGAAGTAGTCCACTTTGATCTAAGCTCATATACTATGCAACGAAAACGTATTTTAACCGAAAATATTTAAAGAAAGAAGAAGGCACCCACTAACTACTTATTATAATTACTATAATTCTTTCTAAAATTTGTTTTAATAACGCTTTGAAGAAGATGTTATTGTAATTTTTGCTTGCTAGAATATTATTCTTACAAGTTTCGGTACAATTAAAGTTATAATATTTTTGGAAATTAAAATAGAAATTTTACACACATTTTAATTTGAGAAATTCGCATTTTGGGTATATTTATTCAAGGGTAGGAAGAAATAGCAGGGTCAACAATAACAGAAAGCCGCGCCCTTACTCTACAAACAGCAAGTCATTAATGCACAGACTTCAAAAGTTTTAGAATTGCCAGTTAGTTCATAAAAAAATAAATTTAAATAAATCGTTGTAATTACATTAATTTTAATTTTTGGATTTCATTATTATTTAGTGCAAAATTTGACTTAAAATTGATTTACGGAATATGCTCCGGAATGCATACTATACTAATTACTAATTAGTAATATGTTACGGCCTGACAGTACAATTACGTAATAGTAGTCACAACCATGACAAGTATGCTCCCAATTATAACTGTAGGATTAAGGAGGGGTTAGGAGAATGCTTTCTGACGTACCTTATTCTCTTGCTGATAAAAAAAAGGTAAATTCACAGCACTCTTCTGTAAGGCGGTGGTTATTGCCGCCGGACGGGCTAACCAGTTAAGGGCTCCGAGAAGCACCGCCACCGTAACAATTCTGTTTTTATTATTGAGTCATTCAATTTTTTCTCTAGTAATATGATTAAGTTTCTCATAAACTTAACTAAGCTTACAGCTGCTCATTAACTCCACCAAGTTAAGTCAAAAGTGACATTATTAGGGCTCACATGCGCGACGATTGTTAAATACTTTTAAACCATATTTTTGACAGTTTCAGCTTAGTACTAAACCAAAAATTCTAATAATGGAATTTCACCTTCGATTTTGAATATAACTGGTTACAAATAGGTACAGTTAATAATAAAATACATGGTGAATGTCGAATAAGGAGAAAGTGTGATATTTAGGTCAAATACACTTGATATTAAATTCTGGGTCATTCTGGGGAGATTATTTCAATCTTTATTTAAGTCAAATGACATAGAAAAGTTAACTTGTGAAAACACCCATTTATTTCTATATTTGTGTGAAAAATCTCAGTGTTAGACGTTTATAAGTTTTAGACTGTCGTATTTAGACGTTTATAAGACTACACACGGTTACCTGTAAAGGCAGGTATTCACGCGGGGCGAATTTCCCGGAATCCGGCGATGATCCGGCGCATTTAGATCACTGTGGTGTCTTAGTCGCTATCATCTGACTGAATTCTACGCGTTTAGTGATAGAGATGAAATTATTCCATGTTTTTCGAATGCGCTTAAGTCGTTTTTGTTATATCTGTTAGTAGCGGTTACCTCGATAAGATTGATCGAGTGGGGTAAAGATACCAGATAATCTTAGGCGCATTTAAAAAAATGGTGACTTGTAGAATTCATCGCATTCTAAACTGAGCTCCGGTCCACTGATTTGTTTCGGATGTTTAAAGCCGATGAATTTAATAATTTCAATGAAATACTTCTAAATCGAAATGGGAGTATTATTATTTAATGGGAGTATATGCAGGATGATTTTAAATGAACTTCTTATTAAACCTACTGTAGGCGGCAGCGCACTTGAGCACTTGTGATGTAGCTTGTGTTATAGGTTACGGTAGCCACCTACCATCAAGTGGACCGTCAGCCTGTCTGTCGACCTTCATCATCATCACTATCTCAATGTGACCACAGGCCGTCCACTGCTGCAGAGTGGAATGTCTGACGACCTTTAGATAACAGAAAAGTAAAAAACCCTGGATTGGTTAGGCAATCTACATAATAATATATCAGTTATCATGCAGTATTCACTTAATTTATAGATACTCATAATAGTATGTATAATATATACACACGAACATAAGAAAATATACATTGAATATGTTCTTATGTTCGTGTGTAATACCCGTTTTTTAATTAAGGTTTATAATTAAATTTATAGTGTTTTAATAATACTTAAAAAAGTTGTATTCGTCATCATTCATCATCATATTCAGACAAACATTTCGACATAATTATGTATATGTTAAGACAAATGATCGAGTATTGTAAAAAGTTACTTTTGAATAATTCCCTTTTTGATGACTAATTATATGCAGAAGGCATTAAATTGGCACCTGCATTCACTATTCAATTTAATGTTAAATTAACTAAATGAAAATATTTAGTTCTAAAAGGAGTTCCGTGAACATATCAAAATATAATATCGAACGAATTCCTACATTTTTATGATTATTTTATTCAAAAAACTTTTCGTATGTAAGTACAGAAATGGAGCAATGAAGCAGGTGATCGGACCTGTCGCATTGTAAAACGCATTTTGTAGACGAATATGTACCTATTTGTAATAAAATGTTTCCTAAATAGAGCTTAAATAATTAGGATTTTTTTTTAAATTAGGTAATTCAGTAGACTTTTACTTTCTTACTGGCACGTGTTTCCTAAAGGGAAGTTGTAAGTAGAAAAAGATATGGCTGAGGAAATATTATTTGATTATGCAAGTAACCTTTTTTTTTATTGTTCATACTTGAAGTGTTGTTAACAGGCGATGGTAGGCAAATAAAAAAGTGGACAAATAAAATAATTAAAAAAACTTTAAATACACAAATGTGTCTTCATAGCCAATAAACTAAATATATATGTTCCTGTAAATAAATAAATAAATAAAAATAAACTTCATCTTTAAATACATAGCTTGATAAAACACGGTTTTATCCTTAGTCTATTGACGAGACAAAAGTTTCGGTTTAAAATCTAGAATAGTAATATAATTTTTAATTTGAAATAAGATCATGCAATTTGCTGATTATATTAACATTGCCACTATGATTGCCACAATATATATTAATGTATATGTTCTACCTCTGTTATGAGGTATTATGTTGTAACTAAATATCATAATTGTATCTAATATATACACTTTCTTTCTCATCGAAGTTTCTTTATGAAATATCTCGTTTTTAAAATATTCTGTTAATGAATCTCTTACCATTGACAGTTAATAGACGTCAATAAAGATGCAAATTCTCTTACGGACCTTTCGGACCAAAAAAAATATCTTTCTACCTACGAAAAATAGCTCGTTTAACACGTTTACCTATTGTACTTAACAGACAAACGTGGTCCCGTTTGAAATGATTTTATGTAATATGTCTTTGCTTGTTTTCTCAATGAATATGGATATTGTAAAGGTTTTATACACCCTGATACATACACCCTTGTTGTTTTTTCATCATTATAAATACAGTTATAATGACTAGCCAGACTAACATAAAACTATATTGGTATATCTATACTTATAAAATCTTATAATAAACTTCGTTCGAAGCTGGGGGCGGGTCGCTAGTATAATACATAACTGAAGAATAATGTTTCTTGGTAATCTTGGAAACAGGCTTTGAAACACGTGAATGCTATCAATCGGATTTGAAAAAATCCTTTTTCTTTCGATGGTACATTTATTCTTGATGAAGAACTTATGGGCTCAGAAATAACAATTTTTAATTCTATGCTTATGGACTACTTAGTATCACGCTGTGGCCACAGAAGACACAGAAAGTTAAATATGGCATGCTTATAAATAAACGGCGAGTAAAACCGCGGGAATAGCTAGTCTTAAATAAATATCCCATAAGCAAAAGTCACACCATATTGTAATATTAAGTGATGTTGTAGGTTAGGTACCATGGGCAGATTTTATGAGTTTCTATGCCAACTCTGTTTCTTTCTGTCTTAATTTGCATTCTCATATTAATTATACATTCTCATATAACTACTATTGTACTTTTAGGTACACTGGACTTATATTAAACAAAATTGGGGCTTAAACCGAAAATGCGTCAAATCACAAACAGAGGGCCTAGTGCAAGTTTTATTCGATCAAGCGCGTAGAACGCGTAAACGTCAATTTGTATAGAATAGAAATGAAGCGGCGCCATCTAGTGGCTAACGTATAGCGCTGCTACATTCCCATACAAATTGACGTTTACGCGTTCGACACGTTTGATCGAGTAAAACTGGCACTAGGCCCTCTGATACCTACATCGTTTGTTTAGAGACGGATTATATGTAATACCTAGTAATAAATAAAATAACTGCTTTTTACTAAATTCATAATTATACAGAACTTATATATATATATATATATATATATATATATATATATATATATATATATATAAAAATAAATTAAAATTGTTATGTCTTCGGTCTTAGATATATCCGAAACGAATGCACCGATTTTAACGGGACTTTCACTGGCAGATAGCTGATGAAATAAGGAGTAACTTAGGCTACATTTATTTTAGAAAAATAAAATAAATAAATAATATAAAAGAAATGACTACGTGCTCGCAGCAATGAAGTGTGGCCGGGCTTAGGCTATAGAAGAAAGATAGTAAATGCACTAGCAAGGTTTTTTACGAGTGAATATTTTGTCCAATTATCACATACACGCGCAATATCAACCAACCAATAAAGTTTCGCCTTCAATTCAAAATTTCTGCCATTCCTATTGTCGTCAGTAATACGGTTGTTTTCTTTTTGTCGTTGTTTTATGTTGTAAAATTTTACGAGTTACAACAATAAGTCTATACAGTACAATACTTTCGGCTCTGCATTATATTCCTTCTAATTGTTTGACAGCAGCATGCCTAAATGAAACGTACTTTCTTAAATCTGTAAGTAAATCCAATAAAGAATAAAACTGTTTTACGTCTAAGAAAAAGGCGAATGCCACTGCCAAGTTACGCTTGTAACAATTGTTCCTTACCTGCTGTAGGTAGTCTTTTGTCCTAAGGTTATTTGGGGGCCGAGTTCGAAGTTTCTCTAAATCCCAAACCAAGACTGCACATATTCTGTTCTAGTTTGTAGTTTATCTGTGTATGCCTTAAAATTGCCTTATGATACCTATACCTATTGTAAGTTTTTTGTTTGTGCTGTTGGTATACCTTTTGGAAAATAAATAAATAAATAAATAAATAAATAAATTTTTTCATTCGCATCTTTAACATAAAAATTACTAAGTAAGTGATTATTAAACGTTTTCTTAAGTCATAATAAAATTTTGAATGAATTTTTAGATAGATTTATTATTTCGTTATATTTATATAATAGACCTGTTATAGGCGACGGTAGCCATCCATCATCAAGTGGACTATCAGTCTGTCTGAACACTTTAACATAAAAAAGTAGGTAATTGTAATAAAGATAATAATAAGTAAGACAGCAAATTAATGAAGGCTGTTATTTAGTGCTTACTTAAACTTTACTAAAATTAAAAACACACACGGCAAGTAACGGTAAGAATAATAATATATCAAAATAAAATAAAACAACAACGAACAAAATGCAGTAAAATATCTCTATGTGCAAAATTTGCACTTTTTTGTATTCAACAATTTCAACAAAAATAATTGCTTTAAAATTGTTTTAAACAATTTTAACATATATTATTTTCGACGTCTTGCCAAGACGTAGAAAATAATATATGTTTTGAGGGGTGGCCAATGGGAATAAATAAATAAATAATATTCTGCTAGAAAAAAAATATGTTGTCCTTCAATTCAACTTTTTTAACAATAATTACATTATTAATAATATTTTTTAATGTTAATAAATATAGATCTTAGATAAATAAGATTTCTTCTATATGTAAAGCATTTATTTTTTCATCGCTAGTTTCTATTTGTTACTTACGTAAGTATATTTCTCTAACTGAGCGTCAGTATTTTACTAGGCGAGTCAATAATTGTTATTTCTAGACACAAACATTTAAGTTTAGATAAAAAAAATGCGAAAACGATATGACGCTCCATCAATTATAATCCTAAAGTCATTTTTTTTTCTCTAATCAGATCGTTGGCGATTCGCAGCGGGTTGTAAGTTGTATACAGAAATATTTACATTCGATTTTAAGACTAAACGATTCTGAAATAGATTTCAAAATAGTGAATTGTCTGTATGCATGTCATATTGCGTTGTCGTTGTAAAAATCCTTTAAAGATACCTTTTGTGATGCTTTCTTAAGGATTATTGATGATTATGCGATTACTGAGTGATATCTTGGTCAGGTGATTTTTTTTAAAAGAAAATGTATCTGGGAATCTATTTACAGTCACAGAACAGAACGAAGTAGTTTCAAATTTTTGACTAGTTTTATAATATTTAAAGCCCGAAGAAAAAGATACAAAAAAAATTTGGATTTTCTGAAATTAAAAAAATAATACTTTTCGTACGTATAGAGGAAACTTGAATTCTATTATTTATTAAAAAAATTATGTTTATTTAGTATTTAGACTAATTAGTAATAGCTAATGTTCAGTTAGAGTACTAATTACAGTCTCATTAATAAAATTATACGACGGTTTATAATTACCTTTTAACTTAAACAGGTTGAAAAATAAGAATAAGTATAATATATGTATTAAAGGGTCTAGAGAAATCAATCCTCTTAATTTCATTATTTGTATTCGTCTTTGAGGAAGACAACGATACTGTTTTCTTCGAAACGTAAATGTGAGTAGAACAGGATATCTCTGATAAATTCTCGAATCCATCGTAGGTAGATACGACCCAATATAATAACCACTTATTCAAAGGTAAAGTATCTACAAAATTCAAATTCTATACAAAGTATTATCGTGTCGGGAATTAATCGTTCCATCGCGGAGATATTACTTTGTTGAGGTAACAAATTCGCTGGTGTGAGTAGGGGGGGTTGCGGCACCTCCCCACAATTCTCCCACGGCCGCCCACTCGCATTGTCTTTCTAGTGACTGTACACACGCACCACTTCTTTACACTTTTAATACTTCAACAAAAAAGTCTTCACAGGGTCTTAGACGACGTTGAATTATTAAGTAATGACCAATTTGGGCTAACGCATGAGACTTTTCCGAAGCGACTTTTGTGACCTTTTAAAAACATTAACCGGGTCTATTTTGCCTGAGTGTTGATGATAAGAAATTTGCGCGTTTCAGCGGTTTAGATGTAGAGCTATATTAAGTTAACCTTTACAGATATAGGTAGGTAATTAAATCTAGTCTACTGCGGATTGAGCTATCGGGTCAAATAGGACATACAAAAGACGAGCGAGTCAGATGGACACTTTTTCGAGGGTAGACGAAAAACTTGTAGGTCCAAAGTCTCCGACACCAGCTGTTTCAATATGTAGATTTTCTCATCATTTTTCGTTCACGTCTGGACGAAGTGATTATATTTCAAATTCATATACGAAAAATCCCTCTCTTCCCAAAATCTTTATTATTATATTTACATGAACACGAAAATATGCAATTCCAATTAGGATTAGAACCCACATTCCTATATGTCAAGAGAATCTTTTTACCAAATTAAGTAGACTATCACAGATTCTCAAAATTCAACCTACATTTTATGTTTATCATAAATAACAAATTACCGTTTACAAATGAAATGATCATTGAGACAATACAATAATATTGTCTTTGTAATATAGATTTGGCGATTTTTTAGTAGGTCATTGAATTTAGAACTTCATTCGAATGCTTTAAATCATTATTTAACATTTCAAATTGAACTATTGACAAATATGTTGTGATTTCATTTGAACGACATTGTTACCTTATTGACACAACGTGTCTTTCGTATACCCAGTTTGAAATGAAATTTAAAATGATAAAACACTTAGCATGTGTACGTTAAATGGAAAGACGGATGTTTGTAATCAAAACAAATAAAATATAGAGGACAATATCTATGAGCGTAGCATGGAAATTAAGATGGAATACATTTCCAATAACGTGTTTACTATGAAAAATTAGGTAAAATACAAACAGGGTGACTAGCGAAAAGTCAAGAGTTTTTTTTGGGGCGCGTGTTATATGGCTCCTTGTAAATATTGCAGCCTTTGACGTTCGTAATACTTAACTGAAGGTACCATAAATGTCTCAAGGAATAATTCTCTCTTATGGGATATTTAGGTATATTAGAAATATATTGGAAAATTATAGGGGAGGCCTGGACTCCCCCGTAATTTTCCAAAAGTGGACGTTGTTGGAATATACCTATATCTATGTGATTTGTCATAGGGAATATATATATTAATATACTCGTAATTCCTTGCTAAATTAGTCAGCTAGGCTATAGGTAGATATTTGAAATAAATTTTCATTATACTCAGTTCGTAGGAGCTACACATAGACTTTTTTAAAAAAAACAGCTTGAAAATTGTTAAGATCTGAATGTCAAAATAACTTCGTAAGCAGAGCATGAGAGGGGGGCGGGGGCGGCTAAACCCCCCCAATAAACAGGTAGGAAGTATTGAATCTCAAAACAATTGTATCTAAATTATTGCCTCGCGCTCTTTCCATATCAAGAATGTGGAGACTCCATGACTTTTTACTTGAGTCGTTAAACTAACAAATAAGAAATTTAATGTTCACAGAAAAACTAAAAATGATTGATTAATCAATTCCTAGCATTTGTGCTGTTGTGTTTCGGTGAATGAGTAAGGGATGCCATAGCCCATTTCCCTATCTCTTCCTAATCCCTATCCTTAATCCTACTTAGTACCAGTGGCGTTGCTTGTCTTATAGGCGGCGTAGCCACCTATTATCAGGGGACCGTCAGCCTGTCTATCGAGTTTTACATAAAAATATATCTTTAGTAGCGACTCAGCAGTGCAAACTAGATTGCTTCTGTCGAGCTGACTATAACTAAGGTTCCTATATGTGGATAGGTAAGGTACTTACTACATATTGTATTTGAGCAGTGTCTAAGTGTCTAGCAAAATTGTTAAGCAGTTTCACCTTGCCTCAGTATTTAATATTTTAGTTGTATTGTGCGAAATGATAATTTTGATTGATCTGAGCTTCTAAGCGACAGGCGACAGGTGAGGAGGGGGTCGTTGTGACGTCACAGCTGAGTCCCGAGTTACCGGTGCTTATCTGTGACGAGGCGCCGGATGAGAGTGTTACGTCTCAAATAGATAACGGAACAATGTACGGAGGAGACTCTGGCGAGCGGCGTTCGCATCGACCGGTGGGCGTGGCGGAGTCCCCGCCCCCCGCCAGACAGAGACCGACTAATCTACGGATAACTGAGACGGATAACGGATAAACCTAACCCTGGCACACCCGAGCTCGCATTGGAGGATGGTGTAGCGAATGTCAACGCCTAGCGAATTCTATTGGCATCGCGGATATAGGCGGATTAGTATAAGCATGCTAGGTTTACATGGGTATCCCAACTTAGTCAAAGAAAATATAATAGTAACTTAGTTGGATATAACTTGGTAAAGTTATCTTGTCTGTGGTTAATATAGTGTTCAAAATATTATTATCTAGAACTTTTTAGTTTAAAAGTAGGTGTGTGTTATTTAGTAAGTATGTACAAAATTACAAAAATATATTTCATCACGAAATATTTACTCTAATATAAGCTTTCAATTATTTATGTATTTTTATACATATATAAATAAAAAGTCAATAATTAAATATAGAAAAATTAGTAACTACCATAACTATATAATTTGTTATTTACCATATAAACTCAAACAAAGTTTGTTATTTACCATCAGAAGTTGACTTCTGCGATAAATAAATAATATAGTTCTGAATAAATAATATAGTTCTGATTATTTATTCAGAAGTTCTGATCATTTTCACTATGGGCCTTAATCTGAAAGGACTTACTGAATTTTTCCTTAAATTTACTAAGATAAAGGAAAAGGTAGGGATGAGAAAACAGGTTTTGGCGTCCCTTACTCAATTCACCGAAACACAACAGCAGACAAGCGATCTTCAATAAGGGGGTGGTTACTGCCGCCAGAAGGGCCACGCAACGTGCCTTGCTACTTACTGAAGTACTTACTTACTTACTTATACTTTTAAGTACTTTCCAGATCCAGAAAAGAGCCAACTTTGAAAAGTTGAAGCTGATAAAACTGATGAACTTATTTTGATAAAACATTACAGTAATATGTTGCATATACACATTCAGAATCATTCACAAGTTCTAGGTATAATTTATAATACCTACTAGACGATTAAAGTCAAGTAAATGCTAGTAAATTCTTCATACTTATCTTTTGAAGTTGCTTTAACTTAGTTACTAATTAAGTAATATTGTAAAAAGTTTGTAAGGATGGATGTTTATTACTCTTTCGTGCAAAAACAGGTTAACGGATTTGGTTAAAATTTGGCACACGGATAGCTTATTATCTGGATTAACTTATAGGATACCTTTTATCCTGGATAAATGTTAGATTCCCGAGGGATTTTCTAAAAACATAAAAATTGGGCGTCACTGTCGTCACCGCGATAAAGATTGTCAGGCTTTATATAAGTAGGTACTTATCAGGTGTTATTTTTTTTTCTTTTTTCAACGAGGACGAAGTCGCGGACAACGGCTAGTTAAGTTATATAAATAAAACGATCTGAACTTTATCAGCTCTCGTGGTGAAATTAAGAAATATTAACTTTTTAGAGCCAATATCCTCGTAACGATCACCGACAAAATTATAACCAATCGTGACAATTTTTCCTTGCGTCCCTGCACAGAGAAGAGAAGCCCCTTTGATTTATTTAATGAATAAAAATGCTTTTCAGTACTACCTCTCGGCACTTATATTGTAATTAGAAGCTTATGATAGACTTTTAAATTACAAAGTCACTTGCATATTAAGCCGAACTCATGTAGGTATTTGCTACCAATTACTTTTTCGTTTTTAAGTGATTATAAATAGGTAACTAGCTGGTGTCCAAGACTTCATCCAAATATATAGGCAATAATTACTTAATTAAATCTTTATTGCTGTTATAGTGTTGCTACGCTTTGGATTTTTATTTATAATAATTATGATCATTATTATCTCGGGAATAGTGTTTTTTCTGGATGAAATCAGTGCTTTCTGGCAATGTGTACTTATACTGAATTAAAGAGTGAAAAGGTTATTCACACAAACAGACATAGCTAATATTAAAGTATGGATTATTGTAGCATAAAATATTCATGTAAAAGATTTTTTATGTAAGATTTTTTATGGCTACAGTCGTCTACCTATTAACATAAGCCACGCCTAGGTGCTGCAAGTGCCCCCCTCCCTGGGTATGCCATGACCTTGTTGTGGTGAGGGGGCTTAATCCTGGGAAATCCGGGCGGTTGCAGTGGCCAAGGATCACCGGCTGGCCAAGAAATAAAAACCCCGGTTCTTGTTCGTCGAATCGAGGTATGGGTCTCGGTTCTGCGCACGAAGACTGAGTCGCAGCGGGCGGATTCGCTCGGATGGGCGGTCTTTTAGTGGTAGTTGAGTAACGCACGCGAAGACGGAGCTTTACGACAGGGAAGAACTGCCTAACAGAGTGTGCTGCTTCGGCGTTTGGCGGGGGAGAAGGTCGGGTGTCTAAGTTGATCCCTGGTACCCACCCATAGATACGGCGCGAGGAAACACCGTGGGTTTTTAGTGGGTAGAAGTTCCACATACGTCACAGATTTCCCCATGGTCGGTGTGGATCTGGTTCCCAGATTTTTCCACGTAAATAAAAGGAGCCTGCCTGCCTGTATAAAGAGGGAATTGGCTCTGGCAATCCTTAGCCACTCACCAAACCACAACAGCACACATGGTGGTCCTTTGTAAGGGGTGGTTACTGCCGCCAGACGGGCTGCCCAATTTATGACAACAAAGCGCAGGGTCATTGAAATTAACTTTGTGTTAATTTATTTAATATTTATTTAAAATAAAAATTGTCAAATTAAAATAAAGTTTATTTCCTTATACTGTGGACCTCCCACAAATTCCAGTAGCATTGCTATTCTGTTATTTCTTAGAATTAACTATATTCTGATAATTATTTTTCCTAGAATTTGTTTGTTGTTAATTTTTAGCAACATTCTTTGTTGTTAATTTTTTATTTCTTCTTCTGTCACTATAGCAACCTGTAGGCAATATAGCTTTACGATATAAAAGCGAAAGTTTTTAAGGATTAATGCAAAGGATCCTTTAATACTCATTTATGCTAAAACTACTGAATGAACTTCTGCTAAATGCTAAAACTACTGAATGGAACTTTACAGTAGTATAGTTCAAATATCAGGACAACACATAGAGTACAATTTAAAAAGATACGCGGTCGAGATCTCTAGCAAAAGCTAGAATGTTATAAGTACATCATACGAATAATAATCTTTACAATTAAATTATAAGTTCATGTTAATTCTCATTAAAACGAATAATTTTATATATAGATTATATCTATGTAGATATACCTACGTTTGATTTTAATGAAATTTACAAGTTGGTAATGGCTTTTATTTTGTGACTTATTTCTTTGTTAAAAAAATAATAAAAGTCTTTAACGTTATTACATTGATAGAAGTGAGAGTATATAATCTATACATACATAGACCAACAGAAAAAAAGTCCGCGTGATTCGATCAATCGGAGCAAGAGGAAGAAAGTCCGCGTCGTCCGATCAGTCGGACGAAGCAGTCGGACCATGGACCTTAAATACTGTGTCCAATGAACACACAATGAACAATGAATGTAGTAGTCATCTTATTCACTCTACCATTTGAATATATTTGTCGATTCCTCTATTAGGTTTCACACGTGTTCGTATTGGAATTTTAGTTGTGGGGTTCGAGTATTTATGCATTAAGTAATAGTTTTATGATACCCATTTTTTTCGATTACGTGATGTAGGTAAGAACATACCGTACCTATGTATTTGTACCATCAACGACTCTGTACATTATAGTTCGATTCGTTTGACAGCTGTCATCGAGATCATGTGCATAAAGTTTCGTATTTAGTCAAACGCATGCACGCAAGGACGTTAGATAATATAACAGAACCGCTTACTTGAAAAAATTGCATTTACGAAAATGAACTGTATTACGAAAAGTTAAAGTACATTTTTCATTGCGCCTTATATAGAGGCTAATCCGGGCAGAGAGAGAGAGAGAGAGAGAGAGAGAGAGAGAGAGAGAGAGAGAGAGAGAGAGAGAGAACCAAGCGGAGGTCTCTTCCAGACTAAAAAACATAGTTGATTAAAAATTTAGATTCAAAAATCTTAGTTGTAACACTTGTATGTTAATTGTACTTCAATTATTTTAATAAATTTTAATTCAACATATTATAATCACATTAATTTCGTTATATATTCTTAAATTACAAAAAGTTAATATTTATTGCTTCAAGCCCATTTTATATTTTATTTTCTACTGCTATCCCTTTAAAGTGACATTACGGTAAATGTCCATACATTTATAGCGTTAGTGGATATGATTATGTACAATTGGTGCAAAACTATTATAAGCTATAAAATGAACAATGAGAAAATTACAATTGCTAAAAGTATAGGTTAATCCATGTTTCAATTAAAAAAATATTTATAAGAAATTACTGCTATATGTAGGTATATTACAACATTTAATTTGTCTCACATAACAAAAATCTAATTGTCACCTTATTAGAAAGGGACACACGGCTTCTCTACTACATACATGTCTTGCTCGGCTCGCTTTTTAGCTGCAAGTAATAAATCCTTATTATAATAGATCCATTATCCATCGTCATTATTATTTGCTTGTTTTTTTATATGGCTGAAATATTTGTAATATATTCAACAGCTAATAGAGATTATTATTATTATTATTAAACCTTTTTAAATAATAACTTATTCAATCCTATTAAAGTAAAGATATGAAATTATTAAACGTTCAAACATTAATAATAATAAACTTGTTAGGTATTCTGTCCCGTGTATAAAAAATTTTGGTATATTATATTGTCTTCTCTGTACCCAATAGTGGCCCAATAGTTCTCTAGCCCAATAGTGGCCGCATCTATTTTCTTACTTTCACCTTTTTTTTACTCTCTCGCACAGTGCACACCCCAAAGCTCCCGAATTGCTTAGTACGAGTGCTGCAGCCTTACACACAACACGTGTCTTGTTTTATCTCAATGAATCGAAAATTATTTTTGTTTTTTTTTTTTTAATACTTTTATTGTTAAATTTTAGTTTTCTTTGTTAACTTTTTGTTAAATAAGGTTAAATGTGCAAAACAGTCATGTGCTCAATAGTGAAAGTAGTTCATTTTAATTTTAAGAACTTTGACTAAAATTAAGAAAAGTATTGTAAAACCTTATTATTTGAAATAAACCTTACCAAAATGTGTTGTGGTTTTTTTTATACTTAACAGCACGAGTGCTGTTGTTTTTCGTCGAGTTTATAAGAGAAGTCAGATCTCCTAGTCTTTTCCTCCTTATCCTTTTGCTTATAAAAGATTGCAATACATTTGCAGCTCATATAAGCTTGTGTGAATAAGAGATACCATAAAGTGGATTAAAATTTATAAAAAAAAATCGCAAAGCCTTATTTAAGTCTGCTTCCCAACTATTGGTTATAAAAAAATTAAAGAGGAAGTCTCTTGAAATAAGTAATTTTTATCTACATACTTTTAAGAATTTTATCTATACTTACCTACCTATTATAAAATCATTTGTAGTGACGTGGTGTTAACTGACTACCAACACACTACCAACACTAAGTACTAAGTAGAAAGCTGAAATTTGGAAACATTTTATAACGTAAGCATCCGCTAAGAAAATATTTTTTTAAAATTTCAACTCGTGCAAAACTGGGGGCGGGTCGCTAGTTAATAATTAAGATACGCGGACAAAGTCGCGTACAACAGAGCTAAAAGGTAATGTATATACCTATATTATATTTCGTTTACTATTGAATTGAAAAAGAAAAAAACAACTGCTTTTGTTAAATAAAAGAATAGGTACTTACCTATGTAAATTTAAAATTACTTATCTGTCATATTATTATAATACTTAAAATCCACGTAAGTACATCACAAACAGCTAAGTATATAGGCAACGTAACAGGTGATTTAATCACGATCGCTAGCGACGAGGAAAAAATCGCACAAATTAAGCATTAATGCGGTAGCAATCTGAGAATTACAAGTGTAAATAATCCAGAGGTCGCGCACCGTTCGTGGGTTGGGCTTTGCAAGTAAAAAAAAAACTCGTTAAAAATAGCTGCTTAAAAAGAAAAGCGCTGAAACGGGTGGTATCGGTTTTTCTCGACGCGGGCGGTTCGTTGGGCGGGGCTCCGATGCTCGCGAGGTTTAGTACCGCGTCAACGGTTGACCTGAACGGACGCATTTACTGTTAATGCTTGCGTCGCTCTGGCTTCAAACAAGCATGTTGTGTTTCTCGTCATATCGATGTCTCGGTGAATTTTACTAAAGATGGACTTTCAAAGTGCTATGGAGACATTTGCCGAGGCGTGGGCAGCGGCTAACAGTGCGAATTCTGTCAAACTAGAGGTGCCAAAAGATCTCTCACAGGTTAGTACTATAATTAATAAATGAAAAAAAAAGAAAAGTTTTTTATATGTTCCAACTCTTATTCGCACAAATTGCTCGTTAATATTTTTTCTAATAGATCTTATTAGACATTGTTAAAAATAAGTTGTGATACCTATTTATTCATTACAATTAAAATAAGTTCTTATTTTATTTAAAAGGGAATAAAAATTTAAATTTACCCGTTCTACAATTTAATAGACTTTATCATGCTCAGACGTCAATATTATAATATTTAAAATAGATATAATTTCTAATTAAAAACTACAACATAATTTATATTGCAACAATATATGGTATTTATTAAATTATTTTAACATTAATATTTAAATATGTACAATACAAACAATTATGCATATTATGTATAAAATTTATGAAATTAATATAATTAATCATGTTAATTATTTACAAACTTAGGTTGGTAACTTAGGTAACTTAGGTTGGGTTCCAAGCATGCTGGTTGCATTACCTCGCTGGTAAGCAAGGCTAATTTGTACTGACCTGGTGCCAGCCCTGGAATCAAACATTTTGGTAGGATATTTAAAAAATTTAGCGCATTTGGACCCTATGGATCCAGAAATTCGGCACCAAAGGGAATGAATATGTAGCCGGTACCGACATCTTTGTAATATACAAAATACTAGCTGTTGCACGCGACCTCGTCCGCGTAACTTTATCAAACATAGTTTATGTTACTCGCTGGTAATGGTAACTTTCTATAGGTGAAAGAATTTTTAAAATCGGTGCAGTAGTTTTTGAGTTTGTTCATTACAAATATATATATATAGGTATAAATCTTTTCTCTTTGTAATACTTAGATAAGTTAATATGTATATTAATGTAATAAAATATATTACGTTACACTAAAATGTGCATACTATTGTATGCAGAGTAGATATCGTTTGCAATTATTTCGGCGTAATTAATGCACTTAAGACAATAAAGTATTCAAGTTCATCTTGATAAAAATATCATTTGCATATCAAAATAAAGCGCTACCCTGCGTTCGTGTTGATATAGTCACAATATTGTATAAAAATTATAATAAGTTATTAGATTATTATTGTATATGACGAATGGATTTTAAAAATATATAAAATCTTCAAATATTTTATAGAAATCTATAATAACATTATAAAGAGAAAGTTTTGTGTTCTTGTATTTTTGTGTTTTTGTTTGTAATGAATAAACTCAAAAATTACCGGACGAAGACGAAGCACGATGCGTGTATGCGTCAAATATGCATTTTGCATTTTTCTTTTAGATAAAAATTAATTTATTTTTACGTAACATATGTTTTTCTATTATTCTATTAAAATGCTTTATTTACAAATGAAATAAAAATGAAGTTTTTTGATAAAAATAATATTTTGAAATCTAATTGACATTTTATTAATATAGAATTAGTTAAGTAAGTATATTTTAGTTCTCAGTATTAGAAAACTTAAACGACAGAAATAATAGTTCACCACTTAATAAATATTAAATAGCCTAACTAAATAAATGGTTTAATACTGTTAAGGCTGACATTTAAAAATTTCAAAAATAATTTTAGTATTTCAGGTAGGATTTTTTTAAAAAGAGAATAAGAAAGAAGGCTATATACAATGAGTTAAAAATCTTACTTTCTTGACTTTATTGAATGTCGATTTTTTTTTTTTTTTTTATGGGGGTTGGACTTCTGCGTTTTATTGCGTTTAATGCGTTTAAAAAAGACGCAGTTAGGCGGATACCTTTGAAGATATGTTTTGAATTGGTTTCAGTCGCCATAAAATGTTATTATTCACTATAGTGGCAGGCACCAGTTTATATTTTATGGTCAAACAACCATTACGCCTCTTTGTTGATATGTTGGTAAAAAAAAAGACACAAAGATTCCATACCAAACGTATACAGTAAGTGTTCGGCTACGTGCACATAGGAAAATAATATTTATTATTGGCTGTATGCGCTGTAGTTCGTTTTTTGAAAATCGCACAGGAATGATCCCTCGGGAAACTAACATTTTCTCAGAATAAAAGGTATCGTATATGTTAATCCAGATAATAAACTACCTGTGTGCGAGAATTCATGCAAATCTATCTAGAGGTTTTTGCGTTATTGAGGAACAAACATCCAAAAATATAAACTTATAACAAATATAAACAAATATAGGATTAGGATTTAGATAATGGTCATGGATTTAGATTATAAAAAAATGTTATTAGGTATATTCTACTCAGAAATGAAAGAAACCCTGTATTTTTTCTTATTGGAAGTATGCTCATGTTGTGCGCTTTATGCAATATTTTCCTTTTCGTTAAATAAAATACTGCAGGTATTACGTTGTAAACTCAATTCCGAAGAACCGATAAATCATATTGTTATATAGTTTTTCCGGCGTAATCGATTGCGGTGACTATAAACAGTAACCGAGCTAATCCATTATCGAGGATTATTGTATATGCGATAACACTAATACCTATTGCTGATAACGCTACCTACTTCTGATATGATATGCATTGCTTTTATGTTTTAAATCGCTCCGTTATGAATATTTGATCGAGCATTAGCCGGTTCGTAATGGTGATTAAGAATGACCGATGTTTTATTATATTTTATTCATAAACACTTAAGTCGCTTTACCACAAAAAGTATTAACAAGTAGAGTATAAATCTCTTAGCATTGTTGTCTATGAAACATATTTTATGATAAAATTGTTGCTTCAGTTTTGTGAGTCAATGTCATGGTCTTGAACTGGTGTGTCTTATTGGCCTAACTGTTCAAGAATGAATGTTTGGCTACAAAGAAGAATCGTCATAGAATAGTGTAGCTATAGCAACTTACTATTTGTAGAAAATAATAAATCACAATAGTCGATGTACTATAAAAAGCAAAAGGTCTGCTGCACCTTGTGAGAAGACTAAAAGCTACTAAATCTTTTTAGTTAGTTTTGCGTAATAAAAAAAAATAAAAGTTTTGCGTAATAAATAATAAAAAGTGACATGAATTGTGACAGTGCTATTAAAACACACAAACAAATTACTGCCCATTAATAGACACTTAGAAAAGTCATTCGACGCTATTCTTAAATATTAATTAGGTAGGTACATTTTGCAGTTAAATAAAAATAAAATACCAGATCGTAGTGATAAAATGTCCTTGAGTACCTATAGTATTATATGTAATATAAAATTAAATAGTATTAAAAGATTCTGACAAATTCTTGAAACACATTCACATTGATATAATCTAATGAAATCGCAACTTTATTGCAGCTTATTTGGTATAGCTTAGTTTATGTTTCAACGGTAAAATGAATGCTTTGCTACAGTTAGTCTATTATGAACTCTTAATTCCCAGTCAGTCGATGTACCTACAGAAAAATTTTTACTGCCCGATATATTATTAAAAAAAAAACATAAGTAACTACTTACTTTCTTCACAGGATTAGTTATTCAATACCTAATATACTTGATATATGTTACAAATCCTGTATAAACTGGAAACACATTATAAACTAGTTCTGAAGAATAAATTATATGTATGTATTTGTAAATATGGCGGGTTTTAAATCAGACTGGGCTAAAAAATTGTAAAGAAAAATTTCACGAAGACTGGTGACGGGAGACCTGGATGGAAATTTCTGGAAAATAAACCAAGGACAGGTTCTAAAATTGGAAACAGACTACCGACGAGATGGAAAGACGATATTTTAAAGATCGCAGAGAAAAAATAGAACTAGATTTGTAGAAACACATGAGACATATCATTACTCAGCTTTTTGTCTATAGGTCGTCGATCGACTAATATAGGTTTGAAAATGATGATATTTGAACGTATGCACTTCTATGTGATTGATGTACGTAAAATTTTTTTCTAAATCGTTAGTACAGTTGTTCTACCAAATATAAATCAATTGGTTTTCAGTAAAACGTTGCCGGACACCGTTACGATACATTCTCGATGATGACTTAGACATTTCGAAATCGAAATAAAAAAGGGTGCAAGCGCAATTACATCTCCAACGTGTAGAAAGTGGCGCGTGCCAGGTTTCGATTACAAAAAACTGTTGACAGGTTATAGTAGATGAATAAATCTGTGCAATTACACACGTAGCGAGTCAGGTGAAATATTCCGTGGATCAATTTGTGCTTGAGACGTACACAATGATGAGATCCGGAGTTCATTATCACGCCACGCGCTAACCGTTCTCGCAGTAATTCGAATAAAGAAGCGATTGATTTCTTTTGGGGACTTATGAAGTTTTTACTCAACCAATGCGGAGATGTGTGTAGTGAAGAGGAGACGAAATGCTCAACGGCTAGGGTCAATCCACCGAAGTATGTGGATGTGTGTATGTGGCGAGAGTTGGATATTGAGAGAGGACCACAAGCCGTCGCTCGCCAGTTTGCGCAATACAAATATGACACATCTCCTCTCCTCTCTGCTCTTCACGCAGAGCTGAATGCTGCACGTAAACGCTGAAGCTATCATCTGAAGCAATTCGGAATCGAGATAAGTAAATAACCAAATCTTATCGATTGTCTCTCTCCGCTTTGGTGGAAACTGATTATCAAATGTCTTTCACATCTTTCACATCTGAGACTTATTCACTTTTTGTGTTAAATTACTATGCCTATATGTTCTATCTAGATCTTACACCTCTAAGACTTATCTATTTCTTGTGATAAATTAATGTTATCCGAAAAGATTAGCAACCATTGAAGACATTAAAAGTCTTATCCAATTCACAGTGGACTAGCATGACGGACTATGCTTAACATTGAAGTTAACAGTAATATGTAAAGCTTATATATTATACAGCTTCGAAAGTATGATTCGGACAATAGATTATAATAATAGTCGCGCTGCACGTTCCGATGGCACGCGCTACACTCGCTCTTAGGTTCCATCTCGCGGATAAAGCGGGGACGCCCGTTACCTTTCTCAAATCACGTACCTCCATTGTAATATCCAATCGACCAGAAATGAGATTGCGGCTAACAAGTTATTTACATTGACGTTTTAATATAGACAGTCTGAAAAAACTATTTAAAAACGTAATTATAACGTGGTGTCCGTAATAGCCACTGTACGCGGCGGCACGCGGTCTTTGTGACGCAGCTAAGCCGCCGAGATTAATTTCGCTGGCATAAACGAGTTTACAGTAAATAATGCAAGTTAATAAGTATCACTTGCATTGTTAGTTTGACAATTTGAATTTCGAAAGCGGCCGAGGCCAACTGTTATGCAGGGCGTAGCAGTTGGCAAAGGGGATATTATAAACTCTAAACTTTAGCATGTTTCTAGACAATTAGTTGATATAGAAACCTTAATTATATGAAATAAACACAAAGTTAAATAAGTGATCACATGTTCATGTGCTCACTAATTTAATGACAGATTTATTTATAACAGACAGATTGACTTGGACTAGTAATATACCACTTCGATAGTAATGTGTTTTCGGAATTGAAAAAATAATCAATATATTTGAAAGAATGGGTTCAGCAAGCAACAGCAAAAGACAGAGAAGTGGAAATTGTTGCCAAATTAGGATGAAGAGATGAATCGTCCTGACTTGGAATTGGAAATATAGATTAATTTTTTAACGTAGTTACCGATCCGCCAGAAAGGATTTTTAGAATTACAATTTCGTGAGAAGCTGGGGCGGCGTATTTTATCTTATATAAAGTTGTTTGTCCTGACTATCAACGCACAGCCAAAACTACTAAACATAGAAAGTCGACATTTGCAACATATGTATTTTTATTTTCATCCCCTGACAGTATTTTTAAAAATTTTAACTCCGTGCGAAGCCGGGAGCGAGTCGCTAGTTAATTATAAGAAAATTATTAATTAGGCTTCTCTGAATAAAGTTAATTTATTATTATACTATGAATACACCCCCTGTGATGTGTTTTGATGGAAAATGATTAATTCCGGGAATCGTCTGGACCGGATAAAGTAGCGGAGATCGAAGGAGCGACGCGGGGTCTGTGACCGAGCGGGGTTGCGCGGGGAGGAAAGGGGTGCTGGCGAAAAGCCGCGAGGCCACATTGCGCGGGCGCAGCCAAAAACTAACCATAAATTACTGGCTACTTGTTGGACGGCTGACGAGGACACGCGCGTCTCTTTTTTACCGACCCACGATCCTGTTACAGCGTGAATTTCTCACGAACATCAGATCATATGTGCACATCATTACCAAATTGCATCACGTTGTATTTGTTCGCGTTATTAGCTCTCGAACGCGGCTCTGCCTTGTTTAGAGCTGGGATCGTTATTGTACTTTTAAAATTGGATTGTATTTGTGGCAGAGAGCAATTCATATTGCATAAACTAGACAAATTTTAAATAGTGGCAGGTCACGCTGCGCTTCGCAGTCATTTGGGCAGCTTGTCTGGCGGCAGTACAACCACCGCCTTACATAAGACCACCGTGAATTAATACCACGTGTGCTGTTGAATAAGAGATATAATGTTTGTTTGTTGATGTATGTTGATGGTGAGTGAGTAAGAGATGCCAGAGCCCGTTTGTATTCTGGTGGTATTCTGAATTTCTTTCGGCGTTTCTTCTCAGGTTCATCTTGGCTTTTATTTCCGAAACCCTGGTAAATTTATATTTATAATGAAAAACAAAAGAGTTTCTAGGAGAAACCTATTTGATAAGTAAATATTTTGATTTTGACTTACTTAATTCTGAAGAATATTAAGTATTACATATTCTTTAGTACAAGTAGTAAAGTAATATAAAAAAAAATCAAAATAGGGTTAGATTTTGAATTAGGTGTAACGAGTTTTTGTGTTGTTAAAAAAATATGTTACAATTTTCGAGATTCTTACATCATTTTATTTCATACCATTGTGATTTCGGAGGATTGGATATTTTACCCTTTGGCTACCCTTGCAATTAGGGGAAGCTATTTATATTGTTGTGGATACAGGCAAAATTTTAATATTTATGGCTTTGGAAATGGTTGAAAATTTGGTTGAAAAAAAGCATTGAAGAGTTGAAGTAAGAATACATGAGCTTTTTAGTGTGAATGCGCTCGCTCTCATGAAGAATTTCGGTAGCCCACGGCGGACTGGGACGTACTTCGGTTTACTAAATTTTCTTTAAAATTATTGGCTACACATTGTATTAACTGCTTATGTACATACTTGCACTAATTGGAGCTAAAACCACCGATGACTATCTCAAAAAAACTTCAGTGATTCTCAAAGAAATCTGGTGACGGATCACATTTTATTTCATAATTTTATACAAGCGCATATGCAAAACAAACTGATATCGGATTAAAAACAAACGGGAAGAAAATCCGGACCAACGGGACAAAAAGTCCTCGTCGTATGTAAAGCAATACTACTTACACTTAGATTTCTAGATTATCGCTTAACGAACTACTAGCGCCATCTATTGAACTTAGATAATATAAAACAATATTAATATTAGTGGATAATAATAAAGTTCTACACATATTATATCACCTAAAAATTCCATTAAAAGTTTAAAACTGTTTTTTTTTTGTTTTTGCTTTTTTTGTGACAAAAATTGTTTTTTGAAATGTGTAGTTAAGATAGGTAATTTAATTACTTTCAACATTCCATAGTTTCAAGTATATGTACTCGCCTTAATAATAAGTTATGCTTTAATTAAACAATAATTTGAGGAGCAATGTAGGATTAAATATTATACAAATATTTTATAATATAACTAACAATATCTTATAACGGTGGATCCAGGCTGCTTCTGACCGGTTATATTGGAAAATTTTGGGGGTGGCCTATGTTCAGTAGGTTAACTAAGTTTTTTAAATTAAAGAGAAAACTATAATAGTTAAAAACAAATTAAATTTAAAACTAAAAGAAAATGTGTGATTTTAATCACAATGAAAAATCGTATCTAAAAGAAAAAATGCTCAAAGTACAGCCCCGTTCACAAGTTCCAATTAATTGTGCGTGTGTAGGTACAGTCGCCGACAGAGTGCTCGCTACGCAGTGGCCGCCTGCCGGTTGCTGATACTTTCTTTACCGTTGACGTGAGAGGATCCACTGCGCCCACGGCGGTCATGAAATCGGTATTATTTTATAATAATACGCAAGTAGCCGCGTTAAAATCGCAACCAGTGGACCTTTACAAAAGATGCCACGCTTTGACAAGAAAATAATAATCGCTCGTAATCGTCCGCCGGTTACCATAATAATATTGAAAATAAAATAGCAATGCCTGTGTAAGCGGGATCCGACCTTAAATATTCATACTTGTGCATACATCAGACAAAGAATGGCAGCCTTTCTCCTTAGGATGGCGACTTGCACTCTAGCGATTACCTGGTTTTTGCCCCCCTCATTATGCAGATTCTGGTGAAAAAGGAATAAATTTAATAACATGCGTTCGTGCACATGCGTTATCGAACGCACTTGCTTCTGATAATCTGCGCGCGCGCCGGTTGGCGCAATTATAGTCTGCGGGGAATGAGCGGCGTCAGTTCTGCGTTCACGACAAACCTCAATACCGAATTCAATTTCATTTTTTTTTTAATTTCCATGTCGCAATCATAATGCTACTTTTGTAATGTCTACTTAATATAAATAAGTAACAAGTTACCTAATCGCCTATTAATTTTTTTTTATTCAAACAAAACTGTTTACTGTCCAGTAATTGAAATGATACGGTTGGTTCATTGACAATGGCCACTGTTTGGATATATACATATTGCAAAAGTTGTAAACAACATTGATTATACTCGCCAATAAAATTAGGCCAATGTAGACTTGTTTTTATTTTATTTACAAGTTCTTATGTGAAAATTTATTGAGTAATATAAAATCCCAATTTATTTTCTTTTAATTGAGAATCGGTTATTTAGAATGCATACCCACTTGATATAAGTAATTAAATAACCATCAGTCGTAGGACCGATGGTTTAGACGTCACAAGTGAAAACTTACCCTAAAATATAACTTCTTACAGAATCAATTGTTGAATTTATGACTGCAATCAGGAGCATAGTAATATAGAATTGTACACAAAAAATACTATTTTAGAAAATTGGTTATCAAAATATTGGAACACATTAATATCGTCCAAAGTGGCGATATTCCTCATTTTCAAATAAATCTCTATTATTTCTTAAACTGAACTGGATTTTTTTCCAGAGCTGTCTATCGCCTAAACAAATATATATGACGGTCATAACAAAGTTCTCAACGCGCCTAAAGAAGTTTTCACTTCAAAAAAAAATAACAAAGTACCCATAAAACACTTTTTCAAGCTGTACAATGTAGTTTGTACTCGTAAGTGATACATACGACTTATGTTTAATTAAGGCCCCTCCATCCTTACAGTAATCCTAACAATCTTAGTGGAATTTGAAAGCGTACGCTAAGATTCCATCCATTATTAATTGCACTCCTCAGGTGTGAAGATTATCCTTATTTAGGGACCGCAGAATTTGAGACATGCATTTCCTTGGATCGTCCTAATCATGTCGAGAGGGTTGCTTAAAAGGCTACAGTAGTTGAGAGAAAGATCTGAGCATAGGAATAGCGATTACGAAAGTGTAGTTAATAAGTACTTATAAGAAAATTAAAAGTGGCATGGTTTGCTGTGTTAGAATAGTTTGACTTGTATAGGCAACGAAAAATTTCATTTACTTTGAAATTCAAAAGTTTAAAAAAAAATGACATTAAACTTTAAATGATGTATTTAAAATGTACCTATTTTTTATTATGTTTGTATAAGTAACAAATATTTGGAAAAATAGATCACGAAAATTAGGAATAAATAAATATAATTTGTGATTTTTGACAAGTTACTTTATGGTACAGGGCTTCTTTTTTTAAAATAACTGTTTATAGGTTTTTCAGTAATAATGTTTTAGATTTCAGCAAAGCAAAATCGATATTATTTAAAATAACGGCACTAAATTGGTGATTTAAGAGGGACATAAATTATATTTCTTCTGCAACCTCATTGCTTGAAGATCATTAAATGTGGTAGGTAGAACATGTGGTGGGGGCCGGGGTATGTCCGGTGGCGGATCAAGTCAAAAACCGCCAAAAACTGGCCCCCGCGTCTTAGCCTTGAATGGCTTAGCCTCTGGACACAAACAAATAGCTGACGTGGCCCGCAGGCGACCGCGCCTTGCATACTCAATGATCAACCAATAAAACAAGGCGTTCTGTGGAGACGAATTCTTTTTAGAATGTCTTACTAACCTTTTCAATAAATCCTTAAAATAATTGCGAATTATTGAAATGCCGGATGATGCGATGACGTAATAACATATGGGAATATTATTGGGTTGGTGAATACTGTAAGTATTAGTGAGCGTTGACAAAGTTCGAGTGCAACAGTTTCTGATTTTTCTGTATATTTTCGTCTTTTTCACTTATTTTGTTATTTTAGTTCTTCTTTAAGTTTACCTTATTACTTAACAATATCACGGGCCGCGGATCGACGATGGATTTATGCAGCCTGACCGGTCTTATTATTACGTCAGCAACGTAACTAGATTATCCTACTAATATTATAAATGCGAAACTTTCTGAGGATGTATGGGATGTATGGTTTCTTACTCTTAAACGTAAAAATGGCTTAACGGATTTGGATGAAATTTGGCACATAGATAGTTTGTTACCTGGATTAACATATAGGATACTTTTTATCGTAGGACCGATGGTTTAGACGTCACAAGTGAAAACTTACCCTAAAATATAACTTCTTACAGAATCAATTGTTGAATTTATGACTGCAATCAGGAGCATAGTAATATAGAATTGTACACAAAAAATACTATTTTAGAAAATTGGTTATCAAAATATTGGAACACATTAATATCGTCCAAAGTGGCGATATTCCTCATTTTCAAATAAATCTCTATTATTTCTTAAACTGAACTGGATTTTTTTCCAGAGCTGTCTATCGCCTAAACAAATATATATGACGGTCATAACAAAGTTCTCAACGCGCCTAAAGAAGTTTTCACTTCAAAAAAAAATAACAAAGTACCCATAAAACACTTTTTCAAGCTGTACAATGTAGTTTGTACTCGTAAGTGATACATACGACTTATGTTTAATTAAGGCCCCTCCATCCTTACAGTAATCCTAACAATCTTAGTGGAATTTGAAAGCGTACGCTAAGATTCCATCCATTATTAATTGCACTCCTCAGGTGTGAAGATTATCCTTATTTAGGGACCGCAGAATTTGAGACATGCATTTCCTTGGATCGTCCTAATCATGTCGAGAGGGTTGCTTAAAAGGCTACAGTAGTTGAGAGAAAGATCTGAGCATAGGAATAGCGATTACGAAAGTGTAGTTAATAAGTACTTATAAGAAAATTAAAAGTGGCATGGTTTGCTGTGTTAGAATAGTTTGACTTGTATAGGCAACGAAAAATTTCATTTACTTTGAAATTCAAAAGTTTAAAAAAAAATGACATTAAACTTTAAATGATGTATTTAAAATGTACCTATTTTTTATTATGTTTGTATAAGTAACAAATATTTGGAAAAATAGATCACGAAAATTAGGAATAAATAAATATAATTTGTGATTTTTGACAAGTTACTTTATGGTACAGGGCTTCTTTTTTTAAAATAACTGTTTATAGGTTTTTCAGTAATAATGTTTTAGATTTCAGCAAAGCAAAATCGATATTATTTAAAATAACGGCACTAAATTGGTGATTTAAGAGGGACATAAATTATATTTCTTCTGCAACCTCATTGCTTGAAGATCATTAAATGTGGTAGGTAGAACATGTGGTGGGGGCCGGGGTATGTCCGGTGGCGGATCAAGTCAAAAACCGCCAAAAACTGGCCCCCGCGTCTTAGCCTTGAATGGCTTAGCCTCTGGACACAAACAAATAGCTGACGTGGCCCGCAGGCGACCGCGCCTTGCATACTCAATGATCAACCAATAAAACAAGGCGTTCTGTGGAGACGAATTCTTTTTAGAATGTCTTACTAACCTTTTCAATAAATCCTTAAAATAATTGCGAATTATTGAAATGCCGGATGATGCGATGACGTAATAACATATGGGAATATTATTGGGTTGGTGAATACTGTAAGTATTAGTGAGCGTTGACAAAGTTCGAGTGCAACAGTTTCTGATTTTTCTGTATATTTTCGTCTTTTTCACTTATTTTGTTATTTTAGTTCTTCTTTAAGTTTACCTTATTACTTAACAATATCACGGGCCGCGGATCGACGATGGATTTATGCAGCCTGACCGGTCTTATTATTACGTCAGCAACGTAACTAGATTATCCTACTAATATTATAAATGCGAAACTTTCTGAGGATGTATGGGATGTATGGTTTCTTACTCTTAAACGTAAAAATGGCTTAACGGATTTGGATGAAATTTGGCACATAGATAGTTTGTTACCTGGATTAACATATAGGATACTTTTTATCCTGAAAAATGTTAGTTTCTTGAGGGATTGTCTATTAAAGTCTGA
Organism: Synanthedon myopaeformis; assembly: GCA_944738685.1. NCBI lineage: Eukaryota > Metazoa > Arthropoda > Insecta > Lepidoptera > Sesiidae > Synanthedon > Synanthedon myopaeformis. The sequence goes on along the minus strand of OX122914.1, from coordinate 9,564,664 downwards.
AACGGTACTTTTTGACCGATTATTATGTTTTTTTATTTCAAGGAGAAGGTTTTTATGCGAACGAAGCCGCGAGACGCAGTTATTTAAATTTCATTACAGTGGAATATAGTATGTTCATTCTTTGATTCAGAACGGTTCAAACAATATTAAACTATTCATATTTTTTTGAAATGCAAATCTGCTCTAAATACAAACTCAGTAACGGTTGGTTGGTAAATGCTAAACCGTTATGGGATTATTGCTTTTCAAGGAATTTCCTCGCGTGTACGCATACGATTAAATAATAGAATCTTTCAAATACGAATCCCTATTGGTTCTCTTTTTGCATACACATAGTATAAAATTAAATGATTTTTATTTTCAATTAAAATAATTGCGGACAATATATTACGATATTTTATTAATTTTATATAGCAAAAATATAATAGTGTTGTTATAGTGATACTTGATAATCGAGTGAATAATTTGATTTCATTGAATGTAATTTAATTTTTTTTTATAAAGTTTCATCTCCATATATTTCTAACGTCTTGCTTGTAATGGAGTATTTCGTATTTGCTTCACTTTTTATTTTTTGCCCGTTCGATTACTCGAACCGAGATCTCTTCGTCATTCTCGGCGAAATTCGGGAGCGTCTCGCCCGTCGTGCCTTCAGATATTAATTATATATTATTGATTTATGATACACCTGTTAGGTTTTATATATAGGTTTATATATTTACAAAAACTATTCTTTATAAACTATGAGTAATTCCTACATGCTTTTTTCTAATACAGATATTTCCACGATTAAAATATGATATTAAGTTGACTATATTATACAGAAAAAGGTTTACTGTAAACATAATCTTTCTATTTTAGATAAGCAAAAATCTCTTTTTATTTTCAATTTTTCAGCGCTTTAACCATGCTTTGAGAAAAATAGTATAATGAAGTTAATAAATAAATAAATAAATAATAAAGCATACGCTTTTATAACAATGTCCCAACCAATATTCAAGCCTTACATAAATTGTAAATAATAATTAAACAGCGGCGAAACAAAACTTAAGTATTTAGGAAAGCCCATTTTACTATCCCTTTCTAACCTCTTATATAATACTTAATCCTGCTATGGTCGGCAGCACACTTGCAGCACCTGTGGCGTATTACTGTAGAAAATTGCACCTACGAGGTTCTTTGCCTGATTCTTCTTCATGTAATATGTTTTTGAAAACATGAGTAAGTAATTATAAAATTTTAACGATTTTGAATTGGACTTGAATTTTAATTTGGCGATTATGATTTTGAAGTGACTAAAATTTTGAAATTTTTAATTTTTTCAGTTAATTTTAAGAATTCCTTCCATTTTAAGAATTTTTTATTAAAAAAATTATAAGTACTTTAAAAATAATATGTCATAATTTCGATTTAGTATATATTATATAAGTTTATAGCATAGTTTTCCAACTTTTTTAGCAGGTACTAAAACAATAATAATAAAACTTCTGAAAGTACGAATATAGGTACAATAGAACGGTTTAATTGCTAAATTTCGAAGGCTCTCACAACAGCGCGCTCGTCAGCTGTCGTCTGCGCCGGCGCAGCTACAAACACCCCACTTTTAATCCACGCTTAGCGAATTCCAGTTACACTACTTAAATGTTGAACGACGTACAATTTATACCACATACATATTTTGTAGGCATGGTAATATAGTTTGGTTATTACTAATATAACTTTTTAAAATATAAATCGATAAAATATTTCATTAAGTAAATAAACTCTTTGTCATCGGCTTGTTGTGTTCATTAATTATATATATATATATAAATATATATTCCATAAAATATAATAAAGTTTCTGTTCCCCTTTGTCTATTTCTCCGCTAACTTCTTATAAAACATCCAACAGATTTTGATATAGTTTTTACTAATGGAAAGAGTGATAAACGGGGAAGGTTTGCTTATATAATTTTCATAAAAAATTAAATCCGTGCGAAGCCGTGGACAGGTCGCTAGTGTAATATAATTTATTGTACACATTAAATATTAAAATTATTTTTACAATAAACAAATAGATAAGACATATAACAAGACAACATTAGATAAGGACATGTATTTCATTGAAAATTGGATGGCTTGAAAAAAAAAAAAATCAATTTTAGTAAAACAACCGATTCCCGCCTAATAGAACATAGGTATTTGTAACGCTAATTTACGTCTCTGTGTGTGCTTGTAAAAACAATCACTGGCGTCACGCTTCTAGACAAGTATATGACAATTTTACCAACTTAATTAAACCACGTGTGCTTAGGTAACTTAAAAATATTAAAAAAAAAATTATAAACCGAAGCTAGTCACTCCCACTCCTAAAATACAGAAATATTGCACATAAAGTTTTATGTTCTCAGTTTTCGTGGTGCACCATTAAGTGCGTGTATTGTGACTAAAACAAAGGGTTCCGTAGCACCACTCGAGCTTAATTTTTGAGTGCCAGGTTAGTATTTGAATTGGTTTTAATCGTGGGATAAACAATGGGGGAAATGCATTGGTGCGAGGCGACACGCCCTGTCCATGTGTGTGTCGCTCCTACTTACAATTTAACAGTACGGCCTGTTGAGTTCCCTCCAATACTTAATTGTTGGGCTTACTATCCGTTGGATATTATTAAATGCAAAAATGTGATAAATTCAACGACTATATTACACCATACTTTTCGTAGACAACTTCAGCATTTACAAAGACATACAACACCGTATTATACTCATTCACAGCTTATAAAATTTACAAAATTACAAAATTGACTAAAATTTGAATCAGATGTTTGTATTTTTTCCATGTAACGAAAAATTATTTAAATTTGCCATATATTTATTATAATTAACTAAGTTTCAATGCAATATGCCTACTTTGTTGTTTGGTAATGATAATATGTTTAAATAATTTTGTAATCTACCTATGAACCCGCAGATGGAATAAATGCTTGCTTTTTTGTATTTTTGCTTCTTTCTTTTTTGCTTCTGTCTATGTCTAAACTTAATTATAAAATTTGTATTATTTTGCTTGTATATTGTAGCTTCGCTTCAACTACTACGTCTAGTACTGTTTAAAACACTCGTACATATGTACAATTCTTTAAATAATTAGAAATCGAGAGCATTTCGATCCGCAGAAGTTAACCTGGCAGCTCGTATGGCGGCAGTAACCACCAAATTACAGAAAAAACCAAATGTGCTGTTATGTTTTGATATAGGAGTAAGGGATTAAAGAGCTTATTTCCCTATTCATACATTATCCCTTATCTTTTATTTATCTTATTTTCCTTATAGTGTTAAACTATGGCAGTCATCCTCTATCAAGTGGACCGTTAGTTTGCCTGCGCTTTTATCATAAAAAGTGATTAAATTATTATATGCAAAGATGTTCACTACAATTTTCCTCAGTTTCATGTTGAGTGTAACGAGCGGAATATTTATAGTTGGCCGCATAACAACGGCGTAATCTAATTCATAGCTAATCTAATGTTTTCCGAACAGTGCATTTGAATTTCAAACGTATTGAATAATAAATTTGTATGAGAACGAGTAATCCGTGGGGTGGGGGTGAGTGATGCGAAACGCGTGAGCAATCATTGCGATCGACGACTCCTGCGCAGGGAAATGTCGGAAGCACGCACACACACATAACGCTAACGTCCGATACATGTACAGATTTTATGTTTGTAATATGTAATTCTGTCACAATCTAAAAATGACTGACAATAATATTTTATTTTTATTTCTAACTCAAACTAGCTTTTGCCCGCTGCTTCGTCTGCGTCCAAGAATGTAAGGTACCCTATGTCCGTTTCTGTACACCTGACAACCTGTATGCAAATACATCGATTTTTTTTTATTAATAAAGAAGATTAGAGTACAGTTCGTTTACAATAATATTTCAAGTTTGTTTTTATTTATAATTTTAACAATTTTAAAGCTAATATATATGTATATGGCGTATTGCATTTATTTTTGGCTCCTCTCAATCATTGAATTTAATCAAGTAATGCATAATTAGTTTGAAAGATTTAGAGATAGATATGCTAACTAATCTTCGTGGTGACATCCTGTAAGAAAAAAAATATTAATTTATATGCAGAGAAAATTTTTACAAAATCTTAGAATATTTTTTAGGTGATGTAGGTACATGGTTTACTTAAAGTGAATTATGAGCATTTGATTTAGAGTAAAATTGACCTTTACTCAATTAGGTATTTGCCCCCGTGTTAGTAGCTAATATAACATGAATAATTACTCCATTATTAATTCATAACATGTCTACGCAAAAACTCAAACAACATAAGGGATGTTACGTATTCAATTGCATTTTTGTGTTCTTACTGCATTCAAGCATTTTTATTCTAAATTAATGTGAGCGATGCATATTTATGTAACTGACCTAACCTGTTACGATAACAACTTGTGATAACATCTGTACCTAAATAGTTATGCGAATGTAACAAAGGAAATTTTAATACTTTTGTGCACACATGTACCTACTTGTCACGCACTCTCACGCACACATTGGGAAGAATGTATTTTTTTTTTTAATAATTATTGTTCCGTAGAGGAAGTTGCGGATTCGTATTCAACGAACATTCTTCACGCACGCAATGGTCTACATAATTTCATAAACATTTTGACATTACAACGTGTATTTCTTTTTGTAACGTTATTTAACTAACCACGAAACACTTTGTAAATTTGACTAACAAAATTAAATAATCTTTGTATAGGTACTATACAATAATGTAGTAGATACTCATATGTAAGGTCAAGAACAGTCACATCGTTCAGGCTCGCTTCCTCACATTATTCGGTCACAATATCTAGGCGCTATGAACCGTTAAATGAACGCCTATCTGTGCAGGCAGTGTCGAAGGCACGAGACCACATGGACATCTATGAGGTAACTAGACTAAATTAAATCAGCCATGGACTATTCCATATATGAATTTTCATTCTGACCACGCTGTCAAAAGTGATTCGGCTAGGAAGAAGAATGACATGTTTAAATGCTTGTTTCAGCCAACTAAAAGGTTAGGAATTTTAAAATATATTATGATTGAATTAAAAGTCACATCATAACTATTACATAGTATAGAATAATTAAGGAAATACATAGACATAGAAAATTACTTCGAATTATATGTTAGGTTTTCCAAAATATAAAAAAAAAACATAAGAAAAATTAGTATTAATACACTATAATTTAGATATAAAGTTTAACAGCATATTATTAATGTATCATAGGTTTATAAGGTTAAAAAATCTGAAACAAATACATACTTATGAAATTGGTTTGTGTACACACAAATGCAATATCAGTATTTATTTGAATTCGTCCAATAACGAGACATAGTCATTAAGGAGGTGTTATATCATGATTAACCACGTCACGTACCGTGAACACAGTGCGATAAGGCTTTCAAAAATATTTGCAGTGAGTAAACAAAAAATAAAAAAGCAATTACGGACGCATTGCGTTTAGAAATCACGCGCGTTTACTCACGCATCGGTATTAAGTAATTAATGCAACGCCCTCTACGTATCGACCGACAATCTCTATGAAACTCTCTCATCGAATATAACAATCAAAGCTTGCTAAAATACCACAGTATAAAGCTTGCAGGACAGTTAGTGTTCACGTGATAAAGTTTGCAAGGCGACGCGCTCGCGCGTTCATATCAGTAGGCGAGAATAAAAATCGGAACCAACTACACGCCACTTTCCCCACTGCTTATACTGTGTCCTGTGAAAACAGTAGCCACACGATTATAATAATTTGCGGGTTGTTGGGAAACTCGTCACAGTCGCGCGACTTGTTTATCGATTTATCGGCGGATGCGTCGCGATTACCATCGAACAGAGCTAACCGTTACGCGGCGCAAGTTTTTCGCGAGAAAAAAAAAGCACAATTATAATAATGATCGTCCTAGTATGGGATACCGGCACTTGTTCATGCAAATGCATTTACTAATTAAGAAGGAAGTTATTTTCAATGTTGTTTTGCATGTTGTTTATAAAAAAAACACCATGAAGTTGCATCGATAGGGGAAATGTTCTTTGTCATTGACGTATGTCTAATGACTGTTAAAGTCGACTGATCTATTGACAGATGAGTTTAGTTTTTTATGACATGCTTTATAGAAAGTATACAATTACTTTCACCGATACATATCGATTGCAAAGCGTCTAAAGATGTTTATCACTAAGAATGTTTGATTGTTCTCAAACAAATCGGCGCATTTCTCGACGATTTTTAGTCGGTTACGCATTATAATTCCCTTGTTTGTCAAACTCCAGGACTTTGTAAAGCTGCTTAAGAGTTGAATGGGGTCGGGAGAAGCAAAGGGTTCTTATAGAATGCCAGTTATCGCTGGTTTAATCTTAGCGAGCAAATTAGGATTAATTGAACTTTTTCCTTTTAATTCTGAGCGTCTTTGTGTTGCTGCGTAATTCGTTCAACATGTCACTCAAAGAAATACATAGAGTTGCGAACTTTTAATAAACATTACATTTTTTAAATGTATAATACAAGAGGATTCTGCTTGGTGGTAGATATGTACTATAATTATTTAGAAATTCTAGTAAAACTATGCATCGGAATAGTCTCGAAAAATTTAGAAGAATATCTGGCATATATCTCAGATGATATAGTAGAAAACTACTATAACTACTAGAAATGCTAGCAAACCGAAGGTGCATGCTTGTGCGCTGCTGATCCCAAGAGTAGAAAGAGTAAAGGCAAAATTTTGAAGAACAAACCTGATATCTATCTCATCTCGGACTTCTAACTAATCCATCTCGGATCAGCTTCCGACTCCCGCTGGGGCTAATCGAGGCCACGGCCACGGAGCATCAGGCGAAGGCCCACGGGTCGACAGTGGATCCAGGCTGCTCTTGATCTATGTCCTATTATACAATTATGGAGGAAGTATATACAGCAGTATACTTACGTCCTGCGGCTTAAATGATGACCTGGCATACTTAACTCACACTTTAAAAATCAGCAATTATTTTACAGCTTTCTTCTATGAGGGGGAAGGGAAGACAGTTGTTTACTGATAGCAAAACAAAACTACAATTTTTAATTACGCATTTGTGTCATATTGGTCAGCTCTTAGGTAAATAGTTGAAATGATGTTGATAATGGCCTTGTAAATATAGCTAATCGACTAACAACTAAGTTCGCTCCAACAACTAGTTCATTTTAAGTGCATTTATCATTAGATTAGATAAATATAGTATCCATATGTGCAAGCAGGGCTACTGCGGTTTGAAATTTATTAACCGCAAGAGGCTTTGGTATTTCATTAAATGTACAAAATAATTAAGTGCTGACGGAATATTTTCGAAAAATACTAGATTTATAAACGAGTTTTCAAAAGTAGATACGATTAAAATGATAAGTAATGTACGTTTAATTATATTTAATTGTGACACTTATATGAAAATCGTAATAAAATACGGGGTTTTACAAGATATCTCAATTGATAAACGCAGTTTCGTCAAATTATTTCACTGTCAGAAAGCTTATACTACTTTAATAATGGTATTATAATATTTATTAATTTTTTATTAAAGAAATTTACGGGTACATGGCAATCGTATAGCTTAGGTAAATAGAAGCACATTATACTAAACACAATTTTTTCACTTATAGCATATCATTTATGGATAACAATATCAGCATGCATGGTGCAGAAATTAATATGAAAATATTTTACTTTATACAGCCAAATTTGAAGAAGCTACACTGCAAGAATTCGTGTATTGTACTTAGTTATGGAACAGGAATCCCTTTGCAATTTTCATCAAGTAAAAAACATCTCTAAAGTTACGTATATTACTCAAGAGGAAGGAAATGGTTATATTTGCTATTAATAAAAAAAAGTAAATTTTGATGAGTCCGGTTATAGATACATATAATCCGGTAATTCTTTATGAGGTTTTATGAAAAAAATCTTCTGTATACTAAAAAGTCTAACTTCAAAGTTCTTTATTTGTTAGCAGTGTCAACTCTGGATAGTTTCATTGGAGCGAGTACGCTTAGAGGTCTGAATTAAGGGGTGAGGGGTGTGTTAGGTATCTATAACCCGATGGCGGTTACGGGCTCTCAGGTGTGACGCAACGGAAGCTCACTATCATTAACCTACCCACATATGTAGGTGCGTGTTTGAACGCACCCTCGCACACCACCACACACATCTATGTGTGCGCTGGCTATGTGAAGTTTTATGCGTCATGGGACGTATTAGGTGAAGTGCTTTTTTATTGTTTCTATTAAACGGTACAAATTATGCGGAAATACTACAGTTTAAGTAACAAATGTATGTATTGCATTATTTAAGAATATATACATCCGCGTAGTTTATAGCATAAGAGATTTGTTAATAATTATTAATTATCTCTATCTTCTCTAAAGTCTAAATAAAATATAGTATAAAACAAGACGTTGTCCGCCTCTGTCACTGTTTCTTTTAAATCGTGGAAAGGATTTCATGCATTTTAAATTTAATATGTACATACACTATTTAATTTGTACCTAATTATCAATCTATAAATAAATATTATAAAACTAATATAGTATTGTTTTGTTACTAATTCACTTTTAATTTTATTATTAAAAATATTAGTAAAATTGCATCCAAAATTAGGCAGGTCGATAGTGTTCTTAATTAAATTAGGTAAGTGCTTAATTTAGTTTTTAAAATCCACCAACAAATCATAATTAGACTTTTTTATTTTCAATGAGGACATTTATTAGAACTAGATGCCACGGTTTTCCATTGAGGCCGCCCACTATATAAATTACTAGTAGGTGCCCGCGACTTCGTCCGCGTCCGATCGCTACCAAACTTCACAGGATTACCCGCTGGATTAATCTGAAAGTTGTCTGAAAATTTCATCAAAATCGGTTTCGGAGTCCATAGGGAACATACATACATACACACATCGCCTTTTTATATATAGCCTAGCTGGTGCCCGCGACTTTGAAAAAGAAAATATATGAGTAATAACGCCTGACATTGTTTTGCTGTGACGACGGTGGCGCCGCCACGTGAAAGTGCCGCCCAATTCTTTATATTTTTAGACCATCACATGGGAACAGTACTTATACAAATACAAATACTTAACAAATTATATACTAAAAACCTTCCTCGAGAACCACTGTATCCATTGGTGAAAACTGCATGAAAACCGGTGCAGTAGTTTTTTAGTTTATCGCGAACAGACAGACAGACGCGGCGGAGGACTTTGTTTTATAATATGTAGTGATTTAGCGTTTGGTGAATTTCACTATCAAGCAATGTAACGAATATTATTCAAAACCATTTTAACTTAATTATGTATGTATTATATAAAAAATCAATAACGTAGTTTATGTTATGTTGACAGAGAATCTGTTCTAGCTTAGTGTTACGTATAGTGAGTACGCAAAGCTTCAAAAATACCTTAAGTTAAACATTTAATCGGTTTAGTAGTCGTCTCGCATACATTCCGTCCCTGTGTAATGATATCCGCGGATCCGGCGACCGACACACGCCGGTAGACACCGGGTGGACAGCAAAACGGCATACAAGTTAATATAAGCACATATTAAAATTATAGCCTTATTGTTCCGTTCCGATACTTAATCCTATCCACCTAACATTAGATATTATAGCGTACAATAAAAGTGTTTACCAACATGTGTAGGATTTTTTATTACTTTGGAAAATTGCAATACGGCTTTACGTACATGTGAGGATGATTATACACAATATCTTGAATAATTTCATGGTTTTTGTGTTAACATTTGCTAGGGAAAATCAGTTGAAGGAACTTTTGACTTTGTAGGTAGTTGTTCCGACACCTATTGAAATTCAAGAGAAAATAGATGGAAATTAGGGAAAAAAAATGAAAATAGGCAAAATTCTGGTTCGAATATAGAAAGCATGGCATTGCCTTGGACAGCTCGTTATGATTAAACATAAGCCAGCAAAAAGCAACATTGATAACTTTAGTTAGTAACATAGCAATTAGTAAATTGAGGAAGCCAAACAAAGTTTTAAGTGTAAATACCTATTTATATGACTTAACTTGATGCGGATATTAATATCGAATACTTTAACGCATCTTAAAAAATGAAAACTTCTAAAAACATAGCACAATAACATTATAAATAATTCATGCGTCAACAATGTTTTGAAAAGTTATATGTGTATAGTCTTATTAATTATAAGATCTTCTATATTGTGATGGTCTGTCTATATGTCCAAGATATTTTTAATTATTAACAAGATCTTTATAACATCTGTTTGACAATAAAGTGTGTTCTCCAGAAAATTGTCAAAGACAATACTAATAACAATGACGAAATGGACGGATAAATCGTCTCAGGAATCTGTTACAATTATTAAAGATAGTCCTAAAAGGCTGAGGTTACGGTGTCAATTGTTGACGTGTGAATAGCTCTGCCACTAAACTATCCATTAATCAGAGGCACAGATTCTATATATAGCCTCTTATGGTATCAATCCTGGAGCTGATGTCAGATACATTCAACGGTTAAAGGAGATTATGACTATTGTTTTTTTTGTATTTAATTGTTCAGTTATTTGAAACAGTTTATTGATGAGTTTAATAATTAGGCAAAACTGATATAAAATAGTGCAACACCTTTTAAGATATCAGAAAAATATGAGTATGAAAAAAAAAAACATAATATCGAACTGTAATACCGACTTATGAAGTCGTATTCATGATGCAGTGCTGACCCAGCAGGAATAAGTTTATACCTAACAATATAACTAATTATAATATTACATTTATAACTTACTAGCTGGTGCCCGCGACTTCGTCCACGTTGAACGATGAAAGGTACCCTATGTCCTTTCTGGTGTTCGAGACAACGTGTATGCAAAATTTCATGGTGATCAGTTCAGTAGTTTTTACGTGAAAGAGTTACATAAATCCATACATCCAAACATAATAATATTAGTAATCCAAACATTTATAATATTAGTATTAATTAGTATTAATATTATAATATTAGTACGGAAATACGGATTGTTTAAAATAGTCAATCTTCTTGTGTGTAATTTGTTGATATCTATACTAAAATTTATAAGTGTATTTAGAACTAATTAATTAATTTGTAATTTAGAAATACATTAAATACATTGTAGGATCAATTTAAACTGGAAATATGTTACGTATCTTACACAACTCCTGTCTAAGTAATAGCTATCGACAGGTTTTTTAAAGTAAAAAACTTTATAAATATTAATTCAAGTACACGTTGACGCCATTACAACTTCAAGGTGCACTTAATTAACTGTTAATACCTCGCTAATTATTATTAAACTCAACTTAATTTTCACTTAATATGCAACCAATGAGAATTAGCTGAACAACGATTTTTGTCGTGATTTTTAGTGAAAACATTTTTTTAATGTTTCTAGTTCCTTTAACTGGAATAACATTTCATTTTCATGTTGAAACTAGTCACAGAATATCTTGTTATATAACATAAGGATTATATTTTTTGTTTATCTTTTGGCTGCGATTTCGTTCGCATATATATTTATATTTTTTAAATTATACCCTCTCTATTATTATATTTTTTTAAATATCCTTACAATCTTTTCGCATTTATCATATTAACATTATACTAGCGATCCGCTGCGACTTCGCACGGGTTTAATTTTATATAGGTACACAAAACTTCTTCGTTTGTCGCTCTTTCTATCAATGAAAACCGCATTAAAATCGATTGCGTATTTTAAAAGATCTAAGCGTACATACAGAGGGACTATGTAATGTATATTTAGTAAGACTTAACACTAAAACACTTCCGTGTAACTTAATTATGTGAGTATAAGCATTAAGTAATTTTATGTAATTAAAATTAGTTATTCAAATAGAGTTATTGTTACTTATCACAAGGTTCAACAGTTAATAGGAAAGATAATGTTTAAACTCGTATTGATATGTTATTGAACCCATCTAGCTGCATTTCAAATGCTTTTTATGTTTCATAGTGAGTTAAGGGTCATCTTATCACTGCACAGTAGTAAACAACTGCTTACAACGATAAACTAAATTAGACATAAGATTCTCGTATAGTTGGTTTACTCTTGTTCTAAACTATGCACTTATCATAATTAGTGCTTACTGTTTCATTAGTTCTAGAAATATCTAGACTAGAAATATACACTTTCCATAAATAGTGTAAACTATTATATAAAACATTCAAAAAGCCGGTTTTGAAATTTGTCATTTCATAAATAATGATTAACTTTGCAACCGTAGCAATAATCTTTTATAAGATCTTCTATATACAAAATTGTGTTTTGACTGACTATCAACGTACAGCCAAATCTAGTAAGCCTAGTAAGCCTAGAAGGTTTATTTTATAACGTAAGCAGACACCGATAAGACTGAATTTTTGAAAATTTCAACAGGGTATGTGGCTGGGGGCGGGTTGCTATAGTATATCTATACTATTACTATAATATTATAAAGAGGAAAGATTTGATTGTTTGTTTGTTTGCATTGAGTAGGCTCCGTAACTACTGGACCGATTTGAAAAATGTTTTCTCTGTTGGGAAGCTACATTATCAGCGAGTAATATAGGATATATTTTATAAGGTTACGCGGACGAAGTCGCGTGCAACAGCTAGTTATAAAATAAAGTCGCTACCCGCTTTTATTAGTTTCTGCGCTAACTTCTTCTAAATCACACAACAGGTTTTAATACGATTTTCACTAATGAGGAAGGTTAGTGTTTTAATTTGCAGAACAATATTTTGTGCGAAGCGGGGAGCGGGTCGCTAATTAAAATAAATTTAATTATTTGGAAGGGAATCTGAAAGTTTCAAATAATCGTCGACATTATCGTCGACGTAAATAATTGTTTATGACATGATGTTGCACGCTTTATAGTTTACCTACTAGTATTTAAAATATTAAAAATCCAAATAGTTTTCTCCTTTGAAATTGAAATTAAATGTTCCGCCCAAGATTACTTAATATATTTGAAACTTTACAAATAATAATAAAATAAATAGCTTTATATAAAAGTTCATTACGTGAATTCTCATTATTCAAAGCCAGGATGAGCCCTTAGGTGTCATTTAAAACATGGCTAAACTCGTTATAAGTAAGAACCATTTAATATAGATTACTTTTTATGCCTAACCTGTCTCCATATTTATTCGTTACGAATAACTGCTTGCAAAGAAACGTATTCATATCTAGAATGTTAACTGTTATGTTTTCCATTGAAAAATGTGACACTTAATAGTACTAACTAGTATTTATTGTTCCCAATTTGGTAACCAGTTTTTTTCATAAGTACAGATATAGAGTACTGTCAGCATAATAATTAAAGAACTTTTGGACGGCAAATACGAGGTCACAACGTTCTGAAGTCTTTCGTGTTATACTCGTACATCACATTCTCTATTAAATGGATAAAATTAATTACGGTTAATGAACATCTTTGTATTTTATTTTAAGGTGCATTTCGACAGATCGACTGACGGCGCACTTGATGGCTATTGAAAAATCTTTTCATATAGATTTTTTTTTACCTCTTTTCTGATACGTTTATTATATGGCATGAAATATATATTCAATATAAACATAAATAACATATCACAAGCCGCGAAAATTTATAGATGTTTGCTCTTAAATATAAGTATCCCGAATAAAAAGTCTCTTGATGTATTTTATCAACGAATAAAAGTGTCGTCAAAATCGGTCCAGCCATTTTGGTTGTTAGCTCTAACAAAAAAGGCCTTTTGTTATGCCAAAAGAGGCCAATGAAGTTTTATAAAATAAATCTCATTTAATTTTATATCCTATGTGGGTACGTGACTGCATGTGGCACTATTTCCTTACCCCTTTTACTTACTACCCGCATTTTTTATTATGCGTACAAAACATATGGCATACGAAAGACGTTAGTTTATGCAACCTCGCCGCTGACACTGCATTCAAATGCTTGTATTTGTTTTGCGTGTAAAGTGAAAATGGGAAGTGAAAGATTGTCAACCAAGGAGTAGATCCACCTTGACGGGTCTTATTGGAAAATAAAAAATATGACACCTGAGAAAATATATGAGTATTATAACGCCCGAAATCTTTATCGCTGTCTCGATGGTGGAGTCACGGCGACAGTGGTGCCCAATTTTGTATAGTTTTAGGCGATCCTTCGGAAATCTAACATTTTTCCAGGTATTCTATATATTAATTCAGGTAATAAACGATTTGTTATTTCCGTTGAGACTATCCGTTGAGCCGTATTTGCGTAAATCCATATATCCATCGAGCAATAAAGATTGAATAGACGTTTTAACAGCTAAGAAAAAGGGGCGCGTACGAAGTCTCGGGCAATAGCTAGTTCATTATAATCTACATTATTACACATTGACTGTACTTTCTACGGTTAATTAATAACTTTGCTTTTTGCCTTCCACTCATGAGCTTAACGATTAGTATTATAATTTCTATTATCAACGATATTCAATGCAAATTTATTATATCTTAACGTACATGTGGCTGAAGACCTCAATAATAAAAATATAAATGTTTTTGTGGACATTATATTATTAACTACTATAATAAAATGAAAATGAGGTAAATAATCAATATATCGAATGGTAAATAAGAGAATCTTTAAGTGATTTTCTCAACTACGGTCTATAAGCAAAATTTTTTGGTATTTCTAAAACTATTCTACGTCTTTGTCAACATTTAGTCCGGTAATTTTTTAAATTTTTTCAACGGTATATGTACACAATGCAATGTGCTGTTACTGGTTTTTTTTTCAAGTATTCTTGTTTTATCAGCCTTGTGTGTAATCATATTATTCTTACATGATAGGGATGAGTGACATGCATTCCAAGTTTATTAATTAACCATAATTTTATAACCAAAACTATACCTAATGGTTATTTTGAATGGAAACAATAGATTACTAGGCGTACGTCTAATGAGTTATCACTGAACCACGCGAAGCGGATGCGATAGTGGTCAAAGCGGTCTCTATCTCTATAGATAGATTCACTGTTATCGACCTTAAAATGTATGGGAACTTATTGTTATTTTTTAACAAATATTTTTGAGGAACACTTATCATTTCCATATTAATTAAAAATGGGTTTTCCTGGTACAATTTTTGCCAAAACGTTTGCGGTGTTTGCAAGCGTTTTCTAACATTTAACAACCTGCCTTACGACCGTTACACAAAAGAAAAACCTTTAATTAATTTCTTGAAAATTGTAGCAACTGAAGTAGGGATAAACCAAAGGGTTCAAACACTCAGTTAACTGAAGTAGTGTTTTCTTTAAATTTATTATTTCATAAATGTTTTGGAAAACAATATTTACTTATTACAAAATAAAAAATATATATGAGAAGGAAATACATATTATGTGTTTTTAATGTACAGATCGGTAGGCAGGTTGACGGTCCACTTGATGGTTGTCTATTAACGAAGCCTACTGTAAATACATAAGTACCTACTGTATGTGACATTCTAATGTGAGGGGACAGGGAAGTGAGCACTGGCATACTCACTCACTTATTGTTTCACGGTGGTCTACTGTAGGGGACTGTCTAATATATGACTGAGAAATGCAATGTTACCACTATCTCTGCAACTTTTTCCCTGTATTTTTCATTTAGTGTTCCTATATCTTTTCAAGTGTTAAAATTCATCAACATCTAGACTGTCTATTTTTAAAAAAAGAACCACACAGTATCCAGTGCTTGTTATATTATCGAGCGAGAACAGTGCACAATGCGTATCAAAGCTTCATAGTTAAGTTCAATACTCAAAGTGCATAATCGTAGTAATCGGCCGGAGCCAAAAGTCGTCGACCCACTTATCTCATCCGCCATCCCTTTTACAATTACAACAACAAAATGAGTAAGTGCTGTGCACAGTGCACCCGATATGCGTACACGCATCGATACCGATGCAGAGGAATAAAATCCTGTGTGAATGAACTCTAATCTCTGTTTTGTGTTCACACTCCGAGATGTCAGACTACGAGTATAATGATTACTATTACCAAACATATTCATTTGTGTCAACCATATTGTTGATTATATTTTAAGCTTTATTTTGTTGCTTTGCTAAGTTTTTAAGAGTTTTAAAGAAAAAGAAGAATTGATTGGTAAATTAACCATACCTGTACCCCTATAATCATCAAACAGAAATGCAAAGTATAAGTTATAAATATTAGGTATTAAATATTAGCCACGACAGAAAAAACCTTATTCAATTTTCCATTAAATCTTTGCAAAGAAAAGATTTTGCAAATATTGTTGATTAGTATGGGGTTTATTTTACATTTGTAGTTTCATTCTGTTTCTCTCCTTGATTGCATACCAATTATACTAAAGATAGATTTTTTAAAAAAAATTACGAAGCTTACGAAATAGTCAATTGCTTAGTTAGAAAATGATGCTCTTTTATTTTTTTGGTAATTTCATACTATAGGTGTGCATGCATATCGCATTAAAAACGTGATAATTTTAAATGGGTGCTAACCCGCCACCGGCTTAGCACCCATTTGAAATTTTCAAAAATCTTTTTTAGTGAATACTCACGTTATAAAATAAACATATGGTCCAAATTTTGGCTATCTAGAAGTAATAGGCGTTTTATTTTTTATAAGTATATATTTTATAAGTATATAGATAAATGTTATTATAAATCACAGGTTAAAAACTCATTACAAGTTATCTATCATAACACAGGAATATTATTATAAATCAATATAGGTATAATGGATAAACCGATGGATAACCAATAAACAGCAACAAAAAAATGAAGGATTTTTAAATGCCTTAAAAATTGTTTATAATGATTGGGATTCTTTGGTAATATTTGGCGCTTTATATTGTATCCACAAATTATTTACCTGGTGTTTATTGCTTAAGAACTATTTAAAACACCGATAAAGAAGTATTTCTTTGAACAAATTTAAAATCCATTGTCGCAAATTGAATAAAAACCAGAAAGCTGCTTCCTGTCATGGGCAATAGCATAACCTACTACTATTGATAGTAGTAGGCTATGGCAATAGCTTAATCTAAGCTACCTGATTATACAATTCTTTGACTTTTGGAGTATCCTTTTTATAAAATAGGAGAGAGATAAAAAAGAATTGTTACTTTAGTGGTAGGTATTTATTTTTTATTTTTTTGATATCCATAGATATAAAAAAAATAAAAACGCTGAATTACGATGTTTTTGTGAATGTTAATACATGTTAATTCAGATAAAAATCTTGTCTACTCAACAAACCAGTTTATATTAACTAAATTTAATGTAAAATGGAAATACTTTTCGACGATCGGTTAAGATTACATTAATTTTATGGATTTATGATATTGTCAAAAATGGATATAAAATTATACCTAGGTAACTTTTTATACTATTCTACGTACCTTCTTTATCCTGTCCATGTTTATATTATTTGTACTCGTATGTATTTACTTTCACTAAGGTGCATATCTGCATCTCATGGTTCTAAAGTAAAGTAAGTGCGCAGCACATAATATAGTTTTTAATTAATTTAACGAAATTATTCTTCACAAATAGAACTATTATTTAAATTTTTAATAATTTCCAATAACACTAGAGTAAAATCAGGCGTTGTGTCCTAAAAATACTTGTTGCATATACTGCTACGCTGACAAATTAATTAAAATTAATTTTTATTCAATGAAAACCCGTGCGAAATACTAATACTAAATTCATAGTTTGTAAAATATTCACAACTGACAGTTCGTTTTATTATTTTTTAATTTCTATTGTTTTATTCATTACGTGCATCTTATTTGTGGCTAAAAAAATTATAAGCGTTGAATGTCTAGACGTATAAATCATATTAATGTCAATGCCATATTCAATCCTTATGCATTTTACTTAGAAACAGTACTGTCGAATAATAAGTGCATTGTGTTACCGTATACGTATCGTGAAAATTAGGGAGGGGAAAGCTAGTGCGATATATCTGTCGATACACTTAGTCGATGAAGTGTTGCAAAACAAACTACCGGCTTTTGCTCAGAGCTCATCTAGCGTCATCTATTGGCAGGTGTTATTAAAACAACTTCATAGTTTAATCCTATAGTCTGTCCGGCTGATTTCATCCAATTACTTTAAAAGGTTGCCTGTGTACAAAGATTTAGTAAACTGTCACACTTATAACATGGTAAAATAATACAGATTTCTGTGTATGGTTTTAACATCAATCGTATATAATTATTAATCATTATATATTTATTTTAACCGATTATAATTTTTACTGAATTTATTCAAAATTTTTCTTTAAATAGTTAGCTTTTTGTGAATTCTTGTAATACCTACATAGTCCTACAATCTGTGATATAAAACAACATTTCTATTCTGAAATTGTATCGATAGATGGCGCGAGTCTAACCGCTTACGAATAATCAAAAAAAAAACAACGCCAATTAAGGTTTCAATATCAAATGTAGTTACTTATTAAAATATATCTGGAGCGGCTTCTTAATCTAACCAATAACGGTGCGTGTTAATCAGAGGTCCTGATCGAGGTCATCGACTCCATGTGGGCATATCGATATATCGATAGCGGCGTCGACAGGGCGGCGCGCGCCACGCACTTCCGACGGGACGGATTTGCCCGAAACGACGCGGGCGCATCAAACAGTGCTGCAAAATTCGGACAGCGAAGCGTGCGCATGAATCCATTAGAATATTCCTTTTATTACCGACATGGGAATCGCCAAAGACATTCAACATTGCACTTGCTCGCGTCTTGCTTGCAAAACACAAACAATTTTTATAGAGCATAATCTCAACATGTAAACGCGTTACAAGATGACGCGAGCATTTCATTTGACATTATACCTCCATATTAAATTCAGATGTCCCGTGTCGAAATTAAAGCTCGAATTATTAATTATATTTGTTCAGCGAGAGCACAGCAAAAACAGTACGTATTAATTACGAAAAAATGTCGTCGGTTAATTATACGTTTTTTTTTTAGGTCGGATTCAGTGTATCCGAATTTTGGCGAGCCGGGAAGCCCACCGGGGTCTTTCTTGCTACTTACATCTCACGTTTTTGAGTGGCCGTAATATTTAAATTGCCAGCATAGCTCCCGCGGGCATACCTCGCATGGGAATGTATGCCGGCGGTCCACAAAACTCGCTTTTACCAAATGCGCGGTGCGTCGTTCAAACGCCTTCCTTGTCTAACGTGACTTCGTTTGGGCAGCGTGAGGGAGATGGCGATGAATAGGTGCAACTACTTTTACTGGACTCATTACGTCAGCAAACGCATCCCGCCTAAAATTTTGCATGGATGCGTTGCGAATATATAACGCCACTGTGGCGGCGGCGACGCTCACTGCGGACACGTCCGACCGTTACCTGCCGATGCATATTAATCGAGGAGGAAGTTTTGTCAACAATAACTAATGTGTTTCGCGAACCGTTTGCGGCCCTATTGATATCTTTTTGTCAATATTTAAAAAGTTCCTTTCGGGCGCTGGCGACGGTTCCTTATAAAATGCAATTATTGCATAATTTATGACGCATCTTGCGGAAACAATCGGCTCGTTTGTCCGTCTGGGTGCTCCAGCGATATCTCTGTCCGTGCAAACGCAAGTGGTTAAACTGGGTTATTCCATTTAAATCATACACTACTCGAGCATTAATGAGCGATAATCAAGACTTGTAAATAATCTATACCTTTGATTACTGACAGGTTCATTCTTTGAGTGGATGTATCTTGAGGGCTTCTATCTGTCTTGATAATTAGTTTAAAAATTTAAATGGAATTAAACATATCTAACATAATGGTTTGCGTGCTCGCTTATCTATTTATAGAATACTAGCGACGTAACCTGATTTCGTACGGGTAAAACAGAAAAAAGGCAATTTGAATCTACATTTCACATAAAAATATTTTCTTTACTGGCTGTGTCCGATCTTGGTATTTCGATATTCAGTATAACTTTTTTGTTTGTTTAAAACCGATTGTAATATTTGTAATCAAATAAACACTAAATGTCACGGGAAGCTTTCTACAATACATAAGTGTAAACCGCATTCAAAATGGTTTAGCTGTTTCTGTGATTAGCGTGCAAGAGTCATCCCTTAGGAACGTTTTCAACGCACACAGCATAATCGCAATCCATTATCGATGGCTAAAATAATTAAGTTTAAACCATCGTTAGCTTAACCTTTTTACGACCTTTTGTTTCTATAAAGTGACTCGGTATATACTGATAAGTAGTATCGTTTTTTATTTAATTGAAATGGCCGTAATTATTAAACTGTTAATATGAATTTTTTATTATAATAATGGTTCCAGTATTAAGTAAAATTTTATTAGTAAGTAACTCGTAAAATTAAGTATTGTTATGTGTTCTGTGGTTTCATCAGTGAATGACGTATCGTATGTTTTGTGTTTGGAATTATCAGTATATTTACTATATAATTCCATGGTTGTCACATGTGGTCATGTGATGGAGTGAATATGACATTGGCAGATGACACGACATTGGCAGATATTATGATCGTCAAAATAACTGATATTACACCGCTTTTAAAGTCCTATTAATCTATCAATATTTTTATTTTCGAATTTTCTAAAAATATGCATAATTATGTCTCTTTTAGAAGTCCATATTATTTTTAAAGTAAAAACATATATGATGAAATTATATTATAGAAAAAAAAATGTGCATATCATATTCAGGACTAGTCTGCAAAACAAGTTCCTGTGCCTCGAGCTCTGCCACTAATCAAAGTCACTTTAGGCAGTGTGAATAATTTAAATGTTATGTTATATTATGTATTAAATAATAATTAAGTGAAACCGAGTCAGATGAGCTGCTACATTAACTGCAAAGTCTGATTGACTGACTGATTGACTGTAAATAAATAAATAACTAAATACTTAAAATAAATTATTATTTTAATAATATAAAATCAAATCTGAGTTCCAAGAAGAAACTATGAAGGACTTGCAAATTGGCGGTCTCGTATCAATTTTAAATTGCGATTAATTTAAAATTAAGAACATTATTAAGTAAGTATAGCATGTGTAGATAAAACTGATTAAACAGTTCCTTGTTTGCTTAAAAAGTTTATCTCTGACCCGTAACCGAAAACAATAATTGACAGATAATCGACTTACGTCAAATATTGAGGTACACATTCACTGTTGCGATTACAACATTCGTCGGACCAACAATGAGAGCATAGTTAATTGTAACACAATAATTATTATATTACCTATTCTTATCTTTACATCTCAGTAATAAAAAATAAATAAAGATTCTGCACGATAAGATACTGTTTGATAGCTTTTCAGTTGCAATCACGACTCAGATTTTTTTAGCCGCTACTGTTTTAAATGATTTCGCAAAGAAACAATTGAATGAAAGAATATTAAATACGGAACCATTTGAAAAAATAATGAATAATTATATTGGATACTTTGCTTTACGGTTAGCACAATGTTATTGAGTTAATGGTAGGTGGCTACCGTTGCCTATCCATAGGTGCTGCTAGTATGGTGCGCTTTCTACATCTTGCGTACAAGAAGTAGAAGGCATACTTTTGGCTACTCAACTATTGCAAGTTCAAATAATTTCAAAACATCTATTAAGATCTTTCTAAACTTTTTCTTAACCAAGTTCTCATGCACACAATTTTACTAACGAACGAAAGAAATGTCTGTAGTAATTACCTGTAAGCAAAAATTACGAATATCTATGTATTAAAATTAAATCATGTAATTTCGATAAATGCCTATCAATAAACTTGTGACACATATGCACGCGCAATTGATACGTGCATTTGATCTTCGTTTTAATTACTCAACAGAATTTATTTCGTGTCGTTTATTCAAAACAACAAAATAATATTAATCAGATTGCGCACGTTTTAGATTATCCGTTCGCTGATAGGTACGGATACCTTAGAGATAATACTCAATACGTACAGTTGTAGTCAGCTTTATGCCCAGTTTAATGATTTTTTATAAATTGATGATTATGTTTTGAAGTTATGTTATATTTAACATAAAAATATGAACCATATTTTTAAAACTGATGTTTGCCTACTGGTCTAAGCTTGTCTTTTTATTCTTCAAATTAAATTTTTATTTTAATTAAAAAGATTCTAATTTATATAGTGTGCTTTATACAAGACAATTACTAAGTACAGTACAATAAACAACACAAAATTCGAACATATTCAAAGGGAACTGTTTGTCGTTATTTCTAAAATTTTGGTGCGGACTGTACGTTGATACTTTAATACTTGAGTCGCGGATTATGACGATTAGTTTTGTACTGATTTATCGCACTTTTATTGTCTTAATTGCTTTGTTCGAGATTATCATTGCGGTGTTATTTTTGTAGGATGACGTCAAATCTTTATTATCCCTCTGAGAAGCCAACCGTTTACTTTAGTAAAATAAAGCGTTTACATATTCGTACATACATAAAAGTTTTTTTTTAAATATTAATCATCAAAGTATTATCCATTTTTGCATGAATAGTCGTTGTGTTAAAATGTATTATTTATCTGAACTCGTGGAATTTTTTCTACTTAGTTGGCC
Source organism: Synanthedon myopaeformis (assembly GCA_944738685.1). Classification (NCBI taxonomy): domain Eukaryota; kingdom Metazoa; phylum Arthropoda; class Insecta; order Lepidoptera; family Sesiidae; genus Synanthedon; species Synanthedon myopaeformis. The sequence goes on along the minus strand of OX122914.1, from coordinate 9,542,012 downwards.
TGATAACGGTATAAGTATGAGCCAAATCTCGCGTTCGTGATGCAATAACAGAAGGCTCTTTGAGCGATCTCCCACTGATTGCTCACACGTTAGCGAAAGCCGAACAAATGAAGTTAGCACTTGAAGAAACCATTTGCTTCCAATTTGTGGTTCGTCCGGCAATGGGCCCGCGTCCGTTTATCCCGTCCAAAAACAGTGCAAATGTACACTAATTACGCTATTGTAGCGGGCCCGTGATAATTGATTGCTCATACTGTTCTAAATTCAAATCTAAATTCCGTGTTGTCGTAGTGGATATTCTTTTAGAAGTTCAACAAATATTTCAAAATCTATATCTATATCTGGAATTCTTCTATATTAATAAATATTATATAGTATGTATGTTTGTATGTAGGAGGTAATCTTCGAAATTACTCATCCGAATTAAAAATAATCATTCACCCATAGTTAGAATAGAATTTCAGGATGGACTAAATGTTCCACGCGGACGAAAATAAAGACCCAATGGATAAATGTACTATGTCTGGGTGTTATATTGCTTTATTACATATATTTTGACTGACGTGCCTAGCTGGTGCCCGCGACTTTGTCCGCGTTTATAAAATAAAAGTTTTTTTTAATTTTTCAACACAGATGAAGTCGCGGGCACCAGCTAGTTCCAAATATTTTAAAATTTATATGTTCCATACAAATGAATCTTTTATCGGGAATTATAATTTAAAGAATATTTTCTAATGAAATCTTCTATAGAAATAAGATTGAGAAATAAGAAAAATTAGGATGAGTTATTAAGATCTATTTGGTAAGCAATTTACACTTATTAAGCTGCGTGACCATCATTAACGTAGAAAATTCTGTAACTCAAGGTATGAAAACGTAGATTTTAATGTATGAAATAATTTCATTGGATATATTAATGTTTTCATTGAGGTAAACAGTATTTATTTAAACTTTTACTACTGTCTTTATTAATGAATATGTATTAATTTAATTAGATATATAGGTACCCATGTCATGTGAGCATTTACCTACCTAACACACGATAAGTAATTTCCGTTGTAAATATTTGTATTTAAATATAGAATGTGGGAATTGGGAAGTGTTGATTGGTAATTCAAGTGCCTGAATATAATATAGATATTCATAAACAATATTCATAAACGCCTAAAGGACTATAGGCGAGTAAAAACTTTGAGAAAGTTAAAAAGAGAAAAATATTTGGTTTTTTCTTATAATGTGTAAGTACTCATACTCCCAATTTATTAAAAAAAAAACTTAATTATTAATTTTCGTAATTATAAGCAATGTTGTTAACTTGTTTTTTTATTTTTTATTGTTACAAAAACAAATTTAAATTTCATAGATAAAAACTTCACATATTTAAAATCTTTAAGTTAGATCATTTCTTAAAAATCTAATAAGTATTTAAACATAAATAATAGAAAGACATATTTTGACTATTATGTTTCACGGGTTTGTTTGTAATGGAGACTGACTTGATTACCTACTGTTATCAGACATTTAAGTTAGGTGACGCCTTGACAAAACTCGAGTGTGATGGCTTAAGCGATACAATGTAAAGTTACCGCAGTCTTGAGACTGCTAAGCAAATGCCGACAAATCCCGGAGCTAAGTAAACTGTGGATAAGGACACGCTCCTCCATAACATAGATTAACCCGGGCTCCCGGCGCGGTAGCAGTGTAAACACAGCCTAAGTGCACACGTGGCATCATTTACGCGGTTAATAAACAATTACTTACATATAATTATTAGAATACCTCTTTTTTACATGCTATTTTAATTTGGAAAAGGTTTTCTAGAAATTTTTTTAGTCTATTTTAACTGTCTTGATCTAGTTTTTTTTTATTTTTCTACTTTCACTGTAGTTGTATTGAGACAGAAATTTAACTTTAACTTCTTGCAAAAACTATGTATTTATAATAAAAAATACGAAAAGTTGTGAAGATTTCTGGAATTTTTAAATCTAATAACACGTAAACCGCTAAGTAGATTTGAATGAAACTTGCCACACATATAGACTATATCGCGGATTAAAAGGGACACGACGCTTTTTATTGCAGTACTAAGTTGTAATTAGATAATATTTTACAAATTCCTTTTAAAGTTAAATGGCGATTTGCATTTAGAACTTTAGTTCCCGTAATTGAATTACTGCTAATAGTACATAGTACCTACTTTTAGTCTTAAAATTAATAATTAGTGAAGTTTTTGTTTAGTGGCAACCTTATCTATGTAGATTTTAGCCACTATTATTATTATTTATTACCATTTGTTAACAACTAACTTTTGCCAGCCACTGCGACTGCGTCTCTCGGGAAGTGTATCTTTTTACGAGTATGTATTTTTCTATACCGCTGATATCGTTGCAAAATTTTATGGTAAATTAATGAAAGCGTAACAAACAAACAAACTTAGTTTCCCATTTATAGTTTACTAGATGTTGCACGCGACGTAACATATAGCCTATGTTACTCGTTGATAATGTAGCTTTCTATAGGTGAAACTATTTTCAAAATCGGATCCGTAGTTTTCGAGTTTATTAATTAAAAACATACAAATCTTTATAATATTAGTATGGATATTGGTTAGGATTGTGATTTTAGATATTTTTTTTAAGTCGAATGATCGAGCAATATTCGATAGTTGTCGTAAATCGCCGAGGTCTTTAGGTCGCGACCATGCCACAATGACGGCGCACGGCCATTAAATTAGCTAAGATAACGATTATCATTTTGAAGTTTTCATTCGGATTTATTTTTTATCGTTGCTTTACTTATTACATATTATACCTACATATATGTAATATATGTTTATATTAATTATTATATGTAAATCCATAATTATTAATAGTCAAAAAGTATTTTACTTTATTTGATGTATTTAAAATTCTGTCGTTTGAATTTTAATGTAGCTATGATTAAAATAAAATATTATCTTACAAAATGAAAAGTCTAGTGAAATGAAATAATTTTACCTAAATCTAGTTAAACTTAGTTAAATTTTTAAAGTAAAAACACTAAATATATTTAAACTGATGTATTTCTTTACAAATGTCAATGTATCATTCAATGTGAGTTTTCTAGGAAATAGGAAAAACCAGTGCGTAGTTTAGTATTTCTTGACAATTTAAGAATTAAAAGATAAACTCAGGTGATGAGCAAATAGGAGATGTCTAAACGTTATCTCTCACAAATAAAGTGGGACATAAATTAATCAGATTCTGGTGCGATATAGTAATTCTATGGCAAATGTTACTATCGCGGTTTCGGTGCTTGTTTGTACGTATTACATACTGCCCCTGTTTTGTATGCCGATGTTTTATTAAAAATCTATTTTTATTATACTTCTTGTTAACAATAAGAGAAAATTAGATGTTAGATATATAATATGTCTTACATTGACATTCAAGAGTTAAACTAAATACAAGTCTTATTTTTAATTTTTAAAATAATTTATTAGGTAGATAATTAGGAATCCCGGTTAAGGTTGTCGAAGAATATTTAGCATTTTTGTCGAGAATTTTAGCATGAGTGGTTAGGGTGCTTGACTTAGCGCTCTATATCAGGGTTCCATTCTCGGCAGAGTAACCTTACAGAAGACCACCGTGAAAAGACCACCGTGAAATAATAGCATGTGTGCTGTTGTGTTTCGGTGAGTGAGTATGGGATGCCAAGGCCCACTTCATTATCCCTTCCTAATCTCTATCCTTAATTTTACTATGGTCGGCAGCGCACTTACAGCTGGCGACAGAAAATAATTAAGAAAACCCTAATACAATACAAATTGCAAAGCTGACACATACAGGCGATGTGAAATTTAAACTTGTAACTCTTTATAAGCACTCTATGTGTAGGTACTACAAACGATAGAATAGTTACTTGCGGTTTAATTTTCAATGCAATCGTTCTACATAAACAGACATAATAACAAAATATTATGTGTAAATTACATAAGTGGGCTTAATGTGACATTGACAAGCATAAGTAGCTGACATCCGTTGAGCTCTGTTTGTGCACAAACAAAGCTCAACAAATGCCAGTAATAGTTGTAAGGTTTACACCTTTTACTGATCTTGTAATCACACGTACAGTCGTGCTACGAAAACCTTCGTCAGTTTTCAAATTTATCAAGTAAGGGAGACCTAGGAGAGTTGACACAAAATTTACGAATTCAGACATTACTTCCACATTAAATGAGCTAGATTTGCGAAGAATGTGTCAGTAGAAAGCCAATTTCATCCTATAAATATGAATATAAATCCTATAAATAAGTAATTAGCAGTTAGTTTTATTTAAAAATATGGTTTTTCTACATCAAGTCAATTCGTTTCAACTCTTCTAGTAGCGAGGTAAGTTGAAACAAATAGAGAGGTTAAGATTTTAAGGACAAAAAAACGCAATAAATATATTAAAAAACGTTTTACATCTCGCTGTTAACATTTTGCTTCTTTGTTTTTGAAAAACGGTGTTTTACTAGTAGATTTAAAAAATATCACAATTTGAATAAAGAAGATAGTTAGGTAAACAATTAAACAGGAAGGTGCATTATCACCGATTAATTTATACTACAAACATTTTCTTTTAATATTCACTCATTCATAAATTACAAGATAACATTATTTATTGGCTCACCTATTTCCTGTAAAAAGGATAAATACTGTTATTCCCACATTCTACATTTAGAAATGATATTATTTGTGTATTTGCTTTGAGCCAGTACCTTCATTACAATCACTAATTAATCTTATAGAAAATTATTAATGATAATATTCGGGGTTTGAATATTTTTAGAAAAATAAGGTTCAAAGCTTGGTTTTTTAAACCATTAAGGTTACAAGACAATTTGGATGTTACGTAATTGAAAATAAATAAATATACATTAATATTATTCGTAAAATTATGAAGTTCTTAAGTAAGTCTTTAACTAATCTTAAGTAATTAAGTAATCTTTACATAGCATAAAACAAAGTCGTATCCCGCCGTCTATCCCTCTGTATGTACTCTTAAATCTTTTAAACTACACAACAGATTATAACGCGTTAAACGAGGAAGATTTATATATATATATATAATCTGCAGAAAAAAATCTGTGCGAAGCCGGGGACGGTCTGCTAGTTTATAATAAACAAATATCAACAGAGCGTGGCTTATATTTACTGTCATTACCAACTGATTTCACTCAATCACTTTCGTCAATCGTCATTATCATTCATTATTATCCTCTGTTTGCTTTCCCACATTAGCTTCTAATACAACATAAGTATACAACGATAGTAAAGTCATTAGTAACATATTTAATGAATCTACGAGCATAAACGGGTCATCCCTCTTGCTTGGCGTTAGTTTGAGCGTTGAACGTAATTAGGTATGTATGTTAATATCCGTAATGTTTGTTTGTTTATTAAGAATTAATTTTTATAAACATGCAGCGATGCACACAGTTTCAGACAGATTGTTTAGAGTATATCTTTATTCGTTCGAACATTATATCACGGACGCGCGAACTTTGGAACAATCTCCCTTCTGAGGTGTTTCCATCTAGCTACAATATGGGCTTCTTGAAGAATAATTAAACACTATAACTCGCCAAGCGAGATAAATTCCGGCGAGTCTCATTTAACATGATATCAATTTCAGTGCATACTTTTTATAGGTTCTGAAAATAATTGAAAAATATTTAATAACAAAATTGCAATGCATATATATTCGTAAAACGGTCTTAAATTTCATGATCATACGAGGTATGATCGTTTTCGTATCTTGTGCATGAAGAGGGAGATACTGTTTTAAAATTTACAAACTACCTTAATTACGAATTTAGCTTTCGTTTTGCCCCCGCAAAGCTCAAAGTCCGTAACAAACAGACCGTTACAAATAAATTACAAGTTCGTACATATCCATTGTGATTGTCGGCACTAGCCGTGATTGCAGCAAGAGTTAACACATAATACATTACAGTTTGTGTCACAACACAATCAAGAACGTCCGAGGACGAATCAGGCGCCGAGGAGCGTAATCTGGGTTAACAGGGGTCAAACGGCATCACAAATTCCAATACGATATTAGACGTATCTGTGGCGCGAATCGACGATACACGGTGCTCACTTATTGGCCTCCTTCATATTGCACTTTGAACGGATTGAAGGCTTGCCTTTTATTCGCCACAATGTGCCCACTTCACCACTCGCTCAGAGGTTGCTTCTGCTAACCTCTGAGCGAGAGAAGTCGTCGCGGCGATTTTGGTTATGTAGAGATAAACACGGTTGCAGAGACTAAAGTTGTCTTGATAATTGTCTTTGAGAGAGATTTTGCTACTTATACCAAACATGTATAAGGAGGAATTACAGGCTGCCATAACTTTGGTCAGATAAAGATAAAATCATCACGATTGTGTATACTTTGAAGTTAATATTCTCAATTTTTGGCCTCCTTGATATGATGTAATCTAAACTGGTTGAAGGCTTGCATTTTATTTCCCACTTGCTTCTGTTAATATTTGGACATAAAGAACAAAAATTGTCACATTGACAAGGACTGTTTATGACAGTTTAGGACTTAATTTTTTGCGAATACCATTTATTACTTTAAGTGCTTTAGGTGTAAATTAATAAGCCTAACTGTTTGCACTTCACTAACCTTGACTCAAATTTATACCAAGATTCACCATTGTGTGGCCAACTCATAAAGCAACAATATTTAATAAACTTAATCAGTGTGCTCCATGAACGTTTAGTATAGACTGACGCAACAAGCAAGTGTCCAATTTGAATCTCTTCTCTCCTTAAGTGGTTCGACTTTTCTTAGATTAGAACATACAATAACAACAATGACTCCGTCTATTTTATACAAGGGATATATTTGTGTGGGTTACAAAAATAATGAAAACCTATTAAAAAATTTAATTACAATAGGTATTAATGTTGTTAGTTTTAAGGCTTAAAATTATTTATTATTCTTAAAACTTTTTCCATATGGTTTACGTTTAAAAAAGTTAGTTTTGTTGGGTTCTCAAATGTTGCGTAGACAGTGTGCTAAAAATGACGTCCATACTATTGTACGACAGCTTGAAATGCCTAACAAAAGTAGAACACATTCACTGAAGATGGTAGATTCTATATGTACCATATTAGTAGTTTAGTACATTCACGCAGAGTTCAAGCTTCTTAAACCGAAAAATCTTATTAGCCCAAACTGTTCAGGTTTGTTTTGTGAAGGGCCCCTTTGTTCTGTTTTGGAGACTTGACACATAACAATGTGTGTTCTTTACTTTTTGAGAATATCTTCGGCATCTATTTATCTCTTTAAATTAATTTAAAGAAATTTGGACAACAACCACTCTCTTTAATTATGTCCGATAGCGCTCGCCGAACATGATTTTTTTTAAATCTAGCGTACAACATTTTTTGGTATTTCCAGTGCACATAACGTAAAATACGTAGTGTCGATTACTACTACTAGCCGTTCTAGTGTCAGTATTAATAAGAACTACTATATCCGCGTCGGTATTAGCGCGCATGCCGTGTTCAGTCAAGTTAAAAACACAACCTAATCGTGTAGCGTGCTTGATTATATTTTGTACTAGAGTACACATAGATGTGGATTATTTACTCTTGTGTGAATTGTGGATTACATCGTTGTCTTTATGAGAGCGACTATACCCATTACTGTAAATAATCCGTTTTTACTTTCTCAATTATTGTCACGTAAGTAAGAACCTAATTCGACAAGTTCAGACGTTTCAGACGAAAAAAGTACAGTTGCATATAAAATTAATAAACTCTACGGTATCTGTTATGTGGACAGTTTATTTTGACATTTCTATCACGCGTACCTTCACCGTGCACATTGTTGCGCATACACAATGTACTGCACCAATGCATGCAAGTGTACCGGCACAAATTGTAGAATTATTCATTACTCTTGAACTTGATACTTGTGGTTTCCAGTAGTCGGTGTCTAGACAAAACGTCTATAAAAATAACTAGACAGATACGTGGATCAAATGGCAATATCATTTAAATTGTTTTCTCTTCGGACACTCTAGCTTTTATGGTGTCGAGAGAGGTATTGTTTGAGTTGATTTACGATTAACAGGCTTCACGATTAATGGTCAGTGCATGTTACACTTGGCCTAGTTAGGAAGAAATTAGGTGTAGGACTTTTGAAATAGATTCCTCAAAAAATAATGTACTTTATTATTTATTTTTGAAGTGGCAACTTCTTTAAGAACGTTGGGCATTTTAGATATGGAGAATTTTGTAGGGGATACTGAACCCCAAGAAATACAATTCTTCGAGGTTAGATGGCGCTGCAAATACATAAAAAAATTGCCTCAAAAATATTTATATTGTTGAAATGCAACTGTTAGATGGCGCCGTAGTTAATTGCTAAAAATAATTCCTAAAGAGATATTTCTTAACAACCCAAATATAACATTTATAAGTTAGTGAAGCTAAGAAGTTTTCACTTTTGATGTGCAGTTCTCAGACTGACATGTTTTTTTTCTTGCAGAACATACAAGAACTCCGTCGAAGTAAGACACCACCGCGTCGTTCGCCGGAGGATCGAACAATACAAAGGCCTCCGTCTGCGCCGCCACCGGTACAACATGACAGAGCTCAGCATACACCAAACATCTCCCCCAAGAAAGAAATCTTTAACAGCCCTCATTACAGAGGGACGGGTGAGTGGAACTTAACTAGCTTTTGCTTTTATTTGTACCGCTTAATATTTTAAAGTTTTAACCACACAAACCAGCAAGGGCATTAACTATAAAAAATTAAAAACGTATGCTTCAATTAAGTAAATATGTTATTATACATTTTTAAAAATCAGCAATAGATGTCGCTAAATAAAGGAATAAGGAAGTTAATAAAGGAATTAGTTAATATAAAATCAAGTATTGAAAAAAAAAAAAAAAAAGTTAGGTAGGATTAATCGCTTTTATGAAATCTATAGAACTCTCATAATTTGTAAGTAGCTAATCTATTCATTTTCTGTACCTGTGAACACGAACTTTCATTGGTATTTTCTCTTTAAATAGATTTACAAACTTTATTATATCAATGTAACAGTCGATTCAACATCAGTCCGATCAAAAGGTTACGTGGTCGTAGCTATCTATTTAGCTATACATTTATTCGTAGTCACGCGCCGTCCCCTCGGCTCTTTGTCCGTTGCATTCGAGCTCATCTCCGTTAATCTGATGCCATAATTGATTTACCGATATCTTTTATATCGAGTGTTTTTACATCGTGTACCGAATCACTTTATTCATGCAATAACGTATTACACAATGACATTTCCAAAGAAATTGTTTCAACTTTTCATTTTTAATGACCATAACTTTTTTATGCATGCGTGAAATGAGCGCAGGCATGAGACGAGTAGGCAGACAGAGTCTATGTAAGGTGAGATTATTATAGATCTGCGTAACACCAACCAGGAGTTTTAAATGTTGTCACTCGATCTCCCAGAACAAAATTTAGTGAGGAAATAAATTACTGAAATTGCTCCACTACGCTCTCGGGATCATGAACCTGTAATCTTTTTAATTTTATTGCGCTCTAAGTAAATTCGCAAATTGCACATTATTTTATACAACTTCAATAAGTGACACTACATTTCCCATCAAATTAAACGCTTGCAAAGAAGTGTTGCTTTAGAAATAAATAAATAAATTAGGCACTTACTTACCAGCCATCGCCTCTTTAAAGAAATTAGTGATTTTAAAATAAGATTGAAATTAAAAAATCATTAAACACACTACACTATTTATTCTATTTACGATCAGATTATTTAGACAATCGTTAAAAAAAAATTTAAAATATAAATATTTAAAATATAATTACATTATTTCCGTCTTCAATTTATTCTAAACAAATATCTAGAATATTCTACATATAAGTAATTCCCATTACATAAAAGTAATGTTTTAATTCCCGATGGCTTATTCGGTCCGTTATAATTTTTCATTCATCTACTCTCTTTGTGAATCGTAATCTCTAAATCTCTGCCGGTCGTCTGTCCTTCTCTAGTAAGTACAAATCCTGTTTGTGCCTCTCTTTCTAGTTCTTTTACCCCTTAAATCTAATCCGGGACATCCCGTTCGCCTGTAAAGCGAGCTCAATACGTAAGCCAAGCGCAAGGAATTATACACACGTACGTACATCGGTGAGACGCACACATCCGCGATCTAATCCTTCAAGAGACTAGACGGGTATGAAAAATAGGAAGCTAATCAATATACGAGTATTTTATTGTTATTTATATGCTTAGTTTTTTTTTAAAATACAAATACATAAAACAGAAATTGCTTATATTTACTTTTTTTAAATGTATTTTTTTAATTATTTAAAGTTCATTAATTTCATCACTTTCGAATGTAAGTGAAAATAACTATGTGTCTATTGATCCTTTGGTTAAAATGGCAGCTCTTTACTCAACGGATAAACTATTTATATTCCCCTCATTCTCGAGAGACCGACCCCGTTAACAAGGCCTTTAAGAAAAAAACTATCATTATTCTAATATATTTGAAATATATCTACTCAGTGGCTGGTTTTTTAAACAAGTTCATCCACAGGAAACAATATTATTCAAAAACTAGCGACCTGCTCCCGGCTTCGCACGCTTTCAATTTTTGCTGCAAATTACATTATAAAAAGCTCGAAGAGGTTTCATTGAAACATCAACAGTTAAATGTAGTCGATAGAAAACACGTGTATAAGTTGGATGCGGGGTCGTCAAAGGCGGTGGCGACTTACGCCTAATGCCTTTAATCGGCCGTTATTAATCATTATTAATTTCAAGCCTCGCATCGCCGATCCGCGCCGATTAGCGATTGCACAATGCCCGACGGATTACGAACGAACGTCGGAGATATATCTTTTTGTCAATTCGTACCTGCGTAGCGTCAGACAAAAAACTTTTTATTTTTAATTATTTAACTTATTTTAAAAAGTAGTATTGCTCCTTAATAACTCTGAAACACAAGCCAATAATTTTCCCAATACATATTTTACATTCTTATTATTACTTTGCAATGTCTTAATACCATTGGTATAAAATTACACGAAGGTTTCAAAATTACTGTACAAGTTTATTATGACACTACACAGTTTGTGCACTTGTATGTAATAATACCACCAATAAAATAAAAAAAACTACTCCTTTTTTATTATCGTAAACGTTTAAATTTTGATATCAAAATTTGTTTAATTACGTGTAGTACATCACTATAGCCCATCCAAACTCAATAAGGGTGCTTAGATTTCTGCAAGTTTGAAGGGCTTTCAGAACTACAGGAATTAATAATTCATATACCTATTTATTTCTACTGCAAATTTTTTCTTACATTAAAATAAATGAGACAAATAAATATAAGAGATTCGTCTGCTGACGGTACTTTATTCGAAAAGCCGGTTTTATATAGATAAGCCGATTTATATTTTTAATATGTCGTATTATAGTTATTATTTATTTTCTGTGAAAGACACAGGTACGAATGTATGATATATTTATATATACCTAAGTTAATTTTATTGCTAAAATAAACAGTAGTTTTAAAGTTTGAATCTAAATGGTTATTTAATGTGTGCTTTGGCACAGACGACGGCCTATTAATATTTATAACTTTACGTGAAATATAATCTCAAGCAGTTTATCTTATTTGACAGTTTTAGTATTCAATATCTACTAATCTTAAGCTTCTGAACGTTTGAATTTTCTCAATTTGAATTATTTTGGAAGGATCGATTCTACAAATAAATATCAAAAGATGTCGTGTATATATCATGTAATGTAATAAAATGTATACTTACTGTATATAAATGTATGCAATAAAATTTTATTTATTCCAACATATTCAAACATAACCGTTTAGTGCTTATTTTTCAAAAATAAAATTAATTCTAAGTTTTGACGCATAATTTTTTGAGTAATATTTGAAATTAAAACTGATCTAATACTATAGTTTCATATTATAGTTAAGTAGTTTTAAAACAAGTAAATTTTCTTTTCATTAAAGAATCGTATCTTTTGATTTATAAAATTTTCATCAAAAAAGGAAATTTAAGCGATTTACATTTTCGTTTTTTCAAATAGGTAATATAATATTTGTTCGATGTCCGTGTAGGCACATCACTCGACAGAGAGCCGAGAGGGCCTTTTTATCTCCGGGCGACACGAGGTTGATCCGTACCGGGATCATCCGGATAAGCGGGCAGGCTTGCGCTTGTGTGCGTATGTGTACCTACTGTGCAAATGTAATCTGTGTCTCTATATGTGTTTTAATTTTTTGTTAAAGCATTATTACGGAATGAATGATCCTTTAAATTATTTATTATCTATCTATATAAATAAAAATGTATCGCTAAATGTGTTGCTAAGCTCAAAAAAAGGAAAGTTCTTATGAAGTAAAATTGCCAGAATGAAAATTGCATGCCTCCGAAGCCGGAGGCAGGGTTGCTAGTCTTATTATATAAATTGTTTCCGTATTTTCATTAAATTCCCATATTTTCTAATACTCTACAACAATTTTTATACCTATTATAAACACTTTAAAAATTTTAATACTTCAAAAATTTTCAAATGTTAAGCGAAAATTTGGAAGCCTCTAAATACAGTAAAAAGAACGAATGTATGCAATTTAGCAGTTAAAGATATGTAATTATCTTTTTCGTTAATACCTACTAGAGATACAAAATTTAAATTTTGATGTCTGAGATTTATAAGGAATTTAATTTTTTATTTATTTAGTAGGCACCGCAAAGTTTTTCATTTCGAATTATCTCCTTCTGAAGTTTTTACAACCAGTTACAATATAGATTACTTTAAACAAGCCGGAAACAAATTCCTGGAGATATAACAGCACTTCGCAAAAACCCCAGTGTGGTAGGTCGGCGACGGTAACCTTCAAATGGACGTGTCTACGTGCAAAAGTACTATGTCAAAATTAAAATCTAATATACCTAAAATATATATCAATATAAAATATCTACATAAATCAAGTAATCCATTTTGCCATATAGATAGTTATAGAATATGATTCGACCTCTCCAGAATACAATCCTGATCCGCCGGTCGCGTAATCCGGCTTAGGACTGATCCCGCTTTCTCTGTGTGCTGTGTCCTTGTGTGATGTACGTGACTGAAATAAGATGTAGATTTGATTTATGTGTATGTTTTTAAACATTGATTTATTGAATATAATGTTCACTATCCTATGTCGTCACCGTTCTTAAGAAACGCGGAAACATTAATTGGAAGTCGATTAAATAAACAGTCAATTTCCTCCAAAAAAAAAAAACATTTTTCCCATACAACGGAAAGATGGTAAAGATAACGTTTGCTCAATCAAAGTGGGTGGCCATAAAATTAAATTTTACGATGCGATTATGATTCTAATTAATACGTTGATAATCTATTCCATTTTTTTTTAAATCTACATGTCTACAACAGGTAAAAAGTTTTTAATATTTTCTATGCTCCATGGTTCGAATATATTATAACAGAGCAGTAATAGCCTACTCGGTCGCACGCTAAGCTTTCGATTCAAAAGGTGCAAATTCGAAACCTCGCTTGCACCTCGGAATGTTTTCAGTTTTCATGTTTGAACCCCGGGGTGCATTTTTTTTTTTCGTAAAAACCATCCCTGTTTATCCGTATATCCATTGGTGAAAACCGCATGAAAATCGGTGCAGTAGTTTTTGAGTTTATCGCGAACAGACAGACAGACAGTCAGGCGCGGCGGAGGACTTTGTTTTATAATATGTAAGGATAAGGATAGTTTAATTACAGTGGAATTTTGGAAGACATGCGAAGTCTTGGCAGTCTCTTCCACATTAGAAATCAATATATTTCAACACACCAGAATTAAGTATAAATTATATACACACATATATACACACATATAAAACATTCCTCGTTTATTGCTCTGTCCATTGGTGAAAAACATACCGAAACCAGCGACTTTATTTTATATCTAGCTGTTGCACGCGGCTTCGCCCGCGTAACTTTATAAAATATGGCCTATGATAATATAGCTTCCCAAAAGTGAAAGAAATTTTGAAATCGGTCCAGTAGTTTCGGAGCCTATTCAATGCAAACAAAACTTTTCTCTTCATAATATTAGTAAGTATAGATAAGATATATATCTATACTTATATATAGATATATATATATATATATATCTATATATAGATATATATATATATATATATATATAGATATATATAGATATATATATCTATATATATCTAAAAAACATTTTATTTTAATAGACCCGTTGCGTCCACCTTAACATTTTCTCGGGTGAGTTTTTTTTAAACCAGTCTAAAATCTGATGTCCTTAACGAGGACGATCATACTTCTAATGCCGAGCGAATTATTCAAGTAAATCCGTATGTGAGTAATCCGGCGTATTCCGCCGGTGGGCAGCGGCCGCCTTAATCTCCCCTCATGCGGATCAGGCGCGCCTAAAGCTTGCCACACACGCATATCTATAATAGAATTCATTTATACCATGTATTAAGTCTACATATCTCATAGTCTTCTTGACCTTCTAAGAATCAGCTAGGTAGTTGATTTTTGGATTTTTCATGAAAAATCATTAATTTTATGAGCTCATACCTAATTTCAATATTTCAACCATGTTCACTTTTTTAAACTTTATTTTAGGGTTTTGATATTTACAAAACAAAGTATTTTGTGTTAATAAATTCAGTAATATAATTCTAGTGACAGTACATAATTTTATTCAAGAATTAAATGAAGAAAGGAAAGAAGATTATAACAAAAAATATCACAGACCAAATATATTAAAAGTAAACATGAGATATAATTATTAAATTATTTTAAAAATATGTTATTAAGTAGTTAATTTTTCACCAACTCCGATGAATATGTTTTTTAACTGCATCTTTTTAAATATTTTATTATAATTACTTTTAAACTTAAACTTCAAACTTTTTAGTCTATGAAACCCCATTAACAAATTACACGATATTTTCCCAGTAAAATATATAATTTCTCTAAAATTGATTAAGGGACACTACAAATATACGTATTATAAAAAAAAAAACTAAGTAAGTGTACGGCAGTCCTTTGCGAGTATGTTCTATGCCAGCTCCGCTTAGCCCTCCGTAGAAAGCTTCTAAGCTCTTTGTTGGTGACGTTTTCAACTGATGAATAGATTCTGCTATTATAAACCAACTAGATTTAATGCTAGTATTTCTATATTTTCGCAATTGTTAACAATAATATCTGCTTTCGGCAAGAATATGGTAGTAAGAGTATAATTATTGTAACTTTTCAAACTTATAATTTCTCCAATAAACTGCGTTAGAAATAAAATATACCACAAGGTAATAATTTGCTCCAATTTAAAAACCAGGTCAAGTAAGCTCATTACTAATCTTTACGAGTGGTTTGTATTAAAAATAAAGGTGCAGTAAGTAAGCCTTTAGAAGCATTCATACGATTCAAGACGCAGGGCCCCCGTGGCCCATCAATCATAAATAGATAATCTCCTCAATTTCAAGCCGTAACATGCATTCGGCTTAACGCACACTACCATACTCACGTATAGACACTATCAGAAACTTAGCACAAAGACATAAAGGCGTGGCCTGAGAGTTGCTTTCGAATAAAAAATTCTATAACACAACACGTATAAATATGCGTATAATAATGCAAATCCTGATTATTCCTTTGTGTGTGGTAGTAATTTGGTTTGTGGTGGTAATCGTGTGTGAGCTCACACGCTATTGTTTCAATGTGTGCGTTTAATCCGTCGGCAACAACACAGAGAGGCAATCAGCTGAGCCCCTGATCAATCGATAAAAAATCGAGTCGGTCGATTCTGTGGACAAATCGTGATCGGTGTACGCCGGATGATCCTTACCATTTGTCAGGATTAAGCTTATACGAGTAGTCGACGGCACATTCTGATTGTAGGTACTCGTAGTCGCTGTAAGAAAATTCTTGAGAATACAGAACTCTAAATATTTTTTAGCGTATTCTTTAAGTGTATTATTGAAAAATGCATTGAATAGTATTATTGCGTATTATTAAGTAGTAAGTATTATTGAAGTATTATTGCAGCATTGAAAAATTAAATTGTATGAAAGCTCAGAGGGTGTGCACTTTATAAGACACGGTAGCGATGAGCTTACGGCTTTGCTCGGGTCCGTTTAGAACATATGTTAAAGTGGTTTCGGTGATTATCCTCCACATATAAACAAACTTACAAAATCGACTCTTTCGTCTTATTATAGTCAATAGAACGCCGTCTGACTTCGTCCGAGTGCAATGATTTTTTCACTGGCTTCTCGATTAGATTATTGTGGTATTATTGTGTATCACAATATTCACAATTTATTTATTGGAACCTTAAGGTTGTGACCACGCGTGTCAATCTTAATGAATAATTCAATAAATTATCAAATTAATTGAGTATTATTAAATGTAAATAAACAAAAACAATAATATTGGTTTTATTTCTAATTAGACACTTGTAAACCATTAAGGTTTATTTTATTTTTAACGAACTTTTGTGTTTCAAATAAATACATGTTACTCGGAAACGTCAAACTGTCGGCCATATTTTACGAAGGAAGCGGAACGAATTAAAGGGTTATTTCTTGTGAGTATAATAAGATAATATTCTTAACCCTTTGTAGGGATTAAGATTTTGTTAAGGGCGGCCTATAAGCCCGGCCAGACGGGGTCCCTTGCGATTAAAGGGAACGCGGTCTATGCGTTCACTTCTATGGTTTTTACGGCGCTTCTAACAATTAATTTTACTTACATAACTTAGTCTCCCTATGTTGTATTACTTTTCTTTTCTTGGTTGTGTATTTTATATCGATTCTGGCTCTTAGTTAATTCGCAGTTAAGCCTGCATACTTCCATATCTATACTTTACTTTAATAATATTATATAAATGTGAAAGTAACAGTACTTTTTTCTGAATGAAAGGTACCCTATGTCCTTTCTTGTATCCCTGACAACGTGTATGTAAAATTTCATGATGATCGGTTGAGTAGTTAAGGCTAGTAATGGTAACAGACAGACAGAGTTACTTTCACATTTATAATATTACTTAGTATGGATTTTAGTGGAACTGTTAGGCTTAGGCTAAACGCCTGTTATTTGATTTAGTAATCGTCTTAATATTATTGAGGAGAATGACGTTGGAGCTCGTTGTGCCTAGGCTCGTTTTAGAGACAACATCAAAGCAGATGCTTTGCCCTATTCTAATGTCGTCGTAATCTGTTGACGCGCTGCACAAACATAAATTTAGCTTCAATCGCGCATTCAAAGCCCATTAATCGCGGATTCTGTATGGACGCACCTTTAATATATGCTCTTTTTAGGGCTGCGAGATTTGCTTCATCAATTAATACGGAAACTTATTTTACATATTGAACAACTTTGTTGGCTTTATTCATGAGAAATCTCTTTTTCTATTCAGTTCTTTGTGGTGCCGGGCGTCAAGAATAATATTATTAAGACAGTCGCCACATAGTTATATTAAACGACAGGAATCAATCGAGTTTTCAATTGCGCTCTATTGCCATTGAAAGATCCCGGGTTTGAGACATTGCTATGAAATTTTTATTTTGGTCTGGATTTGGAAAGTAGTAGCAGGGCACACTGCGTTTAGCAGTCATTTGAAAGCCTGTCTGGCGGCAGTCACCACTGAAATATCAGCATATGTGCTGTTGTGCTTCGGTGAGTAAGTAAGGGATGTCAGAGCCAATTGCTCTGGATTGCAGGACTATTATAGCGTTGCTTGTGTAATAGGCGACGGTAGCCACCTATTATCAAGTGGACCGTCAACCTGTCTGTCGACCTTAACATAGAAAATGTTTTCCAGATAATTTCAAATAAATGTCAGATAATTTAAAATTAGTCTTAGCAACCCTAAATTCACAAGTACATGCATACACGGACAACGACCACTACCGGTGTATCTCCTGAGATCTGATAAGATTCAAATAAGGGATTAGAGCGGGATGCGACGAGGATTTGCGTATAACATGTGCACGCGTGAGCGAGACAAGATATGGGATTATCTCTCGACGGACCGCGCCAACACGCATTGATTATATACGTATATACGTATTATTATTATATATTGTTAGCAAAGTATAAATTTACATTTTTACTTCAAATTCAACCTTAATAACCATAAAGCTTAATTTTGACTTCGAACTCTTTCGATTATTATGATTTTTTTACTCTGATATTTATTATATTATATATTATTATATCAACGACATGACTACGATTTTGTAAGCTACTAAATTTATTAATTTTTTGCGTAAATCGCTATAATGATTTATCTTTATTTTTCTCCCTGGTTACATATATCAATAAGTAACTGAAGATGTTTTCATTGGAACTTGTTAAATAAGGCTCATTATTACGACTTGTTATCTACTCTCTACATGAAATGTCTCAAGAGCAATTACGAACAATAACATTGAAATTACGGAATATACATTACATAGAAATTGGAAACATTGTTTGACTCCAAGTAAATAAATTTAGCAAAAATATTGTAAATAAATTATTGTAATATTTGTACAAAAAACATACATTCCGGATTTAGCAGGATATATGTATTTTTACCGAGGTGGGATTATGGTAAGGCTCGGATAGAGGAAATGCCAGCGTCCCGAATTGCTAGAACCCGGCCTTTTTCGGGATTTTCCTCGCACCTACTCTGGTCTCCTTTGCGATTATTTTTTCATGTTACAATGTAATGTATATTCGAATTGGAAACAGATGAATTATTATTTATTGAGAGGTTTCGTGTGTTACCATCTAATCTATATTTCTATATAGAAATAAAGATTCTACCAAACAATTGTTTTTATATTTAATATTCCTATTAAAACAGACTTATAAACATGGGATTGATATCTTTAAATCAGGTACCCCATCTTAAGTCGTGTATTTAAGAATTAATAATTTACGAAATTTATTTCAGGAATTGTATACAATATCATATTCTATATTTAAACTTAGTGCTTACATTCCACCTTGTTGAAGTTTTTTAGTCATGAAACAATAAAGTTATTAATAAAAACAAATAAGCCAAAATATATTTTAAACAAAAATATATTTGAAGTCCTAATTTAAATTTGGGCGTAGGTATACTTGAAATTTCGGGAATTATGAAATACCGACGTGATTTTGTTACACTTTAATGAAAAATATAAAGGCAAAAACAAAATCCTTGACAGTTATTAAATATTAGTTTTCAATATTCGCCATATTATTATTTTCTTTGCGAAATTTGATTTATTTTATAGATAAACGCAAGAACCCTTATACTTCTCTTTCTTACATATCTTGTATACAATTTACAAATATCATTAAGGTTTTTATAATTTCAAGTGAAATCTGCTCATGTAGACTTTGTAAATATAAATGCACAGTAAAGGCAAGAAAGAAAGAAAGAAAAAAAGAAAGAAAGGGATTGATTTGAATTTGATTTGATTCAATTAATTTGAAGGAAACATTGTTAACGTCGATCGACTAATTGTGAAGAAACTTATACGTGTCCAAGAAAACTAGTATCTTAGAATATATAGAGCCTTCTTATGCATATCGAGCCTTCCTCGTATTGAATTATGCCAAGTCCGTGAATGTAATATAATAAGATGCCAGTGGTAGGTTCCATATTCTTAATTTTCTATAAATATATATGGCGAAATGAATTCTGCATTGTGGAAGTCTTAAAACTAGTTGCATATTATATTTATTATTATTTGCATATTATATGTAGATCTTACAAAAGAAATAAACTCAATCACGACTGTAGTTAAAAGTATTTTTATTCTTTTTTTCCATTCCACCAAACTAATCCGTCAGCTTATCTTCAGCTTGCAGTAGAAAGCTGGCAGATTACGTGTTGCGTTCCAATTTGAATTTAAAATGTATACGTGGTAAGATGTGAAATTGCTCGTGCGTTGTAAACAGGGGTTCAATATAAGGCAGTCAATGAACCTCGCCGAAACCGCGACCTACCGTAGGGGTTGGTTTGTTGGGTACAACTAAGATAAATGTTATTTGGTTGAGTATTTGGGTTACATTTCGAATTATCTATTTAACATAATGTAGTTTTAAAAAATACTGTTCTATATTTTAGTTCAATGATTTACGGAAATGAAATATTATGTGATTTTTGATTCGCAAAAATCACATTAAAAAATATAAAAAAGAAACCTCATTACACTTAGGTATATGGATTAATTAAACTGGATATGGATTAACTGGTATATGGATATATGCGAAAGTCTATTTTTCGCAGAAAAACGCGTTAGATACATGCTTTCATTAGGTAACATTTACTTTCATTACACAGTTTCACAATTTCATTAGTTACATAATTTTCAAAATGTTTAATATATAATACTTAATAAATAAATAATCGCCAAGACTAAACACGCCAATTGTTTGGCCTCAAGGTAAGCACTTATAGGCTTGTATTATTGTACAGGAGGCGATTGACCTGTCCGATGAATCGACACCTTAACCAATCGCCAAAGGGCTCGTCAATATTTTAATATTAATATTATAATTTATTAAATAAAATAAAATAATGAAATTAATTGTTTTGTCTATACACGCTAAGGGAATAATACTCATCACGCATTAACTAAAGCTTACATCTCAACGGAATCACAAATCTGTACATATTTTTTCCGATTAAATACTGTAAGTTAAGTAGTAACTTAGAGTAAGATAATGTAAAAGCTAATATTTAAAAAGTCGCAGATGTTATGTGTTATTGTTGGCCATAGCATGTTGTGTTTGGATATAAATATTTTATATCGCAAAGCCGGGAATGGTATAATCCCGCGTGGATGGGTACAAAAAGAGATAAGCCCCTAGTACGATTAAGTGCTGGGTTTTTGTCCATGTTTTTTTTATCGGAGTAAGCACAATTTATTGGACGAACGTCATCGTAGTTACGGATGACAATAGCGTCTTTGCGGGTTAAAGGTTCTATTGAGTTTGAATATCTTTGCCACTCTTTGTTTATTTTTTTAAATAAAAATAAAAAATAAAAAATATCATAAAAATAATATACACTAGTAAATATTAAAATAAAACCTTGAAGCCTTCAGTTTGTATGAAAATCTATCTTCAAACTTTGAAAGAAGAATATATACTATTAGGTGGAATGAAGTTAGAAAGAGTGGACTAGAATACAAGAAAAAGATTAATGCTTTACTTACAGCAAAGACGCCAATCAATTTAGAAACTTATTTTATAATATTTATAATTATATTACGACTTTTACATAGACTCTGTTAGACTTATAAGTGAGACTGAATAAATTTTTGTATTTTAATGCTACCTTTTAATAAGTCTGAATACATTTTCTAAAAATTACCTTAAATTTTAAAACTGACGGAATATCATAAAACACTCTTCTGTAGAAGGATTTTTATTAAAAAAAAAATACATAAATTTATTAGATGGGATGTTTTTCATATTAATGATTACATTTCCACCCCTCATAATGCACCCCCACAGAGTACCACCACACATTGCAATATCCTTAAGATTCCCTCTTATCTTCTGTGAGATATATTCGATGAAATATCACCGTAATTACGGTTAACCTTTTCATCCGGAAAAAGGTTCGGTTTTGTTTACAAACACATGTTTTTGCTAGTTATTCACTATGTGTAATGTAGTGCTGTCGTGAGGAAAGCTAGTTAGAAATGTATACACGCTTTTTCTTGTAAACAAAATAAAAGTAAGAGTAATATATTAATTATATCCTTAGTTGATATTATCAGTTACTTGTAATTTTTCTTTTTTTCTTAGACTATTATTAATTACTTTATTTTATATATTTTTACCTTATCCGGGATGTCTCATAGTTAAGGAGTCAGTTCAACGACAAACTTTGAACCCATTAGTCAACAGTACATCCAGAATTGGTGCAGAACTTGAATAGACTCATACTCTGCTAGAATAGACTTGTGCTAGAACGTAAAATAATCACCCAAGTTTTCCTTTGCTTATATTTCCATGAAAAATGCCTCCCTAACAGAGTGCCATGATAGATTAGTAGCGTTCTATATTTAATATTTATTTAAGGGTTAGCAATAGAGAATAAGGTTTATGGTTATAAAAGCAACTATTTCAAATTTAAACTATCGGACAATTGTTTCCTCATTAAGTTACTTGCTTCTGTTCGGCTATCCATTCCGCTTGTGCGCCCGCCTAAGCTGGATTTCAATAGAGCATAATCTCGCCCTAATGAATCACCAATCCGGATTATCGAGGGCCCCTATAATACTCCAATGAGGTCCACTGCAAACGAGAGGGATTTAATTTAGAAAAAACTTAATTTGTTGCGGGCACCATAAGCCATGAATATATATTTTTTACATTTTCAGATAGATATATATCATTTCATGTGTTGATTTTAATTTGGTGATGCGATCGCATCCAATAAATCGTGAGGGCCTTGCGTTGTAGGCTAATCCCATTGGCGAGCATTAGAACGGCTTTACGCGGACAGATCGCATCCGTACGCCGAAATTACCTAGCAATTGGTAACTGAGTTGAATTGCCTGTGGGCTCAGTCTAAATCGGCTGCAGACACTTTTATTGCCCCGGCAAAATCCCGCTGACCCGGCTCGAGCCGATCCCAGGCCCCGTTTTATCCCGGCCCCCTTAATCCCGGATTTGACGTCGCTTAATCCGAACCCGTGTTGGATATCGCGTCGACACAGGCTCGCCCACACTCACGTGTCTACTCCCCTATTGATTTCGGATTTTCTGTACACCTTCAATGAACTTGCAGTGGAAACGTAAACTGAATAACGGCGATGCTTTAAGGGATTATCACCGCGTACACATTCTTTTATGTATCAATAAAATAATTTAAATTTCATCGCAGACAGAATTCAATCGTGACAAAAAGTAATCCGTAACTATATCACGACGCGAGATTACCGCCCGGTATTCATCGCTTTTGGATATTTCAGCTCAATGATGATAAAATTGTATGCAAAAAATGAGCAGATTAATTTGTGTTTTCATTGGTCGGTGCGTTGTGCGAAAAATTGGGAAGTCGGGAAGCAAATGAAAATGACCGACGCCCGCGTATTAATATACTCGGTGAATTGTCATTCACGGAGTTTAAGCTTTTGTAGAAAATATAATTCTTATCGATCCCTTTATGAAAGCGAAATAGTAGCGTTAATTCTCATATACTATGAGTCTAATTTATTTTAACTTTCATTGGAATTTTATCAATGAGTTGTTATTGTGCAATCATACTGCATGTCTACACCGTGGTAAAAAACTGCGACAACCACTCTGGCGACAGCAAAAATCAACGTGACTGAAGACCACTGTGAAAATAACAACATTTTTCTGTTGTGTTTTGTCGTGTCAGTAAAAGAAAACAAAGCCAATTCTTTTATCCCCATCTTCTATGACATTATTCTGCCAACGCACTCACATTCTCCTGATTATCTCTTGTCACTAAACTACTCTTATACGAGTATTACTTAACAAACTCAACTTGTTTTTGAGTTTTTATTATTAAATTATTGTTTAATATTTTCTTTGCTAGTAAGCACAGAGATTACCATAATCCAAAAACTATTATACACGCTTGATTAATTTGTATTAATCTCAATTTTTACACTATTATATTTTTTTTTTTGTGAAAAGATTAAAAATGTTATAAGATATTTTCATGGCTAAAATGATACCGATACCGAGTAGTATAATCGTGCAACTGAGTAATTGTGTACAGGTTATATGGCTCTTCAGATTCAATCAGTTTAATGAATGATAGCTAACATTAAATAGACACAAATGAAAAGATGATGTTAAATGTATGGATGGTTCTGTGTGTGGATTTAGGGAAATACATAATTACGTTTTCCGTTTAGAAGCCAAAATTATATTTGATGGTAAAGTGAATAGTCGCTTATTTCCCATTTTAATGAGGATTATAGTTTCTAGTGCATTTAGAGCACTTCGCTCGGTAAAATTAATTACTAAATCGTTTCTGTCTGCGTGCTCTAAACACGTCGCTTCTCATTTGATTGTGAACTGTTTTAGGATTTTAAAGTTATCGCCTATTCACAAAACTACATAATTATTTTCATAATATTTTTTTTACATTCATATTCCAATTTAATTTTGGTCGAATGTCAAGACGTGTTAAATCAAATTTTATTTCAGTAAGCCATTTTCTAGCTGAAATTGTAATTGAACAAATTATAAAAAAAAATAAATCATATTCAGTATTTTAATTATGTATGTAGTAAGTCACACATTTCAATTTTCATTTTGAACTATCTACTTAGCTATAAGGGCTCATTATGTGGCCACTATGGATATTTTGATATATATTTTTATGTGTACGAATCCATACTTCCATACTAATATTATAAATTAACTCTGTGTGTCTGTCTGTCTGTCGGTTACCTTTTCATGCCATAATTACTTAACCGATCATCATGAAATTTTGGATACACGTAGTCAGGGATACATGAAAGGACATAGGGTACCTTTCATCCAGAAAAAAGTATTGTTCCCAAGGGATCATCTAAAATAAAATAAAAAACTGACGCCTGGCCAAAGTGTTATAGCAAGAACGTCAAGCGTTATATGGCTTATTTATTTTTTAATTTTGAACGCGGACGAAGTCGCGGACACCAGCTTATATATCTATATTTACAATCTTATTAAAATAGTTTTTTTTTTCGAACAGAGCAGATCATAGGTAAAATCCTAGTGGCTAATTAGCTCTTAAATTAAATTGCTTTGTGGCAGTTCGATTTGTATTTGTATCTAAAATCGCTAATGACCGCAGGCCACAACTAAACATTAGGACAATTTAGGCGATAATTCCACTAAGTCTGCTTTCACACCAGTCGCGGTATTACCACGTATTACTGTCCGACGTTAATTGGTCACTGCGCTAGGTTCGCGAGGTAGCCGCCGGCTTTTAACTTTTCAAATGCATTCATTAACTGCATCATGATTATTTGCTCCTGATATGGTATTGTCGAAATATAAATTTATGTTAGGTATTAGGTCTTCAAAATTAAGTTATATGTAAGCATATACTAGTAGAACACACCGCGTTGCGCAACTATAGTCTTTTGCTGTTAGTCTCATATCACAAGAAATGTTAAATGACGGGCGGTTATGTAGACAAGATACACTGTTTAGTTTGATCACGCGGTCATGTGAACTTGGCCTAACTCAATTAGAAAATGTTTTCCAGATAATTTCAAATAAATACTAGATAATTTAAAATTATTCTTAGCAACCCTAAATTCACTAGTACATGCATAATCCTCTATGATCGTCAGCGCACTTACAGCACCTGTACCTTCAAGTATACCGTCTGCCTGCTTGTTGACCTTAACATTAAAAAAACTTGGTAGGTTCTATCTCCGTCATTTAAAAAAAAATATTGCAACATTATTTTGCCTTTGTCAAAACTTACAGTTTCATCCAATATCCACCATGGTCACTTTGATAATAAATATTTAAATAACATTAATGCAATCGCTTTACATATAATCCAATGATATTCGAAATCTGGGTATATTTATTATCGGATATACGTGTATTAATGCTCTATTTGTTTCATATGCTAAACTTAATTAATACTATTAGTACCAGATATTTCGGTTCGTGAGTAAGGAATGTCATAGTCCGTTTTAGTTTCCGTAACCTCTCATTATATCTTTTCTTTATTCTATCAATGTCTTCTGATTCTATTGCTTGTGTTGACTGTCAGCCTGTCTTTACATAAAAAAAAACCTTAAAGGCCGCCTGTCTTCCTTCCTTTTACGTAAAAATGCACCAGATTTACTCCTTCCACATATCCCCTGTATCAATGATGCACAAAGTTAGTCTCTATATTATAATAGAGAGGTATCCTTATAAATGCGTTTTAACAGGCGTTTTAGGGGTTTATTGTGTGAGTCGTCAAACGTCCCTAAGCTAATACACTTCGCTCTCTGCTTGCGCTGTACAATTGAATTTATAACTCAACTTACAAGCTACCCTACTTTAAAAGCCGTATTAATCAATAAGCGGGATACCTGTGATATTTGTGCTTGTGTATGTAGTTATTAAAAATGCGTAGGTACTCACACATTTTAATAAACTTAAGGTAATAGCTAAAATAGATAGATTAATAAACTATTAGAAAGGTTCAGCAAAGAGGTCTGGCGGTTAACTTGATGTTCGGTGGCTATCGTCACCTATAAAGACAAGGCAATTATTTAAGAATTGTAGTTGAGTTGTCGAGCTTGATCTTGATACTATAAAGAATAAGGATCCTTATTCCTTATCCTGGCATTCATACTATTTCATACTATATTATCCTGGCACCAAATCAAAACATTACTGTTGTTTCACGCTGATCTTCTGTAAGAGATTGATTATTTTATTATTATTATACTAATATATTAGGTATTAGCTGGTGCCCGCAACTCCGCGTTGAACGATGAAAGGTACCCTATGTCCTTTCTGGTGTCCCAGAAAACGTGTATGCAAAATTCAGTAGTTTTTGCGTCCATACATCCAAACATACTTTCGCATTTATAATATTAGTATAGATTAGTATAGATATTAGTATAGAAGTATAGATACCATTATATCTGACGACGGCGACAGGCTATCCAGGTTATGACGGCAGAATGCGAAATTAATATTTAGGCCTAAATTACGAAAGAAAAATATATAGAAAGAAAAATAAAAAAATAAAATTAAACTTAGTCATAAGGTACAATGACCTAGTTTCTTTTTATTTAATTTGTTATAATCTAAATGTAAAAGTATAAAATAATTTTAGAATTATGTTTAAAATATTGTTATTTAAGTGTAGATTACTTGAGTTTACACATATAGATGTTTGGAAGGAGTAAAGCTGACCTAATCTGCCTCAATCCACCAGAGCCTCAAGACGCCGCTTGTTGCTCGTTCGTAGGGCTTCCGGCCGCTACGCCTCTACAAACCGATCATTGAAGTATTAATAATACACCAGAATCTACAGATATTTATTAAGCATATACAAGTGACCCTTCCTGACCTCGAATTGATGAAAAAATATTAAAATTCAATCAGAATTGTTCGTATAAGCGCCAGAACCATACGACTTGATTTTTAGAAAATTGATTCAGATCCGTAGGCTTTTTACGAAGTAATAAAATAACAGTATACAACTATTTACATAAGCAAAAGCAGTATAAGCTACCATGGGAACATAACAATTCTTTTTGTTCGCATTTTTGTAAATACTTTGTATTGAATAAAGCCAAATTTCAATCAGTTATAATTGAAAATATTTTACATTTACCTTCTGTTCCGAATGCAAATTCTGTGAATAAGAATTCGGCATATAAATAGCCCAAAAAGCCTTCTACTGCGTATATGTATAGTATACTACTTACAGAATTTAACAATTTACGTAAACCGCACTTTGTTGGGCAACTTATTGTAATAGATTAACTAAAACAGTTGATTTATTAAAGGAGTTGCCAATGATGTTATTGTTCAACTCATCATGAAATAAAAATCGTTTCCTGACTAAAAACAGAAACAATTCTTTTTAAATTTGTCAATGAACGATCAATAAGTCATCACAGATGGGCTGTGAATATGATCATATTAATAATGGATTTGAGATTGATGTTAAAATGTCAGCCTAGTTTAGAGTCTGGGAACATATTACGACAGAGCGTTTGCCTTGGATACAATCACCGCAGGATTTAGAACGACGCACATAGTTGCAGATTAATTATTTATGGACGGCTCCCTACTGGCCGGAGGGTAGACTTAGCTCCCAGACGCTCTCCGATTCCTCTTTAAACTCTGTCTTAAAGCAAAATTGGCGCGAACTTAAATATTTATAAATGGCGTCTACCGGCGTGGCATTAAGGTCGCTTTTGCGTTGTCTGAATAATTTAAAGGTCCTTTGTCTTCATTGTCCGGTAAAGATCTGGGGTTTGCGATGACCACCTTGTCATGGGCGGGCTTTATTTAAATCTACGTTGCATCTTCGCCAGACGTAATCGTTTAAGCTCGCCTTTACTTGGGCCTAAATTAATACTATAAATTCATACTATATTCATTATCCGTTCCGCGAACAATAGATTTTGGATTTACAATATTTGATTATTGTTTATTTTATTAGTAGCTTAAATCATATTTGTGATTTGATTCTGATAAATAATCTAAGTCTTGAAGGAACGAAATTAGTTGCACTGTACCCTCAAAATACGCAACAAAACATAAGCTATGAGGACAGCTGAGGACAGGAAGTGGAAACAGCTCGTGGTCAATGTCACCAAAGAATTTCAGAGCGCGCACGACCTACAAAAATGAATAAAACTACTCTGATTGATTAGTTGTTTAATAAAATTTTCTTGCAAAAATTAAAAATTCAATTCGTAAATAAATCTTAATATTGCAATGTACACACATCACATTCATTGTAGAAAATTGTAAGAAATGGATGAAAATCAATACCAGCCTTTCACTAACAAACAATACATATTGAGTTATGCGTACACGTCGTTTTAATCCTTAAGGCGTAGCAAAGCACGTAATATGTGGAAACCTTCTTAAACTAACAGGATTATCTTGTCACAGTAAGTGTGAATGGCACCGTAAACAATGTTGAAATTTATTTATGTTTTATCATCAGTTCTAATAAAAGAATGTTCTTGTTTTCACTTTTTTAATTTATTTCAATAATTTATCACGCATAAACAAGAAACACCATAGGCACTGACTACGCTGCCGATTTAGTATATAGAATAAAGGATAAGGGTTTAAGAGGGCATAGGGAAATAGGCTCGGACATTCCACTAATCAAAATACAACAACTAACATGCTTTTAATTCACTGTAGTTTAATGTAAGGGGCATTTATTGCCACCAGACTGGCTGTCGAATTTATAAGTGTACTGCGTTCGTACTACTAACATTGCCTTGTACTACTAAGAAGTAAAACTAAAAATATTTTTACAAACGCATCGATCCAATAAAAATCGTCATACAAAAATCTCACACATTGCATCATTCTTTTCTGTCTAAAAGTACTGTGAACAAATAAGGCAAGCATTTCAGGGCCGGATCAGACATTACCGGCTCGGCTAAGACACAGATTTTATTACACAAATGGGATTAATATTAAACGCACCCACGATGTGTGCCATTACGTAAACAATTTTGTATTGAAGATAATTTGTAACAATGTAAGTCATTGCAAAAGTTATAAGCTATTATATATAGCAAGAGTTGTATACTCGTATAGTAGGTTACTGAGACTTTTATGTTCTTTCATTTTGCATCTTAAAACCTTTGGCCTATTGTTCTGATATATATGTATATCTGTTAATAAAATATAGCTATATTAAATACAGACAGAATCAAATTAACAATTCCTAATTCGCGTTATTTACACGTGCTACAGTAATGAGCGAGCTGTAAGGAAGTTTCGTAGCAGAAATCGCGGTGTCAATTAAAATGGGAACAAACGGGGCGCCTTCAAAAAGACCATTTGTTTCTTGCAATCATCGCTGCCGGCGTAAACTGACAAACAAGACGCCGACGAGATAACAAACACCTAAACCGCGCTTTTGAACTTCTTTGACGCGCAGTCGATAAGCGTACACCGGCGGGGGGTATTGTGTCCCTAGAGATCCTGACAATGAGCTTCGTTTTGCAAGTTTTCACCCAGTCGTAAGTGGGTAAATGTGTTACCGATTGACAAGGGGCAAACAATGGTGCCGAGCGACACACGGGGTATTCACGTCGTGTTGCCGCAGCGACGATGGTTAAGATAATGATGACGTTTCCCCTCCAACATCCCTACGGCACCGACATTATTAATTTAAGTAGGTGTATTTTAATTAGCCTTTTAAATTCATTCGGATGTTGTGCAGTCTTCTATTACTTTCGTTTTTGTCATTCATTAACAAGAATACGCTTTTAATTAATAATTTAAAATAAAAAAAAATATAGAAATACTTCACCTCTTACAGGCAAGATATATTTAACATAGTTTTTTTTTAATGTGGTCTCCTGCTGCTCTGTCCAATTAATATAAAAAAAATCGAAATATCTTAGTACATTGTTTTTTGAACCTTAAATTATTTTCTGTTGAAGTTGACAATACTGAATTTGTAACTAAAGTATACATATAAAATTGTTTGTCTGATCTGACTACCACAGCCCAAACTACTATCTAAGTCCAAAAAGCTAGAATTTGGAACATATGTTTATTTTATAATTTAAACTTCGTAAATTATAAAATAATTTAAGCTATATTGCATATAGCTCTAGTACATTTAGTGTGTTTATGGTAATTATCCAAACTTTGGTAGATATTGTTATCTTTTCTGGCTATATAAAGTACGTATCTCCTTCTTTAGCTCTTTATTTTTAATTTTATTATCTATCTTTTTATTTTAACACTCATCCTACCTACTACAATATAGATATTACATAACAAATTTGTCAAAACATAAATGAACTTTCATACTTAACACGCGCCACGAGTGAACATGTTCCGGGATCATTGAGATGCTAATATAGATCACGAATATTTATCTCAACACACTACTCATAACTCTGGCGGTTAGTGGTTTTCTACTATGTTTTTTTTTTTCTATACAAATAACGGATTCTTTATGCCATATTTAATGCCTAAAAGTATAGCCGAACTGAGAGGGAACTGGCGTTTGCTTAACTGCTGACCTGCCGCAGGATTAATGCAGCAAGCTCAAAAATTGTGAATTTGAATTAGCCATGACATAAATAGTTGCTTTTACATATATTTCTGAAAATACTGTAATTTTAGTAGACCTTCTTTCATTAATATTGCAATTATAATAACAGTAATAAACAGGGAAATATCGGGGGAATATTGTTAATACAATTGAAAATTAAAAAGTAATTTTCGATATACGAATATCGACTCAAGACTCACTTGGGGTGTAAATAGGCCAATGTTTGCGCAAACAATTGATCCAATACTGGCTGTATTGAGGGGGATGAACCGAGTATCTTAATTAAAACCTCCAACACGCCTTTGACAGCTGTAACGTTTACACAATAATTGTTAGTCTTATCTTAACCTATATTGTTAATTTTGCATAATGGTTAGTACGTGTATAAATTATTTCATATATTTATTTGTTTTAAATTTGACATTTCTAAAAGATTATTATTTTTTACTGACATTTTTAAAATAGGGAATTTGGTATTAAATCTAAAATTTATTTACTTTAATTAACAAACAGGCTAGACGACACTTGATCCAGGCTAAAAAAATACTGACCGGTCCTATTTGATAATTATGGAGTTGGACTTTGTATGTCTTATTTTATTGCAGTTTGAAAGTTTGAATATCAGTATTTAGAGTGTATTAATTTTTGTAATTATTATAGTTATTTTATATTGTAAAATGACTTAATTACAAAAAAAAGCTTCAAAGAGAGCCTTGTCCGTATCCAAATCCAAATGTTAAATGTTCTGAAAATCGCCTTAAGAAAATTTGGTTATAAAATAGAATTTTTTTTTTCATTATTATTAATTTTTATTAACTTAAACTTCCTTAAGTAACATCCAGTTTCTTATAATGTTACGACCTATATATTTTTAAATATGATTCGATTTCTCTGAAAGTAGTAAACAAAAGGAATTTTTCGTTTTAAGCAAAGCGTTCGATTGTGTATCGTTCGTACCGTTCGTTCGATAACATTTTAATTAAATTAATGTAAAAGTAATACTTTAATATCCGGGAAGTAAGGTAATTGTAATGTGTAAATCTGTATATTAAAGCAGAGAATAAAGTCGTCGGGGTTTAGTGGGGGTAAGCCCGGTAACGTTCCGCCTGAGACTAGGACTCAGGTTACCTTCCTAGACAGTTGATACCTTGGCTTAACCTGCATAGTAACCGTACTATGCAAGTCTTCATATATCAGTAGTGAGTGTTGTTTTAATTTAGTATTTCATTTGAGGACTAAAATATTGGTGACGAAAAATTAAATCTATATTGATAATATTATAAATCTGAAGAGTTTGTTTGTTTGTTTGGTTGAACGCGTTAATCTCAGAACGCGGTCTTCAGACAATAATAACCAATCTTATAATAACAATTTTATAATTTACATTTGATGTAAATTATAACATGTTCATATAGAGCACGGAACTCATATATCCAAATAAAGGTCAACTTTTAAAAGTTAATTGTATGGAATCGAACTTAGAACATTTTTTTTATTATATTTGTTTTGCAAAACCGCACACAATTTGACTTTCATGAGATTATTGATTATTGATTCAATGATTATGCCTATTAAGACAAACACTATCTTATGTTTCAAATTGTATGTTATAAGTATAATACTAAAGTGTACTAAGAGAAAAAAAAAACATGCAAAATCGAGGGTTAAGATTACCTCAAAAATAATAATAAAACAATAAAACCTTTTAAAACTTTTAATCCTTTGAGATCAAATAGCGAGAAATAGGCTTCGGTATTAAATACCTCATTCTTTATATAAGTAATTCGTCTGCAATATTGTGTATGTCACTAAACTCCTCCTAAATCGTTGGGTTAATAAATATGTAATATAATATAATGGGTAAATAAATGTTATTATTTTAATTATTATATTTGTACCAAAAATTTAATGTAAATTGACAAAAAAAAATAGCTTGTAATTAATGTTATAGCTGGCGAATATTAGCTTATAATACATCCTCATAGTGAGGAAAAGATCTGAGCGCAACTGTGGGACTTAATATAAATATATTATTATGTACTTATATTGGTTATAGAAGATAATAAATTAATTAATCGAGTACGAATTTACTGAGTACCTAATTTGGATAGTATATTTATATATATATAGTAACAACACCGACCGATTCATTTTTATCGCAATGTCAAAGGTTATTCCGATAATTTTAAGTTGGATAAGTAAATTTCGCAAATGTCTGTTATTATTTTTTAACTGGTTTATCTTAATCTATTGGCATGAAATCACGTCGATAGTTTGCGTGATACTTAACATAACATACATACATAACAACATTACAACATTATTATTTGGAATACTTATTTAAATACTTTAAGAAAAAGTCTTACCTATATTTTAAATTAAAGTGCCTAATTATGACTACTAAACCGATTTGATCAACTTTAGAAATAACACATTGTATATACATATACCCCAGGAAGTACATTAACATGAATAATAACCAAAAAATGACCGGTCACAGGCCCTAACCTGTCGGCATCCTCTTACAGAAGACCACTGTGACCTAATAGCGCAAGTGCTGTTGTGTTTCTGTGAGTGAGTGAATAACTTAATTATAACATATGATTTAACATGTTTATAAGAATTTAGCAATAAATTAATTCTCGGCTTCGTCACTACAATGCCCAGTTCAAACGGTGCGAAATTCCAAGGATTTTGTGCGAGATTTCGCTTTCATACGAGTATAATAATAGAAATCAACCACCTACTCAATGGCACTTAGCCTCTAGTGATTACTATTTGTTCCTTAATATGAAAATCGCGGAAACGATTTTCCGACAATGAAATGAAATAAATGCACATGTCTGAAAAGGAGAAAAATTGTTTTAAAATATATTGATAAGATAATTTCAATATACCTAGTGCATTGAGAAAAATATTTTTTTTTTATGGCGAAATAAGAAATATTTGTTGGTGAAGGCCAGCAAGGAACACAAATATCAAAAAAATATACCTAAGATGACTTTGTTGTTAAAAATTAATGTTTGCATATGAAACAACCCCTAATTGAATTAACTAGTGTTTATATAACGAGCAATTATAGAATACACGAACATTGCTATCTCGGTGCTGGGTGGGATTTGCGTGTTGTGCGAAGGCCTATTCGTGAGCGATGATCTAGTTAGATTGGATAAGTCGTGGCGTGACGGATGCTGAAACCTAGCAAATACAATACCTGCTCTATTATTGTACTGATCCTGACGGTGTAATTAAATCGCACGTTAACTATCCGCTAGAATGTAAAGGTTTTGCAAATTGTTTCGTGAAAAAACATTTTTTTTAACCATAGAGTTTCAAAGAAAGCTCACACTAAAACAAATCTTAAAAACAGTAAAGTAGAAATCAGTAAATAATATAGAAACTAATTGTTTTAATATCCATGACATATTTATATGAAAACTAGTTTTTCCGGCGAATATCGTATCGCCTCAGAATAAAAACCGGTGACGGTGACCATCTACCATCAAAAGTGGACCGTCAGCCTGTCTGACGTCCTTCACATAAAAAAAAAATGACGTTTAATAGAACTCTAACAGAATAACAATAGACCATAATAATAATTATTTAAACCTTGTTGATAGTATTTTAGAATTTGAATAAATTAAAGTCAATAACCGTCATCACTACGAGTATATGCAATTAATAGAGAATTCTCTGTGTTTTTTGTTACTTACTGTACAGGAAATCTAATTCAAAAACTAAATAAAATTAGTGTGGTCTTACTCAGTGGACAGGACGGATGGAGTCCGGCTAACCTACCGTCCGGCTGCTAATCCCTTTACGCCGTACCTACCTCCAAAACTTTCACCTGACCGGCAGACGAGCTTAAGGACTAAACAACATTAATACCAACGGATGCCACCTTACTTGCATTTCATTAAAAAAGGTTAGTTATTAAATTTATTTGTGTTTTCCTATAAAGCACAAAAAATGAACATTATTACAACACACTTTGTTATAGCTAATTTTATAACTAAGGTGGAATTTTGTACAAAATATGATTAATTTATCAAGTCAAAAAGAATTCTCTATTTGTCTTTAATTGGTAGGTAATAGGTAGATTACCTACAAGCTTATCAAATGTACATAAATATACTGTCTTCATAAACTGAAAGGTGTATTGTCTTATTCACTAGTAAAGAATAAGACAGAGGATTAGTTAGAGTTAGTGCCATGAAAGAATTGTGTATTTTTTATATTTTAAATTGAGTATATGGAATGATTTTCAGAAATATTTCGTTACAGGTGCAACCGATTCTACACTATAACAATAATTTTGATGTAACATGAACAAATTCTAAGAATGACAGTATTAACAGCAAATCAATGAACGTAAATACTCGTTGGAGGTCGCAATGCACTGAGGGATAGCAACAAATAACACTACGAACTTAATTATAAATATAATGTATATTGATTACTAATTTTCAAAATCTCATTTTCAAAGAGGTTTACAAAACTGTAATTATAAAATCGTTGTTTGTTACGACAAGCCAATTATTCGTTGCTCGGGCTTATTCTTGCGAACTGAGCTTTGGATGAGACTTTTAGCAAAATACTTATGCTAACTCCAAGTTAAGTACACACGTCTCTCACAGTTCATTGTTAATGCTTTACATAAGATACATGAGTTGTACTAGAAGCGACTAAAATGTTTTATTTAAGGGGATATCTGAGGCACAATCTTATTGCGGCTGAAAGTGTTTGTCAAATCAATGTCTGAGCCTTTATCATAAAATACTAATAGGTGATGATAATTACACAAACTATAAGAATATCCTTATCCTCTATTATTTTTTTCTCCATGGACCGCCATTTTAAACTATAATTTGGGATAATAAGCCAAATTAAGTTTGTAGATATATTTAGAAAATAAGAAAAATATTCAAATTTATATCTTTTTGGGGACCGAAGCTTACAATTTGTAAAGATATGTATATAACTTAGTTTTAGATATAGATTAGTTGTTAATTTATTAATTAAAATTACCTTTACATGTCATTTAAAAAAGCACATTTTGTTTTGTAACATTTTCA
Organism: Synanthedon myopaeformis; assembly: GCA_944738685.1. Lineage (NCBI taxonomy): Eukaryota > Metazoa > Arthropoda > Insecta > Lepidoptera > Sesiidae > Synanthedon > Synanthedon myopaeformis. Next base: position 9,506,099 of record OX122914.1, on the reverse strand, counting down.
TTTAATTTATACATATATTATGTGCTTATTATATATTATAAAATATTGTATATTTCATGCATTATAACGATTGGATATACTTACATAGTTGTCTTATAGCGAGTATGGAAGTTCTTTGAATGACAACTTTATGAAATTAACACACGTTCTGGTTACTTTTGATTTGAGTACTGTCTCTAAGATCTAATTGATTATTCTGTCAATACATCCACAAGACTATCCTATACTTCGTTGACCTTGTAATAAAGGGTGTATAAGAAATGGCGGAGCCTATTTTCCTGTCTTAAGTACCATTTATTCTATCATTATAGGTAAATGCAACGGAGCTACTTACATTAATTTCGAGTTTCAGCCTGCTTGCATAATAAAAGAAAGCCCTGTTATTTCTTGTCTCTTCTTTTCAATTGCATGATCTGTGGCAACGAGTTAGGGCGGGAAGTACGTAAGCTCCGACGAAAGGAGGCGAATTTGATTTGGAACATATCTGTTAAGCCTCGACATCTAGTCCGACGCAAAACACTTTACCCTTGTTTGTACGTCACATTTGTTTGATAGACTTTCGAAACGGTTGCTTATTCTAGTTGGATTTGTAAAATACCTTTCAAGCATCTTCTCTTGTAAACGACGTTTTCGTGGGTTTACTCTAAATGTCAAATTGTATCAATATCAAACCGTTGTATACTATACAAATATCCAATTAAATATACAGTGAGTGTTTTATGTTCCAAGATTTTTAAAATACCTATTTTTTGTATGTATAAGGTTTTAAATCTTAATACTTATGAGGGAGGCTCCTTGACATCACTGGAATTACTGTGAGCCTTTGTCGACTTAAACTCTTTTCAAGTGCACTCGGATCGGCTACGATCGGTAGCAAGTTTCTCTACCGAGATTGATAACATACAGGAAAGCATTCACACCGTCCCCGAAGCGTTAAATGACGAGTTTAAAAATGTCATATATTTGCTATATAAATTAGTTTCTTTATTTGTTTACCTCGTTTTATAAAAAAACAACAATTGAACAATTTTATACATAATTAAAAATAGTTTATATAAAATGTAACAAATGCTGAGATGACAGTTTGCTTCTCCACTTTTTTTTTAATGAAAAATCAAATTACCGTAATTTTTTCTGCTAAGTAAGCTGGATCTTTTTATTGATATTGAAATTGATATGCACCAATTAAGCATGTATTATAAAAGTAACAAATACATGAAAGTATGACCAAAAGAGGTCATATTTTCATGTATCCATTCCATAATAATATATAATAATACACAACAAATACATTAGTTAACCAATCTATTAGTAGGGTTATTAGTACTAATAGATTAGATATACATAGAGTAATAGAAGTAGGGGTTATTGAATCCATTTTTCTTATTAACTACTATCTGAACACTTCTCTGATAAAAGAAAAGGTTACCAATCAGGCCACATTCACAGCGTTTTTTTTTTTTTTTTGAAAAACCAACAAACCAAAACGCGCGGCGAAGTTTACTCGTTGCTCTATCGCTTCGTTATTTAATTGCCGTTTTATGTTGTGCTAATGAATGATACACTTAATAGAGACTTGATATACACAATAGTTCCCAAGGATTAGCTTGTTCTATGTTTTCCTGAGGGTACTAAGTTTCAACTAAAAATTAGGACTTCAAAATACACAGATCTTTATTAAACTTAGGTTTACCCATATGAGATAACCTTACGATGTGACTATCGTAAATTATATGATTTTTTTTATTTAAATAAGTAAATCAACTCATATTGTGTAAATCTTCCTATGGAAACATACTATAGAGATTTAAAATATTATATAGTAAGTGGCTTTAAAATTATTATTAAACATTTATTAATATAAATATTTATTATTAAATAAAGTAATTAGGATTTGGTCCGTAATCCTAATGATAAAACTCATCGAGCGTTCATTAAATACAAAATTAAACTGTGATCTTTTCGTAGACTTAATAGGAAGAATATTATAATTGATAATTTACTCTACTAGTCTGATGCATTTTTTCTTCTAAACTATTGAAAGAATTTTGATAAAATTTGTTAAAAACTTTAATCCTGAGAAAAACAAACTTGTAATTAACATATTTTTGTCAAATAAGTACAATGGGTTCATTTAATATTAACAGTTCGCCGACGCAGTTTCGACCGGACTTAACCGGGCAAAAGACTGTTCCGGGCGACGGGCGGGTCGCGACTAAACCTCAAATAATCCTAGCTCATATTAAACCATAGGTGCTAACCTGGAACTGCTTTCTAAAAACACCCATTTCACACCCCTACCCCTCAACTCTATCCACCCACTAAAGAACTTGATAACGAAAACTATTGAAAGTTACGTTGGGCGATTAACGGAAATTCCAGTTATTTTAAAGGTAACCCCAGCTAACACAACTTTGGCCGATGTACGCTTTGCTGGGTGTTGTTAAGGGATTATTGTGCCCCGAAATTCATAATTTCTCAGTAGCGTTTGTTCAACGTACTCTCAGATAGTATTATGCAAATTCAATAACATTGGGCAGTATTCGACGAGGTCTATTGTTCTCAATTGATAATGTTAAATCAGCTTTGCAATAAAGTCGATATAAAGTTTGGTACTTAGGTATTTTTAAAGAAAAACGACTCTGGTTTTAGCGTTGAAAGGTTTCCAATAAGGCCTCTGGAGTATGGACGAGGCACTTAAACGGCGCTGTAAAAAGTGCATCGAAGTAAAAACTATTTAATATCTTGCTAAGGAAGCATCCGCCAAAGACGGACGGTAAAAACAAGGGTAGTCACAAAGCGATAGCTGGGCCGCGGAACAGACCGCCTCTCCTTCCACACCACGAGCAGAAGGATTAATTATTATTTTAACATTTCTCTCCGTTTTTTGCCGCCAGACAAGTCAAAGGCATTGCTTTCTCGCTTGAAAAGTTGCTAAATAATTAAGAGGCCGCTTCTTAGCGACAACGTTGATGTAATACCTTTAAGTAGCCGATTTTTCTGCATTCGTGTCTACGGCGGAAATAATTTTTCCCTAGGCATTTTGTGTCCACCAGACTGTTTTATGACAAAGTAGCTTCTAACATCGATCGGATTTTGTTTTCGATCAAACTGGTTACGAGAAAATAGTGTAGTTACTTATAAAACAGTATCAAAACAGTATAATTAGAAAATATAATATGAAAATATATGTTGTTAGCATAAAGGGTAGGGAATCATTTGGTTGCCAATTTTTAGATCGGCAATAATGTTGTTTTTTCTATGTTCCCAGGCAAGACGTTACCAGTACATTGCGTCGTAGAAGGTATTTCGTCACTAGAAGAAGGAGCGTGGAGACGAAGGGCAATAGTCGAGACAGATACTTACGTCATCATACCAGCAGCCACTGCATTTCATGAACTAGTGCCTGCAATTATGGTTAGGCTGGGTTACCCTCAAGAATTAGCTGCATCTGCTAAAGGTAATTACAATACAATCTTAAACTTATAGAGTACTATACTATTTATGCTTACTTATTTTATGTATACAATACAATAAGGGTCTCTTTCACCAACTACAAGTAAAGTGTTGATTAGTTACTTTTAGAAACAATTGTATGTTTTATTAAATTATGCACTCGGTTTACTGTATCCTTCGATAGGTGAATTTTTTTATTATTTTCTTTTTAATGTTTGGGACTTTTACCGTACAAACAAGGGTACGTGTATATCAGCTCCATCATTCCCGGTGACCGGTGACTTTAAATGGTGGTTAGCCTACTTGACACTATATTCAAAGATGGTGAAAGAGGCCCTAAATGTCATAATCACTGTTACTGTTAAGAACTCCAATTACACCAGAATTTATTTTTATTCACATCTAATACCAAATCTGGTGAACGAACTAATGACTAAATTAGAAATTCCATTATAAAAACTAACGTCAAATCACAATCAACATCTTACTGTAGGTCACGATTTTGAATGGTCAACAACATATCTATACAAATGTTATAAAAAGATTAAGTTTGTATGTAGAAGGTAAACTTCAAACTACTCATCCATAGTTAGAATAGAATTTCAGGAAGGACATTGACATAAGCTAAATATTCCACGCGGGCGAAGCCGCGGGCACAAGCTAACTAAAAATATAGATCTAACGCTTGGCAAAAGTTATATTATTGCTTTAAAGCGCCTTCACACGGCCCTAAAATCGGTGGCAATATCGGGGCAGTAGTGGGGAGCCCTCTAGATCGCTCCCTAGATCACCTCTAATTGTGTTTAATTTGCCTATAAAAAATGCAACCGTGCGATCGAGGGCGATTCGCTAATAAGGTAGTAAATATTAGTATTTATTATTAGTAAGTATATTTGAAAATAAGTGATAGGATTAGGTATTTTATGGCCAATCACAGTACCTATTAATCTTATAATAATGTTCGGTATTATTGACAATTGTCTTTGTGTATCCAGGATTGGTGGTAATCAATAATTGGAAGCCACTGCCTTTCGAGAGGATATCTGATGGGCCTCTGGCGACTGTTGGTGAAGTGTTAGGCGAATTAACAACAGTGGCAACGTTACGGATTCAGTTACTGAGACCTCGACCCACGCCATTACAAGACATCAAAGACAAACTGCTCAAACTCCTTGTGGTGCAAAACCGGCCGCTCTTACACTCAACTGGGTGCCCTTTAGATGAGGTGATTGATTTTCTTATATTTATCACTTAGAACTTTTTCCATTTCTAGAATAATTTAATTAATAAACAGTAATACCGACCGTGGCGCGTTAACCATGTATCTTTTTTTTTTTTTTATTTCAAATCCTTGACACTTAATAGTGAATCTAATTCATACACAAATTCAAATATATTTAGTCATCATCATTGAAGTCCAAAGTCTGCGGGATTATGTAACCGTTTCGTTACAGCTAGGCCACCGATGAGGCCCTGTTTAAATTGTAACAATTGCCTCCAATCAATATCGCGCTTCCACAAATCAATCTTCGCTGTTAACATTGCAAAAACACCTGTCAAAAGGAATTACATCAACCGATCGAGGCGTACAAATCCAAAACCTTCTGTGACAAAGCGCTTTCGGTAGACTGAGTAAAACCAACATTCACAATGTTCCGTAATGTATTTTAATGCCTGTTTGTTGTAACCCCTGACATCCGACAATGCCTCGACCGTAGACTAAGCTTCCCCCCTCCCCCCCTCATTATCGTGAATTCATTGTTTTCCATATTTAAGCCTGTTCATTGAAACCGTACGCTTTCATTTGAAAACATAGTTTCTGATTGCGGAAATTTGTCCCAATGATTTACAGCTGACATGGTAATGATGAGATAATAATTTTAAAAATCATTTATTTATTTTATTTTTTTAAAGCATTTTATTTGGTTAAAATAAAATCTTTTAATACTGGCTAAAGACCTAATGTTGCCTGCTTCATAAATGTGATAAGAAGTTTTAATCGTATTGCCACAAATACATTTTTTTAAACGTTTCTACATTTATACAACACAAAAAGAATAAAATGGTCTATAATTGTATTTGAAGTTTAGTTAGTGGTCAACGAAACGATGTCGAAGCGTGATTTTCAATTTTCCATGGTAACGATTACATTTCAAATGAATTAAATTCTACAGGTCAGCCTATTTGAAGATATTATAAATTGAGAGGATGAAAGAAATTTCTTAAATTTGATTTTATTTTAGTGAAATCAAATAAGTATTGACTACACTTCTAATAAATTTCTAATAAATAATTTTAAGAAGTATACATCACGACTGAGTTCATAAAAAAATATTGATGTCTTTGTAAATCTAAATTAAATAAAAAATAAGAAATACATGAAAATTGTCAAAATTAAAGTTTAAAAAAATAAAAATTCTAAAGCCAGGAATCGTACTATAATTAAATTCGTATAATCTATTTAAGTTAAATTATATTTAAAACTAGAGACCTGCCCCTGCTTTACACGGATGCAGTTTTCCGGGCAATTTTCCGATTTTTCTTTTCATTAAAGCCTTCCTCGGATTTCAAGGAATGCTTGAAAAAATCCGATTTGGTCCAGCCGTTCTCGACTTAAGCAACACATTTAGCGATTTATTTTTATTTATATATAAGAAATTAATTTAAATAAACAAAATATACAACATTTTCTTCTTAGGGTCGTATATTGTTAGTATTATTTTATTTAAATAATTTATATAACTGTCAAATTAAGTAAGCCATTAAATATATTTTAATCGAACATTAAAAATGTCTAAACTGATTTATTTGAGATATTCAGAATAGGTGTATTTTTTTACAATAAAAGCTTCCAATTTACAATAATTTTTTACAATAAATTCCGAAATTCGCGTGTAGCTATGTGTAACACGCTTTTTAAATTCACCTTTGTAGAAATAAGAGAAGGCTCATCATGGGGATTTGAAGAACTCCGTGATGAAGACAGATTACCGAACTCACTGTTAAGTAGGCGAGCGTTCTACAATTTAGGAGGTCGTTATAATTTCCGAGGTTACGCTTAAGTCCTTGCTAATAAGGATCATCAGTCGAGGGAAGAATTAGACAGCATTTGTTTTGATGTTCTCAGTCGTTTCCGAGAATGTACGCGCTAATAGAATGTTATGTTAATATTTGAAGATTAGCCTTCTTGTTCCGTATAATGAGCACTTCGCATTATTGTTATTAATCTTTTTTGTAATTTATAAAACATTAACTTGTAACTTTTCATTTATGCAGTTTTTTTATGTTAAGGACGAAAGATGGCTACCGTCGCCTCAGGTGCAGCAACTGCGCTGCCGACCGTAGTGGGATTTAAAATAAGTGATTGGGAGGATACTGACCGCTACAATTCGATCCCCCTTGTTCATAATCATAGATATTAATTAAGTTGTTTTTGTCAATGAAAATGTAACTTTATGATTTTTGTGCACTATCGTCCTAATTACACCACCTTTTTTTGTCAGGGGATCGATGTGTCAGTTCTTAGATTATTTTTATAACCCAACGATTTAGTTAAGATTACAGAACAAATAGTTTTTGAGTAATTGAGCTAATAAAAGCTTAATCATGTACTACTAATAAGGTATACAAATAGTTTATTAACTGGATTAACATATAGGATCCTTTTTATCCCAAAAAAATGTAGGTTCCCGAGGGATCATCTATAAATATAAGAATTGGGCGCCACTGTAGTCAACAGTGGCGGCGTCATCGTCGCCACAGTAATAAAGATGTCAGGCTTTTCTGAGGTGTTATATTTTTCATTTTTCAACGTGGACGAAGTCGCGGGCGCCAGGTTAGTTTTAAATATTTAATGAACGTCATCAATTTTTAAAACATTTTTCAAATTAATCCCAAAATTAAATTTACTTTTTTGCAATTCACAGAAGTCCCAAATAAATAAGTATATGTAAGTAAATAGTAAAGGTTTATGTGATTAACTCAACAAATTTATATGCAAAATATGATCTTAAAGTAAAATTAAGTGTAGGTGTGTGCCTATAAATAACTTTTAAGCCTGAATATCTTAAGATAGATGGAGCAATTTGTCGTCGCGATGAGCGCCACCTGCCTCACACACGGGATCTTCATACATAATAAATTTAATTGAATCTCAGACTCATCCGCGCCTCGATACAACCTTATTATATTTTCTAAATATCCATCTTGCGAACGGGTTAGGGAAGGGGTGAGAGGTAGCGGGGCGCAGGCCCTCGTCTTGCCAACTTGAGCCTCAGCGAAAGAGGGTTAAAAGGAGTTTTAGATGTACGAACGCTTTTGATCTTATTAATACCATAAAATAATGCTTTATAATCTTATTAAACGCGAGGTTAGCACTCGATGCGCGCCCTTCTTGAGGCTTAACCGCTCGGCTGACAGGCCGCGATTTCAATTTGGCAGCGTGACACAGTCAAGTGGGCGATTCTTTGCTTATTTTAATCGCTTCAAAACTAATATCTTTCTGGGTGGGCTAGTTTGTGCAGGATTGTGTGAGAATGACCACCAGATTAGAAACTATTTCGAAAGTTAACTAAAGGCACCTTATTTCATACTGCCTGTGTCCGCGGCTTCGTACGCATAGTATTCGGAATAAAAAAAAAACATTAAACTGCTGCATTCAAATTGGTTAATCCGTTTCTGAGATAAGCGTGCACAAAAGCACAGTCAAAAAATCTGAAAAAAAATTTTTGACCTTGGAACAAGCCTATTATTTTTTTTTATTTGGAAAAGAGCTTGTTTACGATTTTATTAGGTATATGTATGGATTTCATTTTAAAAAAGATCTATCAGATATATCAGCTTCATTTTCAATTTAGGCAGTTCCTGATCTATGAGTACATACAGCGTACGTCGAGCCTATTTTGAAGGCTTATCTTTTTCTGACTACCAGATAAAAAAGGGGTCTTCTAATAAAGTTTATGCGTTTCTTATGTATAATTTTCCACTTAAATTCCAAGCTACAATATCCTCCGTAACTCCAAATGAGTCAAAGAAATTCCTACACAGATAATCAAGTACTTCAAACAGCAAACTTACTCGAGTAGCTAAACGCCAGATGAACTCGGCTCCCGATATTATGGTAATTTATCGCACGCCAATTTGTTCCTTCGATTCCAACTCCGAACAAAGTTTAGACGCTCGAGGAATTTTACCGAAGGGGTTTTTTAAAGACCCAGGTCAATGAGGGATTAATTTAAGACTATAAATCTTCTTTCAAACTCTTGAATAACTAATTTTTCGAACTTAATCTATATGATAAAAAAATCAGTTGTTTAAAAATAAAAATGAAGAAACTTATTTAATAATGCTGAATGGTTTGAACAAGCACTATGGGGATTACTTTATTAACAAATATGTGATAATAAAAAAATACGTTTTAACGATAATGGTGTAATAAAATAATAAATAAGTGCTGCATAACGTTTCTTAGTTTAACAAATGGCATTTGTTGAAAATAAGCCTTGTGGGCTTCTATTAAATAAAATTCAAGTACTTATTAAATTTGTTTAGAGCCTTATATGGTCATGTTGCAGCAAAACCGTCTTGATTAAGAATAATCTTAGTAAGCACTGAAAGACGATTGTAGAACTCTGTAATTACTATTAATTACAATAGGCATAACGAAGTTTAAATGGGAATAGTACTTACTAGTTGGTATCCGCGACTTCGTCTGCGTTGATAAATGAAAGATATAAGACCTAAAAAAACATCTGACGCCTTTATCGCTGTGGCGACGATGGCGCTCATTTTTTTTATTTTTGGACGATCCCTCGGGAATCTAACATTATTGTCAGGATAAACAGTATCCTACATGTTAATGCAGGTAATAAACTATCTGTGCGACAAATTTCATTCAAATCGTTCAACCGTTTTTGCGTGAAAGAGTAACAAACTTTCGCATATAATATTAGTAGGATGTTGCCCCCCTTAAGGCGGATAACACGTGGCTAGAGTTATCACTGCGGGCGCCCACTCCCGTAAATCTTTCATGAGGCTGTAGTAGACGATATCTTAGAACAAATATGGCCTCACTATTTAAAAATATAAAACAAAGAGACGGATTAACGTATCACTCTGACGGTAGAGTTAATTCCTCCCGAGTGACATTATTTACAATCTAGACGTGTTATACATACGTGAAGTTAATTTGAGTTTTGATTTTGCAACACTCGCGACCGAAGCTGACAACCCGCTTGACGACGTAATCACAAGCATTGTTCTATGTAATCTAACGATACGACGAGATCTACTTGCATAACTGTCAAGCAGAGTAAACTCAGCCGAGCGGGCTTAATCCGACGTGTACTTTTATGATCGACTACTTGCTGTGAGATTAATACATGTACAAATAAATGCTATCTTTTTAAATAAATAGTTGTGAAATCCAAACAAACCGTTGAAATGGAATTATTTCCAAGTCGAGCATTCTAATTCCTATTTAAACATACTATTTAGCGGCATTTCCGATCATGTTACCACGGTTGTTTGGTAGGATCACTTAAATGTGGTACGGTGGCTTGTAGTCGAAGTGGGTGGGTACTAATTTGTTAGAACGCCCTTCCACGCTTATTGTTTTAGAGCAGACTATGATTGATGTTTCGGCGGTGGCGGCCTGTGAGTAGCGCGCACTAACCAGCAAGCAAACAATTGGATGCTTCAGAACGGTAGCCGCTCGCGCATGACCGGCATGACACACACATTAACAGCCAACCTAATATTTTCATAATCTAATGGCGATGCTCTGTGAAACAATGCTCAATGTTTGCACTAAATATTATTTCGTATCTGTTTTTGGTTAGACTGGCCTCTTTAAGCCGACTAAAATTGTTTACTCTTTTATTTACTAAGTACCCAAGAATGACTTTGAAGATTTCTTTTATTTGTTCCAGGTAACGTTAGCTCAGATTTGTCGAGGCCAAGACAGAACACCGGGTATTCATTTAGAACCGAATGATGACTTGCGAAGAAAATTCGAATCTTGGTGGAACGCACAAGTATCGCCAAGACCACCATTCAGTCCACGACGCTACCCATCTCCTGGGCCAAAGACATGTTCACCAACTCTTAATGCTATACCTGATCATTTGCACCCGGCACTACAGACAGTTCAAAGTCAATATCCAACGCAGAAAACTAGGATGCGTACCAGTTTTGACCCTGAGTTAGAACTTCCAAAGTTACAGAGATGGTTTTCAGAAAATCAACATCCAAGCCGTCAGCAAATACAGCAATATGTCCGGGAATTAAATAATTTGGAGTCTAGACGCGGTCGCAAACCGCTAGACGTCAATAATGTAGTTTATTGGTTTAAAAATGCTCGTGCAGCTCAAAAACGTGCGGAACTACGCAATATTGGAACTGGTTTGGGATGTCACCTCGGAGTAAATGGTTTCAATAGCAGGAGTCACAGCCCGACTAATGGTTCCTTAATGACTGGTGACAGCTATGCATCCCAAGATCAAAATTCTTTAAAAAGTCCTATGTTAACAGGCAGTCCTGGTCGGTATCCTATGTCTTTGTTGTCAGAAGATAACTTGTCGAATGCTGGTTCTGACTTGGAGGATGATGCAGACATCAATCCAGATGACAATAGACCTGATAGCCCAGAAGCGCCTCTTTCGTTGATTACGACGAAAAAAAATAATAATAACGATTCAGACAGCAGACCTGAACAGTCTCCAAAACCGTCCGATATTATTAAGGTAAATATAATATGTGTTGCACTATTTTTTTTTTGTTTGTATAAGCTAATTATTTCTTCTAAATTATTAAACAGATGTGTTATGTTTATATTAAATAGCATTTATATTTTATATTTAAGTTCAAAGCCATTATTGATTTAAGTATTAGAAATATTCGAGGATTCGGCCAAAATATAACATATTTTTAAGTTTCCAAATCTTACATTTGTTACAGGTTCACGATATCAAACAAGAACCTCGAGATTTGAGCAAACCAGATCAAGAGAATTCACCACATCGTTCTCCAGCAAAAAACAGCGACAGTTCACACAATAACAACAACAATGATGAAGAGAATGGTATGATTGATGAGCATGAAAATGCTTCTGATGACGATTTAGTCCAAGAACGCCATTATCGGCCCAATTCTCCTCACATAGATCGTCTACCATTTCCAATGGTACCAAATCATCCAATGTTCGGTCATGGTATTATGTATATGAGCCAGTATATGAGTGGTTTTCCAGGCGTTGGTGCAGTACCCGGAGAGAGTGCTAGCGGCTTAAATCTGGCCCTAGCAGGTGCATCAGACGAACGCCGCAAACGAAATCGTACTTTCATAGATCCAGTATCTGAAGTTCCTGTCCTCGAACAATGGTTCTCAATGAATACACATCCATCGCACAATTTGATACTAAAATACACCGAAGAGTTGAATCGAATGCCTTATAGGCAGAAATTTCCTCGGCTGGAATCCAAAAATGTGCAGTTTTGGTTCAAAAACCGTAGAGCGAAATGTAAGCGATTGAAAATGTCTTTATATGAACCATCCTCACCGAGTCATTATCCTCATCCGGGACATGCGCATGCTTTAGCCGAAAGGAAATTAGTGTGAGTACACCCTGAAAGATATGGTTTCTTTATTATGATAATTAGTGATTATACATTTTATGCAGAAATACATGAATACGTATGAAATTGGCGTTTAATGTGAAATAAACGAGAACGAGCGTGAATCAATAATATCTGGACTGTTTGAAATTGGTTTTTTCCTTGCAAAAGTTGTCAGAATTCCGGAAAAGTACTGTTGAAGCAAGGTCCTGGGATTATAGTGGGTCTCGGAGACATCCCCATCGCAGCTCATCTAATTTATTGACCGTCTGTCGTACAGTGTGTAGACCGCACTGTACGACTACGACTAGGACTAGGACACTTGTTGTCCTGAAGCAGCAGTGGGCTTAAGCAATTAACTAGCCTCGGTTATTTGCGGCTAACTTTTCCATCATGGCTTACAATTGTTGACAATACACGTCATCTGCCGTAATTGTCTGGCCAGATCTTAGGAATGTAATAGGACACTAGCAGTGGTCTACCAAATACCGGTATCTTTTTCTTGACGTTGAGTAATCTGTATAGATTATGAGTATTCATACAATTGTTTCTTCTGACTGACTACAACGCACATCCAAAACTACTGAGTCTAGAAAACTGAAATTTAGAACATAGGTTTATTTTATGACGTAAACAACCGCTAAGAAAGGATTTTCGAAAATTATAACCCCTTCGAAGTCGCATGCGGATGGTTTGTAATACTACAAAATGCATGAACAAATTTGAATGTCTGTTAGTTACATTAATTAACCTTCATAGAGAAGTGGATCTATAAGAAGAAGATCTATTTCTGAGTTATTTTTCGTTGGGAAAGCATTTAGTCTGTTTTCCTGGTTTCATCCATTGTGATGAACGTGCTTTAATATATTTTATCATAGATAACGATACCATTCAAATCCCATAATTATTGTTCGTTGTAACACCACATCCCACGACTCACCACTGTCTCCAGTCCAGTGCAGGAAGGACTACGCTCCCTGTTAGGGGCTATTAACATATTCTGTATTCATGTGAGTAAAAGTAGCTCTACAAAGTGTTTTAAATTTAGTTTTGCATAAATACCCTACTAGTTAAATGACATTTGAGTTTAAAATCTTTACTTAAAAGACTGAAGTCTGATCGCTAAACGAACTATAATGTAGTGCCATCTGATATTTTAGTATTATAATGGCTTCTGTTACTATTCAAATAATTTGGTATAGGCAATGTAAACGCAAACAATGTTTAAAAACAATGTCATGATACTATTTCAAATCTTATTGTAATATTAGTTTAGTACGTCGCTTATGTAAATAAACTATCAAAGAAGTGTCACAACTTAATTGTAAATGAATCTCAGTATATATTATAGTTCTCTTTGTATATAATATTAAACTTTGTAGTTGTTTATTGCTATCTGTTATAAAATTGTAAGGTAGTAATTAGTTGTAATCTCACCAAATTAGAAATAAATTGTTGGTGAAGAACTGTATTGAAAATCACTCGTAAAACATTTTAAAAATTTATAAATATGTTTTTTAAAAAAGGGATAAAAACTCGTATTTAATGTCTGCTTGATTATGCTAGTTTTAAAATATTTAAAAGTTTTATCGACGCAACATAAATTATTAATTTTCTGACACAAATTCATCCTTCGATCAAATATACTGGTAGATAGACATTCGTACACAAAACTACTTCTACACAATCTCAGAAAAAGCCATTTCTATGACAAAATGTGTCATAGAAAATGTATGACATGTTTTGGGAGTGTACCTATGTCAGTCCCAAAGCAATGTATTCATTTAAGTTGAGGATTGAAATTGAAATGTATACTTATTCAACAGTGACAAATGACAAACGAGAAAAAATGACATTCGTATGGAGCGTAGACATTAATAGCCAAGTAGGCAAAAGTAAAATATAATTATTGTTATTAAAGAAAGATGATGTGAACTCCGCTGATTAGGATTTTAAGATGTACAATATACTGCCCTTATTTTTCAAAATTACGACTTTATTGTGATAATCTATAATATATAAAATTCTCGTGTCACAGTGTTTGTAACCAAACTCCTCCGAAACGGCTTGACCAATTTTTATGAAATTTTTTGTGTATTCGGTAGGTCGTAAACTATTTTTTATACCCCTAAGTGATGAGGGTGGCCCACCCCAAATTTTTATTTTTATTTTTTGGCAAAATAATGTTTGCCGGGTCAACTAGTATAGGTATAAAATATAAAACAGTTAAAAGTGCTGAAATATAAGTTTAACAATTTTGCTACCGACGCTTTATTATAATTTATTATAAACAAAAGAGCCATTAATTTGCAAATTAATTTAATATATGAAAGAATTAATTAATAATACATATATGTACATATATCTTTGTAAGTGACAATATTACTTATGTGATACAAACACGTTCGGTTTAAAGGTCTATAAACATAACCACACCAAAGGTGTGTGTTTTATTTAGTTAATACAGGACTAAATTATTACTAATTATATGTTATTTCTTTATATGTTTATTAATTTTATGTTTTTTTTTTAAATCTTTTTAATCTCTAAATTCCAAAGTAATTCGTAACATTTCAGTTACATATTATTATGAAGTTGATATTATATTTTATGTTATATGTTAATCAGATTTTTTTATCAACATTTCGTTTAGGTGCCATTCATTCACTTAACTGGCGCAGCCATCAGACGAATAAGTTAAGCGAAAAAAGGCATTTTGCCAATTTAAGCCTTGTTTTTACGGTGTCATTTTTGAGCGAAAACAGTGCATCTATCAGTAAGTAAATATATTTGATCGAAGGTCGCATCCCATTATACTAATTCTATTAATTCATTAAAATTGCTGGCTGTTATATTGTTTATATAAAGTCTTGCCTGAAATTCAGCAAAATCTATTTCTGCTCAATATGTAAGAAGTACAAGTTTGGCAGTCTTCTATATGACTTCTATTGACAGTGAATAGATTATTTGATGGTAAAAATAGTTTTATAACGTCTAAAAATATTTTTGGATTTAAGCTTTTCCAAGTAAAACGGATTTACATATAAATTACTAGAATGTTTTACGAGTATTATTATATACGGTGAGAAATGTTATATTATAATGTATTCAACGTTGAATTAATTTGTACATTAGTTTGTAGTTTTATCAAGTCATATACCTAGGTGTAAGCTCTGCCTCTTACAGGCAAATAGAAAATAGAGTAAAGCATCATGGTTATGAAGAGACGAAATAAAGATAAATTTCTTGAAAAAAAAAAAAAAAAAAAAAAAAAACGGAAATTCACGAAAATTTTTTCTTACATAAAATTATTCATTTAATGTCTTTCATTTGTATTCCTTTCGTTGGTGAAAATAATACTTAATTTTTTGTACTACTATAATTTTTACTACAGTAGAACCCATTTTACAGTAAAACTACATTTTACCCTTATAATTTTTACTATAGTAGAAATAAAATTCTACTTATTGCCATTAATAAAAGGAAATAAAAAAATGTGTTTAGTTATTTTACTATAGTAACAGAAAATTTATTACAGTAACACCATCATCATCAAAGATGAGCGTTGATTAAATTATAATTGACAATGATACTGATTTCCCTGATGTTATTTATTATTAAAATCTTCAAACATTGCGAAAGAGGTGCCAATGATTTACAATAAGAAAATTCATAAAATTTTGAAAAAATGTGTCAAAAAATGAACAATTGTAGAATTTCTCTCAGGGTAATTTTTCATGTATTAAGATTTTTTTTTTATAATTTAGTTATGAGTTCATACAATTAAACGTTAGGATTAAATCATTGTAATTTTCATGTTGATATTATGCGCACATTCCATTGTTCTTTATGTTATTTGTTATGTAATTTTGTATTTGAACGAATGCCGATCATGGTCATACTCATTTAATTAAATTTTATCCAAAGATTAAATTTTATATTAAGTATAAACATAAGTTTATTGAAATTTAAATGTACTATCTAACTGTTATCATTTAACAAATTCACTGTGCTGTAGTAGAAACATTGCCTCACTAAAAGTTATACACAATTTAAAGGCAGAAGAATTACTATGGAATAACAGTTCCAATAATGTTTGAAATGTTTGTATTTGTCTACATTTTTTTGTGCAAATTATATACACAAATATTCCTCGTTTATCGCTCATTTCATTAGTGAAAACCTGATCAAAATCCTTTGGGTGGTTTAGAAATAAATAATAAAAAACATTCGAAAATTTGTCTCAAATTTCAATTATTTTTTTCCATTGAAATTGCGTCGAGTAATAAGTCACTAGCGACCTGCCATTAGCTTTGCACGGATTTTTTTTTCATAAAATTATTTAAAGAAATATTAGGCGAAATTTTTTAAAATTATTTTATTTTATTTCTTAAAATAATTTTATTTTAAGAAATTGGTAAACAGAAGAAGGCGGATTGCGACTTTATTATATAATAATATAGTATACATAAACAGCTCAAATTTAAATTTATTTTTTTCCATTGAAGTTATATCAGGTGAGTATACAGTATAATTATTATTATACTATTTAAATATAGTTTTCGTAGCAAGCAAACTGGAGCTGTTATTTCATTTAAATTTTATTTGATTTTTTTTATCAGTGAGGCATGGTGCTAAGTTTTTTCTTTTGTTGTAATTGTAAATAAAAATCGGATGCAGATAAAATAATAGTATAGGACCCATGTGTGAAAAGATTTCAAAGGAATCTTTAATTACATGAGATTGTACACGACATTGCAGTATTTGCGCATTTATTTGTTTGAGGCTGTATTCAATATATTTTTTTCTTTGTTTGTTTTACAATTTATAACTATAATAGTCCCACCCAGTTAAGTAAGTTTGAGGTTTCTTTTAGATCAACCACTGAACATAATATGTTCATTTTAAATCAGTCTAAAATTTCACTATTAATAAAATCATCTTGAGACAGCGCTGTAATTGTGGCTATTATACGATTATAATGAATTTATACTAATTATATCTGTAATAAAATATTATGATGTTCTTTTCTACATATTCTAATCTAAGTAGTAAAAGTGAAATTCTAACATAAAGGCTATTTAATTAAATTTCTATCCTTTTTACTACTACACAAAAAAGTTTATTTTTTTTTTACGTTGAATTTCCTTTTTGCTTAAATTACAAAGTTTATTTATATACAACACTTCAGTGCCAAGTACACGTGGCGTTTTTCTAGTGCGTTAACTAACTTAGTTCGCGTCAATTCTTTAATTAAAACTAATAAATTTGTGGACTAAAAAACGCGCAAACAACACTCGAAAAATATGTCATGTGTTTTTTTCTTACTTATAAGTTCTGAGAGCGTATTAGTGAAATACACATTATGCGAATGTACATTAATGCATATTCATTGCAGTTTATATCTGCAATTGATGTGCATTAAAATTAATAAAAAAAACCACTTTATCTTTTTTTTTCTTTATTCGAGAAATATTACTTACAATCAATTTTAATAGGTATATGAATATTTTTTTACTTAACAAAATGCTAATGATATCACACTATGATATTATTATATGCTTGAGTATTTGCGAATTAGCATATATTCGCTAGTCATAACTTTATCACCCTTTTCGGATATCGTGAAGCCATTGATTGTTTGATTTTCATCACAAACTCTCACTTTTCTCCAATGCGTATGGACAGTTAGTTCCAATTTATAAACAACGCTTTGTTTTGTGATACTGTGATGTAATATCCAAATATTGTAAATATGTTATTAAAGTTTACATATTATTATAATTAAGTCATAATTAAATTCACGTCACTAGGCTCACAAGAACAATCTAGTATTTACTGCTTAGTTAATAAAAGTATTGGCTAAATGTTTATTCCATTCAATTATATAAACGAAAAAAAAATTAAATTAATATACGATTCAAAAATTACAAACTTGTTTTATTACCCATTTGAGATATTTTGTATGAATAATATTTTTAGTTGGAATTCAAGTATGAAATATCATTTTGGGGCTAATTGCGCTTGGAGCAATCAGGAACTACAGTTGCAGGTATAATAAATTTGCACCAAAACTCGTAATTTGCTACTTCAAATTTATCTAAAAGTATTCTATACTTTCTTCATATGAAAAAATGTGTAAAAGAATAGATCGTGTAAACACGGCAAATCGTGTAAATCTAAGGGTAGGGTAGTAGACCATTTGGTCTAAAGGTTAAGGCGCCTGCCTTAGCGGTTGACTCTTCCGAATCTTCTCAATTTATGTGAACTTTGTAATTAATGAATATATGCTCCAACGGCGAACTGTAACGAAACTGTATTCGTAAAGAATTTCTATCTTCGGTAACTAGGTGCCTTTATAATAATTACTCTTACAAGGAGTAATTAAGCAGGTACACTTTTGACAGAAAAGAACGAATCGATAAATCTTATATAGGTATATTATATACAGGGTGTACATATATATATATTAATGTCTAAGACAAGGCGCGAATATTGCATTTACCACTGCGGCAATCTCAATCAGTTTTATTAGGCGAACTACTTTGAATTTGGGGAGAACGTCTAAAATTAAAAAAGATTTGGAAAGCTTTCCTTATGTTAGGAAGCTACAACAGCAACAATAGAGAGTAGAACAAATACGAGTGCGGAGTTCTTCAGTAGTAGATGCCTTTATCTTTTGGCCTGTCATAAAGAACTGCACTTTCTTGTCCACCACAATCTACTTCAATGCCTAGTTCTTCTTTGAATACCTGAAAGAAGAGGCTACGTGTTATTTACTAAAGAAAGCAAAGAAATACAGAACATGTGAAGTAATATCAAAGAACAACATATACTTATGTATGTACATAAGATTATTTGCCATATTATATACACCATATCAAACGCCAGTCAAGATTTTTTTGTTTTGAGGTACTATTTAATAAATAGCATAACATGAATTCAAGTACAAGGAGTACCCGAGTCCATTTAAACTTCACAGTGACTTGACAATACAATAAGCATGTGTCAATAGTTATCGGAATCCAGACTGTCAATTGATAGGTAGGTAACTCTGTGGGCCTACTGCAGAAGGCATCGGGCGGAAACGGCCGGCGCGCGCGTGGACCCAAATCAACTGTCAAAACTTGCAAGTCTTGTAATCTGACGATATCTGCCAGACATCTTTGTCGCTTCTTCGATCTCTGGTTGAATGACCGGCTAGCCTTATTATGTCTATATTTCGGCTAAGGACTGTTTCAGAACGAAATGCAATCAATCGATGTTCTCCATAAGTTAAGTGTTGCTAGCAGAAAACTAGGAGTTTTACGAAATTGAGTCTTATGAGTAGACGGGTACTACAAGCTTTTATATAAACACTTTTCCTAAAAGTTCAATAATTAGTTAACTAAGTAGTTAGTAGTTGTAGAGAAACGCCCCTCCCCACCGCCTCACAGAAATACAGGCCTATGCGCTATTGTATTTCAGTGATTAAGTTAAGGGATAGCTACTCATTATAATATCCTTCTTTTAACCACAAATAATAAGCGTAGGTGTGAGCATGTCATTCATTTTATTAACTTCATACAAAATTAATTATTTATATCACTTACTTTGACGTGTTATTGATATAAACTTTCCACTAGGCGCTATAAAAATTTTCTTACAAAAAAATTTCTGTAATGAACGTTTTGAATTTAATTTTTAATTAAAAACACACGTTTCTTATAAGAAATGTAAAGATTGAATTGAATGTAAGAACGCGATGCGAAATGTTGTGATTCGAGTACGGATTATACCAATTAGACGGGGATTTGAACTTTATAGTACAGAGAAATTTCCTTTGACTTCAATCCTGGCGTTTGCTATTAGTGGTGGGTGATCTTTTCGCGTAAATCCACAAAGTTGTTATTACCTCTAAGTCGTGTTTGTTAATAAGGATATTTAAAATTTCGACACAACACCGGATAATTAAAGAATCGCTAAAGAAGTTAAAAATGTTTTCAACGGTCATCATTAATGAACAGGCCGTACATAAAATATAAAATTCATAAAACAGATCTAAAACAAGGTCGGCAACGCATTTTTCATGTCCTTTGAATTTTTTTTTTGTATTATTATTAACTTATATGTGGACTGCATTAACGAAAATATAGATTTGTGAAAAAAATATTGAGGTTTAATAAATGAAAAGTTATAAAAAAAAATTACATACGATTTATCTACCCAACTTAGATGTTTGGATATAAGAAATAATGGCAAATCATTTCTTTGAGAGAGCTTATTCTTTAAATTTACTTTACATTACAAGCAATTGGTGTTGTACAATTTTAGATAATTGCTAAAAGAAAATGAACAGGCGTTGTTCACCATTTTTTTAAAACTTATTCTATACATGATTTTTTTTAAGGTAGGAAGACAGGCGGACGGTCTAATTGATGGTAGGCGGCTACCGTCGCCTATAATACAAGCAACTCTACAGGTGCTGCAAGTGCCCTGACGACTACAAGGACTATTTAGAAGGGGTAGGGAAATGGGCTCTGGTATCCTTTACTCACACACTGAAACAGAACAGCACACATGCTGTTACTTAATGGTAGGGTCTTCTGTAAGAGGGTGGTTACTGCCGCCAGACGACCAGAGGCCAAATGACTGCGAATCTTTTTTTTCTTTTGTGTTCGTTTTTAATGCATGCTGAGTTAGCCTATAAGTGGAGTACGAGTATACAATATTGTAAAAGATTGTTTAAATGTGAATAAGTATATGTATACTGTGTTGGCTTCCTAATAAGTAAAATAAAAATAAAATAAAACGTAAAATTAAATAAGTTTTTTTTTTCGATTATACTGCAACATATACATGTACATGTACAACGCAACATTAAAACATTATCTTTGTGTATACTTTATATTGTAATGAAAAATCACTTTGATATAATGTTAATATCAGTTAGGGCATTAAGTTTTAATCTAAACAAAGTGCCGTTGGCGGGCAGAGCCAAGCATTTATGTTAGTTAACCGCGGATTATGACGTTCTTGTAATAAAGCAATTTATTACCGCCTTGGAAATGGCGGGTGAGGCGACCGCGTTTACTTCATTTGCCATTTCTTGTGCCTATTAACTTATCATATTTATTTTGTTTTTCTTAATAGGTACCTGTTATTTAATAAAATGTCTTCCTCGTCATCATAATTAACTGCAGTATTTTGGAATTTTCGTCTATTTATAGTTTTCGGTTTCTCACATAACCCAAATCTTTTCAAGGTTCGAGTAAATAGGCATCTTCTGGGTGAGCTCGCTCCATCATAGGCCTCATCCTTGCTACACAGTTGGTTGTTGGCCAAGAGCAGTCCCATTTCTAATAAAAAAATTAAAAAAAAACTGTTAATTAACTGTTAATATTCCTCTTGCTGTAGATTTCTAGTGATGCCCGCCACACTTTGAAAAAGAAACGCATTTGTTTATTCTAATACTAGCGACCGACCCCGGTTTCGCACGGATGTAATTTTTTCTGAAAATTATATACACATTTCCTCGTTTATCAAAATCCGTTGAATGGTTTAGATTCTAAACTTTAGAAGCGAAGATACAGACAGAGGCAGATAGTCGCATAAATAATATTCACAATCGTAAATTTAAAATATAAACTTATTGATTACAAAAATGTTATTCGTCACTAAACACGCTAACAAAACTAAATGGTTAGCATGTCATTTAGTTGTTAGCGCTTTTAGTGATACTACAGCAAAAATACTGTTATTAAACGATTGTATCTGCTTTTCTCTCTTGAAGTAATGAACGTAAAATAGTTTTTAGATGTGTGTTTTTTTTTAATTATTGTAGAAGCACATGTTTTTTCTTTTTGGTAAGTTTACCGAGTTAACCTAATTATCGGTCAATAGAGACCTAACATTTTTTCAGGATAAAAGTATAATATATATAATATTAATCCAGGTAATAACCGTTTTTGCATGAATAAGTAACAAACATATTATATTCTCACAAACTTTCGCATTTATATATAGCATTTTTAGTGGACATCTAGGATTAGTTTAAAGAGTGTTGATAATTCTGTTTACATTTTTAATGTTCGTGTCGTTATTGTAAATTGACTTAGCGTGCAATAATTTTGGTTTATAATTAGTCGTTTTATTTACAAGCAGTTAGGGAGAGCCGAAGCCGACGGGCAAGTCGAGCAATCGCTCCTTTTACACGACAATAAAACTCCTAAGCCCCATTGCCTAGCGAGAAAGATTTACTCGGCCAACTTAATACACTGTAATATCGTCTTGCGAGAGACTGTGTTCTTATTAACAGCGAAATGCGGAAAGAAAATTCTTCATTTATGTTTACGTCATTATCAAGTGCTACAATGTTCTCAAAAATGACTCAACGTCGTCGTGACATCATATTAACGACCTGTTATACAATTTTATTCCCGTACCCAATTTTTTGCCCATGACGTCGTTAGTGTTGAAAAATTAAAAATTAATAACACCTGACAAAATATATAAGTAATAATTTATGCAATCTTTATTGCTGTTATAGTTTTGCTAGGCGTTGAATTTTTATTTTTAATAAGGCTCCTTTTCTATATCCCTCACAATGTTTATGTAAAATTTCATTATGATCGGTTGAGTAGTTAAGGCGTGAAAATATAACAGGCAGACAGACAGTTACTTTCACCTTTATTATTATCAAGATTTTTATGAGAGTTTTTAAATCAAGTATGTACCTAACTACTTAAGTCTAAAATAATATTGAAGTACTTAAGAATTACTTAAATAATTGTAGAAGTAAATTTAAAAGTGTACAACGATATTAATATTTCGTATTTGCAGCAACGTCGTTGTCATACAATTTTCTCATGAGTTTTATAAGTCTTGTTTTGTTTATCTGAAAAATAATTTTAGCATATCTATTAAGTAATGAAATTTATATTGTAATTAGTAATCCATAAGACACTATTCTGGAAGTGACAACATCTACTTTGAACCATTCATGCATGTAATCTATAATTAAAATCTTATAATGCTTCCATCAATATATTTCCGAAACACTGAAAGTTAAATAAATACTATAACATGTTAAACATGGAACATATATATTGAACAAAATATATATTCGCTCACTGTGTCCCTAGCACAAGTGTCTATCTGGAAGGCCGAGCCGGGCCTTAGTTATGATATAACAAGAAGCCCAGCTAAGCCTTGGCTTACTGTAGAATTTATTAATTGACATTACTTTTTGCGTGTTCTTTAGCAAGTTATATTTTCATACGATTTACAGTTAAATAAGTTTTTTACATTGAACTACCTAAGTATTGAATCTGTTAATAATTTAGGTAATGTAAAAAATAAATTTAAGTGTAAAATATTAATGCTGTTTAAGCAAATCGCATGTTTTAGTTAAAAAAATTAAAACTTGCAAGTTTTCATATTTACCAATTTTTTAATTGAAGTTGTAATGATTACATAGAATATCAAATTTAAATCTTATGTTTTAATAATAATTGCTAAGTTTTAATAATAACAAGTATAAGTTTACGCATAAAAAAATTGCCAAATTAAACACTAAGGGCTACCACATAAATATAAACACATTTCAGAAAACAATTATTATTTTAAACAAATTAATATGAAAAACGAACCATTAAATTCTCTTAGTACTATGACATTTTGTTACAATAAAATTGTTTATAGTGTAGGTACAATACAAGTGTGTATAACGTATGTACAAACAGACACAATACCATTTGTAATAAGCACTCTTTCTTTTAATAACCACCCCGTCCTTGGAAGCTATAACTCAAAGTTGATCCTAACATCGAGTTAAGAAGAAGAACCTTCCGGATACAAGAAGATTTCTTTTTCGCAACGATCTCTCTATGTACGTGCACATTTGTGTACATATTTTGTATCAGAATTATGAATATTTTTACTATTTTGAAATAGTTGAAGAGAAAAGAAGAATTTGTATCTATTTGTACCTACTTTAGGTACAAATAGAAAGACCTACAAAAAGTTATCTCTTCTTGAGTAGACTTAAGTAAATAAATTATAATTTGAATTAATACAAAGAATAAAACAATTCTTAACCGAAATTGTACCAGTAAGGGAATACTTAGGAACGGGCGGAAAATACAACTTTTAATCAACGTTTTAGTTTTAGCTATTTCTCTCAAATACCTTATTAAATCACCTTAAAAGAAATTAGCGAGGGCTAACCTTTGCAGATTAAAGCTTTTTAGTGACCAAATAACGCTTCCAATAACAAGCGATGATACTATCGTGGTTTGATGCTATTGCAGCTGCAGAAGACCACAAATTGTATTGCAACTTATTAAGGCCCCGCAAAAGGAATATCCAACAAATAAAGTAAGAAAAAGGAAGTAAAGGAAGAAAACAAATAACATCCTCATAATTAATTAGAAAATGAAAATACATACAGATTGATTAATTGCTTCAAAGAATTCAACAAAATAAAGTGCAGAGTATCCGTAGTGCGTACGATGTTTGTCATTTTTTTCGCTCAACTGCCGCGCCGCTCGTCGCGGTCGGTGTAATCTCAAATCTCCCGCCACCAATTTATTTTCATTAGCGATCATCCTCGGTTAATTTTATTCCCTACTTACCCTGGCAAGAATCGGGATATTTCGTGGCACAATTGTAAGGAATCGGCTTTAATTTTTGTGGTCTGTTCTGATTTTTAATAATTTTGGCTACTCTTTACTTTATCCAATTTTCTTCACACAGTCAAGCATCAAAACCCTTTTAGGGATAGGAGGTCTTATTTCAACAGTGAATATTTACTTTTTGTAATTTTTTTAAATAAAGTTGTCAGACAGGCTGACGATGTGGACAGGACACTTAATGTGGACCACCATTAAATCTACACAAGTGTACATCAGGCTTACACATTCAACGCCACGGTGCTGCAAGTCAGCTGCCGACCATGGGAGGATTAAGGATATTAAGGATAAGGGCTTATGAAGGGATAGGGGAAATGGGTTCTTATGTCCCTTTACTCACTCACCGAAATGCTGATATTTAACGGCGGCCTTCTGTAAGGGGTGGTTACTGCCGCCAGATGAAAATTTGGCGCCTACTACCTAAATGAATGCGAAATACGATGTGTAATGTACAACTACTAATTCAACCCGAAAACTAACCACAATTGATCTCGAAACAAAGCAAAACAAAAACTTTGAGTTGTACTAATTTCGTTGCACTTAGAACAGACTAAAGAAATGTTATTTCGTTAATAGAATCTATTTTTAAAGTTTCCTACTCAAAAAATATCTTTCTTCACCATCTACAAATCTTTTTAAAACGCAAATTGTACGTTTTGAAAACGTTAGTAGACGGTGGTCTACGCTAAAATTAAAAAGTAACAGAACGAGTATTTTGAAAACCAAATAAAATGTCTAACTTCATATAAACGAGCGGCCAAAATTCGTCTCCTAGCCCGAAATGCGGTATCTGCGGACTTCTTAATTCATTTCCACAGGATAATATTATTTTTTTACTCCCTCTCGCTTATGATCTGGCTTATTTTTTATGCCGACCAATTGTTAAGGGTCGATTATTCATTTCATTTAGCTCGGGCTAGATTGAAGCATAATCAAGTTGACATCTTTGCGGGATTGGATTGAGTGATGAATTTTAAGTGATATTTCAAATAAAAACG
Source organism: Synanthedon myopaeformis (assembly GCA_944738685.1). Taxonomy (NCBI): domain Eukaryota; kingdom Metazoa; phylum Arthropoda; class Insecta; order Lepidoptera; family Sesiidae; genus Synanthedon; species Synanthedon myopaeformis. The sequence continues at coordinate 9,480,362 of OX122914.1, read as the reverse complement.
GATTAAGTATTTAATTTTTTTTTCTCAGTTTACCTGAGGACTTATCCAAAATCTTTATTTTATTTTCATAACAATAATGCAATTAAGGTATTCTTTATTTGATTAGTATGTACACGAAAGATCCACTCAGGCACACACACACACATTCATGCTGTAGTGAGACCATGTGTCATTGTGAGTATATAGTGTTTTGTGGTCCATCGGTATTCATTTTCTGACTCATGGCAATTGACAATTACTTCCGCTTCCGCTATAGCTTAGTGAATCATTTTTATAAGTCCTTACGACTGAATTTACAAATTGTGTTCCGTATAGTCAATAACATCCTGGAAATCCTGTAAAGTGGCAGTAACCACAACCTTGCAGAAGATCAAAACCAGCTTACCTGCGGTTGTGTATCAGTAAGAGACTAAGTTCAGTTCCCATTCCAGTATATCCTGCATATTCGTTTTCGTTCTTCATAGACGACGATAGCCACATTTACATCAACAGAACCGTCAGCCTGCCCGGCGAACTTTACATTAAAAAATTACACGATTTGAAAAAAATAGAAATAAAAGATAAATACGAAATGTCATATAATGCATACGAGCATGTTTCATTCACATCTAAATCTGTGCTCGTATTAATTTGTCTCGCGAAATTAACGCATGAGTAACCCCGGCCCGCCCTGACATCTCTCTAAATCGCTCTTATGCATCCCACTACATTGTATCTGTATAGAGTGGACATTATTTTTCACTTTACGATATGCTTGTATTCTATATAGCTTACAGCACTTGTAATTATATTGATGCCGAAGAAAAAGATCCTAGCGGCGGCATCTACCTTTTTTATTTTTATTTAAGTCATCTAATTTGTAATTAAAAATTTTGACTAGCCCGCTGGATCAGTAGTTGGTGTGCTTGCCTTAAAGCTTTGTTCTAGGGTTTCCAGGTTCATTTGCCGGCAGGGTCAACTTTGGAAATGAACTTTTCAAAGTTGGCTGTGTTCTGAATCTGGAAAATAGTAGTACGGTCACTACTTTTGGCGCCTTTTGCTTTGACCCATCAATTTAATATTGTGAACGACGTGAAGTAATTTAATTAAGTGAAGTGAAGTCTAATTAAGTATAAGTACACATTTATAGGGACAAAGATTTCTGTTTTAGTTTTAGTACTAACTATTATGAATACCAAATACATTATTTTATTCATTAATAAAAATACATTAGGAATAGATTTTTATTCATTAATAAAAATACATTAGGAAAAGATAGATGAAAGGACTGATAGTGAGTTTAAATTCACTAGTGGAGATGGACAGACACAGCAATTGAGTACACTACATTCTTCAAAACAGTTGAAGACGAAACTTACGAGATCGATGAACTTAGTTGCGTTAAATGAGATAGCAGATTGTGACGTGAACGACTCTATATAAAACTGAGGTAGTAATTTTCTGTCGGTGTTGTGTTTTCCGCGACCTCAGGTGAAAAGATCCCACGCTCACCTACCGTCTGCATTGCTGGCTTAACTGTTTACTGTCTACCTTCAACGTGCATGCTAAAGCGTATGAGAGACGGCTTCTCTAAGCGGATAGTGCAATGAAAATTACCCACCATACCTATTAAGTTCAACTGATTATATCTTAAGAAAATGTTCATAAAAGCATAACCGTTTTTCTGAAAAAGATCACTTGCTTTTTGGAGTAGAAGCGTTTGGCTTATATGACAACGAGGCTAATTCTCTTGATTACATAAGGCAATTCTTATAGTCTTAGACTCCTGTTTATTCTATATAAAAATACTAATATAAAAATAATTTATAAAAAGAGAACATTAATTGTATGTTTGTAATGAATAAACTCAAAAACTACTCGGCCGATTTTAAAAATTCTTTCACCAATAGAAAACTACATTATCAACGAGTAACATGGGCGAAGTCGCGTGCAATAGCTAGTTAAAAATTAACATAAGCATCAGGAATAACCTCAATTTAATTATTGTTTGTTTGACGTATTGGTTTTATTTGGACTTACGAGTATATTATGTGTGAATAATCTACATCATATCTACATACACTTTTATAAATAAATAAATAAATAAATTTAAAAAAATATATTAATGAGTTCTTTTAATAAAAATATGAATTAATTTTCAAAACAAAATTATACCTAACGGTTTTCATTGTTATTGTTCAACTTTATTGCTCCTTAAGACAAAACAAGTTAATTTTTAACGAGCAACTCATCAAAATTGCTTAATTACATCCCAAAGGGACACAGCTAAGCGTGAAGCGGGGAACTAATCAACTGTTTAAGGAATACGATGTCACTGACAATAAAATAAAAGGCCAATTCACACCTAGTGTTTTCAAAGCGGTTTATTAAAAAAAAATATAATTTGTGTCGTGAGACCTTTATTTTTACCGACTTTTATTTATTATAATTTAAATTTTTCTAATATTTCGCATATTTGTATTTATATTTTCGTGTCCTAGCATCGTATTGCACCCAATTTTAAATGAACTCTATCATACAAGTGAAAAATTATCTTAAAATCTATTATAATCATCTTAGGATAATACGTTTCTAGTATAACTGCTTGCATAGCGACACAAAAATTCAACAATTAATTCCGAACAATATTAGGCAGTTATTTAATCGCCAACTATGAATGTTACTGAATGTTACCTAGCGATTCATTCATTAAAATCAACCGCCAGGAAATTAACTCTATAAAAAAAATTCTCCCCTAACGCTTGAGATGACAACACTGACGCGATTATCGCAAAACAGAAAATCTGTTTCTCCTTCAATACTTCTGGAACAATTGCAAAGATTGTTTAACTTTTTCTTTTTTGTTAATTTAATTCTTATTGTTGAAGTGAAACGAAGTCACGTTTCCGTTGCAATGCTCTTTGAAATTCTATTGTTTTGTTTCCGTATTGTTTTCTTTTAAGGGTGATTTGTACCCTTTCAACATAATTATGTATTTGCTATATTGAATTAAGATATATTGATTCTTCAAACTTGATTGGACACATTGATAGTAAACTTTAATTATAGGGACCTAAAACTTTGTTATATTTATCATTTCATTAGTTAATTAATTAATTAATTAATTTTGCTTAATTTTAATGTAATATAATGTTTATTCAATGTTAATATGTATAATAACTTACAATAAATACTTTATTGGTTCAAATTTTATTGTTATAGAATACCATTTTCAAAATTTTTTTAATTGTCTGTTATTATATTAATAAGTAAAACATAAGTCATCACAAAATTAGTGATCCTTTTACTTGCCAATATATACAAACTATACCTAGAAGTTATAATCTAAAGTTATCTGTAAATTGCAAGTTTGTTTAAGGAAAACCACTGTAAGAGTGGGATTACTTAATATACATATAATTGTATAGAAAAAAAAAATACCTACTTTTTTAAATAGTAGGTAAACAGAGAAGTCTCTGGCCAATTCCTTCTTCTCAGTGTTACCATTACGAACTTGATGACTAAATGAAAATAAATATTTTGTGAACTTTTATTAGATATTTGAAACTTTGAGGATCATCAACATGAAATCAACGTAGCCACAAAAGGAAACATTGAAAATGAAATATAAACCACTTAAAGGAAATGTGCAGCCACAGCTAACGTTGGTTTATGCTTCAGATAAGGCTTGCAAAGGCAAATGTATTCAGATGCACATCTTTATAGTATTTCTGGCTGGGATCGTAAAATATAACAGTTAACTCACTTAAACGATCAGAGTGCGAATGTCATTATACATTTTATTTTTTAAAATTTTAAGGCAATTAGACAATATTTAAGGCAACTTTCTTCGAATCTTTTAGACGGCCACGACACTCTTCGTCTTTCGTCACCCTATAAAAAATAAACGAATTCATTTAATAATATTGTTATAATTAATTTAAAGCATGCATTAAGTTAAGTAAATGATGATTATTGTTCTGGATATCATGAATTGTAGGTATAGGTAAGTCTTTGAAACTAAATATCTAAGTAAGAGTCCATGCTTTCCCCCATCAAAATGTTGATGCCGCATTTATCAAGTAATCATCCCTAATGAGTTTCTGTCGAACAGACAACTAACTGTCCCGTCTGTAAAACTCCACGTCTAACATGGAAAATTCAATAAAAAGCTAAAAGCCAATCTTATCTCCGCAAGAGGAAATTAAGAAACAGCGCCGGGCATCTGACACGGTCGTTCTACCGAGATCTGTGGCAAGGGATGTACCAATGACTACAAAACTAAAAATTTTACTATGGAATTTATCGATAAAACTATTTCATCGCATTTGTATGAATACATTTACTAATATTATATTTCATAAATTTTGGGTTTCTATAAAGATTTTAATAAAATATATCTTTTATAAAATAAATAGGTATTAATTAATTATTTATAGTATTGTAGTTGTTGGCGTGGCCGTGGTTATAATAATTTGTAGAAAATCTAGCAATACATTTTTTATTAGAAATGAGATTTTCTTATTAGGCAAATTTTCCTTATTATTTGATTTACTTTAATAAGAAAAATTATATAAATTTGTCTGATCTGATAACAACATGTATTTTTTATCAGATTAGTTATTATGTTATTTATTTAGATTTTGTATAGTTTATTGGATTTTTTATTGTCGTTTGCTAATGAGATATTGGAGGTCATGCAAAAGTCAATCTATTGACTCAACTGACGAAATCGATTTAAATATTAATTGCGAAGCATGAATGTATCGACATATACGATACACGCTTGCGTACATCACTAAACATTTTTTAAGATAGAGTGTTGAATGCGACAGCGACACGACATCTGGTTTCGGCGTCGAACCGCTGAAATAATTCCAGTGTGACGCCGCCACCACAACGCCGAGGGAGGAGCGGAAACGCAGCCTTATCTCTCGCGGAATACCCGCTTGTTCCATTTTTAAACAACTCACTTCTTTATTTGTATTTATTCCACAGCCCCCCGCCCGACCCCGCTCTCACCTCCTTCCGCGCCGAGTTACCACATGAATAGAGACGCCTACTTAATGGGACTTTCAGTTCCTAAGTCATCACGTTCTTTTAACAATATACTCACCGAAGATAAGTAAGAAGGTCGGCGGTGTGGATAATAAACGAAGAAAATATATCTGTTTTCTCAGAGGAATGTCGAAAGAGAATCTTGATGGTAAGTCATAAATACCCATCAAGTTTGTTCAAAGTTTTCTTTTATTTGACTTACACGTATTAACACATACATAATTTAAGTCTTGTACTAACTGTAGGTAAATTCATTAAAGTATGTAATAATAAAATATTATTTTTAAAACTCAGTTAACAGACATACTACAAAATAATATAGATTCTGTTATCTTTGGTCCCATATAGCTCCTTTCTGTAATCAGCTAATTAAATGTTATACTCGTACATGTGTTGCATAAATAAAGTACTAATATCCAATATGCTATCTGGTTTTCTTATAAAGAAAACATAAACAAGTTTGATAATATTAAAAATATCTTAAGCAATCTTAACACCGATATAACAGATAATGGCGACATTATTCAGCGGCAGAGCGCTAGTATTCGTCTTCGGGGTACAGTTTATCCTTTATCAGGGGCACAATGCGTTACCAGTAACAATATCGTTACAGCGGCTATTCAACATTTTTATTATTGCGTTACTATTGTCTTATGGCGCGACCGACTCAGATAACGCGCGACAGTTACAGACTCGCCCATCGTCGAACAATCCATTGTTGGAGTATCGGAAGTATCGGAAGTAACATTTTTGAAGTAATTAATGTGGCTGGACATACTGCTTTCAAGTGGTGATGTGCATACGATGCATCATGATGGGCCTGACGGTGGCCCTTGAAAGGTCGGAAGCAATTTGCTTCCACGGACCTCGCAAAGCGCCACCGCCGGACGCCCACATTATAGTGAGCGGTGTTTCCATCGGCATCGGGTCAACGTTGAAATATTTTCGATGATTTATCTATTAGTCTTTATCTTTTGTTTGAACTGTCCCTCGGGTTTCACCGTTAGAAATTATATTTGGTCAAATAAAGTTTGCACGACAGCAGTGGTAAATATAATATATTTTTGATTGTAGAGTACAGAACCTACAACCAAAAATAAAAATTAAAACAAATTTTAAACGTTGACCCAGTTTTAATCGCTAAGTAGCAATCCCGATACAAACTTGGTAATTTAATTAAAAATAATAATGCAAATAACAAAGTGGAAGGAAGCTAAATACTTATACTCTCTAATGTATATCTTACTACAAAAAACTAGGTGTCTGTTCGCTTGCTGTTTCGAGAAGACAGTGTGTCCCTTTGGTTACCCGCTACCGATATACGTTTCAGATTTATGTTGGTAATGTTTGTTGTTTCACCTTCCCCGCGAATAATGCGCCCAAAGATTTATGAATAGCTCCGTTTGTGTTTAGGTGGATGATTGGTGATGATAAAGGGATCCCGACGCTAATTTACAAGTCCAATTTCACAATTCAGTACATTTCCTTAATCTGGAACGGAACTCGTGTAGTAGTGTAGGCATTTCAATACATCACTATTTTTATTAATAACACTTTACAAACTATTTTTTTGCGTTAGGAATTTAAATTTCTTGCTTCTAATACTTGTAAAATACAAATTGGTGCATAAAATTTTAAAAAATTAACTGAAGATTTTCCTATTTGTAAGTAATGAATATACTCGTATGTTACAAAAAAATCTTTACAGACTTACATTCTATCCATTAAGGTCTAAATTTGTACTTGTCACAGCGCCCAACTACGACCGCGCTAGAATGTCCTTGGGTTACAGCCGGTAGGAGTCCTGATAACCCCGAGGCAGTTATGCAGGACTCAGCTCCCATTAGCTACCGGGCATCCTTGAGGATTTCCCAACGCTATAAAAAGGGTATTACCACACTAATCAATTGATGTCATCGTTATTGTAGCCTGCCAAATTTGACATGAATCAAATCAAAGAATGGTCAGAAATCAAAGAATTAGTCGACTTTTAGGCGAAATGGATAAGATAGACTGTAATTAGTCAAAATTATTTAAAACGACAGGTCGGTCTTAAAAATGCTTTACCTTTATCAGATGGCTGCAGTTAAGCTTCCGAGCAAACGGAAATGCATTTACCTTTACATTCGACTATATTTCCAATTATGCAAATACCACAACTCCAGGGAGTTCGCCGCGAAGATACCATTAATCATTATCTAAATTAATTTCGAACGTTTAACAAAATCTCCTCTTAGTTTCTTAGAGTCACAATAAAGAGGATCGCGGTGCGGCGGCCATAACTCATCCGTACGTAAGATTACTGATCTTTAATCCCCCTCCTGGCTTCTCTTAAAGTTAAGATTTACGAGCTGAGGAATTATATTGCGCCCCCGCGAAATAAGCCAGGACAGGAGTCAATGAAAAAAGTTTGCATGCAGGATAGTTTGTTTTGGAGATTATGGTGAAAATTTACACGCAAATTCACTTTACTAAGGAACGTAATATGAATTCACAAGTAAATAATACTTAAATATAACTTAATATACGAAAAACAAAATAATTAAACTTAACTGAGTGTCACCGCAAGAATTTTTTGTTAAATTTAGGAATCTCTCTGACTTCGCATGGGTATAAGGAGCAGAGCATTTTTAAGCTTCGTGTATTTATACATACAATATTACACGCTCAAGTCACCTATAAAACGAGGATTAAGACTATTTAATGTTAATGCAAAAACCTTAAATATCACCATTATAATTTTATCATACGTATCACCATAATTTTCTGCATTTGGTGTTAAATTTTGTTTACCTTTGTTGTATTAAAAAAGAATGTATCTAAAGAATCTTAAATAGTTATTTCTCGCATATTTAAAAAATATATATTTAATGTTATATAATTATTTAGGTAATATTTAGAATATTTATTCTGAAAATCGCAAAAGAAATTCGTTTCCTGTTTTGAATAAAAAGACAGACGAGGACTGCGACTTTGTATACATATATAATTAAAAAATGTAATTATAATAAATCTCGATAACACATAGATGGCTTCTTGTTGATCTAAATCAATTGAATTTATCTAAACAAATTAAAAATAATATAAATAAAATTCTCCAATAAAATTGGTTAAAAAAAGGTTTTGAAGACAGTTAAGATGTATCGTCATCATCATCATAAATTATCCCCCTTTAATTTTCTCTATCCAGCGTATTCCTGCCTTTATTGTGACATCTGTCCACTTTGTCTATGCTTTAGATAAAATTGTGACATCTGTTACAGGTATATGAAAATTATCTAAAAGAGTTAAGTATACTTTATGAATTCACAGTTATATACGAGTATAAATTTCCACATTGCAATTGTATCATTTCGCGTATACTCGTAATATCCACCTTAGCTAAAAGTATCCGATGCTACTTCCTCTTAGAGTTAGCTGAAGGAATATTTATGACTTCAACTTTATTTAATATCAGTTCGGTTGTGCTCGGAACATCCTGTCGGAAAACTTTTTAAGCAACGGCAACATTATTTGCTTGGTTTATGCATATGGTTTGAGATATAATCTAATCGTAATTTTCCAGAATTCTCATATCGCTTTTATTATTTGTTCTGTTATATATTTGTTCCTATATTATTTTATCTATCTAAATAGGTAACAAAGAATCCTTTTCTTTTTAGGAAGCGTCCAACTGTGTATAGCAATAGGTACGAGTATTTTAATTGTATAACTCGCTTAAAAATTATGTTATAATTAAAAGTCTAAATAAGTTTAGCGTGATCTTTAAATTTCATTAATATAATATGAAAATTAAGCATTCACAGATGGGCCAGACCAGTTTCAAACTTGGGTCTTCCGTATCAGCAGCCATTGGACTATCATTGCTTAACATAGTATACCTTTGGGTATACTATGTATAGCCGCTGCGTTATAATAATGAAACTTACATACCTATTATATTTATATATCTATTTTATAGACTAATATTTTACAGGTTTTTAACAATTATTCACAAAGGCAGTTCGAGTCCCAGTCTTTAATTTTCACTAATTCTTTAATTAAAAAGGTTGAAAGTTCGGGGGAATTGTTTGGAAGAGATCTGCCACATGCCTACCTATATAAGTATAAAAAAATCTAGAACATCCGTATAAATATTAAAATACGAATAACAAGGTGCTTAATGAAAATCGAAACAAAGGCTTTACATTATTTGATATCAATGAATAGCTATAAAATATTTTTCACTAAATCTTTTACGAGTTCCTAAGTATCCAACGCGAAGTTTCCAACAAAGGTGTAATTGAAAGATCGGGAATTTCCAAGCAGGCACATATTTCAAAGGCGCTCTCTTGCCCGGATAATATAAGAAGATAGAGGACAGAGTCGGATATAAAATATGGCGTCCTTTCATGAATCTTATTAAGATATCCGCCAAAAACAGACAGGGACAAAACTATGCTTGCCAAGCGTAAGTGCAAGCGAGACGCGCATACAGTACGGTTTACGTATATTAAAATAATGCAGACACGGTTAAAGAGGTGTGCGATTGCTCCTTGGATATTTATAGTCCCCTATGAATATGATTTTCTTTAAGTGGATATAGTTTCCTCGAGTGGTGTTTAGTGTCAAAAAGATAAGTGAGGAATTATGTCACCTTTGAAAAGCGGTTTTGAATATAGATTTTTTATTGTAATATTTTTTTTTTATTTAAAACTTAAGAAATAGTTTTTATTATGAATGTTTAAATTAGATCTCATATTCAGAAGGTGGGTCAAGACCGTGCAGTGGTGGTGGGGGGGGGGGGCTTCGCCCTCTGCAATCCGGGCGGTTGTAGGGGTCGGTGGGGTCCCCGGTCTTTGCTTGGCCGATCATATTGTCGCCGGGGAACTAGGAAGACCCACGTGCGTGTGCTCCGAGCGGGCTCCGATCATTGGAGCTCGTGGCGGAGCTTCAGTTTTTAGGCTCCAACTGTCCGTTCGAGCTTCACTGGTCACCGCTCGTTGGGCAGAGGATCCGTACTCAGCCCACGCGAGTGTTGATCAGTGACCGCCCTCCGCACACGTTCGGAAGAGTGAACACCCGGCCTCGCCACCCGGCTTAGTAACTCTTCCGCGACGGCATCACGAGGTGGAGCCCGTTCCTCGGACTGCCGCGATTGCTGTGGAAATGTCAGGTGGACGCCCACCCTTAATGCCGCAGAGATGAGTGGCCATACGAGCATAGGTTGTCCGAGAGTTTCAGGTGGAAGCGGCCTCCAACTCTGCGGTGAGTTTTGCCGCAGAGAAGAGGTCATGGAGTATTTCTTTCAGAAGTGAAGCCCCTCGCTGACTGCATGTGAAGGGAGACGTGCTGTATGTTTCGGGTACGTCTCTTCACGGCGCGGAGGTCACACTCCACGTCAGTCGGGGGGAGATGGTAGCGTGTCTTAACGTCCCCTAACCTCCGCCCTTTCCCCGACATCCCACTCCTTCACTGAAACATAGCAGCACAAATGCTGGTTATTTCACGGTGGTCTTCAGTAAGGGGGTGGTTACTACAACCAGGCAGGCTGCCCGAATAACTGAGAAACATAGTGTGCCCTGTCTCACTAACGAACATACTCGAAGAATACTTAAAATATTTTGTACATAGGTACTAGCAGAAGAGCAATTTATAATTAAGATTTTTAATAGCGTAGCGAAGGTTCGATGGCGAAGTTTATTATCGGTTCGGTAACCAACGTATCCGAAACTTATTTTGCATGTTAGCCGAGATACGACAAACATGTGCACTTGCGAAATAAACTTTCATGAGTTATGAGCTAAATGTAAATTATCAAGCAGCCTTGTATCTAAAAGGGATAAGAAATTGAGTAACATCTAAAATTATTCGTTCCAGCAATAGGTTCAGTACGATCAGAAAAAAATTTATTAAAGAGTATTCTGACGTTACTGTATTTTTCAAAGATCATCATCAGGACGCAAACAAATCCTCCGTTATCACTCAAGAATGTGAGAGTTCCCCCTTATCATTCAATTTTGTTGATATAGGGGACGATATGCAAAAATTACTCGTCACTGACTACACCGCATAAGGACAACCGTAAGTAAGCTACCGCAAGGTATTGAAATGCTAACCAAGAGATATTTATTACTTTTCGACTTATGCTCGTTTTTGAAAAAAATATTCTGGTCTTAAAGCGGCATAGGCATAGGCATAGCATTTAACTCATTCTAGCCGGAAGCATAGGTATCTGCTAAAAACCTACATAAAACCAAGTGAACAAAGTTTCACTATGTAATGAGTGAAGAACTGGAATGATCGTGTATATAAATATGGTAGTCGGTTATACTCGTACTTACTACAACGTTCTACTAATATTATAAAATGCGAAAGGTTGTGAACATGGATGGATGTATGGATTTATACCGAAAAAATGCTAGTTTTGCCGTATAGATCGTCTAAAAATACGAAAAAATTGCACGCCACTGTCACCGTGGCGGTGCCATGTCGCTGTCACAGCCACAGCGATAAAGATGTCAGCATTTTTTTTGTTTCAACACGGACGTAGCCGCTGGCACTACCTAGTAAATATAATTATAAAGTAGTAATTACTGACTTATCTGGATTTTTGCACGACAGTTTCCTGTACTTTCAAGTACCGATATTGTGGACCGTTTATCCCCGCATAAATAACATTAGCCTGTGGGAGCGATAGCGTGCGTGGGAGTGTTTTTGTAATTACCTTATAAATAATAATTCAGAGCGGCGTAGATTACGGTTACGGATGATTCACGGCGCTCGGAGCTCTAAGGTAAATGGAAGAAGGTTGCATCATATTCTCGCTATATGATCTATGCTAATAAAAGATTCTTAACTCCTAAAACGCAACAGATGTCAACTTTCTCGGTCAGCACAGTCAATGCTGAACAAAAAAAAACATGATAAATTGGTATTTTATTTATTTCTACTAGAACCACAGAAAATTAATACTCTGCCACCATGGTAGCGCTTCGTTTTCAATTGACAGCGTTTCAAAAAAATTAAAAAAGTAAAGTCTGCTAAATCATTTGTTCGTGTATGCCTCTTGGACTGATGGTCAGAAGAGGCAGACGAAGAGGCAGACGTGCAGGGACATACTACTTTCATTTACTGCCCTATCAATATGAAAGACGAACAAATCATATACCAAAATGGTACCCAGCTCCCTAGCCAAGAGTAAATGAACAAACAATATAAATATTCATAGAAACCGAACCCATAAACAGCTTCGCATACTGAAGACACCTCAAGCTCAAGGTTGCAACATTGCTATTACTTATCCTTATTGGGTAATTAGAATGAATACACATTTATCTTAAAGCTTTGTCAACATAAACGACATTATATTTTTATATACTTGCCCCCGGTTTCGCAATTTTTTCTACAAATTATATACACAAACCTTCCTCGTTTATCGGTCTTTCCATTAGTGAAAACCATATCAAAATCTGTTGGGTGATTTAGAATGAGTTAAGGTTATTTTATAATAAGCATTGATATAGATAGTTAGCTTATAAACGTAATCAAATTAATTTCCATGGAATATGGGGTAAAGGAACCCCGTCTAGCTGAAGACGAATCACACCATTATTATTGGAGCTAATAAAACACCCATTATATGTAACGTTGAATTTAACAAAACGGTTTTAAAATTTAAAAACACTGAAACATCGCTAAGAGAGCAAAAAAAACAAATTAGCTATAATGACAAAAACTCCTTAAATTAAGAAGAATATGGTTCACATTAATTAAGAGTTAATTCAGGCAATAATTAAAAACCTTATAGGCGCCGGTTGCTTACAACTCACTAAATCGTCCCCCATTTGATAGATGGCCTCACACCTATTGCGGTGGTGAAACCTTTTCAAACTCGCACCACTCAAAATCCCCTACAAAGAAAGTTGGCGTTGTGTGTGCTCTTTACTTCGACAAAGTTCCAAGAGGCAAGCGTAGATAGAGTATTAGGAAGCGTTTACACGGGCAGCACGTAGCGTAATAAATAATATAGTAATCAGAGCTATTCCTTACATCCCGCCTCTTATTAGCGAAGAACCTACATTCAACATTCGCTAATGCCTCGGCTTACTAGCACATGTGGGACGCAAAGATTCTCCCAGAATTTATTGTACATCGGCTTATGAATCATAAATAAGGTAGGGCTAATTGGAATTGGTAGCAACAATGTTTGATATGAAATCTAAACTCAAATAGATTAATTGTGAATTTAACTTAATTTATATTAACATATTAATTATTGTATAATATATAGAATATACCAGAAAATTATTTGGTTGAACTATACAGAGCTAAAAAATGTTAACATGACTATTTTATTATTCTTTGTTTAAAAATTAGGTCTGAGTCTGAGCGTCTCTGAATAGTTTTTGTTTTCATGCGTGGATTAGAAATAATTGATTAAAAAAAAAAGTTAAAATACCTGCGTGTAATAGAAGACTAAAACAATATTTGAAATGATAGCATTTTGGCTAATTTCAGCAAATTCAGCAAATAAAGGAAAATTCCAGCAAGAAAAGAATGGCATATCAACCCAAGGTCGTGAAGAATATCAAAAGTAAGTTAGTATAATATATAGTATAATTAATGTATGCAAAAACATATACACCTACATAATATGTGTGTGTGTCTATATATTGTTTTTGGTTATAAAAGCGGCATCCGATAAAGGCTCGAAGCACACACATACTTCGATAATGCCGGGAAATTATGAAGTTTTAACAAGTTCCCCAAATAAATCTCCTTCGTGCGCGGTTATCGCGACTCGTGGAGCAGAGCTCGAGGTTTGACACGCGCTCTTGCCATATATTACCTAGTGGCATTTTACATTATAATTAAAATTTTAAAAAATATTTTGTCTCATTCCTATTAAGATTTTTAAACGTTTTGAAATCTCCTGATCTCTCTAATCCTAATAAGGATAACTTAGCGTGAAAACTCGAAGCTTTTTTTTTTACTTTTTTTTATTATTAATTTGATTCTATTAAAAAATAAATCCGAAAAAATATACGAATATTATTATTTCGTATATTCGAATTAATTAAATAATGTAAACAAAAATAATACTGAGCAATAAAACCTTTGTTGTTTTTATTATAACCATTGTGTTTATGTTAAATATCCAATAGGGACGTTTGTGTGTTAACATTTTACTTTTGTACCTGAGTTATGGATGTTTTGTATTTATAATATGTATGTATTTACAAAAAAAAAAAACTATATCAAGTGTCTGATATCCATAATACAAGCATTAGTTGCTTACTGTGGAACTAGATGGTGCTGTGTAGAATGTGTGAAGATATTAATTTATTTATCCTTACATATTATAAAACAAAGTCCTCCGCCGCGTCTGTCTGTCTGTCTGTTCGCGATAAACTCGAATTCTGTTTTCACCAATGGAAGGTTTTAGTATATAATTTTCAACGCGGGCGAAGTCGTGGGTACCAGCTAGTTATCAATAAAGTTACATAAAAGCTGCAGAAAGAAGTTCGCATAGATAGAATTATTAATAATTATATAAAATTAAGATATTATGTGCAATACATATTTGTGACAGCCCTGAATACTCTTCACCTACCGCAAATGTATAAGTGGTAAGGTAAAGAATGGAAAGTAAAGTTAACGCAATAAATTAATTGGCGACTAAAGTTGCGAGTAAGGAGCGTGGATCCAGCCAAGTTTAGACTATTAATTTGGGTCTTAAAGGAGGAGCGCCGACAAATAACCGACGCGCGGATGTGTGTGTACCCACATACTAAGTGTGTGCGTACATGTTCGATGAAAATGACACAAATATAAACTTAATTGTTAAAAGAAAACACTCATCATTATGTTACCATATACTTAGATGTGCAGTGGACTGAAAAATAGGTCTCATAAATGTAGTCTAAGATCCGAATAGGACGCCGACCTTCACCCATCTGTTTAATGGATAAAAAGTATTTTATATCAAATTTAATACACATATTTTATATCAAATTTTTATATAAATGTATTTTATATCAAACTAGCTGTCCCGCTCCCGGCTTCGCCCGGGGTGCATTTTTTTCCGTAAAAACCTTCCCTGGTTATCCCTCTATCCATTGGTGAAAACCGCATGAAAATCGGTGCAGTAGTTTTTGAATTTATCGCGAACAGACACACAGACGCGGCGGAGGACTTTGTTTTATAATATGTATGTAAGGATTTAATGTTGTATAAATTTAATAAGCCTTATAGAAGCGTTTAAAAAAGCCTTAAAAAGCGTTTAAAGTCGCGACAACAGATTATTCGCAGACAGGTGCAGGCTGTCACTGTGTTCAATATGAATCTTTATTTTAACGTAAGTTTTATTTATTAAACAGGCAAGTGTTAGTATCGACTTTATATCTGCCTACTCAGTAGTTATGACGTGGAAAAAATAGTCAACCTAACTTAGCTACCTCGTATTACGAAATACGAGCAAAATAATTCACCCCGTTCTGTCAAGTGATTACCATAAATAAGGGGCCACAAATATTTTCCACCCCCTGTGTATTGAAACTACTGATTGATACGACATTAATAGCACAAGTTTTCGTGCGTAAAGCGACTAATTTTGTCGAATTTTGCGTGCTTCGACAAATAAATTTCGCGAAGTGATTACAGCGGATCACAATTTAGCGATACCTATATAATAAATGTTTTCAATTATTTTACCCATCTACGTCGAAAATTTTCGCTTATTTATTACTTAACATTAAAAATGAATTATACACCTTTTTTATAGTAAAGTGTGTAGCTTTTTTTTTTTTTCATTTTAATGTTATAAAACTCGATGAATTACAGTGACAATATGAATAAGCAAAAAAATATGAACGAAAGATAGTAGGTTGGTAAAATGAATTTGTCGACAGTCGGTAATATCAGTTTTAATATGGAATCATCTTGCACCACTGAGTTATTCTGATTTCATGTACGGATCACAACAAGGAAAGCTTCTAGGTATGCATAAAAAGACTAGCGGCTAGACATACTATAGAAGGTAACTCACAAGAAAGAAATAAAATTATTAGTTGCAAGAGTAACATTGGAGACCACTTTGTAGGAAGACCTACAAAGTGGTCTTCATGTCACACAACAAATATACATACCTTTTCAATTTATTTGAAAAAGAGGCAGACAGGCAGCAATCCATAGTTCATCGCCCCAACCAACACTAGGGAAATGCAAGTGCATTGGCGACCCTGGTTGGGTTAAAACTGGACAAGGTGAAAAAGGAAATACTTTTTAACATCTTTTACTCGCGCCCAGAAAGACAACAGCACATATGCTAATTTTTACTATGCGTGTGTGTTCAGTCAAAAAATGGATACACTCGACATAAGTTCTGTCAATTTTCTTCTTAAAGAAAAATCTTTATTAAATAAATTTCACTAAACAACATCATAATAATGGAAATCTGAATAGAGTACTTAACTGAATAGAGTAATCTTACTACAGAAAGTTAGTATTTAAATAATAGTTAAATACAAATTCAATTTGATAAAATTGTAAGTAAATCTAATAAAAATAAAACAGTTAGCCACGTGCTAAGGTGGGCGGATCTATGCGCAGCTCATCCCCCACCTGTTGGTTATCCCGGCTGATCCGCCCCGTTCGGATATGCGGGCGGATATAGGCTATATAATGCGGATATTTGTCCGCCACGCCCGGAGCCCCGGATACCGCCCAGCTGTAACATAAAGAATTTATTACACTATTCGTTCCGTTCAGATTTCCATTCGTTTCTTATTTTACATTTAAAGCGTTTTTGACAATAGTTGTAAGAATTGTTGCTGTTTCATATTACTTGATTTAAAAAATGTAAAGACGACTGTTTATTTCTGTTTTTTTTTTTTAATATAACTTATAATATTTTTAAAATTTTAAAACATTACTTAAACTTACTTAAAATATTTGCACACCCTCAAAGTGTAGAATGTAGCGAGATTTGTCTATAGTAAAACCATTGTAACCTATATTCAGCGAATAAATGATTATTATTATTATTATTAATACTAAGAGCCAAGAGATCCGCTTAGGGACTGATCTAGTAAATAGGCATACTATCGCGTTGTCCACGCATTATGACAAGGTATTATGAGTAGGCGAAAGTTATTTGGTAAAGTGTACAATTTACAATAGACGAAGTTTTAATTTTAATATATATATTTTTATTAATTTTATCAATATTAGGTAATTATAATTCAATGAAAAGAGAGAATAATAAATCTCCAAACATAGCGTTAGTCTTAACAAACCTACACTTAACAAGTAGCTAGGTTCACCAATATCCCTTAATTGCCAAATATCGTCTCTCAAAAGGGATCCAACTTCACTAAACCGTTAAAAGGATCCGTTCATGCTTCTAAGTGCAGGATCGGGGGTTCGATTCCCTGTTCCGTAATTCGATTCCTGTGCCAATTAGCAGTTTAGTTGTCGTCGGTACGATTTCACCTTCGTCTTAAAGGTAAGACGGAGTCGTACCGGCCATTTAGACCCTTTGTGAGAGTTGGAGGGTTGTGTTATTGGATAAGGGTTAGTTCGTCATGAAATTAGATCAATTAACATGTAATTTAAAGATGTACACTATACCTGTAATTAATTCTAACCCCATGACTTATTTATTGGTAGTTTATAAAAAGAAAACATGAAATAACTTCATTTACTCAGTGTTGTGTTTCATTGGATTATTAGAGATGCTGAGCGAATTACTATACTTTATAAATATTATTATAAAGTACCTATTTACATTTTATTATAAGTAATATAATAATAAAATGTAAATATACTAGGAATAAATAATACAATACAAAAAGTGAACACGATTGTGACGTTAACACATATTAAAACATAATCCAAAGTTGTATGTGAAACTTTATATATCATTGTGTCAATGTTAGTAAGAATGACATAAGTTTTTAAACTTTCTAATATTATTTATAAGATATGTTTTGAATGAAAATATGTTTAATTACTTCGAGGACTCTCGTTTATTTTAGAGTAGTTCCTAACATAACTATGAAAACAACATGCATTAACTGTAGTAAAGGATCACGTATTGAAATTAAGTTTAGGTTGGAGTGGCGACCTAAACTTGGTAGCAAGTTCGATACCAGCAACTCTGCGGGCAAGATGCTATGGGAGCACTTTACTGGACGATAGTTCAAATTAGCAGCAAAGGGCCTGTTTCACAACAAATTTAACATTGGTTTAACATTTAACATATTAACATTAGTTAATATTAACATGGTTATATTTATTAACATTGTTAAATATTCATATTTAAAATTGGTGTAAATACAAATATTATTATTTTTCGTTACTAAAAGAAAGGTTAAAGAAGAACATTACTAAAAGAAATAAAAGACAAAACTGCATGGTCTATGGTCCTACTATGGACGACAGCGCACTTGCAGTACCTGTGACGGTGTTATAGGCGACGGCAACTAGCATCAAATACACCGTCATCAGCCTATCTGTTCAGCCTAATAATGATTATTTATACAATAAAGACAACAGGAAGTTAACGTGCATTGCTTATTTTAATTGCATAGATTATATTTTTAATAATCGTGTTTAGTTTAAGATGGTTTGTTATTCCAATTACAAACAAACAATAACATTTATTCGATTTTTATATTTTCTAATATTATTTCACAATATGCAATACATTTTACATTTAAACGAATAAATTGAACATTTACACCTTCATTAAGGAAAGTTGTGGAACTGGCCCATCCACTTGGTCATCGTACGCCAACCGTCTTTAGAAGCATTACCGAGAAATGCACTAATGCCCCTACTATACCGTGGAAAACTGTTAAGGGGCTGGTTAGAGGCTTTCTAAGACACTGATATAATTAGTGTATTGTGTCTCTTATGTCCCTGGCGTACTAGCAAACTTATACATGCAGTCCTTGACACAAAATTTATCACCAAAATCAACCTTATTTCACATAGTAATAAAGCTTCAACTTTTCGAAATTAATGATATTGTAAAGATTTCATTTTCGTAGCCAAATTTGCGCAAGTAACTGGCCGCATGCAAGGGGTCATTATCATCCAGAAAGCGGTATATATGCTTCCAAATTTGAAAATTCATGATTTAATAATAATTCAATATGGGCGAGGTCTTAGTTCATTAGATGCGATGACCGTTTTCTGACCAGTGTGGTCTAGGATCGTCTTTGAAATTGTCGTAGGTAATATTACTGCCAATTTACACTGCTTCTACCGCTACCGTGTTAAGTAAATATGGCTTGTCTCTAGAGATAATGGACAGATAAAACAGTAAATAACACACATAAAATTATTGATAAATGTTATTTTTATAGAATTTTATTTGATCATTGATAACTATTATATTATTCTCATGATACAAGTATTTTTATACTTAATAGGAGGCCCCCTTGTACCTACCTAGGCTTAAATATATAAATAAATTATTTTGTATTTTTGTATTTTGTATTATAATCTTCCAATTAATTTAAATGAGAAGTGAAGATTTCCAATAAAGTATTATACATCATTAATGAAGTGCTTTAGTGGAGCTATCTAGTGAGTATTTGAAATGTTAAAGAAAATGTGTAATGTTACGATTTACGATGTAGGTACCTAGATTAAAAATTTCTTCTACCTACGAAACCTCTTCTAAAAATAATTCCAAAAGTTGTTGGTTATGGAATTATAACGAAGGATCTTTGATTCGATTTGTCAAAATAAACCGTGACAATATTAGGCCTATAACGAAATGACCTTAGTATCAAATATACACAGTATATTTAATTTTATTCCCATAGTTTTTAATTTTGTAATTCAGTTGCAAGATCCTACTTTTAACATATTATTATGCTAGGGGTGACCTAAAATCCTTATTATAGGTGATTATAGCACCAGTAAATTAGGTGTTAAAAGTAAAAACAATATTATTGATTATTCTTAAGAAAATATTCCTATAAAGCATAATATTTTATATACTATAAGCCATGAGTAAATAGACACCAGAGGTCCAACATTTTATGTAATAATGGAATAAATGCAAATAGCCTAAGTTATTTTGTAATCATTGGCATGGCGAGGCCCATTTACAACCGTCGTATAGCCTGGCGAATAAATATGGATCTCTTACGCCTCCTAATTGCCTGCAGATGGACCGTCGCCAATTACAGACGATATTTACCACTGAGTACCACTGATAACCATTTTATATTGGTTCAGTTAAGACGTTCGTGCATTAAAGCGCAAATGTAGCTAAACATTTTTATACATAAAACACAGTTACATATTCTATTATTTATTTTATTACTCTTCACTTTGAGAATTGATGTTGATTTTGATAAACAAATAGTGAAATGAAATTTATAAGTAAAGATCTCTAAACACATTAGCCTTATGTACGAAATGTAGTTTGAAACACACAGATTTCGTGTTATACGCACGCATACTCGACTTGCACGTGCATTTATCTATTATTTGAACTTCGGTTGTTTGACTGAAAATCATCCAATTTACTGGAAAAATGAAAAAGTCAAAAACTTTATGTAGCCAGTTAGAAAATATAGTCAGATAATATAATATACCAATATACTACAAAAACCGAAACATTACACTTGTTCCTTGGAAACCATAATACCTTACCTAATACTAGTATAATACTAATACCTTGGTAGGAGCAGGTATACAAGAGAACTAAGATCACTTGTCACGTGATCACATACTCTATATTAATGCTTGTGGCAAATATTATTTAGTTAGACTGTTGCACGATTGATGATAGATACAAAATACAAATACAAATTTTGACTTGATCGGTACAAATTTTGTTGGACGTCTGTATATGTCGTGTGTATCGTAGCGGTAATGTGCTCTGTAGTTTATGTCTGCCGCGATAGTCACCGCGACAGAGGTTATTCGTTGCGCTAATGTGGCTTGCATCTAGTTTGCATTGCGCATTGGGGACTACTACACAAATGTACTGCTAGATTTCAGTTACGTAACGTTTAAATGAGACTGTGAACGATGTCTGTATTTCTTAGAATTTCTTTGGAAAAAATATTTTATTTCACATTATTGTCTGTCCACCATATCTTTTACTAAAAGAAATATAGATAGATATTGATAGGATTGATATAAAAAAGCATTACGAACCTTGAGATTGACTTGAAAATTTAAAGAAAATCTTTAAAAAATGCGACGTATTTCGTCTACTATTACTACTAAATTACTAGCAATATATTACTAAACGACTTACTTAACTATTTAGAGATCATCATCTTTTAGAGTTAAAGTCACAAAATTTTTAAAATTTCTCTTTTTCGCCGTCAATTTTAAAAATACACGGCAGTTATTCAGTTTTATTTAAAAAAAATCAATTACAATAAGGTAATTTGATTATTGAGTCGTTAAAAATTGAATTACAGAAGCTCTCTCAAAGCTCGGGAGAAAATAAACAATTTTTTGGGTTACTCAAACGAATTTCAATATTCGCAATTCTCGTAACATTTTACACTTGTAAAGATAGACGTAATTCGTGTAGAGCGCATCTGGAAAACTCGCAACAAAAATGAGATGGGAGGAAACTCTGGGGGAGAATGGAGAGGGGGTGTGTGGGATGAGGAAGAGGGGATGTTCTGAGTCTCACACTATTTTCATTCGGTGTAGTGCCACATTTAATTTTGCTGAAATTCTAACGTAGCTTTGCAAAAATGTCAACTTTATTCCGCCTCAGCCGGCGTCTTCGTTTCACTCGGATGCCTCGCTTCTTCATTTTCTGGAATGTTGCACAGTTTCGAGACGGGCTTTGAGAAACTATAACTTTATGAAAACTTACCGTAGCTCTGAAGTAAGACATGGCTTCTAGCGAAAATTTATCAAAGTGTATTTAATTTTACTTCGGCACGACTTCTTTCTTAGCTTTGAGAACGGACTCGAGCCGAACCTACACGAAGTTTTGCGAGAATTACAAATGCACCTAGTTACGTTTCTCGGTTATGTTATGTCTGTTCAATATTTATTTTTTAAAAAGGACAACCATGTTTGTTGTTCAGTAAAATTGTCTTTACAATTTGCTAATATGGAAAGAAAGGAAGAGAGGAAAACGACACATTTTTCAGCATAAAAGATCACAAAACTGTGAAAGTAAATGACTTGTTTATCAACACTAATAAGTTTTTTACAGTTACTAAACCAAATGTTTTATGAATTTTAAGATATTTGTTATTAGCTATTCAATAGATATTATTGTTAACAAAATAAAAGTAAAGTAAGTATACTCATACGATATTATATGTATCTACTTAGGCTGCTGAAACAAAGTATTTAAAACTGTCTCCTACCTTTAAAATAGTCTACTAATGATCGACTCAACCGTAGTTGTAGTTCAACCATATTGACAACTTATAGGACAATAAGATAAGCCGATTGTCGTCAATACTCTTGCAAATAAATCTTATAACCCATCTGAAATTTATATTGAGAGTCGATCAGCAGAGTATAGGTAGAGAAAAATCAACCCTCCGGGGAAGGAGGGTCTAAGAGGCCACCGACGCCGATAGCACTCATCGTACGAATAAGCCTGTTTCCCGACGACGTTTGATTCTTATACCATCAATACTTGATCTGCAGTGCGGTTATATTGTTTTCGATATTTTTATATAAAAAAAGAATTATGCTAACGAAATGACAAAGTTAGTTTTCGTATTTCGGCTAGAGTAACATATAAATACTAAAACCTAGGACTTAGTATGTTACAGTACATTATTTCGTTATAAAGTTGCAAGGGAGACGATACTATATTGTGAGCCTGCTATTATCACGAATATTTTCGTGCGAGAAAACTGCAAGACTGTGTGTACACTAGTGAAGTAATTATTCAGAGTTTTATCGACATACTTTGTCGACAAAGTCTCTTCTCTAAAATAAAAGGATTTGACGTTTGAGGCCAAGTAAGTACTTACAAGTACAATGGCGGATTGAAACGAAGACAAAGACGCAGCCCGAATACTTCTTCGATAATAGCAAATATTGAACCGATATTTAAATAGGTATCTAGTTTTGTTTGATAGCAGTCCGTATGCCAGCCCTTTGTGGGGCTTACCTTTATGCCGAAGGCTTACAATATTAGTAAATGTATTTAACAATTGTTATTTTAATGATGATATAACAAAAATAAACACACAAAATTAGTCTGTAGTAATGCAGTATTAGAGACAAAGTTAGCTTTGCAAATGAATGGTGAAGGATGGCTTTTAGTTTGATTATAATTAAAAAATTGTAACTACTTAATAAAAATAATTATTTAATTAATATTATACAACTCCCATATTTAGAGTTTACATATTATTACTAATAACAATATTTTAGCATTATTTTTTACCTGGTTAATTAAATTACTTTTTTTTGAATAAAATGTCATACCATTACATTCACGAAAAAATGTTAAATATTTTGTGAAATAAGCGGAAAATAGAATGTGGGACGAGGGATAAAGAAGTCAATAGAGCAAATTGCGTATCTCGAAGAGGTCAGAAGGCTTAACATATCAACAATTACGTATGAAGGGGCAAATCCTAAGTGAGCACAAATAAAATACGGCGCTCCTTACATATCATATTTTCTTGATCCCGAAGTATTACGTTGGGGGAGGGTCACTTCGCTGGACATCGTAATTCTCATATTTGCTATTTTGTAATACAATATCTTTATTATTAGCGAATTATCTAGATCTATTTAATAAGTATAACCTTACATCGAATTTATAATGTACCTAACTTATTGAGGTGCCACGTAATTGGAAATAATTATGTGTTATAAACTACCGTCCCGCCCCTTGGCTTCATACAGATCCAATTTTTTCCTATATAACATATAAAGCTTTCTCGTTCATCGATCTTACGGGAACTTGTGGAGAACTGGGTTCCAATTCTCCACAGGTCCCTGGTTTTTTTTTAATTTTTTTTTTAAATTGGTACAAACACAATAGTAAATTGCTTATATTTTTTTTTTGTGTGTGTATTTGAATTGTACAAAATCTTTTTTTTTAAATAAAACTCTGTTGTTGCCCAGAAAGGACTTTTATTCCTTTTTTTTCTACATTTTTATTATTATCTGCCTGTCCGCGTCATCCCGCGGAAAAGGTGTAACACATTAGTGAAAACCGAATCAAAATTTATTGGGTGGTTTAGAAGTTAGCGGAATAACACACAGAGGCGAACAGCGATTTTAAGTTATAAATGTTAAGTTAAAGTTATACTTAAGTGTAAGTTTAAGTTTTTTTTATTTTTTATTTTTTATTAAATCAAATCAGCGCTTGACCACAATCTAATCTTTTGTGAGGTGCAGATGCGACCGAAGGTGGACCACGCTTACCTAGTAAGTTCCCATTAACCCTGTACTTTTGAAGTAGAATACATATAGAGGCGGTTACATTTTCAAGTTTGGATTCACTGTAATTATATGGATTAAATTTGGTTCTTTTTAAATTTTCACTCAGAAGAATGAAGAAATTTATCATGATTGCAGAAGTTTACGCGTGATTGAATGACAAATGTCCAAACTTTTAAATATTTTATATTTGTAGAAGATTATATTTGTAAAATTTTAAGATAACTTATTATTAATTTACCCAATTATTTAGATTTCCCGTAAATGCCTTTCTGGCATTTTTGTTTGATTCTATATATCCGCCCATCTGCTATCAAAGAGTACTGAATTGCTTTGGGCACAAAGCCCGCAGAGAACCAGAAAACTTTTAGAAGCTGGTGGTGGTTGGATAAGTGGATGGCAGAGGTACCGTGACCGACTCTATCTATCTATATATCGATTGCTGTTACCACTATTTCTTTAATAACTAGATATCTATTTGCAATAAATAAATAGATCGTTTGCAGGCAACGACTCGTATATCTGCTAAATGGACGTCACAATCCCAAATCTTTAACAAAATAGCTCCCCGGAACACACTAAGTCTAAGTAAGTGGCGTTCGGCGGTCGAAGATTTGCTGGACCGTCTCTAATGGGCATTATCCTTATTTATTGAACTTGCTGCTGAGAAGACTCTTCCTTGCTATACAAATTTAAAGTTTTAACTTCAGTAGAGCTAAAGCAATGTGCCATATCAAACAAATGATTAAAACTATACTGAACATAATATTTTAATTCGTCGGGATTTATTAAAAGAAAATTTTAAAAATTTATTACTTTTTTTATTTCGAAAAGACTAATAAATGTAAATTTTAATTCAAGATAATTATTTAGGTAATTAAAACATTAAAGTAGCTTCCTGTTTATCCTCCGTTCCATATGTGAAAACCGAATTAAAAACGGTCTACCCATTCTCGAGTATTTGAAGCGTACACAAACCAACTTAACATTTTTATATATAAAATATAATATAATTTATTATTTTCAAGTAAATATATGTATATTTATTTTTCAAGGCTTCAGGCTGTTGAACATTAAATATTCATAAGCCAAAAAAGGGAGTACATTATTTTTTTTAAACAGAACCATCTCTAATCATGGCTGCTTATCGCCTATCTTTCAGGGGTTGTCAACAGGTTTTTAGTAGAGTAACGTGTTCAGACAACCGTGACGAGTTGAACGAGTAACTTTTCGACGGTGCTCGACACCTGGCTCTAATCTTTTAGCACTTAGGATTTATGGGGAAGACATATTGATGAGTGCACTGAAGCTAACACTGTTATTAAAGGGTCAGTTCAGTTTTCGTTTACGATTTTCTTAGCACTTGTTTAATGAATTGCGCTAAATTATATGAATTAACCATATATAGAAAGAAGTATTACTATGTCGCTATTATAATCATTTACCAATATTATAATCATTTACCATTTATGTTAACAGGAGCACCCATTAGAAAAATAAAAAATAAATAAAAAATAATAAAATAAATGAAATTAAATAATTTTCAGTCATCTGAAAAACGTAGTAAAAATTATATGCGCACACAAAGTTTTTACCCTTTCAAAGATTTTTTTATGTGGTTTATAAATTTTATAAACGACTTGACTTACCTACTTTAAAATTATATTTTTAATCAGGATTAGATTCGGTTTTGACGCTCTGTATCATATCTGAATATAATTAATAAACAAATTAAGGAATCGCAGGATATAGGCAATTAGTGCCTCAGTACGAAATGTGCTCTTCGCAAAATAAATGTTCACCGTATAACATGTTACATGGAGCAGAGTAACCATCATGTAAGTTGTATCATTATGACATCACACTCTATATTTTTACTCTCGACGCCCGAAGGGTGTTTTAAGTTTGACATGTGTGTCTATGTATGTAAGAATGGGTGTATTTATGTGTCTGTCTATGGAATCATAACTCCCATATGGATGGAGTGATTTTGATTCGGTTTTTTTTTTGTTTGAAAGTAGACGTTATCGGACACCCAACTCCTGAGCAACTTACAGCAAATATAGCGTGTTTGGGTTCAATAGAAAGTTATTATTTTAATTATAACTTGTTATCATTATGACATTGGTAACATTCGTCGATTACCACCTGTGTTTTAAATCGTATTATTTGTTCTAATATAGCCAGTACATGATAGTTCGTTTTAAACAAGTAAAAGTGTTTCTTGGGTTTGACGATAAACCGATAACTAATCAGAGATAAGGAACACCGATAGCATTGCTTCTATACAGGATAGATAATATTTTGTCGAACAAAATCAAAAAACACGACCTGATTTCGCTGTGTCCAAAAATGCTATTTCGTTTATACAATCGATATCCCCAAATTAATTTTAGATAAGGTTTTTTCGACTGTTTCGTTTATAATACGATAAAGTAAAAATATGATTAGATAAAAAACTTCATCATAGAAATCTATAATATACAATAAAAAGGTGAAGTTTGTATGTTTGTTTGTCGGTAGAAGCCCGCGATTTCGTGCACGTTGACAAATAAAAAATATACAGCAATGTAACGCCTGACATTTGCATTGCTATTACATATTTGCCAGGCGTTCGTTTTTAAAATTTTAAAAGATCCTACGGGAACAGTACTCTTTTCTGGATGAAAAGTTAACAGACAAACAGAGTTACTTTCACATTTATAATATTAGTATGGATAATAATTCTCTGATAAATTATCCCTACACTATCGCTTAATCAGACTCCGTAGCTCTTTTACATCCACTGCTTTTAGTAAGTTAAATTCTCTAAAAATCCTTATGTACCTAATAAAAAACAATATTAACAATTTCACTGCTAATCAAATAGCAAGAAAAAGGGATTAAAATAAATAAATGAAAATATAAAAATATACACCCTGTATTTAGAGAGACAGCTCATAGCTTGAAGCGCGCCCATATCGTTGGACAATGCTATCTTCTTCATTGCCAAATTAGACATCAAGAATAATGTACTCTCACATGTGAACGTGAAAAAGTGTTGTAAAAATCAGTGAAAATTTTCATTCGTTATGGTGAATTTTTCAGGATAATTAACAGTAACATGTAACAAGGTTGGCACTTCAAATGGAAACCGGTGAGTTTTCTAATCCAAAAATTTCATTCTTTTTTTTTTTATATAAATTGTAGTAGGTACAACTAAAGATCTCTTTAACATCTTTAATATCCTTTACTGAAGAAACACGACATGGCTTTCGATTTATACAATTTAAATTTACAATTTAAAAAAAAAACTAATTTTACCGCTCAATCTAAAATATAATTACAAAAGAATTGAATGAGAACTGCACGCCTTGAAAAGGTTTTGAAATAATAATAGACTTTGTATTATAAAAACAGAATTAAACTAGGTAACAAGCGCAGTCAGGTAACTAGACAGATAGATATCTAAGGTTTTGCTCTTGGTTTATATGATTTACAGGTGTAATGGTAAAATGTTTGATTTCCCAATATTTTGAGATATACGAAGATAGTTTTACCAAACTCTCTGACATTCACTTGTACTCTATATTTTGATAAGTGACTAAGATAAGTCTTTATAGTTTAAGATGGATACTTTTCCATTTTTACTTATTTTATCCTTCAAATTCTATCTGTATCTGTATAGGTGTCTAAATATTCAGTTGTATCTTAGGTCCCACTACTCGGTAGTGGGTACGTAAAAAGTACGTGATAAAACAAAAATCATATTCGGAGACTTTAGTAAAGTTCTCCCAATTTTTTATAGACGGAGCGGACGCCTTTACGTAGAGTGACCCAGCAGTAAGACGTAATCATATTAAAGTCGAATTCGTGTTCATAAAATATATATATCTGAATAATACTTATAACCGAAAACATTACAGTAAAATTAATAATATTACAATTAAATTCTAGATGTTCTGCTATTGGCGTTTTGGTTATGGGCGCTGCCAGGATCAGTTCTAACCGGCGTCGTAAGAGATCTACAAAATCAGAACACCCAATCGTGTCACAGCTACGTACTTGATGGACTACTATACATTGACTGTTCTGACCGCGGATTAACTGATGAATTACCCGAAGATTTGGATTATTCGGTAAGAATACAACACCTACACTTTTATAAAATAAATTTATATAAAAATGGACCCGTCATAGCTTTACCGACACAGTCACCAATACCAGTCACAAGACGATGTGCCCATAGTCACCATAACATAAATATATACCAATAGTACAATCAGTATTTCTTCGTGTTTTGTAATGTGTTATAGAAAAAATTTCGGACAGTTCACAATTTAACTTCAAGTCATTTTATAGATTTATTTTTTACGAAAAAATACATTTGACTAAAATCTGCAGAGGTATCGATTAGTTTTGTGACATAAGAAAGATATTACCTACTTAGGAATAGGTTAGGAATTAAGAAAGTTCAGAATACTTAGAGAAGATATTTTTCTACTAGAATGATGATATTTCTTTTTTATTTTTCAGGCACAAGTGCTAATATTATCCAACAACAACTTCGAATCGTTCCCACAACTCGAACAGTTCACTCAATTAAAGGTATTAGATTTATCTGGAAATGGTTTAAGTCAATCTCTACCAAGTTACACACAAAACTGGAATTTGGTCACGCTTAATTTATCAAACAACAATTATGATTCGTGGATAAAAACTGGGTATAGTTTCAAAATAGAAAGATTAGATCTGTCAAAGAACAAAATCAATAATATAGATGAAGACGCGTTTAATGAAATGCCACTTCTATATTTCTTAGATTTGTCTGAGAACAGACTGTATGAATTGCCGTCGAGAATTTTCGCTCAATCTTACAAATTGGACAAGCTCGTTTTATCCAGAAATTATTTCTCCGACGTACCCAGTTTCCAATCACCCTCTTTGAGGAGTTTACATATGAGCAACTGTCAAATAGTCAAGTTAAATGTCGACTCGCTCGGCGGAATGAATACGTTATTGGAAATCGATCTGTCTATAAACCAGATTGAAAGTATTCCAGACAATTTCGCCTCGAATACTCTACAAGAATTGGATTTGAGTTACAACGAAATTACCTCGCTCACAGACCTCACCTTCTCTTCACTACCTCACTTAGCGGTATTGGATTTGAGAGGGAACGAGTTCAGAGAAGTATGGTCTACTTCAAAGTTCGCCTCAAACCCGTTTTTGAGGGAAGTTCATGTGAAGGGAAACCGATGGAGTTGCGAGGGATTCAGTGTTAATCTACTTCTTACTTATGAATTTTTAACCAAAGAGCCACCGAAGGTCGTTGAAGCCGCTTCATTAATGTGTTACTCGCCAACAAATGTGACACAAATGACTTGGCAACAGGCTTATATAAGGACGTGGCATCCAGACGAGGCTAGTACGGAGATGACGATGCTTATGCCTGTTTTAATTGGAGTCATTATTGGAATTTTGGTTACCTCTTTGGTTTGTCGAGCGATTGTTGCCGTGAACAGATCTAGTGACCCTCCACCGCGAACTGGGGAGACTACGGTCTTGAATCTCAATGGTACAGTTCCCCAACCTCGTATTGAGTCAGTAATTATGAGGGTGCCGCTGACTGAAGACTTGCCCCCGACATATGATGAGGCGTTGCTGATGCCTCGTTTGAATTCATCTTTCCATTCTTTACCAGACTTTGTCGATGAGGAGGTAGAACCGTCTCAATGGCATCGCAGGTCGAGGTCTATAGGCGACCTGACTGAAGCCAGACCGCAAGCTGGCTGTAGACGGTCCGTCAGAAGAACAGTAGAAATAAGAATAGAATAAATGTGTACATTATAATAATACTATACTATTAATTATGTTAGTTTTTAGATTATTCGTATTAAGTCAGTAAATTTTATTGTCAAGTTCAAATTTATTTATTACTAGAATATGCCCGCGACTTCGTCCGCGTCCGATCGCTACCAAACTTCACAGGAACACCTGCTGGACTAATCTGAAAATTGTCTGAAAGTTTCATCAAAATCGGATAAGCGGTTTTGGAGAGTATAGGAGACATATGGAGACATACATACACACATCGCCTTTTATATATATAATAAAAAGAAGAAGAAAAATAAAATGACTTTTTAAACTTAAGAAATTAAATGTTAAACATAATACTCACGTCTTTTTTTTTTCGTAGTGTACAACTTTCGGAATATTATTTATTAAGAGCAAATGATATAATACTTTTATTTTTAAAACATCTAAAAATATACTTTTCTATATAGAAATACTTACTTTTATATGTAAAGAAGAAAGGTACATATATAAAATTAGGATCGAAATTCTTAATTCTTCAACCCCAACCCCGCAACAATAACGAGAAATGCAATGAAACGTACCTATCAGCGCCATCTGTAGGTGAAAATTTAATTTACCGCTCTTTATACATACGAACTGGTTCTTTTCATAGATACTAGATGGCTGCAAAAGAAATTCCTTTTTGTTCTAAGAGATGGCGTTAAGCATTTAAAATTTTACCTCTATTAAAAGTTCTATTTAAAGTATTTAAATGTATATTTTTGTAAAAATGCTAGTCTGATTAATTGTTTAATTTTTCATTTTAAATTTCCTAAGGTATAATAAAATAATAATAACAATATTCTTGACACGGCGCTTAGCCTTAGGAGATTCCTCAGAGACCTAACCACCGGGAGCTTGTGTTTTGCCCCGCTACTATAGATATATCTAATTTATAATATTTATTGTTTTTATGTATATTTAAAAAAAATTGAATTAAGGATGAGAGTAAATTAATGACAACAATATTCTTCATTAAATTCACTACAATCCCATGGGTAATAATGCGGAACTAGAATGTCCTGGCGACCTATTTTCAATATGGTATCTACTTACAACAAAACATAACTTTTCAGAACGATTCAGAAATCCCTAGCGTATAATACCAACGACGATTATAATTTGCCACGCCTTATCGTTATCAGATAAGATTGTCTTATCTCTTTGAATTTGGTTCATACTTGGTTCATACAATGTAATCGTTTACACTAACACACACGTATCTTCCAACAACAGTGCAATAGCTACACTTACCAAAACCTATAGCTAATATTTTTCTTTACATATACGTATTATTAACAAAAAGTACTTAGTAGTATATTTTGTATTGTGAATGCAAGACGTGAGAAAATTGTGTTGTGTCAGTTTTATAAAATTATAAATATGGCCATACCTTTAACAAAATGGTAAGTTGAAATTACCTATATGCAATCTAACAATAAAACTTAATAAATTAACTATTATAAGTATAGTAAATTTAGTAATAAGAGCAATGAGTAGGTTACTAATATCTTACTTGTTATTAATTACTTATCTATTAATCACTCGTCTAGGTTATATGTTATTTTTTTTTGCATAGTTTAGTTTGATGATGACGATGATTGTCACTGAAATAGAGTTTCTCTAGATGAATTGTGTAAAAATATATATGTAGTCCATTATATTTACAAAATGACAATATGACTAAATTTTGTTTATAATATAAACCCTTTATCATTGATCATAAACTTTAATAACTTATGATATAAACCGGCGGATCAGTAAGTTGAAGTGGCAGTGAACAGGACACAAGTACGGAAAGCTAACGGCCGCTGGAGCCGGAAGGTTCTGGAGTGGAGACCACGAACCGGAAAGTGCAACGTAGGTCGTTTACCCACAAGGTGGACTAATAAGGGCCGTGGGTCCACATTGGATCCTGACTGCTTCTGACCGGTCCTATTGGAAAATTATGGGGAAGACCTATATCCAACAATGGACGCCCTACAGCTGATAATGATGATGATGATGATAATTTCATGAAAAGGCCTATACCTATACCTAATTGGTCAAGAGGCATTATGACGGAACACTTGATTTTAGGGGCATTGCTAGAGTACTCTAGCAACACCAGATGGCAACGAGAAATGTACATATTCCGGCATGTCACCTCACGCACCAAAACACTAGTTTCAATAATTAAATAAAAATAGGATATATACACTCTTCTATTGAATAATTATCTTCTGAAAGAGGCTGTATGTGAGCGCCGCCACACATTTTGTCAAGTTTAAACACTGCGTAACGTTGACTAAAGTGATTCATCATATTAGATAAACATTATTCATATAAAAAATTTACTCTGTTTTGTTTGCTTTAAATATGTGTAATATCGTATACTTTTTTAGAATTCTATTAGGGTTTACAATTAATTGTTATGTTTTCTTCCACCATATTTGATTTGAAACAGCTAAGGTATTTTTAGAGATAAAATACGGATAAAAAAACTACTTTTAGAAAACGTTGTTGATATAATATAATTACAAATATAAGTATCTACTGATTTTGTAAAGTTTTTTTTTTATACATATGGCTGCAGTTCCAATATTTTTTTAAAACTATTTGTGAATTACCTAAGTACACGAAGACATGAAAAAAAGATACGATTAATCTTATAATCATAAATTAAAATATAGGTTATTCGCTTAAAATATTTTGATGTTGATTAATAATTAATATTGCAACCTTTTTTTTGACAATAATTGTGCATCCGTTTTAGCTGACGTATTCAATCAAGCACAGGCGTACTAATTTAATCATTGTATAAATAAAAATAAAACAAATATAATCACGTAAACACGTACACTGCTACGAATTATTGAATAAAATTGCATATCTTTATGAGTCACTGCAATTAATCACGTAACGCTTGTACACTCGCCTTCTGTTTAAGCACGTCATTTTTTTTGCAATGTAATTCGTTGTTAACTCTACAGACGGTTTTGAATGTTTTAAACCTAAACATAAAACTTATCTTACTTAGAAGATTTTTTTTACTCATTTTCGATTAAAGGTTGTGTGTTATTTGATATATTTTTATGATATAGTGCGGCAGTTGGACGCACTAATATATATATAATAAAATAATGCTTTTCTCTTGTAGTAGGTAATGCCTAGGTATATATATAGGTTATAGGTACATTTGCTTTCGCTGGTAATACTCCATTCTCGGTTTAATTCAGAGACTCTGATTGTAAATGTTATTAGGGCTTTTATAGTCAATTGCAATATTGAAGTTACTCCAAATGTGCATTCATGGTTCATAGGCGTTTATTTGTGTGTTTGCCATAAACAAGTGCAATTTTTACGAGATTTAAGTTTAGTAACCTAGATAGGTACACCTCTGTATAGTGTTTTCAATCCTACATTAAAAATAGATCAAGATTGTTTATTATTTTCGGCTGTTAGGAGATTAACTCAGACAAACAAAAACAAGCCCAGACAATCATAACAATTATTGTAGTCGTACCTAAATAACAACATGAGCTAGAAAAGTTTTTTATTAAATCGCCAGACCCTTTACGTCTATTTAATAAATAGTTATCCTATATAATTTCAATCAAAAACATCTTAATTGGTTACCCTTATTGTGTGAACAGTAATTTCGAAGAGAGCAGCTCTTATTGCTTATTATCAAAGCGATAAGAAAGATAAAAATGTTGTATATACTCAATGGCTTCACTTACCCACTTGGTTTTTATGTCACAGTTTCTTTCAATATTACTATCGTAAGTTCACCATTTGTCGTATTTAATTTATGGTAAACTATCTGGTGCCCGTGACTGTCAGCGTTGAAAACTAAAAAATATGTAAGCAATATAACGCTTGATCTCTTGTTGCCATATCACTTGGGCTAGGCGTTAGTTTTTTATTTTATTTTAGATGATCCCTTGGGAACAGTATTTTTTTATAGATGGAAGGTACTATGTCCTTTCTTGTATCCCTGACAACGTGTATGCAATTTTATGAAGATCAGTTGAGTAGTTAATTCGGATTCTCTACTAATAGTACGTGACAGGAAACTTGAATATTAGTCACTCAATAAGTTGTGCAGGTGTACAATGTCTTCTTATCTATTGCCTGCGATTTCGTCTGGGAGTTTCTAGGTTTATAGAAAAAAAAAATAGGAAAAAAAATACTAAATGAAGTTTCCCAAATGATGTGTTTGGAATAATCAACAATAAAAATAAAACATGTAATATATTTGATGATTTTCCGAAAATAAGTTAATTGATGTAGGTAAGAATTGATTGTCAGAAATGTTTAAATAACAATGTATTTGTTTCTTTGTAATCTCACTTTAAAATTGAATGTCCAATAAAGTAAATATATTACATATCTAATAAGAGGTAATAATGATATTATTATGTTTTGTTTCCAGAGCGTTATGAAAAAAATGCGCAATGTTCATCTTACAGGCAACGAATCTGTTGGCTTTGGTCGTAGTGATAAGAGCAGAAATTCTGAATTTCGACGACATCCATTCAGGCGATCTTTGCATAACATGTTCATGTAGCCCTGATAAGACGAGCGTAGATTGCTCAAGAAGAGGTCTCACAGATGTACCATATGGATACAGTGACCAGGTAAAATAGACATAAGTAACATTCGCTTTTTTTTTATAACAGTAGGCAAATTAAGGGTGCACTTCAAGGTAAGTGGAGTCTTCGCCAAACAACTATTGACCTCTGAAGGTGGTTCCGGCGTTAGTTCGCGTAAGTACAGTCAAACGCGAATTTCCGCTGATTGGCTAATATATCTGTATTCAGCTATTGCACTTGCGATAGCTGCAACTTGCGACAACTTCAGAGGTCAATAGTTGTTTGGCGCGAACTCTACTTAATGGTACCCCATAGGACTAACCACTGCTGACTAAAATAAAGGGTAGTTAAATTGACCTTGCACAAAAATTTCACCGTAGGCTCAAGAGAGCCTTCAGCAAGAAGTTGGTTGTTTTTTTAAAAATCTTGGATATTTTTTATTGCAGGTTCTGAAGCTGAATATCTCGAACAATGAAATATCAACATTCCCAAAAGACTTAAAACATTTCTCAAACTTGGTATCTCTTGACCTCAGCGGTAATCAAATGAATTCATTGCCATCAGATGCTCTCAGTAATCTTACTTCACTAGAATTTTTAAATTTATCCCGAAATAAATTTGAAATGTGGCTACTGTTGAATCCAAATGATGTCCTATTACCAGCAGTTAAGTTGAAACTATTAGATTTGTCTTACAATAACTTCCAAAATATGGAATTTTTAGCGAATCAAGAACTTCTCGTTAGTTCATCGTTAGAAACTTTGATATTGGATCATTGCCAAATAACTGCAATCAATGGGAGATCTCCATTAAATGGGCTCAGGTATATTAAGACTTTGAAATTAAATAACAATCCATTACAAAGAATACAAAATTTGATGTCACCAACGTTAAGGAGTTTATATGTAAGCAATTGTCTGCTTAGAACTATAAATCATAACGATTTTTCTATTTTACCTTCCCTGATATATTTAAAAATGTCTTATAATAATCACCTTCAGTCTTTCTCTGTTATTGGAAATAATACAATTATTTCCAGTTCTTTAAGATATTTAGATGTATCATATTGTAATATAATGCAAGCGAGTCTTCAAGGGTTTCCAAATCTTAAAAAAGCAGTTATGAATCATAACTTGTTAAGATCACTAGGAAGTGATGAGTTTATGCACAGTTCTCAATTAAACTATTTAGATTTGTCCTACAATAACATAGGATCCATAAAAAGGGACACATTTAGAGGACTTTCATTATTAGAATACTTAGATTTGTCATGGAATGAATTAGCTTATATTCCTGAAGACACTTTACTTGAAATGCCATCGCTCACACAGTTTATTATTTCACGCAATTACCTCACTAGAGTTGGGCATTTAAACTCATTATCTATAAGGATTTTAGACATGAGTTCTTGTGAAATTAACACAATTGGAAAGGATTCGTTAGAAGGATTACAGTCACTTTTGGATCTAAATTTATCCCATAATCTGTTATCATACATACCAGACAGTATATCCTCTAATACTCTTCAATTTTTAAATCTAAACTACAACAGGTTAAGCTCAGTTAACAATTACACATTTTTCATGTTGCCTCGTTTGACTGATCTCAAAGTTATTGGTAATCGATTCACTTCAATTTGGAATAGAGGATATTTTCAGTCTAATCCATTTTTAGAAAATTTAGATCTCGGCGACAATATGTGGCGTTGTGATTGCGCCGAAGGAAACATGTTCGACTTCTATGAATTTATTACTTTAGAGCCAAGTAAAAAAGAGGAGTCTTACAATCTAATATGTAACAGCCCAAGTGATGTGATTGGTCAAACTTGGTTAGAAGCTTGTTACTTTACGTGGAACCCCAATCAAAAGGCTAGTAACCCCGATAACCTCATTTGGTTTATTGTAGTTATGATTGTAGGCCTAGCGTTCTGTTTTATATTAGTGAACGCTGTGAGAAAGTCGTTGAAACGACGTTTAGAGGCATTACACGCCGAGAGAGTAAGACAAGTAGAAGAAGCAAGAGACAGATTGAGACAGCTGAGGATACGTCACGAGCAAGAAGCATTGTGTAACACGCCGGACCCGCGTGATTTAATCGCCCCACCTTCTTACGATGAAGCTCTCTCTATGCCAAAATTAAATACCTCATCTCTTTCATTGTGTGAGGCTGGAACTGGTAAAAGTAGACGGAAGAGGGGAAGAAGAAAAACAAAGTCTAGTGGGGATTTACTAGAAGAAACCGAAAGAAATGGTGATGCTCGTGTTGTTGACGATTTAGAACTTGTTGAAACAAGTAACGAAAACCGACAAAGCCGTCGTCAACGAGTGAGGAGGTATGGGAGTCATGATATCGCAGAATTAGATCATTCGCCGGGTGCAAGACGCAGGCGTATGTCAGAGTTAGATCCAAACGAAGTCACAAGTATTACAGTAGAAGTCGAAGCAGATATGGAGAGACCGCTTCGTCCTAGAAATAGATTGAATGACGACGAACCAAGAGAGAGTGATTTTTAATTGAGATTTGTAATAAAAAATATTTGCATTTAAGATTTAATTAGATTACGATTTAATTTAATTTATATACACATGAGACAAAATTTGTATTGTATCTACCTACTTCATATTATATCTTGTTATTATTAACTTAAAATTATTATAAAATACAAAATTTGTAAATAAAATATATAATTTATACATGAATCAATTTTTATTTCTTGTTAAAGTATGTAGAACAGATGTTTGAAATTTTTTAAGGTAAATTTCTACAGGCAGGTTGACGGTCCATTTGGAAATGGGAGCCAAGTGGAGAGGCAACACAAGCCACGCCATAGGTGTAGCTGTGCTGTAGCATATTATTTGCTTTCGAACTTAATAGGATAACGGATTATAA
This sequence comes from Synanthedon myopaeformis, assembly GCA_944738685.1. Classification (NCBI taxonomy): domain Eukaryota; kingdom Metazoa; phylum Arthropoda; class Insecta; order Lepidoptera; family Sesiidae; genus Synanthedon; species Synanthedon myopaeformis. The sequence continues at coordinate 9,442,620 of OX122914.1, read as the reverse complement.
AGCTTTACACAAGGAAAGTGGTCTCTTACTCACTCGCCAAAACTTTACATAAAATTGCTAACATTTTCTAATTATATATCAGCATACTATAATCAGCCCCTCATATGCGCCATCTAGCAGTTGTAAGTAAAAGCTTTAAATGTTCTGATTTAATTTTAATTTGACAGTTACCCAATAGATGGCGCTTAACTAATTTTACTTAAACTAGTAGTTCCGTTCAAAATCACTTGTTTTAAAATTATTTATTTAACTCAGGTAATTAGAGTTAATTTACTTCGAGTAGTAACAAGCTGATTATGATTATGATATAAATTAGGTAGATAATTACAAAGAGTAGAATATTAGCTAATATCTTACAATATTAGCTAATATTCTAGCTATATAGCTAGAGAAGTGTACCACGAACGCGTTCTATACAATAGTAAATTTGCAAATTCTGGACATTATTTAGTTGATAAGGTTTAACAAAGGACATCATCCATTTTGGGCTAATTTTTTTTTTTTGGCAACCAGCGATATTTTACATATTATTATTTAGTATAACGATCCAAACTTTTTCACTATGGCGCCAAGCGTTCTAAGCGTTCTATAAGCGTTTTGTCTGAGATGATATTTTGCTTTAAATATTTAACAATATAATAAAGATGTAAGTATTTATTACAATCCCATATAATTCTCCAAATGTCACAAAAATGTTAACTTTTTACATAAATTATAATCTTTAGAACTTTGTTGTGATATTGAAATTTTTTTTAAATATTGTGTTCTATTATAATATCTTTGATATTGTTGGCCGGCACTTTTAAAATTAACCCAAAAATGTATGGGAAAATGTATGCTGAGTCAAATACTTTAATTTCAAACTAACACCATACCATATAAGTCATACAAAAAGCGACATAACTAATTTATCATAATTACTTAATAGGTATAAGCCAATAAAATAATTGCTTTACAGAACCATCTTTACATATACAAGCCCCAGCCCAATGATACTCTTCTCTTAACAATGCTTTTGCTGTCTAGCAAAAGTGTTTAAGTATTGTCTTGCAATGTAAGGGGAACGGTTAGGACTAAGGGTGTAAGTCTCGGAAAAATAAAATCATTTAACGTTTTTTATATCATGTATTTCATATAATCATTTTTAATATTTGCTTATTAAAATATTAATGTTCGATTCCTGATTTGTTCCAGTCTACCTTTTACATTATTTTGTTTACCTATAAGCTATTTACTGACGTTAACACAAACCGAATAAAAATTCTAAAAGCAAATGACGCAGCTTATATTAGAAGCCATATAACTTAGAGAATAAAGTCAAGTAGTGGGTATAAAACATGACAAATATACACAAATAAATTTGAAATAATTACACATACAATTAGAAAATAGCATGGACTGCTTACAAAATATGGTATCACATTCTTATATAACTAAACTTAACTGTTACTTACAAGGAACATAACGCTTAGCATGAACGTGAAGAAATAAATCTCTTTTATAGAATAATGAGAAAATTGTATTACTGACGATTCAAAGAAACATTCGTTGTTTGCTCGATAGATGCAATATGAATCTATCTTCAGAATAGCAAATAAGTACACAACCATTGACAAATTGTAAACAGCATCAAACTGCACCAAAACAAATCATGCGAAAGTAAAACAAAAAACACAGTTATCTCATACATAATATGTACAAACATGCTAATTATATATTATGTGAAAATTTGCTCGAGTGACATAAACTAAACGATATTTATAACTATCATGAACATGGCAACATTTCTTAACACGTATAAAAATAGCTCTTACTTATTGCGCATTATACTTTCATAAATATTAAAACCACTAGTAATGTTAAAAATAAAGGCACTGTCGACTACAAACACACTTTGGCAGCAATGTCTCTAGACCTAATACACATTTGCATCTAACCATTTGAGTCCTACAATTGAATTCCCCTCACATTAATTCACACAATAATTTAATCACAGAATTTTGCCAATAGGAGTGTTTGTTGATTGACACTGATTAAACACAAGGTGTTTTAGTCCGTTTGACTGGGGACGTGTTTCAAGTGGTCGATTTAAGATTGTTTCCATCCGACGGGGTTATTATTATGTCACCAGCGTTTGACCTACTCCTGGTAACGAGTACCGGAGTCTTAGGTTTAGGAGTTTCCGTCATTTTAATCCGAACTCTGCCCATATCGGGGGATGAATAAACTGGTACGTATTCTCGGGAAGGTGATAGGAAGTCCGAGTCTGTATTCTGGTCCCCGTTTATTAAAGGTTGAGATATATCAAGATCAGCATTACCATTTAATCTAGAAGAATCTTCATCATTTGGCACAAAAATATCTATGCTTGACAATGAGTGTGTATCCTTTCGCGATTCGGCAGATTCCGGAACTGAGTCGAATGAAGTTTCTAAGTGTTGTGTGCGATTTGGATCAACTAAATTGTTGTCTTTAGAGCTATTTTTGTTTTGATTTGTGTCTCTTGGGCTGTCATTTCTAATTCCGTTATTGTCACCATGTTTAAGGCCATTATTAAGATCTCCGTTTTCAGTTTTCTTTTGATGGGACTCGTGGGTCGGAACTAGTTCATATTTTCCATTTACCTTCCTTTCTGTTGGTGGTTCCAAAACTGCGGGTTTACCTAATAACGATTTATTCATATCAACCATTTCTTTCGACGCTTTTTCTACATCTCTCTTTTGTTGTCGCATTAGTCTCCTGTCTCTTCTTTTCCTCATTTGACCTTTGACAATGGCAAAGGCTATTAATCCCACTAACAATATTACTATTATTGCAATACAAACGTAAGTACCAGTTTTGTGTGGCGCAGGTTTATCGTTTGTAGAAGATTGTTCTGGAATTCGTATTGGTTCAGAAACAGTCGTATCTCGGGCCAACTGAGAAGTTGCTGTTTTTTCTGTTGAACTGGGTACTTCAGGTTTGCTGTGCCAGTCGGGTCCACCCTCATAAATTGTCATCGGTGGATATATAGGATATTCTGTGACAGTATCATTATTATCGTCATCGAAGATTTTTGTGGCGAGAGTTGGTTTAAATTCGTCCAAAATTATATTGGTTTTCTCGATTGGCTCCTCAATCATTATAAATCCAGAACCCTCACCAGAGCCTTCAAGAGGATCATCAGTAGTTTGAATTTCATCAGCTGATAGCGCTTCATCAGATGCAACAATGTCCGATGTTTGAGTATGATCATCGTTTTTAGCCTCTATTAGTTCAAATACAGTAGTACTTTCTATTTCTCCTGAACCTTCAATATCACTTGGTGAAGGTTTTCGACCTACTTTCATAAACTGAATACTATCATCATCATCAGCAGGAGTACCTCCTTGTATAACATTGCCATCATCTAAATCGCTTCCCGCTACTAATGCCATAGATTTTAATTCCGTTGTTTCTTTACCAATACGAACAGCGTCAAATGGCTGATCACCCATCATCATGTCAAGTGGATTAATTTCCGTTTTGGGAACTTTGCATATATCTTTCGTTTTTAATTCTAACCAAGAGCGTCCTTTGATTTTAATTGGAGTGGCACATTTAACTGCATCAATGAAAACGTTTGCTCCAAGTAAACGGTCTCGAGCCAAAATGTTCTCGCACGAGCAATCGAGTGGATTGCCATCTAATTCTAAATGCTCTAGGCTTATTAAATGACCAATATCAGATGGCACACCGTTCAACAGATTGTTAGTTAAATCTAATGAACTAACACTTGTAGGCAAATGTGTTAATGAGAGGTTTCGTATCCTGTTGTTCGCTAAATTCAAATGCACCAATTTCTTTGCATTATGGAAAAATTTGCTGAGTTCCGTGATGCCATTTGTTGACAGATCTAAAGTAACGACTTCAGTTAACCGATCCAATTCATGAGTGAGTTTTGTAATGTTGTTATGAGAGAGATCTAGTATATTTATATTATGGTGTTTTTGACGAAGGGTGAATTTATACAATTGTGCAAGATCGCTGCATGTGGCGCGATGGAGGCCATCACGCGTGGTCGTGCAGACACAGCCATCAGGGCAGATCGCTGCGAAAGTTGACGACATAAGGAAAGATAGCACCAGAAAGTAGGCGGAGCTCCGAAGCAAAGTCATTTCGAATAGTATTCAGCACCTGAAATAAAAGACAGAAAAAACATAAGTATTTTATTTGCAAACAGTAACAATTTTAGACAAAGTTACGATCTGAGGTAAATTTGGCAGGCCACACGGCGTTTCGCAGTCATGTAGGCAGCCCGTATGGCGGCAGTAACCACCCCCTTACAGAAGACCACCGTGAAATAACAGTATACGTGTGCTGTTGTGTTTCAATGAGTGAGTAAGGGATGCCAAAGGTCATTTCTTTATCCTAATCCCTTATTCTCAATCCCACTCTGTGACGTTGCTTGTGTTCAAGTGGACCGTCAGCTTGTCTATCGACTTTAAAATAATAATAAAAAAAACATAAACAACACATAACTAATAATAGAATAATTCAAATGTATGAATAGATTTGAGTATTTCATATAGCCTTCTTCATTATTAAGAGTTCATTGTTCATTTCACATAAGAAAAGCCATCTTATATTATATTCTATCTATTTGGCAAAATATATAACGCACAAATAAACATGCAAAAACAGGCCAAATAACTGGCCACTCGTGTAGCTAAATACTCGAATTAAATTAATCCTTATATTCCTATTAGATCCGTTTGAAGTCAAGACACCGACAAGATGGTATCGTGTGCAATATATCCTAAATAAGCAAATGAATAACATCTGTATTATATCTATTTATAAGACAAATGTTTGTCAAATATACCTAATATTCAAATAAGAATCACTATGTGAAGTGCAAGCGACGTTGAAACGAATTAGTTACCCAAATGCCTAAATCTCAGCAAGACTAGACATGCAAAATGTAATCACAGAGATCTACATATCTCTAAACTACACTGTGTTAAATTGTCACTCGTCTATTCTCAGTAATAAACTAAACCGCAACATCCCTGTTGCAAACTGTCAGCTAAATATAGGGCAGAATAACATACGAGCAAACGGTCCCCTGCGGTCTATCGTTATCAACTCCACCTCCCCAATTATAGCGACTGCAGTTAACCGGCAATTTGTATCTCTACACGCTTCCTTTCATTTGTAACCACGCTTCAGATTAATAGTTTAAACTCCTTTAATCTAAACATATAAAGGTTTTGACTATTTCTATCATCATTTTTTTTTTAATCAGTTTGCCTTTTGCATAACAAGTTGAACCAATTTGTCAATGTTCTTACTGTAACCAATTCAAATCGACCGCCCAGTATAGACAATGATAAGATACAATCGAATGCTTTCCGCATACAACATAAACATAAAGTTTCTAGTCTCTTAAATAATTACCAAAATATTAGTGATTATTTAATAATAATATATTAGCGATCCATGTTTTTATGCTTGATAACAAGTTTGATAAAGGCAATAAGATCAGAGAGTTTTTAAGGGAAATAACTTCGATAGAATATAATATAAAAACGTATATATACTTCTTTATGCTATGGTAAACAGGCATTCTGGCAGTTCACTTAAATACTCGAAAGACACCAGCCAGAATGCCATCGACTCTAAAGCAACTAATCATCTGTGAGAAGGTGGTTATTGCCGCTAGTCGAGCTGCCAACTCCTTAAACTGCGGTACACGGTGTGCCCTGTCACAGCTAAAATTTATTTTGCGTGATTGATGACACCACTTTCTTAATCTAGATTTTTTACTGGGAGACACCCCATCTAATGAACTTTATGTCTATCACACTTTCATATAAGGTATATATATGCACTAAATAATATACATATAATGTACAGTAACCACATTTCAATTATAACATGTCAAAATATGAAATGTACTTTCTCCTAACTAAACCTGTTACCAAATTGATATGAATGAGAAGATACTGCCTAAATTGTAAGCATATTTAATAAAAAAAAATACATGAAGTAGCCGGTGCACTTGGCCGGTAGACGACTGGATGTGGTTCAATGTTAAAATCGCCGGAAGTAGGTAGTTATAGTTGGTTAACAGTTTGTGCGAATGTTTTGTCTACTAGGCGGCAAGCAAAAGAGTTAAATATTCGCTGGTGGTGTTCTTTGGACCCAAGTAAAACTGCGGAGTATGTACAATAATAATGTTGTATTTTTTTTAAACAAATGCCAAAAATAGTTGGCGCAGAAACAAATATTTTTGCCACAAAAAAATTAACTGGAATAAATAAACAAACCAATATGTACTTTAGTAACATTTTTTTTATGTTAAGGTCGACAGACAGGCTGACGGTCCACTTATAGCACAAGCAACGCCCCAGGTGCTGCAAATGTGCTGCCGACCATTGTAGGCTTAAAGATAAGGATAGGAAAGTGGGCTCTAGCATCCCTTCATTCTCACTCAACGAAATACAACAGCATACATGCTGTTATTTCACGGTGGTCTCCTGTAAAGGGTTATGGTTACTGCCGCCAGACTTGCTGCCCAAATGACTGCGAAACGCAGTGTGCCCTGTCACTACTTTTCAGATAGAGATCAGAGCTAACTTTGAAAATTTCATTTTCAAAGTTGACCTTGCCAGGACCCGGGACTCCTTGAGACAGAGCGTTAGGGCAAGTACCTTAACCACTCATCCAACGGAGTCGTCAATTTATTAGTTCTGTTTAGTGAAAGTTATCACAGAGTAAAATTTTTAGCAACAAATCTACATACACTTTTTACAAATAGGTCCAGTCACTACACCACATGATAGGATTCAGGAAATTAAAATAACTTCCCAAGCATCAATTTCAGGTGCAAGAATCTATATGATATTTAATAGAATATAAGTTGCCTATTTAAAGTTTACATTGATTGATTAAAAATATGTATAATTATAATAAGCATGCATGTAATTTGTATGTTTATCACATAATTTATTTTAGTAGTAGTAAGTAATAGTAACAGTAAGAATTGGCAGGGCACACTGCGGTAGTAGTAATGGCTCTCAATACTAGCACTATTGACAGTTTCACACTAAACGTGAAACATACACTAACGTGGCGCCCCTGCCCTGGTTTGCCCCCAATCCCCTTCCCCCCAGGTCGGGGCCTGCTTATTAACATATTTAAATAGCACAGTAACTTTACAGTGTGTTAGTAATCACCGTCTAAAAGAAGTGTAGCCATCTAGCAAGCAATTGAGATATTTCTAACATGGGATGTTATTTAATTCATATTTCATATAGGCACATGTGTGACATGCGGAAATTCTTTTCGTTAGGTATTATTTCCAATTTATAACAGCGAAGGGTAAATTTGTTTGAAGTCTTATTTAAATACAAAAATATATCTTTTATTTTTGACAAGTCGAAAAGAAGTTTCGCAATATTCAATGTAAACGTGAAAAAGCTTATTTGCATTGACGCAGCAATCGTGCGATATTCATTACGTGTGTAGCTGTATATAAATGATGTAATCTATAGATACTAATACTATAAAGTGTTTAAGTTTGTATGTTTGTTTGTATTTGTAGGAGATTATATATTATTATTTATATATTATATACAATATTTATTTAATATTGTATATTAAATATAATATAATATATTTATATTATATTGTATTCGAAACTACTCATTTCTTCACTATTTAAAAAAATATTTCTCGAATAGTTAGAATTTCAAGATAGGCATAGGCTTATTTCACGAGGGCAAAGCCGCGGGCACCAGCTGGTTTATAATATAATGGTTACTTTTATACATCAGGTCTTTAGAAGTTATCTCTATTTACCTCTATGTTTTTGGTCATTTAAATAAGAGGGATTTCTAGCTTGTTAACAAGACATACAAACTGTCACATAGACGTTAAGATAATATTTATTTATTGTGGTCCTACACCTAAAGGAATTTTATGTCTTAACAAAAGTTCAATGGACTACTAATATAAGTGCTACATAATTATATATTATTCTTTTCATCATCATCATTATTTCAACCGTAAGACTCTTGGACATAGGCCTCCCTCACCCGTAATTTTCCAATAGACCTACTGTGAGTTTTACTACACGTTAGCCACCAGGTGGCGCTGCTTCATTCCCATACAAATTGACGTTTACGCGTTCTACGCATCAATATAAGTACTTATATAGTATTTGGTTCGACGCGTTTGATCGAGTAAAACTCGTACTAGGCCCTCTGGTCATGTCGTGTTGGAAAATTTTAAAATGAGAACAAAAACAAACTCAACGGAGTTCTATTTTATAAATAAATTTTGATTAAAAAATCTCTGGTTGAAGTCACTTGCAGATTATTCTCATTCTTTATATTGTGACTTTTTGTGTATTAAGTTTGTGTGGAGGTAATGACAATAAAGCCTCGCACGCAAGGTTTTCACGCAACCGGTATTTTAGCCAAAATTATGTACTTAAAGACAGATAATGCCTAATACAAAGTTAATCACGCGTTTGGGGTAATGACGCATGTTACAACCTTGTCACCTTCGTAAAGATTAAATTTAATGTACTTATTTTCCTTATTATTCTACCTCTAAGATTATATTACGTGACAGTCTAAAAGAAACGTTTTATTACTTTTTTCAAGATGTGTACATGTGGAGTCTACGAATTAAAGAGATCGATTGTAATTTTGTATACCGCATATACCCAACTTATTATGCATTTCTCTTCAATTTTCTCAAGTACACTTGGTCGTGGTTAAAAGAAATAAAGAGACAATTAAAAGTTATTATTAATCCTGGTAATATTTTTTCATTTTTTAAAAATAACTTTTAAATTATAATACAGAATTTATTCACAATTATTAAAAAAAAAATATATTACCAAGTATATTACCAATCTACTTTGTACGTACTTATAGCTCTAAATTGTGATATCATATAATTTTTAGAGAATATTATAAATATGAAAGTAACTTTGTCTGTCTGTTTGTCTATCTGTCTATCTTTTACTTTGTTTAGGCTCTAACTACTCAACAGATCTCAACCCTATAACTACACACATAACTTGATATAAGGTATCTTTCATCCAGAAACAATACCGAAAAAAAAAGTACTCTAGGGATCATATAAAATTAAATATCTAACGATTGGTAAAATTAAAACAGAAATCAAGATTAAAAAATTATGGGTCATATATTTTATCAGGTGTTGTTTTGTCAGCGCGGGCGATGTCGCGGACTAATCCAAGTTTTATATAAATAAAAATTTATTTATTTATTTATTTACAACAACACACATGGTACATCATGTGAATAGCTAATTGTTTTGCTAAACGCAAGACTCTAGAACGGCTGGACCAAATCGGCATTTTTTTTTTTCAAATATTCGTCAAAGTCCAAGCAAGGTTCTTATGAAGAAAAAAAATATTGAAGAATTGCTCGGAAAAGCGTTAAAAACTACATTTTTCTTTTTCCCATTTCGACACAACGATTCATAAATATTTTGCTTTGTAAAAGATGGTAAACAAATGGTTTTAAACACATGTTACACAACGAATGTGATATTAGTAAAATTATTAGCTTTCCTGTCCCCAGCGGGCGGCGGTCCCCAATCGACATTTCAAATTGCAGCGTACAAGAAGCAAACAAGAAAATTGCTACTATTTTTAACCTCAGTTATGAATGAACTTGACTTCAGAGCAGAAGGTCGTTTAGTATAACATACGTGTATCTTTATTTTCAATCACGTACGTACGTTTGTGAAGATTTTCAATAAAATTTGCATATTTTACTCATACGTGGTTCGCATAGTTATTATGAAAAGACGCTAATGATCACCAAACTAATGACCCTTTGCCGGCTTCCCACAAGTTTGATTCAATAGAGTATTATAATATGAAATTTTAATCTGTAGTAATTGACTAAGTTAAATTAAAAGTCAGACAGTACTGAACTACAGTAGAAGTAAGATTTCTTTCTAAGTCGATTAATCTTTTACGGAATTATTTTATAAACTACTAATTAATTTTAACCTATTTAAAGGATTTAAGGTCTTGAAAACAAAAAAGATCTCCAGCTCACTAAGCTGGAAAAATTTACATTATAATATAGGGAAGAGTTACGAGCATAAAATATTGCTCAAATTTGATGGCACATTCCATTGGTCAAATTATTCAGGTTGTATTCGAAAAACGGTATCGAACGGTGGAACTAGGACGCTTCTGACCGGTTCAATTTTATCACTAAAATAATTAATCTACTTATTTTTTTGGGACAAAAAGGATTTAATTTAATCTAACTACAATCAGATCTAAGTTCAAAAATATATTTTCTATTAACTGATTTCATTATTATTTCTCGATGTTAAACAATACCTTTTCCTTTTGTCTACCTACAGTTCACGGTGAAATAAATAACAAGATAATCGTCGATACATTAAATTACTATCTTTACGCTTTCGGCGACATTTCGTAAGTAAATATCAATGCGTTACCTTGCGTTGTAAACGATGCCAGCTAGATATAAAGTAAAAAGATAGCGGAGAGTTAAGGCGCGTGAGTCATCAAGGTTGATGCAAGACGTATGCATTTACGTTGCACCAACAAAACCTGTCGACCGTGGACTTACATTAATGCCAGGGTGACATACGAATTATTTTAATTATATTATTTTCAATATGAATACAAACGAAATTCAGCATTATTGTGTATTCCGATTACGAAATGTAAAGTTTTCATTAATCAGGTATAAGTTTTGTTAACAAAGTCTTTGAAGCATTATGTGCGTAATTGACACTAATATTAATATGCAGAGTTGCACCGGTTATGAAGAGTTTAAAAATCTATGTTAATTATGCAATTTTTTGGAATAAATTAGTATAGGCATAACACAGAAAGAAAAAAGGTACTATTAAATAATTTTGCCGAATCAATGATTTTCTCAATTCTAACAATCGCATTATTGAAAACAGGTACTCTGTATCACCTTTCAGTTTGTATTTCTATCGTTGCCATAAAAATATCCAAGTCTGACGTGGCGCCGGCGCCGCGTCGGTCTCCTTTGGAATCATATAACAGAAACTGATACTGTTAAATTCTTTAAGACGCATTCTTGGTAATTATTTTACCTTTGATGTTGGTTATGGTTGCTAAAAAAAATCGCAAATTTACTAGACAAATTCAACAACATTTTATTGAAAGATATTTCTTAAATTAAATAACCCTGAACTTTCAGAACCTTTCAGAAATATATGAATAAAAACAACACACACAAAGACAAAAAGGCAAAAAAATTACAGTATAATTTGTTCATTATATTAAAAGGAAATTGTTCTTTGGTTTTCTTTTATAAATATATATAAGTTTTAAATTATGTAAGGATTTTTTGTTTGTTTTTGGTTTGAACGTTAACGAAACTATAATAATGCTAGATAGACTTCTACAAAAAAACTTATATCAGATTTATTTTCGGGAATAGTTCTAAGACTAGATTTAAAGAATGACTACCTAAAATGATCGTCGTTTGATACTTAATGTGTCAAGAAAAAAGGAACCGAAAAGAGTGAGCTGTTTGTTTGTTATGTTTTCAAGCTTTAACTTATCGACCGATCATCTTAACATTTTACATGTTAGGGATACAAATTTAGAATACTCTTATCCTGAAAAAGTCCTGTTCCCGTGGGATCATCTAGAAATCAATGCCTAATCAATATATATGAGCAATTAAGATTGAATAAATTTTAATATCAAAGGCGCGGACTAAGTCACGAGCAAAAGCTAATAGTCAGTACAGCGCTCTATAAGAACCATCTGAAGGTACTGTGCATTTCATCTAAAAAGTCACTCAGTATAATCGCTTTTCCTAAAACATTTACACTCAAAATAGGAACGCGTGTTGTAATATATACTCGTGTGTGTAAAAAAATGTGTTGAAAGCAGAATAACAAATGGTTCATAAAGTGGCGATTATTTCACCAACAACTTCTTCCCCGTTTTCCTAACCTTAACCCAATAATAATTTGAATATCTGACGCTCTTGAACCTGGCGATCTATTTAAATGAGTTACACAATCCATTAACAGGCGCGTGGGCAGAATGGTCAATAAATCTTAAGACAAATGTGGAGCAGATAAAGTGCTAAACTATCTACTTGCGCTTAAATTGCGAACATTAGCAGTAATGAATCTTGGATACACTCTGCTATAGTAGTAAACGTTTCCTGATGCTACATACATGGTTAGCATTGAAGTTTTTTTGTAGGGTAGATACAATCCTTACATTATATTATAAAACAAAGTCCTCCGCCGCGTCTAAAAAACTACTGACCAGATTTTCACTAACGGTAAAGAAATGATCCCTTGGGTAGGTTCCCAAGGAGAAAACCCTTGGGAACCTACCCAAGGGATGGTCTGAAAAAAAAAATTAACCCCACTGTTTTCAACAGTGGCGATCGTTATTCAGGCGTAATATTTTTAATTTTTCAACTCGGAAATCTAACTAATCTCAATATTTGGAAATGTCAAATGAAATTAAACATATAAAAGCGTCACAGGCCACAAGTGTAATATTATTTGTGTTTCGTTCGCGTTTTTTTTATTTCGTTCAAATTTTGTGTATTTTAGATATTATTTGCTTAGATTTCGTTTTCAGTCATTGTGTAAAGTTGTGAACAAGAAATGGAAAGTGAGTTAATTATCATTATTATGTCAAACTACGTTACTAAACGCCTCGTAGAAGCTTAGAGTAGGTTTATATATTTTTTGCACTTAACACCACCAAAAAGTTACAGAAGGCTATTGAAAAATAAAAGTACGTCTGCTGAGTTGCGTTTGAGTGAGAAAAGATATAAAATATATTTTGATATGCCTCTTCTAATCTTTTGATCTGAATAAGCAATAATAACTGTGTAGTGTTGATTATATAACTAACTGATGAAAAAAAAACCTAATTTCCTTTATTTTTAAGATTTAATATCATAAAATAAGAGCTAAAATTGTACATAATTTCAACGGTATAGCATTAGGTTTGAGCATAGGCTCTGAAGTATTTAGGAAGTATATTCAAAAATATGGAACAGTGTTAAAAACGTAGTATTTTAAAATATTTTTTTGTTTATTAGCTTTTCAAGCGATCATATAAACACAGATTAAAATCCAGTCCGTTAAATGTCAGATCGTTTACGTTAAATGCGCACGCGATCTCGCGTAATTGCAAACATTACGTCGTACGTACAAGTGATCATTAAATTTAAAATTTCGATAGAAGCTACGGTTCAATAGTATTTTATTAATGATTTATTCCTTTCCTTTCAATTTTTAAGTAGTTTCAAGTCATGATTGATTTTTTTTTTTTCAGCCGATCATCATGAAATTTTGCATACCTATACACGTTGTCAGGGATACAAGAATGGACATAAGGGTACCTTTCATTCAGATAAAAAAGTACTGTTCCCAAGGGATCATCTAAAATTAAAGAAAAAACTAACATCTGGCCAAAGTGTTATAGCAACAAGAGGTCAAGTAACAAGAGGTCAAGATTTTCAATACATTATATAAAATTTTCTTTATTTAGTATTGCTTATATATTTTTTATTTTTCAATGCTGACGAAGTCTCGTGCAATAGTTAATATTCTAGCATAAAAGAAAAGAGAAGACAATATTAATTGTGTGCACACACAACCAAAATAGTTATTAGCGTTCTTTAGAGTAATAAAACACCCACTGCATTAACCACCACACTATTGGTGTTAATTCTGACTCTTGGTTTTATGTGCGGACGGCGCTGCCTCGTAAAATCATCACTTTTGGCTAAAGGCGGCGGCCTTTTAAATGAAGAACTCACTTTCAAAATTATACCTAACTACTTATTATTTAAATTAAATTTGTGTTTTCTAAATGTAAAATTATTTATTTTAATATAGTTGATTATCCATTGTACATTAAGTAGGTACTATAAGTAAACTAAAAGTATTAAAAAAACTTTCCATACATTATGTAAAATTTTATTTATTTAGTATTGTTACTCTTTATCTGTATATTATTTGATTCTTTATTAATCTTAGTTACAATAACTCCCACTTCAAGTTCCCATCCCATACAATTAATTAACTCCCCATCCTAGTGAAAGATTTTTAGTTTTAGTGAAGATTTTTTTTTATTTCCTGTACAAATCCTGTATTCTTCCTGTAAAATATAATACAGGAATTATTAATATAAATAAATAAATCCATAATTAATTTATTATTATTAATAAATAAAATGTATGAAACTGAACACAAGTGAAAGATATACTCGTATATGTCTTTATCTCCATTTGAGAAAAACAATATTTAATATTATGGGCTACTTGATAATAATATTTATTTGATTTTTAAAAAGCAAAATAAAAGGCTAGCGGAAGTCAAACATAGTCATTAAATTATATAAATAATTAATTATGAGATGTAAACATGCCATAATGTCGTCATTGTTATGCCCCGAGCCATGACTAGGGCGTGTTTCATTTAGTTAATGAGCACTATGCGATGGTGTGGAAATTATTGTCGTAAAGACTCTGAAAATATTTGAAAACTTTCATGACTTGGTACAATTCACAAATATTCATTCATGTTTAGGAACATTTCACATTTTGTTTAAAAAGTCTGTCTTAGGTAACCTGCACCAAGCTAAAATCCTAAAGATACAGTTCAAATGGCTCAACCGCTCAAACTATTATATTTTCATGTTTCCAGCGGAATAAATGCACATTACCTGAATTTATGTTCACTCTAGTTTGTATGAAAACAGAACTGATAACATTTTTCATGGAAGTGTAACACTCACCCTGTAACAATTAGTATCATTTGCACAGAGACAACAAAGCACATTACTTTACAAACATCGTGTTCTTTAAACAGAAAACAGTCGCTAGTGTTTCCTTACATACGTGCATGAAAAGTGAGATTTCACAGAACACTGCAAGCGAAATGTAACAATTTATTTGCGGTCTCCGCTCAAGGTGAGGTCGACGTATTGTCAGTGGTCGCTGGACTATGTCCAACTGAAACAATTTTTGAAAAAACAAAAAACAAAACTAGACGGTGATAGCCCACTCGGTGAAACGCTCGACTATTTTGTACTATCTCCAAATCTATATTGTATCTACACATTAATAACAAAGTGGTCGTCCGTGCCTGTACATTAAATATTTTATCAAAGAACAATTTCCACACGTTGTACTTTTTAGAAAATAGTTTTTAGAATCTTTATCTGTTATAGTTTGTCTGTGCTTTTGTCTAAAATATAATAAAATCGGCGCCACCGTCGTCACAGCTATAAAGATGTTGGGTGTTTCTCAGGTGTTATATTTTAATCCAGGTAATAAACTATCTGTGTACCAAATTTCATCCAAATCCAAAGAAAAAATTAGTTTTAGTATAATTTAGTGTTAATGTATTTCTTTTAACTTCATACAAATTGGGGCTTGAAGAATCTTGATTGGCCTAATTGCTTTGACACGTAACCGATTGGTGATTGAAATGCGATGCACTAGTGAACAGTCTGTGACCCACTCACCCAAAAACAACAGAAGGTGTAGGTAGATGATTAAACCATTTCGCAGAAAGAAACACACTAAAGTATGAAACAATTTTTGGCACCGCTCATTCGATGTTTAACTATAGAATTAATGCGATTCTTCAGGAAAAATTATACCTAATTTCTGCATCTCAACACCTACGAGCACTGAAAATTTATTATTCATTCACAAAACCGTTCTGTGACGTCATCGCGTGCGTCAAAGTGAGACTTTTGCAAACCAAAGCGATGCAACAATGAATATCTATGTGACTTTATAAGGAGTTTGGGTGGAAAACAAGATTATGTATTTGTACTGGCGACCAATGCCGGATTAGCTACGTAGCAAAAGTAGCAATTGCTACGGGCCCCGCGCATTGGGGGCCCCCGCGTACCAGATCTCAACAACTAAATTTTCAATATTTTGAAATGAACATTTTAGAAAATACTGTTCAAATGTTTTTCTTTTATGTACTTAAAAGTTTAAATAAATTATCCTTATACTATATTAAGAAAAATTAGAACAATAAGCAAAATACGCTGTAATCCTTAACACCTTAAACTGAAGATCCTAATACAAACCAAGGGCCACTTGATAGAATTTGCTACGGGCCCCGTGCATCTTAATCCGGCACTGTTAGGAAGGAAGGCACAGGAAAAAACTTAATTAGATTTTATTGTATATATGAAAATTCCACGAAAAATTATCTAATTGCATCAAAATCCGTTGCGTGGTTTAGGAGGAGTTAGCGGCCGTACAGACAGACGTGGAAAGCGACTTTAATATATATTTACTAATGTAATGATTATACATATATTCGTAGTAGGATTAAGGATAAGGGATAGGATAGAGAACTGGCATCCCCTAGTCACACAATAGCACACAATTATGCTGTATATTTCAAAGTGATCTTCTGTAAGGAGATGGTTACTGCTGCCAGACAGGCACCTTAGTTGGGGCCAGAGACCAGGATGTGTGCGCTGCCGACTCTGACAAGAGTAAGAGACAAAGAGAGAGGACAGGAGAATGGTAACTTAAACTGTAACTTATTCTAACACTATAACTTAAATAAAGAAATAAATATACAAAGCAATTCATTTTCCTTACGAGTCTCGTGCTAAGATTCCCATCGAATTTCATAATAACATGTATCGTAGTTGTTATGACTTAACCGCATATAAAAAAAAACGTATTGCAATCACGCAATTACAAGATCTAACAGTCATCGTGATGAAAATGAAGATCCAAAATATCTCTAACATAGTTTGATTGTTTGATTCATTAAATTTGTGTAATTTTTGTGTTTAGTCTAATATTTTATTTAGCAGTTTAAAAACTCTTATGTGAATCTATTTAGGCATTTATAAAAAGCTTTTATTGGCAGATGAGGGATCTTCAGCAAGTAAACTATACCTAATAAACTCATTTTTTTCTGTGTAATACCTACGTAAAACATTGAAAAAACTATGTACGAGTAAGTAGCTGGCGTTTGTTAGTTAAAAAATAAAATTTAGGTTAATGTTCTGTGCCGTCATTATTAAGAAAACGTCAACTGAAAACTGAATTGAATATGAAGCCTGATTTCGTTTGTGATGTAACAGATGAAGTTTTTTTCACTTTCAGTAAAGCCATATTTTAAGTATATACAAGATAAGACAGTTTTAGTACTAGCTTAGATTTTTTAGGATGCCACAATTAGATACGAAGGTATTTTTATCGCGTTAATTGATATCAAATTAAAGGAAAGTTGAGCAAAAAATTCTAACTTAGTATGTGACTGTTACACGTGTTTGTCAAATAATCCTTGTGTGTGATAATCTGGCGTGATGCCAACAACGAGAGACAGAGGGACGCCTCTATTTTCTGTCACTAATAACTGCACCTGCTTCGTTGTTTTATGTTCCCTTCAAACAATGCCCATTTAATGTACACGCTGTAAATATTCTGTTAATAATACCAAAGTAATCAAAATCAAAATATTAGTAATAAAGGCAATATACCCATTACTAGTTACATTACTAGTTTCCTCACTCGTTAGGCTTTCACAGTTAAGCCACTGAAATAGATACCTAAATCTGTGAAATTTAGCATGAAGAACGCTGGAACATGCTAGCTAACTATTATGCTATCTAACTTATAACTTTTATGCTAGCTAACATAATAGCTGGAACATTATACCTTAGAGTATGTTTCAGGATTCCTTCATAATATATTTTTTTAAATATCTAAAAAATCGTAAAGAATATTATAAATGCGAAAATGAGTTTGTTTGTTTGTTCGTTACGCTTTCAGGACTTAACTACTCAACCGATCATCACGAAATTTTGCACACAGAAATCATATACAAATAAAAAAATCATCGCCTGACAAAAATAATTGAATAAATGTTTTATCAACTAAGAAGAATGGGCGCGGACGAAGTCGTGGGAAAAAACTAATAAATATTATAACACGGGACAATAGTTAGTATAAGCTTGAGTTTTTTATAATGAAAATGGAGAAACTTATTCCAAAACAGTGTTGGAAGTGTTAGGAAAATAAAATTCCGAGCAAACTTAGCCTGAGGCGCAGCTAATACCTAATTAATAAAACCAACTTAACTGAAACCAGACACCTCCATTCGTCTTGTCTATGCATATTAATTACACTTTTTGAACTAATGACTCTCCAGTAAAAAGAGTCATTCGCTGATTCTGTGTGACATGCATTTGCACATTTCAAAGGTCGTCAGCGTCAAAGGCTGACATTTCGACCTAGAACAATTGCAACCTTGCTTTTAAGTGATTGCAAAAACGTGTGGTTTTTCTTTTCATTGGACATTTTTTTGTGTAAAATTTTCTTTGCTTTACTTAGTGTCAGAACATTTAATTGTCAACTTTTGATGACCATTTTTTTATGTTTTTTAGCAAATCGACTAAACATTTTACTTTTTCTTCAATGTAAGTTGAATTTTCAATAAAAAAAACACACTGGTTACATAAAAGTAGGTATATAAAATTAAGTTGCGAATATAAAATTCGGACGCAAACATACTAGTTTTAGACAAAAAGCTATTCCATTTTTTAATAGAAATAAGACTTCGAAAACATTTAATTTTATAATAAATTATTTACTTAAACGTTGGTACTTCAAAAGCATCTCTAACGTATTATCTTATAATAATAAAGTTCATGACCTGACAACGTTACCACAAAAGTATTAAAATTGTAGTTTATTTTTAAAATTTATATAAAAAAATACATTTTTCTTCATGTACCTACCAACGTGCCATATAATGAATTTAATAATATTTAAACAAACAATAAATAACTTCAACAGGTATTCGCTACTGCAACTGAAGAAAAGACAATCGAATATCTTTAAACCCGATTCTTTTAGTTTATTTTTATTTATAATACCTACCTAATGAGACACAATAACCTTGGCACATAGTATTATCGTATGTAATTGTGCTATCGATCTATAAATGAATTCGCCTAGTTTATCACAAACAAAACTGTTATCTTGATTAATTTTACGTACCCTATTTATTATATGTAAAATATATTTTTATATTGATATATGTTTCATATATCCAGGACTTGTTTAGGAACTCGTCAAACGTTGAGTGCACGATGTATTGAACTTCTCCTAACTATTTATGACTGCAAAGGTCAGCAGAAGACGAAGCCCATTGGAATAAGATCACTTTCTTTAAATATGGGTTGAATTTCTGAGTACGAGTCGATCATAGTAAAGTTAGACTAGGAACAAGTAATACTTAGTTAGATTTCGAATATTGAGTGTGTGAATCGTCAACTAGCCATTTAAACAACTATAACAATGAAAGATGACATAAAAAGTAGGTCTAATAGTGAGAGAAGTCTAATAGTGTGTGCAATTTAGTCTTAATAATCTGCAGAGGGCTAGTGTTAATAATAGCACATACCATAAAGATATAATATAAAGATACACAATACTTACAATTTCAAATTGTATAAAATTATAATATAAATAATTATTACAAAACCACCTATTATATATATGTATGCATTTTTATATTTTTACAATGATAGAATATCTACTAATAAAATAAGCGCACTTATTTATATAAATTATACGCACGAAACTCTAAAAAGCAATTATTAAATTTATAATTTACCTATTATATCGGTGAGATCCAACAAACAGTTTTTTTGTCGTATGGCGCTACACTACACACATCGTATGCCAAAATTTAATAGTCAACACTTTTT
Source organism: Synanthedon myopaeformis (assembly GCA_944738685.1). Taxonomy (NCBI): domain Eukaryota; kingdom Metazoa; phylum Arthropoda; class Insecta; order Lepidoptera; family Sesiidae; genus Synanthedon; species Synanthedon myopaeformis. The sequence continues at coordinate 9,422,843 of OX122914.1, read as the reverse complement.
GCACGTTTAGGAAAAAAACAAACTGGCATTGAGACTGAAGTAACTTCGCTTATATTTAGTTAGTGAAAAAAATTTGGTGAATAAATGTCATTCGTCAATTGTTTTCGAGGTATACAATCTGACGTTTGCGGAGACGTCAAAAGAGCGAGTACTTCACCACAACGTTAATATTTGCTTGGTAACTTGACATGACGTTGTCGTCGCCATAATTTAACTGGATTCTAATGACGTAACATGAATATTTACACTTAATAAAATGTGTTGCGGTTTTTTCGGCAACGGGATCCAAAAACCACATAAAAAGTCAATGCATACGGTTTAAATTTCTTAGAATTGATTTATGTTGCAAATACTATACAACCTAGCTCATTAAATCAGCAAACAACTAAGAATAAGCTTGTTATGATCTATGTATCATTTTAATATGTAAGGTACGCTAAAACTATTGCTTGTTTTGTTACTAATTGCTACCATAATATTGTATAAATTTTCTTTATATAATTAATGCTTGATTTATTTATTTTATATACTAGCAACCCACTCCTGGGGCTTTTTTATTTCAGGAAAACTTAATTAAGTTTTATTATAAATATAAAAATTAAGTGAAAAACTATCTATCTGTTGCGTGTTTTAAGAGAGTTAGCGGCCATATAGACAGACGCGAAAAGCGACTCCAAATAATACTATGTGAAAATATCCCAGTCCTTTTATAATATTTGAAATATTGAATGAAAGCAAAATAGATCAACTTAATTTACTACTATATATTACATTTAATTACATTCAACATATTATTGGCAGTCAATAAAATTTAATAATTATCTGAAAAAACCAGAAAATATAAAAAACAAATGTCTATAGTCCTTATTGAAAATTAGGACTCGCGAATAACCTTGAATAAACACTTTAAGAACACTTAAGTATAACAAGTATGGAAGTACGAGTATGACAAAGACACATTTTAAACCTTAAAAAATTAATTAAGTATGGTTAAATATAAATTGTGTATTGCAAAGATATCACCGTACGATTGAACTCAAAAATTAACCTTACAACCGATAATGCTATTTATACTTACATTATCTTTTTAATTGATATATAAATTGGTTTTACGTAACACTAAAAAATCACAACACATCACGAGAAAATAACACACCAATTTTTATTCTGAAATACTCTTTTTAAAGTAACACCATCTCATCTTGTTTAACTTTTAGTATAAACTACTCAGAACCAATTATATATGAACATTCTCTCAACATTTTATACGAATATTGTTAAAGGCAGTGGGATTTGTTAACAACGTTATCTTTATAAGATAAGATTTGTTAATCTTCTTACTATCACGCATTTACTTGTAGTGGACATCCTGTTACAAAAAAACATGTGTGAATGGAATTCAAAAAAATACTTGCAACATTATATGGAATAGCGATAAATATGGTTGTCCTATGAGTCGATGCAATCAAAGTGTTATCATTATCAGTTTCATTTCAAGTACATAATATTGCTGGGCGAGCGACTGACGTAAAATCCGAATTCTGATAAGACTCCCGATATCCTAATATTTATTTAGCCGCTGACATAGAGGTTTATTTCCCGCTCAACCACCTTGCAACTATGAACCTTGCTCTCACGAAGAGTGGATTGTAAGTGGCAAAGGAAAGCATGAGAAAACCTGCATATCCAAGATCATTAGCAAACTTCAAAGACATGTAAAATGTTGCTGATCATGATGATGCAAACAGTTCTTTTTTGAGGATATTTGTATTGAAATTTAAGAGACAGAGTTGCAGGGCTGAACGGTATTGAAACCTGTGTCTACCATGTCGAGGAGTTCTGATGTATATGCCTTAGACAGTTCCTTCATTCTTGACATGAAATGCATATACAATTATACCGACAACAATTTCCACTAATGCTCATTCATCGATAGGTGGTTTTGTTAACATAAATACCGCTGAGGTATAGAATAACACGAGCGGTTTTATTTTTCAATATTACTCCAATAATGAATGGGAAAACGAAAGTCTATTCAGAACCTAACGTTTCTATATTTTGTTACAACTACTTTGAAATTGCAGTCGGTTGAATAGATCGAAATACGAAACAACTTCACAATCTAGTCTTTTTAGAGATCAACATAACAAAATTGAGAATTTTCCAACTGTCCGTCCTAAGTCTTGCTCAGAGTCGGGTGCTTTCTTTTATTTGAAAAAAAAAAATTAAATTAAAAAATTTAAAAGCCAGCTTTTCGACATTAGAATAAGTTTTTTTAACTATCAAACTATTCATAGAAGTAATGACACATAAAAATTTTTGGTACACGTGGTAAAAGAATAAGAACAGCCAAGGAATTTTCACTATAGACCTAGTTACTCAATACTTTTTATTTTAAGTTTTGTAAAAATATAAAAAATGTACTCTTTCCTGTTGACAATTACGATTTTACAATATAAAGTTAAAGTAGGTAATATTTGATACTTGCAAACTCACTAACATTATCAGAGAACACCGCGTTGATCTTGAATCACGAAATTTGGAAAGAAGCAAAGTCTTTAAAGGAAAAAATAACTAAAAGAAAATTAAACAACACGAGTATAGGAAAATATAATTATTATGAAACAGTATCAATTTATGCTTAAAATATACATTTTTTAACAACAACGCTAAAGTATTGTCTGTAGTAAAATTTAATCATTTAGCAGAACTCTCAGGATGAGAATGTCGTTTGAATTTGTCAAGTTTTGTTATGTCATACTCATATAAGTTAGCTTTGCAGTCCATCGGACTATATCTCTGCCTTGCTATTTAATCTCATTTCGACCTTAACATAATTTCAACCTCAACGTCAACAATTAATTTATTCAATATTCCCTTACAAACACGGAACTTAGGCCTCTCGCCAAAGTAGGTAAGATCATCATATCGTATATTTCTATCAAACCGACCCCGTAAGTATCTCCGCCATGAAAATAATATATCACAGGAGATAACTGTCTAAAGCGATAGCTCCACTTAATTTAAGAGATACCCTTATTCGAATATATTTGTCTTCGACTCTTACGGTAAACTTAACGGGGTATTTAAATGTAAATTCAGCAAGGTGATTTATTTTAATCCATGTTAACATTATTGCAAATTAAAGAAATATAGTATGGAAGTAGCTCGAGTCCTGTTAAAACACATAGAATTTAACAACTTTCTAGCTTTTATCCGCGACCTCGTCGTCATCCCTCTGGAACAATACTTTTCCTGGAGAAAGGTACCCTATGTCCTTTTCAGTAACCCTGACAACGGGTATGCATAATTTTTAAATGATAGGTTGAGTAGTTAAGGCGTAAAAGCGTAAAGAATGTTCGATTTCTTAGGCGCTACGTCTCTAGTAACTTCAAATATCAAACGTCATCGTACCCATGCTATGTGAAAAACTGGAAATTACTAAAAACTTTAATAATTCATATTTTTCTAGGACAAATCGAATTACTTAAATTGTTTGTGGAATTGAATTGTCAACATCAACTCTTTAAACAGCAGATTCGAGGAATTAAAAAGAAAGAAAGGCGCCTTTAACATGCAAGTACTTCTTATTGTATTGTTACTTCACGCGAACGTACAAGGTGTCGGCTCAATTCTACTGGTTTAACGACATTTCAGATATGACGTGGTGGTTGTGAGCAAAAAGTCAGGTTCGAGCAGTGTGTTGGAAATGAATTCTGATCCGAAGATGTGCGGTGATTTGTTTGCATCACGATTAAACTAAATATTTTAATACTACAATAAAGCACTAATAAAATCAAAACTTATTATATCCTATTCTATCATTTAAAAGAATTTCTGAGTATTGCTCATAAAAATAATAATTAAGTGTGCATTAATGAAAATAAAACCAATTTGTTTCGAATAATCGAACTGATGACACGTCCATTATCGCATTACGGAAAATTGCAATGGTTTTGTAAACATATATTGCTGATGGAATTGTCATTGTTAAAACACCTATTGCAAGTGTAAATTTATGAAAAGTATAATTATTATAATTGCAATTATGATGACTAACTACACATTGTCAGTTATCAGTTTGTAATAAAATTATAGAGGAATGAAGGTGTATTTTTAATAAAATTTTAGCATAGAGAATAGTGTAGGTACCTAATAAACATCAAAGATAATATACAAGTAAAAAAGGGTAAACAATATGTGCAAATAAACGATTAGGTCATCGGATCAAGATAAGTTCATTTTGTCAGTCGTTCAATATCAGCAGTGATATTTTTGTTTTGACATTATTATTTTTATATATAACTAGCGGCTCCCGGCTTCACCCAGGACGCATTTTTTTAAAATACACGAACTTTCCGCATTTATCCGTCTTTCCATAAGTAAAAAGCGAATTAAAATCCCTTGGTTTGTTTAGAAGTAGTTAGCGCAGAAACAAACGTGAAAGATTTGTCATGTCAATTTTTGTTTTATTTTCTATATAAAACATATTCTACAAGACAAACCAAAGCATGGTAAATTATCTGACATTCAATAATGTTTCTCGAAAGTTAAAAAAACAATTTATTAATTAAAGACGGAAAAGGATCCAATTAAATAACGAGTTTCTCCAAAAACAGTGTAACCATAACAAACTCAACAAGTAGATAGATACATCTAAATAACATACAATTGGAGATCAATTGTTGTTGCAGGACATTTTAATTAAAATCAATTGTCGTATCCTTTGCGCCATCCTTTGAACAAACTTTAAAAAGCATCAGGACACATTTCGTTTTTACTTCACGAAAATACTAAAAATAACTAGACAAGATACCGTATTTACATTTTATAAATAGTCTGGGAAAGATTAATTTGGCATTTTGAGCACAAATCAAAATGCCTGACAGATCGTAACACCTAGGTAGGTACTTCTTCATGGGCTTTTTCGAAATCAGGGACAACCTCTTTAGGACGACCTATGTCTAGCTTATGGCGCAAGAATTCCTGAAGCTATACCTAATAGGAGAGAATGGCCTACTAGGAATAACTTCCTAAAGGCAATCACGGCCATTGTTATGATGACAATAAGGAAGATTTTAGATAAAATTTCCAAAATGCAAAGTTTCAAACAACGTATTGATCAGCAATTGTCACAGTACTGTTAATACTATAAAAAAGTTACAAATAAAGGCAAAGGATTCCGATAAAAGTTCTACATGAGTTGTAAATCAAAAGATTATCAAAAGCAGATCAACTTTCGACATGTTCTATTTGCATTTCTGTGGCACTTTATAAATCGAATACTCAAATCTCAATCTCATTTCACGGAACTGATATTGATCTTTAAATATTCGTTCTCGATCCATCACGGATATTGAAGTATTTAAATGTATTTCCTTTTTTGTAATGATACGATTTTGGTGATGAAAAGATTTCTTTACCCTCTGTGCTTCAGCAGCTTCCATAAACATTCTATGTGATGGGAATCTTCGAACTGACAAATGGATTTCATAAAATAGTTGTTTCCATTATAGTGTGTGACATAATCCAATATAGGGTCGAGTGAACCTCGCCTCGACAACGCTTCGCTAAAGCCAAGTAAATTTCAAATAGAGATTATGGAAAAAGACAGAGCACTTACTCGTAATATTGAAGAAGCCCATACAATAAACAGCGGTAAGGAATTATATTTTAATTAGTGTTATCTTAATACTTTCTACGCTCTATGGTACCAGTAATGCTATTATAACCATAAATTTCTGTTTAATTGTTATCTCGCACGATTTTATTTACCGTACGAAATGTGCGAAAAGCCAACTTTAAATTTAAATTTTATTTTTAGTAGTCATTGGGTTTACAGAAATTCAAGCTATATTTAGACATAATAAGCATTTCAGTGGCATTAAAAACAAATAATGAAATTAACATTACCTTCAAATAATGAAGATCAGCAACTGAGGCATCACACTACTTGCACTTCTGGAACAAACAAAATTAAAATACAATTAATTTCTGTATGTCTATAACAACAATATTAGTAATAATTGGATAATAAGCCACGTGTACATTACAGCTGCTCATCGGAACTTTGAAGTTAAAAATACACACTTCGGTGAACTCGCAAACGATGTATATTTGTACATCCGTGCAATTTATTGCTTAAAAGCTAAGAACTACAATCAAATGGTTCCTATGAACTGGTGTATTGCCGACTGTACAAGCAAATATAGGGTATTCAATGTCGGTAACTTAAACAGCTGTTCGCAAGCTATTATTAAAGAGCAGGTAAAAAAATATCGTACGATCACACATTCCAATTGGGGGATAACGGTCCCTCAATTTAAACGTGTATCAAAGATTGAGTATTGCATTGGGTTTCATATAAGATCTTATTTAGCAATGAATTAAAGTAGATAGATAGACTATAAACACCAATAAAAGTTTTTGCTCATCCAACTGACAAATAAATGCAAATAATATCACAAAAGTTATTGAAAAATGTGAATTTAGAAAAAATAAAGGTATTTAAAGAACAGTTGTCCAAAAATCTAAAGTATAACTTCCAAATCTATGAAATATCTATTTCATTTCATAAAAAAAATAGTTTTTAATAAAATCTGTGAAGATATTGCAAATACATTAAAGAGTTTTCGTTGGATCTCTTAAATTTGAGATATCTTAAATTGAGATCGATAACATGAAAACTTAGAATAAGCTACAAGATCTAAACAATACCTCTATAAACACATAGCAGGAAAAGAGTTACTCATATAAATAACTCATTATTTCCAAGAATATAAAAATGTAATGTTTGTGCGAGTAAGTTTACATGTTTTCCGAGATCTCGGAAAATAATCATTCGATCTAAAGAATTAAGAATAGACTTCAGGGTGAATATATTCCTTTAGAAGGAGTGTAAATGCTAAAAAGAATAATAGCAACTGATCTAATGAATTAATAAAAAAAGTCTTATCTTCTATTATAATTTTCACGATAAAAGTGTTAAAAGTGATAATTCGATTAACTTCTCAGATTCAGCGTAGAATTAAAACGTCAGATACAAATAAAATACTGCACTAACTTCAGTAACTAACTGACTATAGATATTCAGTGACTTAATTACGATTGTACCGCTAAATCATATGTTAACGTTACTGCTTGCTCCATTTAAAAAGTACTTTTTTATGAAATGGTTACCAAGCAGACTGATAGTTCACTTGATGGTAAGTAGTTACCGTCGCCTAACAAGCGACATCATAGGTGCTACAAATGCATTTCCAACCTTAGTGGGATAAAGCATATATATTCGTAAAATAGCATGGACTGGTACAAAATCACAGGATTTCAAAATGCAAATAAATTCCATTTCGTTTGGTGACTGGATTAAAAACGTTGTAATTCAAAATGTGAAAAATTGCGGTAATGTAAGAAATGTCCAGTCTGGGAAGAAGGCCAGCAGTAGCTCTATGTGGAAGGTGATGATGACAATATGGATAATTATATATAATGTTTCCAAAATACATAATAGATCAGCAATTGTCACAGTGTAATATATAAACAGTAATATTAAACAGTCGCAACTCATCATCCAGTTGGCAATATCGGATCATAGGTTATCGAACAGATTGAACTTTATTACTCGCCTGCAGCCATCTGGCCGCGGTGTATCACAAGGAAGGCACATGAGTATACATATTTTATAGCTGTATTATTCAGAATGGAAATAATAGTCCTTGTTCCTGCAAGTGTCCCCGCTTCCTCTGAGATAAGGGCACATTTATGATAAAAAGAGTTATGGGGTGAACACAAACCTTTATTGGTGAAGTTAAAAGAGCGATGATTCATTATTAAAATGGGTCAAAACCTCAGGTCAATGAGATGACACAATTTCTTTTGGCCTTATCGATACCGGTTTTCCTGCCTTCGAAAAAATCATATATAAAATGCAAAAGTTGTCCATATGTAAAATGCCATAAATTATTTGAGCAAACGTCACTCTGTCAGTCATATTCGTGGTGACAAGGTCGTGTTGTGTGGTTAATATATTAAAGATCGTTATGATAACATTACTGGGACTACCTATACTTTAACTTAATAACTCGACGGACTGGGCCTTTAATACGAATAGAAAATGACAAAATAATTTAGTTTATCACTGGATATAGCAACGAAACGGATCAAACGGATGAATCATACATCAATTATGTACTTTTATACATAACTAGCTAACCACCCCCCGGCTTCGCAAGGAGTTGAATTTTTCAGAAATTTTTTCTTAGAATCAAAATCACGTTATAAAATAAACCTAAATGCATCTTTCTAGACTTAGTAGCTTTGGCTGTGCGTTGATATTCAGTCAGGACAATAATACATTTTACCCTAAAAGAGTGCCTGCAGAGTGTGTGGCATGCACACTAGCATCCTTTCTGGTATTGCTTGTCCAAAGTAATGGTAGCATTAACCTACCATTAACAACTGAGCTATCAATCTACTATCAGTTCGCCCATTTATTTTTTTTACTGTGTCACTGTTTTTATATAAAAATCAATAATTATACTGTAAAATAAAAAAACTATCAAGATGTAAAAGAGTCATAAAAGAGCATAAGCAAAGTAATGATGTAATGAGGGCACAGCCAAACTGCAAGCTAGCTCGATCAGACAGAAGATGTACTTATAGACACATTTACAACCAGAATGAAATAATAATTTCTCAGTTTCAACATATTTTAAGTGATGTAGGTTCCACGTGCGTTGCTTGACCCCAATAAAATTGTATTATCCGCACTAATATTATAAATGCGAAAGTATGTTTGGATGTATGGATGTATGGATGTTTGTATCTCTTTCACGCAAAAACTACTGAACCGATCACCATGAAATTTTGCATACACGATATCTGGGACACCAGAAAGGACATAGGGTATCTTTCATCGTTCAACGCGGGCGAAGTCGCGAGGACCAGTAAAAAATATAACAAATAAAATTGCAGGATAAACTCAAATTTAAACAACTTATCCAATCCAAGTATATACGCTCAAAGTTCTTGTTCTGACAACTGAGACCAACTTCATACCTAGGTTGCCTGTAGTTAAAATAACGGTGAACAAACCGCTGCAAATACCGTACGGGCAATAAACCAAAAATGGCTTTGGTCTCGCACCGGTCTTTTATTTCCAAATTCAGTTCAGCCTTAATAAAAACACTCGCTTCAGAATGCAAATATTTAAATTGTCATAAGTTTACATTTACACAATCAAATTTAAGGTCTAACTTATTCAGATTCAGACAGACTCTGTGTGGAGGAACAAGAGGAACACATTTGGCTCTGTTCCTCATTCTAATAATATTACTACAAAATCAACAACCTTGACGAAAGGCTCATTTTTAAGAGCAAAAACGACAATTTCCTTTATTAGATAACGTCTTCCTTTACGTGACTACAAACGTTTCCCGTTTTATATTACCATTGAAAATTAGAGCAATAGTCTTCGAATTACAAAAATAAGAGGCAAGTAGCGCGCGTTTATTAAAATTAGCATAACTAGCGATCGAATCGATATGAGTAAAAGAAAACGAAAGTACTGACTCAGACTCAAGGATAACTACTTCATTATACAAACATAAGGGCTCACATATGGCTTGTACAATATAAAAGACCAAAACAAGTTTGGTACGCATGTAGGCAAAATGATAAAAACGTGATGGGAGTAAAAGCAAAAAAATCCCATTGATTCAAAGCGGTTTCGCACAAAACGCTTATAATTCGTTCAAGAAAGACATGGTCACGTTTGACACAGTTAACTCAGACGGTCAGCTGATGATCGTTCGATGGTCAAGCCAGACTCGAAGACACAGTCGAAGAGAAAGTAAGCTAGTTGGCAAATAATGAGAGTATGGGTGGGTGGTATTGCAATACTTTCTGCTAAACAGATCATGCAAATGTCAGTCTAAAGCTAATGAATGTATAACAAAAAGCTATTAATAATGGCAGATTTCACTAGCTATTGTGTGTTAGGTTGATATAAATAATACAGACGACAGATCAAACTTGAATAAAATAATATGAGTTGACGCAACTCTAAAACGTGGCGTTTGTAACGAGCATAATTCGTATTCAGTAGTCGTTGTTAGTATAATATTTTTGACAATCTAAACAATGAAAGAACATACATTAAGAATGCAAAAATGTTTAATGTATCTATGGAAGACTGAGAAGATGTCATCAGTAATTTAAATACTACACAATCAATAGAACAATGAAATAAAGTAAAAAAAAAACCTATCATTGACAAAAATAAGACAAACTATCAATCGAACAAAAACTCATGAAAAAAATGTTAACAAGCTTAAAACTAAGTTGTGAACATGTGTTACTCGTAATTTATTCAAAGTTATGAGATGTTTTACCTTAGTGTGGCAAAAGCGATTAATTTATTGTACTGTATCATCACAACGCATTTAAAAATTTTGTCTTAAAACACAATTGCTTACAATTTTAATTATCCAAACAATGATTACATTAAAAAAGGAATTTTAAGAGAAACTACTATAAAAGTGGCGTTCTTTTTATCACGAGATATACGGGTTGTGTAAAATTAGCAACATTTGTGGTCTGTAGTTATGCATTAGTGCGTAAATTGCTGGCGAGTACGTGTAATCTCATCTGACTAACACTTATTAGGTAGCAAGCAAGTTGGCAGACCGACGCCGTCGTGGGAACCGGTACGCTAGTGTTAGCAACATTAACATCCTACAATACTGGGGGCTTTTAATAGAAAAGGTGCTTAATGAAAGAGAAAAGCATTAACTTTTTGTTTTCAAACATCACATTAAGCTGTCACATCGGCTTGATGGTCTTAATTTGGTTGAAACTTATTTTAAAAGCATCACGGGTTAGCCCAAAAAGGGCGTTACGTGTCCTTTACTCTGTGAACCTGGCCTCCCCTAATGGCTATTAATAAAGCCAACATTCCCATCTCTGTAACTCAATAGCATAATCTCTACTAATAAAATAAACGATTTGTGAGATCCTTAAAGGGATTGGGTGTGAAAACAAAATAAGTAAACTGTCTTCTTAAATGAGATGAAATGTTAAAAATGGAAATGATCACTTTACAGCGATTTTGTGTGGGTCAATTAAAATATTTGATTGATAATCATTGTCTTTTCGAATTACCTATAATAACTATTTCTTCAATATTACCTGAATACAACCTTGTGTCAACTACATGTCGTCACTTTTGCAATCATAATTGCGTCATTACAAGAGAGGCTTGTCTGTGGGATTTTTGATTCACTGCATCCGTTTATTGTGTTCATACAGCCACCTACATTCACCTACTTAACAGTCAACAGAATATAATTTTCAGGAACTTTACGAACACAATATCTTCTGACGTTTCTATATTTTTGCGTGCCATGTTGACAAAATGTTTAACATGTGTCCACATACAGGTAACAATGATGTCATTCGACCACATCCATGTAAATCGTCTCAGCACGGAACTGCTTTCGGTTATGTAACGTACAAGTAACATGTGATTCACAAAAATTAACATACTAAACCAAAACATTTTCGGAATTCAAATCGTTTTCGAGAGCACTATGACAGTGTCATAGTGTGATCATTAATGAGCTAAAAAACTCGCTGATTATTAAGAAACGTGCAGACAAAAACGCCCGTTTAAAAGACCACAGGGGTAAAGGGCGGAGTTTAGGACCTCGGTGTCGGAGGTCTTATAAATTGAATGTAAAAGGAAACGTTTTTTTGTGTATTTTTTTGAATCGGGCGTCGGCGTGACGGACCCAGGTAGGAATTTCTCTAGCCCGAGAACTCACTCCAAAATGCGATGCTATCTTGGTTACTTACGACTATAAACATTGCTTATATACAAACATTGCTATCTCGTAGCCGACTGTTTGCACAAATAAGGATGACCTTACCGCTTGCATACGTGACTGTTTTGCGTGTTCTGTAAATGTGTGTACATGGTATTACATGATTCTATTTCAGTCTTAGAAACATTATAAACACTTTGTTCAAACGAACAATCCTTTGGGTATGAAAAGTATTCCTTTATTTCACGCGATTCTTTCATTCAAACTCGGATGAGCGAGTGAAAAAATGTTTTTGAACTACATGCACAATTTAATGAGGTAGCTTTTGCGACATAAAAGTTTTTTAAGGGCACTCCCAAAAAAAGGCAGCCTGAGTTTACTCTCGTGTACAATTTTAATGCGATGGTGTTATCCTACGTTCTAAGAGACCTTGAATAAATTTAGAAATATGTAGAATAATAATTGTAGATGTATTAATTCCAAATTTATAGTGTTCTTTTCTCATTGCATTTTTCGTAACCAACTTCTATAAACGCTTGTTTAAAAATGCTTTTTAATTAAGGATATCTGGTATCCGCAACCTTTGTACGCACTGTAGTTCGTTTTTTTAAAATACAGAAACACACAGAAAAACAACGATTTTATTATACGTATGTATGATGTATGATGATGATATGATGATTGTAAGTAACTGAAACTTGGTCTGATCAAATAAAGAATATTTTCTTTTGTTATTGGAAGCAGCGATAGCTTTGTGAAATGTAGGCACGGTAGATCTAAATTGGAATCCTGGTCAGATATTTTAACTTTTTAAAAATGTGGATTAGATACCTTGATCAATAATAATTGCTCAAACAATGAAGTGAAATATTGCTAAAAAAATTAATGTGAGTGAGACAACTAATAATTTTTTGGTAAACATATAGTTCAATGTTGGTAAAAAAATATGTTAGTCCTGCCAACAATGGGGTAACAAACACCTAGGTGAGGTATTGGTAACTCAGAGGAATGTAATATTGATGTAATAAAATCGATTGATTGAGGCATAGTATCTACAGAATACGACATAGAATAATTAGTTGCACTTATTTAATTGTTAATTAATTTCAAACATGTACTTAGTTTGAATTTGAATGAAAATGAATAACTAGATGAAGCCATGTCTGCATTTAGCCGATCAAGTCAACCATACTGGGCCGGCATGCAATTATGTCAATCACGTATCAATTGAATGCAATACAAGACAATACAAGTGTTATTTACAATACAAGCCGCACAATCTGATTACAAACAAAATAATGAAGCCACAAACTTAATGATTCACTTGAATACTTCGGATTCCAATTATCAAGTCTATCAAAATCAAATTATTCAAGTTTTTTTTTTTTAAGTTAAACAATATACTTACTTTATTTTTTCTAGAATCCTTCAATAAGAAAAGGTATCTGTCGATTTAACAGATATCCATTTGTGAAATTTACTGAAATACAGATTTGGTAGTTTTGGTAGAGCAGTAGGTATATTTTACTGAAATATAAATGAATAATACTGAAAACTTGATTTCCATAGACATTAAAGACTGCCGGAAGGGAAGCACGAACTCCATTCATAAACACTGTTCTCTCATTTGAAGACAGATAATCTAGCATGGAGGCAATAGAGATTTTATAGCTATTGCCGCCACAGGGATGCAACGAGCTGTGTTTGCCGCCAGATTTATTATTACCGACATCAGTCCCCGTCTCGCGGTCTCTTTGACTCCCTAATTAGCAAAAGCATTCGCTTTTTCGGCGACATTGTTGAATGCCTCCTCAGCTAATTTAACCGCATTAAAGACTTATAAAGTATTATTTCTGGATTTTTTTTCTCTGTTAGGCAATAACGGGTCGGTGCATCGTTACACTTGGTACCTATTTAAACTAGACTTTCAGGTTTAATTCCTGCACTTACTTATGCCGCTGTGTCTATTTAATGCAATACTGCATTAATTAGTAATTCTATGAACATATTCAAAGTTTTAAACTTTAGTTATTGGTTTTCTTTAACCTATTCGTATAGCACGTATGAATGGGTCGTAAAGAGTTTTCTAACTCTCTCTAGCTATGTCCAAGTTACGCAAAACAACTAATGAACAAATAGAAAATATTACTGTACGGGTTTCTTAAAGAACTACCCATTGTGAGAAATTAGGTTTTAGTATTTGTAAATAGAAATGGAAATGTAATGAAAAAAGTAGATGCTTAGTAGATTTCTATGATAAATTAAAATTTTCTAATTAGTTAAAAGAAGAGGAAAGGGAAAAAGACTACAGAATGTAGCTAGCTTAAAGACGTACTTAACGTGTTATTATTTTTAATTTGTTAAATATTTAATAAAATGTTATAAAAAACATAAAGTTTGATTAAAATAAAGTAATATAACCTTCATTTACTTAAAGGGATCACATATAAATACTAATAATGTAAACATTACATTTTTTACTTATTACTGCTTCCTCTGTGATTTATATGAGTGTTTTTATATATTAAGCTACCACGGCATCCGAGCAAAGTTTAAAGTCCCCCAGGGCATAAGAACGAGTAGTCTCATAAATACAGTCGTAAAAGACAAGCTGCCTCTCATTAAGTAACCACTTTTAATGGTGCGTCAATGTACTAAGTGCGTATATTTTATTAACTTTATAAACGCTTCTTCAGTAGGTAAACATATACCTAAAGGTAAGATTATGGCTAGGTATATCTGCTTTTAAACATTAGTTCAAGCCTTACAGCCTATTTATATGGTAGATCTATTTATATGGTACATATATATATATATATTATACTGACCCTTCGAGATACTGATCCCTCGGGAACAAGTACTTTTTTATGTAAAGTACACCCTTTGTCTTTTTCTGTATCCCTAACAACTTGTGTGCAACACTTCATTATTATCGTTTGAATAGTTTACTAGTTAAGGCGTGAAAGCGTAACAAAGAAATAAACTATTTCACTTTCGCATTAATAACATTAGTTAGGATAGTATAGATTTATTAGTCGGCTATTAACAAAAAAATTACACGCTAAAATGTATTGAGAGCATTTCTTTTAAAATCAAATAAAACAATCTTTATCTCTTCTTGATGATAACTAGAAATATACATACAGGTCCTATTGATAGGTTTACAATTCCGGTAAAGCTTTCAACAGTAAAATCAACAGGATAACTAACTTGATTTCTCCCTTCAATGCTTTCTATTCACGTTAATTATACTCTTTTAGTGTTTGGAATAAACACTTGACCATAAATGTCGCAGTAAACCGTCGTGCGGTATCTAATCGAAAACCCATTAAATACGGACAGTGTTCATTGCATTCGCTATTCCTGGTATAGAAAGCAGAGGTACCCGGGCCCTCGTAGGCGTTAAGACTTGTATTGTTAGAAAACAACGACTAGGTCTCGCGTTCGGCTGCATCAGGCTGCATACAAAATAATATGGCGCGGACTATTCGACAAGGTCAATCAACTTTTCAAAGTTACGAACGTGCGAAAATTAATTAACTCATTTGAAAATATAAGATTAATATGTTTGCACGCTGTAATATTTAAAGGTTTTTACTTATGTACTAAACACATACTACTTATTTAATACATACATAAGTAAGTAGTATAGTACTAAATTTATTTCAAGCATAAGAAACAGAATCAGTAAAAAAAATTGATTCCCTAACAGTTTCCTCCCAGTGTGAGTAAAAGTATATTATTTATTAAATTTTATATTGTTTTATTTTATTTTTAAATTTTAATATATTTTAAATATCATTTATAAAACGGGTTAGTAGTGACAGGTCATACATGTCAAACAGTTCAGGCGTTTCCCAACCATTTGAGAAGCCTTACAGAAAACCACCATGTGAAATAACAGCAAGTGTGCTGTTGTTTCTGTCTGTGAGTGAGTTAGAGATGCTTATAAGATGGTGTTAGCTAGGCGAATAAAGAGCAAAGCAAAGACAATGAGAGCACAGAGTACATGTCATGTGAAGAGATTTGTAGTATCTAGTATTACAGTAGCGTACCTATATTTTGCAAGTAGTTAAAGCAATGTTACAGACGTTGTTAGAAAGTGTCATAACAACCAGTTTTAAAAATGGATTGCATAAGCAGGTAGGTACATAAAACTAGCCAGTATCTTCATTGTTTGCGTGTAG
Source organism: Synanthedon myopaeformis (assembly GCA_944738685.1). Taxonomy (NCBI): domain Eukaryota; kingdom Metazoa; phylum Arthropoda; class Insecta; order Lepidoptera; family Sesiidae; genus Synanthedon; species Synanthedon myopaeformis. Next base: position 9,406,834 of record OX122914.1, on the reverse strand, counting down.
TGAGCTAGAACATGTGTATTATGTACGTATACGAGTAGAGAGCGAATTTAGGCTGTAGGTACGACATTTATCTTTTACACTTATTATGTATAGGTACGTCTTTATTTCTGTACAAGTGAATAATATAAACAATTATTAATATTATTAATATTAACATGTTTGTGTAAGTATAAGACAAAAACGCGAAATAACATACACAAATAAAAAAAAATAGAGACTAGAGTACTTGTTCTATTCTAGAGTAACATTCCATATCTATAGATATCTACATCTAAATATTTATATACTGACGGAGTCGTATATTACTAGCGCCCCCGGCTTCACGTGGATGTATTTTTTTCTGCAAATTACATACACAAACCTTCCTCGTCTTTCGCTCTTTGTATTAGTAAAAATACGTTTGGTGGTTTAGAAGAAGTTAGCGGAGAAACATATAGGCGACAGCAACTTTATTTTATAACTAGCTGTTGCACGCGACTTCGCCCGCGTAACTTTATCAAATATAGCCTATGTAACTCGCTGATAATGTAGCTTTCTATAGGTGAAAGAATCTTCAAAATCGGTCCAGTAGTTTTTGAGTTTATTCAACACAATCATACAAATCTTCTCTCTTTATAATATTGGTATGGGTATAGATATAGATATATAAACAGTACCTAACAAGTATTTAGTGTTATAGGGCTACTGTCAAGCTTAGATTTATTTAATCTGGCCAACCCACCCACGTCCAGTAGGCGTTGTGATTGCCTCCAAGCAGACCAAAGCACTGAAACCTAACGGAAACAGTTTCTCATTATTCCTTTGACATTGATACAAATTGTTAGTCTAGATTGTATAGAATTCCAACAACATTATTACGGAATACATTTTGGATACCTTTAGATAAGTTAATTTTATTTCTATAAAATATTATTGCTAACGTAAAAATATTTTTGAATCCCAATATTTTAAGAGGGATGTTTTCAGTTTAAATACTTACATTGAAAATATTCTTAGAAGTAGGTACCTACGGAAGTTGTTTAATAAATAATAAGTTGTTTAATAAGGAAGTAACTTTCAATAATAAACTACTTCCATTATTTACTTTTAACGCAAAATATATTTATTTAATATTTAAACATAAATAATCCTTGAATTGGGATTAAATTAGAAATGTGTTTGTTCTATTAAACTACATAGGTTTCAGTACTTTAATACTATGTAATATCGCTTGCGAGCTACAAATATATAATTTGCAATTATATTTTATAATGTAACGAATTTTTTTTTTTACCAAAATGATGGGAAAACAATTTTTGGAATAAGGTACCAATCTGATTTAGCAAAATATTTAATTTAATTTGATAGCTATTTTATTAATTTAGATACAAAACTAAAAAAAATCTTTTTTATAAAATTGGCAATAATGATTTTTTTTTAAAACCAAAACCCACAAATTTTTTATCGAGTTTAATTTGTCAACATTATATATTACTTGATTCATGATTGATTTCTTCGCACTACCAATTAAACAAAATAATTTACCCGCATTTGCACCAATTATGTGGTTACAGTTAACTTCGTCAATTATTAAACTCGAGGCAATGGACAGAATAAACAAAATATAACATGGATTTTTAATATTTTTCAGAGGCGATTTTTTTATGTTAAGGTCGGCAGACAGGCTGACGATCCACTTGTCCACCACAAGTGGACTGAGATGATGTTGATGAGAAGACCAAGATCAAGATGATCAGTCGTAAACAGTTTTTGTTTTCTGGCTGAAAGGAACTTTTTTGTATCCCTCATAACGTGTATGCAAAATTTCATTGTGATAGGTCGAATATTATAATTAGGCGTCAAAACGTAACAAACAAACAAATTCACTTTCGCATTAGTTAGGATGTTAAAAGTCGAATATTTTCAGAACCATAGGTACAAGAGGAAAGTGTACTATAATTTTATATATTGGCTTTCGTTACAAATAATACTCATCTAACAAAAAATAAATAGATAAAGTGGCGTCACTGTCCACAAAAAAATCCCATCAATCTTCGCGAATCTCGCCAAAGATAATAGCCAACACTTCGAAGAGCTTAGAAAACTATTCAGTCAAGTACGTGATCGCTTACAATCACGGCTGCTCAACGGGCGTTTAGTTAAAAAAAAACTCGTGACCGCTGCGTTCCTGCACTAAACGGACCGGCCCATACTACGACCATATCTGTCGACCCACCCCACAGCTAATCCGTAATACGGGTTCTGTGTAAACATTTGAATAATGTGGACTAAAAGCGGATACAGCAAAAAAACTAAATTTTACTTTCATATCTTATCTGTTGGTGACTACTTCTATTGGTATCCTTTTAAAAAAATGCTGGAATCCGATTCAATTTGATTCAGAGTTTTTAAATCTTGGCCATCAAAATTAAAAAAAAATGGGGTGTTATAAGTTTGGCGTGTAAGTCTATGTATCTGTGTATCTGTTTGTGGCATTGTAGCTCCAAAACGCATGGACCGATTTTGATCCAGTCATCCAGACTGACATGATCGGGATTGTCCTTAGCTATATTTTATGAAGATCTCTTTAGGCATTTGAAGACCATCACCCCATGTACTAGTTAACGAAGAGATTTCACTAACTTCCATATGTTTGTGTAAAATATGGTATACTGTTACTTCGGTGGTATTTCCATGACATGATAACCTCGATCTGATGCTGCATATAAGTAGTCTGCGGGACACCTCACTCCTCAGCAACTTACAGCAGATATATAGCGATATAGAGCCGAGGGTTGATATCGATATAGAGCCGATAGCTTGTTACGCTATAATTTAAATTTATGTCCGTTATCCGTTATCCGTTAATAGTTAATAGTTAATAATAGTGATCCTAATCAAATATAGTAAAGTATATCGAGATAAAATATACAACACCCAGTTATGGCATATTTCACATACATTCAACTTCGTGCAGGACCTTTTTGCTAGCGGTTACGCTGCAAGCCTGAATCTCAATAGATACGGAAGAGGTTGTTCGAGCCAAGTATAGACAAGTACACATTTAGCAGTACTTAGTAAATGAGAGTCTTGGAAGGATGAGAATGTTAATTTTATGGTAATTTTTTAATCATCATACTAACCTGAAGGATAAAATTAGTATTCATAGACTTCGTGTTATCTATGTCTAAACACAAATATTATGAAGACATAAAAATGTTTATTTACTGATTTATATTTGTTTATATAATTTACTAGCTGTTACACACGACTTCGTCCGCGAAACTTAAATTAAAATATAACCTGTGTTACTCGCTAATAATGATAATGTAGCTTTCTATAAGTAGATGAAAGAATTTTTAAAATCGGTCAAGTAGTTTTTGAGTTTATTCATTACATACAGAAATACAAAACTTCTTTCTTTATAATATTAGTATAGATAGAAACATCTACGTCGTTTATTAAATATATTTTACTAATTGAAATTGCTTTGAAAATATTATTTGTTTTGATAAATGTATATATTTAAGCAGAATAAATAATAATCATATATTAATAGCGTAAATTTTTTTTAAAGACATTGACTACTCTTACTAAAAAAAAATCTCTAGTGGAAGAAAGATTACGTATTTTACACATTTCGATAAACTATTATCTCTATTTAGTTCTCTACTAATAATTATTAAATTTTTTCGTTATATAAATAGTCTATTAATATGACGAGAAAACATAATAATCATGCATGACCAATAACAGATGCTTCTGGAACATTATAACCTAATCACGTAATAACGTTGACTTTGAACGATCAATGGTCACCCAATATGTAGATAACGCTATTGGCATTACTTATTTAAAGTAAGAGCCACATTTTATTACTCATTTAAATATTAATAAAAAAGCAAAAATAATAGGTAACTATATTTTTACTTATTAACTTGATTATCTGCATTTTTTTGTTTGTGATTATAAAAAAATAACCGAATTTTATTATCAATATTACAAAATAAAGTCGCTCTCCGCCTCTGCCTTATTTTCGTTCTCTCCTTTTTTTCTAAATCACCCAAAAGGATTTTGATACGGTTTTCACTATAGTTGGCGTGAAGTAAATGTCTAGACAAACCTAATAATGGTTTCCAGACATTGTATTAAAGTACCAGTAAATTAATCTTGTGTGTAAATACGTGTGGATAATAAATAAATAAATAAATAATGATAAACGATAAAGATTTTGCATAAAAAAATTGCATATGTGACAAGCCATGACAAAGCAGATATAATTTAAAAAGTATAAGAATATTTTAAAATACATCCACCAAAATGGACTTCTAAGAATTATTAAGGTATTTAAGAAAACAAATACACACTTAATTAACGACATGTATTTAAGATTGTCGTAATAATTAAAATAACCTTAAACATTTTATAATATTAGCAACTGTGGAATGTTAGAAAACTAATGAATACTCGTTTGACTTGTGTTCTTTTTGATTTTCAAAAAATATGAAGAGAAATATATTGTTTTAATGTTAATTTAAGATAACAACAAAACATGTAAAAATATTTTTTATTTTTTTGTATCATGTGATTGTTAAGTTCCATTTTAATGGAAAATATTAAATATATTTCAAATAAGTTATTTTATTTTGTAGATAAAAGTCAATATCTAAAGCTTCAAAAAATGTGAATGAGTAGCATTTTGTGCCTCGACTGGCTGTTAACTATCACTCTAAACTGTCAAAGAGCACATTGTAGGCAATTCATGGGAAAGTTTGTTCGGTTAGAGCTCGATAAAAACTGTTCCACGGAACAAACACATCGTTCACTGTTCGACTATTTCTCAGTAGTAAATAAAGATAAACTAACATGGCCTACCATCATGAATAGCCATGGATAAAAACATTGCATTTTTGTATTTAATAATTATGTTCTCTTTATTCATTTATAATATTATAGAACTGTTCTTTTCATAACAAATAATTTATTATGGGAAAATCTTATACTTCCAAGAATAAATTCCAAGTATAAATCTTATATTTCCACTTACTACTCTCATTTTTTTAACAATTTTAGGAGGTGTCTCTTCAATTTTATGAAAATTTCTAGACTATATTTCAAAAAAGTCTAAAATATTAAAGTACCAGTATTTTATGTCACAACAAATATTTCAATAATATTAATAGTAACTTATCAACTTATACCAATGCTGTTCGACACAATACTAATGTTTAAATTAATTTATCAATGAAACAAATAAATTTAATTATAAACAATAAAATTCTCATTACTTCTCAAGGAAATACCCTTTAGTTTATAAATTATCTTATCGCTGTAATGTCAACAATTTACTTATCTCGACTCGGTCTTGTTCATTTAACCTATTGATTTATTGGTCGATTCTCAAGGCCGTTATTATTTTTACCTTAATATCACGAAAAAATATATCGTAAAGAGAGTAATGAACTGTATAAAAAATCCAAGGTACAGAGACAGGGGTTGAAAACCAAAACCGCCAATTTTACCACTGTCTTAATATCGCTGGTCGACAGACAAGCTGACGCTCCACTTGATGGTAGGTGGCTACCGTCGGCTATAAAACAAGAAACGCAACAGGTGCTGCAAATGCGCTTCCAACTATAGTAGGATAAGAATAAGGGATTGGGAAGAGAAACTAACTCACCAAAATGCAACATGCACACATGCTGTTATTTCACAATGCTCTTCTATAGGGTCGTGGTTACTGCCGCCAGACAGGCTGTCCGAATGCCAGAGAAACGCAGTGCGTACTGCAACTATTTTAAGAAGCAGATAACGTCAAAATTCAAGGGAAGGTCAAATGCTACCAGGATTTTCATTAATATTAACACCGACAAAATATACGACTGAGGTTCGTCTAAAATTTATTTGACACACGTCCACAGCATTGTCAGAAAAAATGCTTCTAGGATGTGCGTAACGAGCAGACACAAACAAATTAGGCACCAACAGTGATATATTAACATTTTTCATAGTAAAATTACCAAACAATAGACCGTGTTAACGAGAAAGATGCGCAAAGGCACCACACCGCACAGTCCACCTTAGTATGGTAATACTGTCGCAGGGCATTCATACAATGGCCCGTCATTTACAATGGCTTATGTCACGTTCGGCACAATACCCTCTGACCTATTTACTGCCACAGACACACCTTTACGAGTAAATGCCCTATTTACTTTACACGGAGGAACAATCAATCCACTCACGCATTAAGCATCGATCAAATTCGTTAAAACGTTATAAATCGATTCTTTTTCGATCAATTAACTCGATTATGTGAACTCGAATAGCAACGATACAATGCAATTACCTACACTAGCATAGTTCGAACATAACATGCATCACGAAATGACAACAAAATGGAACACACGCGCGATAGCGGAACTTATATGGTTCGACCTGTAGTGTCGTGACAAACCTAAGAAAATGACTGGATGTTTAAGAGTACTTTGGATTACGTGGTAACATTATATGACCTTTAAACAGATAGTAGTAGAAGTAACAGGTAACAGAAGTAGTGATGCCGTAAAGAAGCTTGCTAGTTTGCAGGCGGGCCTAATGGGCCTACGTATCCCAGTTTCCCAAATTATATGTATGAAGGGCAGGATAATATAATATGCATAATTATGCAGTCATAATATGTGCAACCCCTTAGAGAAGGTTATCGTGATATAACAGCTTATGTGCTGATGTGTTTCGGCGGGTGAGTAAGGGATGTCAGTGCCCATTTCCCTATCTCCCACCTAAACCATTATCCTTCATTCTACTAAGATCGGCAGCGCACTTGCAGCACTTATGCCTTTGCGGCGGTAGCCACCTATCATCAAGCAGATCCTCAGCCTGCCTGACGACATTCACTTGAAAAACGATATAAACATGAAGATCACTTGATCTAATGGTAAAGGCAAAACTGGCATGAACTTAAAAGACTTGGCCGATTGTGTGACAATGGTAAAGCTGATTATCTTTCGACAGTAAGTTGCTACCATTGCTTGGAATAACTCTAAAACAACATAAAGTGAAAATACATTTAAAATTTGAATTTCCAACCATGAAATACTTTACTAGATAAAATCATAAATAAATTAGGTATACAATAACAATATTGTATTCAAAAGTCATTAATATCTGAGACACGAAAAACAAATATAAATATAGATAAAACTATATTTAACTAAAGCGCTGTTTAATACTTTAAAGTACAACGACCTACAAACGCTTGCAAACCTAAGTAGCATAATATATTATGCAAATCAGATTAACAATGACAAATGTGTATTTCGAAACTGCGCTAGAAATATTGCAGACTATTAAAGATATTAAGTATTCACTGAAAGAAGACCCAATGACACCGTTTTTTTTTTTTTTGCACGAATCATGCGCAAGTTTTTGATACAGATGCTCGAGTCATTTATAAGAAGACGGCGGGGGTGAAAGTAGGTACTCGCTTTCACTACAGTATGTACGAGTAAATGCCTAAGTATAAAAACATTTTGAAAATATTTTAAAACACACTATAACATTATATACGAGTTACTATTAGTTCCAATATGAGAGGGGCGTTTCGTCAGTGTCATCGTGTCATACATTTTGTCATCTTAAAAAGAATGAGTAATATTATATCGTTATTTGTACATGAAATCATATGCGAAAATAAGTTTGTATGTTTGTAATGCCTAAACTACTCAACAGATCATCATGAAATTTTGCATGTACATGTTATCAGGACATAGGATACCTTTCGACCAGATACAAATTGCTGTTTCCGAAGGATCATCAATAAATAAAAATAAAAATTTCTATGTCTAACATAATTATATATGAGCAATAAATATTGAATAAATGTAAGAAAAACGGGCTCGGGCGAAGTCGCGGACAAAAGCTAGTATATATTAAAACATATTAACGTGGTATTGTACAAGACGTAATACATTTTTTTTAAAGTTATGACTATATGACACAATTTATTTCTGAAAATTAAATTGCAAACAAGGTGACAACGTTGTATTCTCATTTAATATATTACATGTGCATTTTAAATCCGTCATTTGGACGTGCATAAACCTGTCAAAACATTTCATGTAACACGCTTCTGTGACAGTCAAAGCCTTAAACTTTAACTCATCTGAAGCACACCTTCATAATAATAATATCGTCACCTTTTGACGTATTTACCAATCCAATAAGGATACGATACAAATTATTTTCTAATTAAACTTACTTCATGACTATTTTACATAAGAACATCAATGTACTATTGAGTAATTTAATCATACACTGCAGGAATTTGCATTAAGAAGAAGCATTTAACCTCAATTATGTAATTCCGAGTAATGGCTAATATGGTTTGCACGGCAATCCGAGTGAAGCAAGGAACATTTGACGGTTGAAATAAGGAAATGAAACGGATAAGGTTGGCTGCCGCAGGGTTAATAGAAGAGCACTAATCGCAAGCTATTACGATAATGGCGCGGTGCAGCCTGCGAGTCGCACGCGCAGCCTCGACCACCGTGTTGTATGCCGCAGCAGGCCACGCCCTCACTTAATGAGGAACTGAACCGAGTTTCTATCCGACTGGACATAAATTCAATGGGCTTTTATTCAATTATAAAATTACTAGACACCTTTAATGTATGGAGACTTAACTTAAAGTCACCAAATTTAAAAAACATAGAATATCTGTCTCAGTTATCATTTGGCTTATTTGTTTAAACATTATTTGAGCTACTCTCATAAATAATATATACGTTAAAAGTATAGTCTATTTTTTTATGTTAATGACACACTGACGGTCCACTTGATGGTAGCTGGTTACCGTAGCCTCTAACACAAACAACGCCACAGGTGCTGTAAATGAGCTGCCGACCATAGTAGGATTAAGTATTAAGGGATCTGGGAAGGGATAGGGAAACAGGATCTGGCACTCCTAACTCACTCACAAAAATTTCACGATGATCTGTAATGGTTACTGCCGCCAGGCGAGACGTAAAAACGATTGCGAAACGTTAAGTGTTAAAAATTTAAAGCTATAAATTGTTTCTGCGCCATCTATTGTCACATGTATGATAAATAGTGTCCAGTAGGACATCTTTGATTGATGTGTTTGAATTAGTTTGAAAAAATATAGGTACATACTTTAAAGTACGCATAATTCGCGAGATTTTGTAGTTCGAAGTTTGAGAAGAAATATTAATTCCAGTGAACAAAATATTCATGATTTCTTCTTTCGTATCCTATAAAAATACTATAAAATTCAGTATAGAATGCACGGCACTAATTTCAGTCTTATACATTTTTAAAAAAAAGTCTTATATTGAAATATTTTTAAGTATTAAGTTAGATTTAGTAAGTTCATTGCCTTATAGATTACACTCGTTCAACCGATAAATTATTACTGTGTTCAAACGGTATTCCGTATTATTTTTATAAGTAAATTGTATAAATTATTTTTAAAAAATTGTTGCTATTATAAAAAGTAGCTGTCCGCCTCTGTTTCTCTGTTAACTTCTTCTACACCAATGGTTTTTATTAAATAAATAAATAGGAAAGTTTGTGCACATAATATGTAATATAATTTGCAGAAAAAAATAATGTGTGCGAAGCCGAGGGCGGTCGAGTCGCTAGTAATAAATTTAAGTACGTAAAGGATTATCGAATTAAGACAGTAAAAATCAATTAATTTATACCGTCTACCCAACATGATGCAATTTTATGACAGCATAATTAGCAATTTAATTTTTCTAAGCACATTGAGAATACGCTATTAAATAATTTATCAGTTATCTGTGCACAGTAACATTTTTAAAATGAGATAAAAATTTAATTATAAATTACAAAACATCAAAGTATAAATTTCATTAATTTTTTTTTTTAAAGCTAGGTAAATTTACAAAAGGTACGTAACGTCCACTTACCCGTAGCTCGTGCAAAACGGTAATATTTTAAAAAAATCGTTCGTCGTATCTTCAAGTTCGATATAAAAAATAAATAAAGTCAAGAAAAATTCGTAATCACTGTTTCCTTTTAATAAAACTACTTGCACAGTCACTTATTTTTTATCCCGGTGTTTGTTCCACCGGCTTTTTCACGCCACGATCTTAGGCACGATGTTACGCAAGTGTCACGCTATCGATGGTTCGGAGCAAACTGGCGGAATCGGACGAACGGAATAAAGTTGGGCTGACTTCGGTCGACCGGCCGCCATTCGTTTGTAACTTTGCATCGTTCAGACATCGAGTCGTCGCGTTGCTAATGCTATGCTATGTTATGCTATGCTATACATACAGCGAACTTGAATACAAAGATATATTATTTCGATGATGCCATATAATACTACTTATTACGAGTTTCTAGTGTTCTATGAAGTGTCTCATATAGTCAATAGTGATCTCGCTCCATTGTCTTTGCTGCACGGCTAGATGCGGCTAAAGCAAACCCATTATAATTAAAAAAAAAAAAAAAAAATTAATATACATTAAGGTCGGCAGACAGGCTGACGGTCCACTTGATGATAGGTGCCTACCGTCGCATCCTTTAATAACCTTTAGCCTACCTTTAAATAACTTAAATTCTAAACGTTTATAAATCACAAATAACATTTATACTCATCAATTTATTACAATTAATCATATCTACTAAAAAGTGTAACTAATAAATCTATATAGGTAATAAAGTCGCTGTCCACTTCTCTATGTTTCTCCGCTGACTTCTTCTAAACCAGGCAGCGGATTTTGATAAGGTTTTTACTAATGAAAAAAACGATAAACGAGTAAAAATTTGTGTAAATAATTTGCAGAAAAAAATGCATCCGTGCGATTCCGGGGGCGGATCGCTAGTGAGTAATAATAATTTGATTGTGAGATGTGTCACTTTTCTGTTCAATCGATGGCATTTTTATTCGTATTGGCTACTTTGTTTGGTTGACCGTGTTTAAGTAAAAAACAGTACGCAACGACGCATATTTCTTGATATTTTTTTTTAGGTATAGGTTGGCTGTAGGATGACATGTGGGCTGACGACCTACTTTGTGGTAGGTGACTATTTTCGCCAAAATACAAGAAACGCTACATACAAGTGCATCGCTGATGCTCATAGGAAATATAAATAAAGAAAAAGGCGAGGGCAAGGAAAGGGATCTAACATTCATTAAGTAGTCGCACAGACAAAAATATATGTAGTTATTTCAGTATATCAGTTTCTATTTCAAGGATTTCAAGGTATATCGAAGTGTTAACTGTCGTCAGATTGGTAACTTTTCTCATAAATACACAACAAAATTACCTTAACGGGGTATCCCGTGAATTTAGCATGGTTTTTATGTTAAAATTAGTCATATTTTTTATTTCTTCTGTAATTCCGGCACGTATAAACTAATAATAAAAAATTGTCTAACTAAAACACTTTTATTATTTAACTGCTCATATAATATACATTTATAAACCTATTAATAAGTCGCAAAGTATATATGGTAATTTTTACCTATGCTGTTCACTTTAGTGCAAAAAATACAAAAACAAAATACGTCCTTTATGAATTATACAGATATATTTTCGTGTTATGAAAATTCTAATTTAAAGTTAATAACTACTACAGATTTTCTAATTTATTTATTTTTTACTTTTCTTAATAATTAAAAAAATTTATTGAATAAAAATTCTGGCGTTGTATAAAAGTTACTGAAACTGTTCTAAATATTAAGTTTGGTTCTATACATTGCAGTAACTTTAGCCAAAGGAAACAATAGGCATTCCCACGAAGAATTTCAACGAGCATCAGTAGGCTCAAACTGTACTCGGTGTTACGAAACAAGTTAAGTGGAGGATGTATATCTTAATAACTTTTTAGTAGTAAAAAGGCTTTTAAGAACATACTAACGGTAAATTTATCAAAGCTTGTAATGGCTCCTTTTATATACTCGTATCAATTCGGTCACACAAGTCATTAGTAAGAAACTCACTTCTGAGGATAAGTACTGCTTCACTTGTATAAAAATTGTATGTAGGTTCTTTAAAAATCTTGATTGCAAGCTGTTTGTAAAATTATATCTACCTTATATCTTAACTCTGTATCGTTCGCTTGGGTTCGTTGATGACTTTGTCATCAACGATTCGTTAGTACTAACTAAAATTGTATCTTAATAAAATAATTTTCCGATCAATTCGACGTTATTTTTAGTACAACATAGCAGACAGTCGTACAGTCCGCCTTATGAAATGTAAAGACCATCATATCATTTTAAAGACAGACCTTTGAGACCCCACTTCAAATTTAACAATGCAAGTATCTATGTTAGGCATTACAAACTGATTTTGATATATTCTAATATTTTCCTAGATTTTACACATCCAATTCAAAAAACCTATTCACTTTCATCTTTGGAATCAGTATCTGAAGAAGATTAATCATTATGTTACTTTAAAGTTCGTTTGCATTAAACTGACTTATCCAAACATTCTCTTATGTTATAATTAATAAGAAGTATCAAAACCGTTCCTAGAATTCCACAAACGTATAATACAATGGCATCACCTTTTGTTTGTTTATAGTACCCCGTTGAAGTGGTTTCTTTAGTCTTGAATTACAATTATGTTATACTTTGTGATATTGTTTTTACAAAACAGCTAAAGCAAAAAGCCCAGTGGCCCAAAAGGTTCTTAACATGAAAAAACACAGAAGGACTATGCTTCTAGATGTTTATCCCACCCCTATTAAGAGGCGATCGTATTTATCACACGCATATAACATACGAGTACATCACACTCACTTTTCCCCCTCAATTACATCAATTTAGTTTCCTCCCTGGTGTGTAATTTTCAAATTAGTGAAGTGGCCACTCAGTGAGGCGATAAATCGTCTCCCCCTTAACTCTTGTCCACGTTCGATCGTAAAAATGCTAATTAAATAATACCTTTTTATACGATACCGAGGACATTAATTAATTGACCAGATGTGTTGGAACCACATGTATCCGAAAAACTCATGTAAACTGTCATCACCTATAATAGAACTTTAAATAATCAAAAAAGAATAACATTTCTCTCTAATAGGCACATAGATGCAAAGTTTCCAGTCTATGTGTCTTTTATAAGATGTATTTCGAAGAGTGTGCTCAGGAGCTGCATGAGCTCATACCGCCTTCCCCTTTCTTCCATCGGACATACAGACGTACGGCTGGTTACCATCCTCATCCGAAATCCCTCTTTTTTGGACCAAGCGCTTTAAAACATCCTTTATAATGCGCACTGATAAGGTTTGGAACTCCCTGCCAGCGTCTGTATTTCCGAGCCCATTAACCCAAATCTTTTTAAAGTTCGAGTGAATAGGCATCTTCTGGGTGCACTCCTACATCATAGGCCTCATCCTTGCCACACTGTTGGTTGTTGGCTAAGAGCAAACCCATTTCTAATAAAAATTTTAAAAAATTATGATTTCTAGTTGAGATGAATTGATCTAATTTATTATTTTATTTGCAAACTAGCGACCGTCTCCCGGCTTCGCACAGGTGCAATTTTTATATATTAAAAACCTTCTTCGTTTATAGCTCCTTCCACTAGTGAAAACCACATTAATATACGTTGCGTAAAGAGGGACGGCGGCGGGCGGGCGCAAAGCGACTTTGTTTTATACTTACTATGTAAAGATTTCTTAGTAAGTTAGTCCCAATTGTAATTCAAATAAAAACTAGTTATATAATTTCATTTAAGTCGTCCAAGTAATTATAACATAATAATAAGTAGTTAACTTTGGGGTCGCGCAAAGAAAGCAACCACATTTGAAAAAACGTGGTTAATTAAAAAATCGAATATTGTTCAAGTAATCAATACATTTTTTTAATACAATTTCCAATTAAGGAAAGAAAAAAATTGTGTTCTTCTAAAAAATTCCCAAAATAACGCAACTCTTGGCACTAACCATGGTTAGTGCCACGAGACGGGTTGCGTTATTTTGAAGGGGGTGCACCTCCTTACAGAAGACCACAGCGAAACAATAGGAAGCCAGAGACCATTTCCCTGTCCCTTCCTAATCCCTTATCCTTAATCCTACTACGGTCGGCAACGCACTTACAGCACCTAGCGTTGCTTGTGTTATAAGCGACAGTAGCCACCTACCATTAGGTAGACCGTCAGTCTGTCAGACGACCTTAACATAAAATAATAATAATAAGATTTGACGATGTCCAAAGAAAGTTAAAATTATTTTTCGTCATAAAAATTTACTCTCCTCCGCTATGTATGACAATGAAATTTATAATTCACTCTGCACCTTTAACGGGAAATTGTTTGGGATACGAGCGACAATAAATCAACGGATGTCGGCGGCGACAAACGCCGTACACAATCGTAAACTAGCCTCACGGGATTAAACATGAGAACAAACTAGAAGATAGGCTCCTTTATAAAACCGAATAGGCAAAAAGAAACAAATCAAATCTTTACTATTTACTTAAAGATTCGCTTTAAAAAAGAAACAAAATTCCACATTACAAATAGTAATGTGGTATAGTTCTGGCGATATAGTTCTGTGATAGGTTTCTGAAGAAAAAACAATTTTTTCATCCAAAAAATTGATGACGTCATTACTGGAAAATGTACCGGGTGGCGAATATCCACCGAAGATAACTATGACTCCTACTAAACTTTCCTGAAAAAAATCCTCCATACGCAAACTTCACCACAGGACTACATCAGGTCTTGGATCACTATGTACCATTACAATTTGAACGAAATTTATTAGACTCATCAAACAGTTTTATATCAAATATTATTGCGAAAGTTTATAATAATATTAAGCCGCAAAAACGATGGAACGAATTTTGATGACTATCTAGTTTATCTAATACAACCGTTTGAATTACCTAAAAATGTAAGTATTTTGTTTGTTATATTTAAAATAATTATCAATTAATTACTTAAATATAATGAACAAGATAATTTAAAAAGACAATTGTATAAATAATTACACATAAATTCCTATCTTGTTCATTCCCTATCTTCATTTTAAAATAAAGCGAGTATCCTTTATCTTCTGGTGTCCGTGATATTGTGATTCGTACGTAGGCGTAAGCCTTGGGCCACGGACAAACCTGACAGTCCCCAGTCCTAAATGTATTTATTTCTATATGCAAGTGCACTTCTCGAAGTAACTACGAGTAGTGTATAAATAACAATCGGGGCTGCCGTGGGCGAAATAGCACTAGTACCCGAATCAATTTGCGTTAAAACTATAATATTTAAAATTGTTACAACAGCATGTCCACTGTCAACTGGGAATTAGTTTTAGTTGCTTGTCATTCAATGTCTTACAATTATTAAGTAAGTATATATTGTTAACAACTCATTGTTTTGTTAATTAAGTTATAATAAAATTAAGTCATGAGGTTCCTACGCATTTTATCTGAAATAGGATAAAAAATGGATGGGAAAATGGTCTTTGACATCTCACACATCTAGACGACAACACCGCTATAACTATTGTTTTACAGTGATATTCTGTTATAGAAACTGTTTTTTTTTTCTCTTATATTATGGGCGTCAGACATGCTGAAGGTCAACTTTGATGTTAGGTGGCTACCGTCGCCTATAACACAAGCAACGTCACAGATGCTGAAAGTATGTTGTCAGCCGTAGAAGGATTAAGGATTAAAGAAAAGATAAGAAAATGGGCTCTGCCATCACTTACCCACTCACCCCTGTAACACAGTGTGGGACCCCTGAAACAGAGAGTTAAATAAGCGCCTAAACCACTCGACCTGTTTGGAAGAGAATTTCTTTGACAAATTGAGTTTTGAAAACAATATCATTCTATATAATATGTACTGGTAAGTATAAGTAGCGGTATACTCGTATCTTGTCTTGTTGAAAGTGTTGCAACTTAGAACAACTTACAAGAGTCTGTGGCCAGACTGAAAGTGGAGACATAACAGAAAGCACTAAAACCGTGTATCTGAGGCCACTATCGACGTGATATGCTTGTTAATTACACAGACTTTCTCTGAAAACACCTTTAACTTTAAATTAATAACGGTACTGATTACTGTTTTTGTATGCACCAACTTCTCTCCATTGAGAACTTTTATATTACGTGTTACTTTTGGAACGATGCGTTTACTACACAGAGCAAAGAATCGCCGCGCTGTCCTCTGCTAGAGACGGCATTGTCAACGCTTTCCATACCAATCCAACGTGTCATGGGGCGTTACCGTTTATTCAATACCAGTATACGCACGACTTACGCACTGTTTAGGTTTTGTGTTCTAAGACAATAATATAGACTCTCATTTTTAAAAGCTAAAAACTGCATACTTACTACATTTGCATAACGCAATATGCATAAAAATTACTTAATTTTATTATTACACCAAATCAATGAGGCATTTCCATGGCTTTTTTAAATAATGTTTACTACACAATGTGCAATTAGAAACTGGCTGCCAAAAGTGCCTTGAGTTGCGTTCAGCACAAATGCGCGGCACGAATATTATTATTACTATATCGTCTCCAGTAGGGGGAAGGCGCGGTGATTCTTTGCTCTGTGGTACTTACTTGACCTGTAGAGTCAACATCCATAAGCATATAAGCATTATGATCACCATTCGGTAGTTGAATGTAACGTCTCTACAGCGGCTTCAAAACATGTTTCGAGATTGTTTAGGAAGGATTTATATGAAAGGACGTCCTGGTTACCAGCCGGTGCACTGTGAGGTCGCGCCTGTATTGTTGTGTTGACAAAATAAGACGGGGGTGTTCGCCATCAATCTTCATACGTACATAACACAACCGATTTAAACAGTTCGCCGTTTCAGAAAGTAGTGGCAGCAAAAATGATACGAGAAAAAAATATAGACTCATTATTTATACAATTTATATCAGTATAATTAATATGCTAAAATGCTAAAACGCTAACAGCTAAATAACGCCATAGAGTTAATTATCACATGAGACCTAAAAAACTGATTGTACAAAAAAATAAAGACACTTACAAAAATGTGTCCTCATCAATCTGATTCATTGTATGTGTATTTACTTTTACCTACGTTTCTATTATTAACCTCCGACACAACAGGAGTGTTATAAATTTGACATGTGTGTCTGTATATCCGTGTATCTGTGTATCTGACTGTGGCACCGTTTCTCCAAAACTGTTAAATCGATTTTGAACCGATTTGTTTTTGCTTGAAAGATGATGTGATTTTAGGCGTTTGAAGATCATCAGCTCATTTCCTAGTTGACGAAGGGATCTCACTAACTTCCACAGGTTCGATTGATTTGAAATTTGGTGTACTTTTACTTCGGTGGTATTTCTATGACATGGAAACCTTGCGATTTGATGCTGCAGCATCAAGTAGTCTACGGGACACCAAACTCCTCAAGAACTTACAGCAGAGATAGCGTGTTTGAGCTGTCGGGCGATAGAAATGCCCCGTCTGTTTGCGAAAACGTTGAATGTCAACGTTAACGTACAAGCACATTCTATCCGTAAAACTCAAATACGGTAACAAAGAATTAGAAGAAGAATTTTTATTTATTTATTCCTTACAAAACTTATCCAAAGTTGCCATCGGTCCTTCAGTCGCCCGCATTATGGCCAATCTTCACGTTGACAACTTGCCGACGTGACCTTCTGTCCAGGACACAATTAGAACTGTTCCGTTGGCGTCTTCACGGGAAGATTGACGCGTGCGCATTTGCTACCGGCTCTAATCGTGTCCTGGAATATATGAGTTTATTTGTAGTATTAAATATAGGGAAATATGTAGGCATTTGAATAGGTGGCTAAATTTTTAGGTGTACATTTTTTAAGAACTATTGACATGGTTATAGGTTTTGCGAGGCGTTAGTAATGACGGCTATATGGCATATCTGCAAATATCCAAATTATTTCAAATGAATATTACTTTTTTTATTTTCATTACTATATTTTGTAATCATTATGTATCAAGAAATTATACCTACTTAAGTATTTTTTTTACTTATAAGCAGCATAAGCAATAACTTTATATATATTTATCAAAGAAATAAAAATGAAAAATAACATAATGAATTACATTATACAGAGATAAAGTAAATGAAAAAATTAAATATAACATTTATAACAGTTTTTAATTGTATTGCACAATTTAGATATAAGGGGTATAGTAATTGTTCAGAAGAACAGAAAATGTATGGTACACAAATTAATAATGCAAATGAATAGTCATTCAGATCTAACCGACAAATTAGTGCGTACACTGAACTAGTCCGCAGAAAAATTTGACCTCGAGTTCAATGTACCGGAAACATTAATTACTGCCAATAGACTAATTCTAAATACACCTAGGTTTATCTAAAGAACCGTAGATATCATTTATTTAAGTAGTGCTATTAGCACTAACTTCCTGGTTATTTATAATTAGTTAATTGTCAAAAAGATATGTTGTGACAAAAAATGTTGAAAGCCTTTGAAGGGTAATAAAATAAGTAAAGAGTGTACGCTCGTTTCATAAAGAAAGAGAAAGCTCTTTGTCGATAACAATCTCTCGATATCTGTAAAGATATATATCTCTTGAATCTACGAGTATGTTAGGTTCAGTCATATATTCCCATAAAGTTCCCAGTAAGCAATAACGATACGATTTACCTGTATATAAGAATGGCAAACACGATTGCATCTCGCAACTACACAAGTGAAAATATATTGTCACTAAAAATAGGCCTTATAAATAGTGAAATATATAAACTTATGTATCTATATACTTTTCACTTTTGACTACAATCTGTTTGTTATCTTTATACAGATCAGATAATTTTAAAACTAGTTTAAAACTAGTCTATAGTTAAAACTGCATAATGAATTATGATCTATAGTTAAAAATAAAGAAAATTCATAATGATTCTTTACAATGTTGTAACAATCTATAGATAATTCGTATCTTACGCAATACATCGAAATAACATTACACGCTCCATGTTATTGATTTATGTTTTGTTTTATTACAAATAACCACATTATTTGGAGAGAGAGAAACATTTGTTCGGAGTTATTAAGATGAAGGTCTTAAGTAGAACACTATTTTCAGACCTAATCACACATTGAAACATTCTTTAATCGTTTGACTTTAAGGACACTAAACTATTGCATTATCAACTCCAAGTTTAGATCTATAACGAGCTATTTTGCATAATAAATCTAGACAGATGTCGGTCAACCCCGCGACTGCTGAACCAGCGACAAATAGAGCGGCAAAAATTGCGATACCGTACAATGATAAGCCTATCGTTTTAAGTGAAAGTATTAGAAGTGTATAGAAGCGGTTGATAAGTATTTGTACGATCGAAGTTAGAAAGTCATGAAGTGAATTCAAGTGATATATGAGTGAAGGTAAATAGAAATGGCGGTGCAAAAAATATTGCGGTTTTTCTTTCATCATATATTTTGAAATCTCATAACCTAAGAAAGTTGGAAAGAAAAAATAGCGTAAGTATGACAAAAATAAGAAGCAGGACAGGATACGCAGGACAGAGATAGTTGAAAATCTTAATTTATGTTTAAAAATTACATATCGCGATGTTCGTCAGCTAATCTCTGAAACCAAACGAATTCAATTAAATTTTGTGAATGTGTATAATTGGTACCAGCTAGAAAGATAGAATATAATCCATACTAATATTATAAATGCGAAAGTATGTTTGGATGTATGGATGTATGGATGTATGAATGTTTGTAACTCTTTCACGCAAAAACTACTGAACCGATCACCATGAAATTTTGGATAAATGTTGTCTGGGACACCAGAAAGGACATAGAGTACCTTTTATCGTTCAACGCGGACAAAGTCACGGGCACTAGCTAGTTTATAAATAAAGACACCCGGATGAAGTCGCGACCAAAGGCTAGTATTCTATGTAGTTAATGCAGCTCATATTTATTTTTTACAAAATAACCACTATAATATATTTTCCATAATACATTTTCCAAAAACAATGTTTATTATACGAAAATAGAGCGAGCACGTTACAAGAGAGGAAAAATAGATCGTCCTTGAAACGTAATAGGGTCGGGTTTGAAAACAACATTCAGTTTATGTGTTTACTCCAAACAGTTGGTGTTTAGGGGGCTTTTTAGGATCAATATTCTCAGATGGAAGAGTAGGTAGTTATATAGATTTTCTATAAAGAAAAATAATACTCTAATAAAATTCTAATTCTATTCTACAGTAGTTAGAATAAAAAGAAATAAAATAAGTATGTCAATTTAATTAGCAGTCAATATTACAATAATATAATGTCACTCAACAAATGAGTTCAGTTAAAAATCATACAAAATGAAGATTTTAAACAATTTTTTTCTATGAAAATCTTTATTTTAAGAAATCTATTTTACTAAAAAGTATGTACCTTCAACCATGAACCTAGAACAAAAAACAACGGACGGAGTGCTGTCACTATACAAAGTGAAGCACCGTAATGGTGGCGCGTTTTTATTTGTGCGTGTGCGTTTTTACATGTGGAAATTGATTCCTTGTTCTTTTTTATAACGTAAAGTGCTGCAGCAACAACATTTTACGACGCAGGAGGCATAATTAAATATTTATTTTAATTACTCATTACGTGTGCACTTAATCAACGCTAGCAACGTAATGGCTGACGCCGAACTTACTATGTATGTGTGGGTGTTAACGTGTAAATACACGTTAACGAGCTTACTACGGTGCTTCACTTATTAGTATATGGAATTCCGTCCGTTATTTTTTCTAGGTTCATGCCTCCAACTTTTACTGTATTATAAATTATTAAAAACTAGCTGATGCCCGCGACCTCGCCCGCGTTAAACGATGAAAGGTACCCTATGTCCTTTCTGGTGTCGGTTCAGTAGTTTTTGCGTGAAAGAGTTACATACATACATACATCCAAACATATTTTCGCATTTATAATATTAATATAGATTAGTATAGAAGATAGATTCCATATTAAAAATATTATTAATTTAAATACGAAAATGAATCTACCCGTTAGTGTTAACTCTGTCAAATCGCTAACCACAGATTATATTTTATTCTGAAATATTTAGTACACAATAAATTATTACCTACCAACAAATCATAGCTTACATGGAACGAGAGCACAACGTCAAACAATATAATTATTATTGTAATTGAAGTGCCCACTTCTCAATCACAGACTTCGGTAGTTATAAAAAAAATTACTCACTGTGAATACACGTAGAAAGTAGGCCTGTCGTTGACACGAACGCCTAGACTGCCGCTAGACAGTTACTTTCAATACAAAACAACTTTGCTGTCCACACAATAAAAAACTTTAGCATACAATGCTGTCTCGGACATTCATTCGACAATTATTCTTAATGGTCGAGCAGCAATATATACTATCCATAGTATATATTGCTCGTCGTGGGTGGATTTTTGGAATGCTTCATGGTGCGCTGTTAAGATTTTTTGTTCACTGTACACAAAAACCAAATCGAACTACAATGGGCCAATATTAATTGTAATTATGTGAATCAAGTCTAACAGTTGTGATTGGATACAGATGATTATATAGGCGGTAACAGGAAATTAATTAAATAATAGGTTACGAAACATTTTCAATATAATATTATTGTGAACCCTCAGAGACCTCCATTTGTCACTATTAAAAAAATTCTTGTGATTGCAATACGAGTACCTGCTAGAATCTAAATTCCGGAATACAGTTTCTACATTTTCGGTACAGATAAATAGATATCTGTGATTTATTTACTTTTATCTTAAGGTCGTCAGATATGCTCACGGTCCAACAGATGGTAGGTGCCTACCGCGCCGCCTTTAACACAAGCAACTCCACAGGTATTGCAAGCGCGCTGACGACCTTAGTAAAATTAAAGATACCTAAGGGATTAAATAGTGACAGGAAAATGGGCTAAGGAATCCCTTAATCACTCACCGAAACACAAAAACACACATTCTTTCACTGTTGTCTTCTTTATGGAGTTAATTAAACAAATCTTTTACTACATAAATTTTGAATATAGCTCTCCATGCCTTATCACTGCTTTTATTCACTTTGCCATTTTAATGACAGGAGTCCATAACTCAAATTGAGTCAGACAGTTTTCACAATTGCTAAAAATGTGCAATTTAAACTCGAACTTTTGTAATGGTCGTGCCTTATCCAGTGTGCATTTTCTGCAGTGAAGCCGTATCCATCCCTTATTCTCATCGAAACACAACAATATACGTGCTGTTATTGTAACAAATACATAGTGGTCTTCTCTAAATGAGAGTTACTGCTGTTAGATGCTCTGATAAGTTTACGCGGATCGCAGTTTCGCAGTGTCCTCTTTTCTTAATGTTGGGAAATGCTTATGGATACCCGGCAGTGTAGGGGACACTGCAGGGTTATGCTGGACTTCTACTGGCTAAAACTCAACGACTTTTTAGCGCAGCTGTAGGTGGTGGGCGGAGACGTGGGCACTTTCTGACACAACGTCATTCGCAGTGTACCCTGCCACTATTCTTGAAAATTGTAGAAATACCAATACTATATAATATTCGATACTATTTAGGATTCCAAATGTAGTAAATAGTTAATTTCCATGTAAATATTATATGAATTACGTAAGCCTAGAGAGCGGTGCGAGGTGCGGGTGTGCTTGTTCGTGCGGACCACATTTATATCAGTTTAGCGACCGCTCATGTGAAATGGAGTAATGTGTATACTTACATTTTGTTAACCCTGTCGTACAATGAAAGCGATAATATAGTCTACCCAAAGAAGAAACTGTAATACATATTACAGATGTATCGCTAGTTTTCATGGAATCAGGATTTCTATTTGGTGGTAAAATATATTTTTAATTATTTATGACATTTTTATTTGAGCTCTTTGAGAATACTATCTTAATCATTTCGAAGGTGGCGAAAAAACCGTTTCCTTGATTGATTCTTTTGATAAGATTAAAGCTCGTCAATCAAGACAAACAAACAACAAAAAACTCGTCAAACAAAAACGAAAATCGGTTCATTTACAATTGAGAGAAAAAGGTACAACAATGTTTAGTCTTTACCTATTTATAAATAGATGTATTGCGACAAAATTACAATTTACTGTTGTTGATTTAACAAACTTTTACTTTATACAACAAATAGTTGTAGTTTTTCACATAATATTGTTATTTTTTTTTAATAATAAATGGCCAACCCATTTAAGTATACTTAATAATAAGATTTTCTCTTATTATTTATTAATTACACAAATTTTTTGTCATAACAGTAGATAACGGAATCTCCCATTATTATCTCTATAGTCTTAATAGTGTCGCATTTACTGTAACTCACGCTTAATTTGAGTAATCACATGGCCGCTGACTCAAAGGAAAAGTGAACGCTCCCATTTCTGACAGATATCCGTGCAATATAGGCATTGCAGATTCGTTACACAAATATTAGTAATTTCATCCTTGCTCCTGTCATCTCAAAGAAACCGTGTAGCTAAACGCAAAGCTATTTAACACGACTTTAATTAGTGGGGAGGTGATTTATTAGAAATTGACTGCGGTCTAATAACTATCTATTGCCGTTTTAAATGGGATAAATAGGTAAATGAAAAAACATTCACATTAATTTTTCTGGTAAAATCCTTCAAAGGCAATAAGAAAAAAAATTGTATAAAAAAATAAGAGCTAATCTCTTAAGTATTTTTGTATTCGGAAACGATGGTTATCAATTACACGCTCAGACTTAACTCAGACAGTTTCTTGCCACACTCTAAACGAATCTTTAAGCAAGAAATCTTAAGCACGTTCTGAAATGATTATGTGTATCTTCATTTTAGCTGTACAACGTCCATTGCTAGACAAAGACCTCCACCATAACTTTCCAATAGCATCGGTCAGAATCAGCATCTTTCCAGCGTGGATTCTATGCATAAAAATAATACTTCCGAATACTTACGTAACAGTTTAGATTACAGAATAAAGTTCTTGCGATTCAAAATATAAATTATTTTGTATTTTTATTTTGTTATTGTTATCCAGACAAGGAAACGGAACATGCCACCATAGCGAATGTAATCACTGAACTGAAATGCCTGTGTAAAATCGAATTCACCATGAAAGCAAATCGATTATCGGTTTTTAAATAGGCTTGCCTCGGCTATGAACTCTTGTACATCAATTAAAATTAATTACCTACCAATGTTTATTCACAATATAATTAATTACGTGTTCACTTACCTATGTGGTTTCTTATTTGCTTTTTTTTTGTTTTTGTTTAACGCCCGACGCAAAAACGAGGTGGTGTTTATATTCGTAAGTATATTTATTGTATTATTTGCTGGAATAGTGAAAGGGAAGAGACACGATGGGCGAAGGAAAAATCGTGGTTGAGTCGGGGTTGAAAGTGGCACTTTTTATGTTAAGGTTGACAGACAGGCTGAAGGTTTACTTGATGGTAGGTTCAATTGAAGAATCATGCCTAGTAAATTATTTTAAAGAAGTTTAATATTTACTTTAATATTTATTATTCAATCAAACTATTTTAGAAAATCAACTATTTTCAAAAATTCCTTGTGAAAATAACTATCAATTTAAAAGTACACCTTATGTCTTAGTTCAATTTGATACTCTTGATTTCTAATCCGATCATCGATGTTTATGAAGACTTATTCCATAACAAACTTAATGTGAAACCACGAAACTAAGTTTAGATGATTTTAGACCTTAATAACCCATCTGATAAAACTTCAAGTTGAACAACAAATATTTCAAATGTACAAAGTTAAATCAATTCTGTCTGGGAGTGACAAATGACTGGTTGTTCAGAAACACTCTGGGTGGTCTGATTGCCTAGTACATGAACTATTCGTCATACAAGGTTTCACTTAGATATAAAATTATAGAGTTAACTTATAAATTCCTGTACGGATCACAGAACATAATAAGTTAAGCTATGAATAGGTTGAGCTCATTTTATGTATACCAAAAATCATAGAAATCATCCACATTCTTTTTAATGTGAAACTTTCACGGACAGTCAGACAAGTCCATTAGATGGGACGTCGCATTTAAAGTGGCGCCGTTGACTATGCATAAAAGATAAAAGATAGGTGGTCGAAATAGAATAAAAGATAAAAGATAAGTGAACGACAAAGGATAAGGAAAAGTGGCTCCGGCAACTCTTACTCAGCGCTTAGGCAGTTATGTTATGGTTTTCTTCTGATTAAGGGTTTGGTTACTGGCGCCAGCTAGGGCCAATTTATGAATACTAAAATCGTTTTGCACAGAATTCGTTTTGCGTTATTGACTATTATGTGATCATTAACTAAATTATTTATATTGCTAAATTCTTTATAGAAAAGAAAAAATAATCTACGATACCATCATCAGATACGATCAAAATATCATATGATACCATATGCTCATGAAATTTAGATGTAACTCTGTAATTCGATTTCAAAGTAAAACCGGTGAACCTCGTGTCTTTAAGTTCGTGACTCGACCAATTTGAGCATAACGTGCGACGATAACGTGTTATACTAAGCCACAGGGAATCGCCAGCGATTTTAGCCTTTCTCTAGCGCTTTCACGATCAGAGTCTCCTTTAAAATGTCAATTATTATAACCTAACTCACTTATACTCAGGATACTCAGTTGAGTGCAGTTGCAAATCAATGCATTTTTGTGTAGACATCACGTCTTCCATCACAAGCTACGGCAGTGCAATCGCAATAGGTGGCTGCCGACCACCTTATATTTTTCATATTTTGAGCAGATTTTACATTTAAATAGTGTCAATATAAACTTCACACATTTTCTTTAAAATTGTTCGTTTCCCCTTTTTTATTTGTCAGTTACTGAATATTCTATATTCTATCAAATAATGTAGTAAAATTGTACTGGCGTAACGCCAACAAGACACCATTAAATTACCAACGATTACATAATTTCGCATTCTTATTTCAATGTAGAAAGTGCTAATTTGGCGTAAGAATAATATTTGAGTAGTATTTGTCTATGCTTATTAGTGTTATAACTCGATGATCTTAATCGACGAGCGTATCGTATGTCGTTGCGTATCGGCGCCATCTAGCTTAGACACGACGACCTGTGTGAACGGAACTATGTCCTAGTCTTCCTCTTGCATTACCATAGTAGTAAAATTATTCAAAAAATCTAAATAGAACAAGAAATCAAAGCTAAATTCAATGTTAATTTCAGTTAACTTTAATCAATAAATTTAACAAAATCAATACATACATTATAATAAAATCGTAAACGAGCCGTGACTAAGTAATGTAAGTACATTACATTTTTTTTTTTTTTTTCAAAAAAAAATGTAAGAAAATGTATGTATTTTTTTTTTCAAAAATAACCTGTGCATGTTATGAGGGAAAAAAATATTTTTAGAATTTTTATCTGTTTAAAGCGCGCGTTTGTGCGGTTTTCACTTGCGTAGGTATCGATGATTACTTGGATGAAACTATAGGATACTTATCCTGGAAAAATGTTAGGCTCCTGTGTGAATTTCATTTAAGGCGTTGCGAATAAAACAACCCAACGCCTTAAATGTCTTACAAAGAATAACAGGTAAGCCAACTAGTAATTATTTTTATCTGAAAATGTATACGAAGTATTCAAGCGTGTCCCCATCGTTTTACTTACTATCGTTAATCTGGTTAAGGACTTATCTTAAATGTAATTTCTTTTTAATTACACCGCTCTCGCCTTGCGAACTTTCAATATTGTCGAATAAATTAATCCACAATAAAAGAAAACGTAAATAAAATGTCAGCGGCAAAACAAGATGTATGATTGACAGAAAGTGATTTGAATAAATGATTAATCCACTTTCGTTCTTAAGACATATTTATTATATTAAATCATATTATGTTTGATACTTTTTCAACCTTAATTCCTTATACAATGTAACCTCGACATAACAAATCTGAAGGGAATTCGAAAATATTCTTTATATAAGTATATGTATTACAAGTTTTGATTTATTGTAATATTTAAATTATTTATTCTTATATCTACATGTAAGGGACGAAGATTTTTTACAAAAATAAAGAGACAAAGTTAACTCAATCCCGGAAAATAAGTACCTAATTAAACCATATCCTATTAATATTACCAATGCGAAAGTTTGTGAGGATGGATGTATGTTTGACATGAGTAGGAAAAATTACTTAATATGTAATTGCAAATAAATGTATGTGTGTGGAATTAACAATGGCAGGAAATGGTTTCTTTTAAGGATACAAAGAATTATTACAAAAATACAGCACAGCATTTATCTTGTACAAAACGTTACAATCGTAATGTTTATTTACTGGGATATCGAATTTAAATTGCAATTTTTCACACCCGGATACGCGTATATTAGCTTCCTCTCTCGCTCATGTGCCAAAATATTTTGGGTGTAATCCACTTGAATTTTTAAATCTATATACCTAAAGTATATAAGTATATTAAAAAATAAAATCGCTGTCCGCCTCTGTCTGTTTCTCGCCTTACTTTTTCTAAATCACCCAAAAGATTTCGGTACGGTTAACTTGTGTATATAATTTCCACAAAAAAATGCACTCGTGCATAACCGGAGGCGGATCACTAGTCGAGTATAATGCTCACCAGTTTTATTTAAAAAAACTGATATCAACACTGTAAATATAAATAGGTCATCTCTATCAGTTGAGGGTCAGAATATAATTAATAAACTGTGAGATTATTGAGGGGCGTAGACTGTACGCAGAACGCACCGATTTCATTACATTACTGTTAAGAGGTTAATTGCTAAGGTTGTATGAATGGGCCTTATGTTTGAGACGAGATTGCTTGCCTACTTATTAATCATTATTATTTTATGATATTGTATCTTGCTTTTAAATATAATGTTTTGATCGAAGATTTTTTTGATATTTGAGTAAATAACTGCTGTTTCTTTATTATCAATCTTACTATTATTACTTAAGACCACAGATATTGATCTAAACTATATAATAGTCTTTGACTACAGACTATATGTAGTAAAAGAAATTAAAAAGCGCTTAAACAGCGCTTAAAGTACTCTTATTATTCGTGTGCCAAGCCAAGACAGAAAATTGTTTCCTAAAAATATCACTTTCTCAGTATAATTGTTCATCAAAGCTTTCTCATTCAACTTATAGAAGACAAAAGATTAAATTTGAAAAGAACCATCCCTTCAAAACGTAGACACGTGTTGAACCGCTCAAGAACAACTTACCAAAAAGGAACAATAGAAATTGTTCATCACACATGCTTTTGTCAATGGGAGAACACGTGCGTTGCACATTTATTATTTTATGCATCCCGAGTACCTACTCTGAAAACAGTCAAAACTATTCCTTTTTTAAATAATGTTTTTTAAAGATCTAAGCGTACCTACATACAGAGGGACAGACGGCGAGAAGCGACTTTATTTTATAATTATGTAACTAGCGGGCCGCCCCGGGCTTCGCACGGATTTTTTCTGCAATTTTATATAAAAACCTTCCTCCTTCAGCGCTCTTTCCATTAGTGAAAACCGCATTAAAATCCGTTATTTAGTGAGTACATCCATACAGATGGACAGAAGGCGGGAAACGACTTTATTTTATTTTATAGTATGTAATTACTATTTATTTTTGGAAAAAGAACATAATGTGACCCTTATGTTAAATCCAACCTGAAATTCACTTTGTTGATGCAACAATTAAATAAATACATAACATAATATATATTACAGAATAACCGAATATTAATTAAAAATATTACAAAGCCTTGTTGCTAAATAATAGTACGAAAACTAAGAATGAAAACTTGGAGCATGTCTGTCCTTAGCTTAAGCTTTTTGTTCCAAAATGTATAGGTATAGTACATATTGGCAGAAATATGAATCGCTTTGATTTCGTTGCAGCAATTATGAAATCACTTTCTTATCGTTTCTCTGGTGACGGCGGCGGCTCGCCTACGGAGGTCTCTCATCAATCAAACATTATTTATGATAAAGTCAGGTTCTTTAATGGACAACTTTCGCGGTCAGTGTACACAATCACTGTGGCTAATCACTGCTTCGGGATAAACTCTATAGACCGCTTTCTGTGAAGCCGTTCCAGTGGGACTTAAGAGAGGTGCACACAATAATACGGAACGGAAAAATAAAACAAAACATCGTACAAACATTAGGACACTATTCCAATTTTTTAAAATGCGATGTCATCTTTCTTAATGACGTTCGAAAAGTTTGATCCTGTTTGAAATATGAACGAGTTTTAACAAGTTTTATTTGAACAATCAAATCATGTCCTTTGCTTCGTAAATCAAATATTCTCTTTTTCTTTTTGTAAGTTTATGTACCCATTGGCCCTGATGAATTTAATAATACATGAAAATAATATTATACTATTAGGAAATATTAGGATATATAAAAATTCACTTCTTTTACTTGACACAACAAATATCACACAAGGAACATTTTTTTTAATACATAAAGGCAAGATGATGGACCACTTAATGGTAGGTGGCTACCGTCGCCTATAACACAAGAAACGCCACGGGTGATGAAAGTTCTCTTACGACTATAGTAGAATTAAGTATAAGGTATTAGGAAGTGGGCTCGGAAATCCCTAACTCATTTTACGAAACTCAACACAATCTGGTATTTCACGGTTGTCTTCTGTAAGGGGGTAATTACTGCCGCAAAACAAGCAGTCCAAATGTCTGTGAAACGCAGTGTGTCCTGCCACTGCTTGTCAGATTCAGACCGTAGCCAAATATGAAAAGTTCATTTCCAAAGTTGGCCCTGTCGGAAATCGAATCCTGGACCCCTGAGACAGAGCATTAAAGCAACCACCTTTAACAATTGACCACGGGAAATTAATCACACATTAGCATATATGATACAGTGTCAGCGATGAGACTGATGAGAAAAACTGTCTTTTTGTGCAGACAGACACACAGCGCGGTGCCACAGTAAATTTTTTGAATTCATTCGAATTCACGATTTTTTCTGAAATCCTCAGTCAATTAATAATAACGATTGCTGCTTTTTCTTCCATTTGAAAATTAGGTCAAGTCTGAAATCGATGTATAGTGTATACTAAGCTTTATTTCAGTAAAACCGGTGCAATGTGAAGTGTCGCTTTAAGTAAACATATGGATGAGAAGTTCACTAGATTACTTCTACTTTTAAATTGTCTGTTATCCTTCTACACGTATTTTTTAATATGTATATTTTATACTGTTCAATGCGAACATATGCTGAGATTGTATAGAAAAAACCGGAGTGTGTTCAAAAATTTTAAAAAAATCTTTTAAATATAATAATAATATTTAAAAGACACAAAATACACGAAATGTATGGATGAATGTAAGAAATCACTATAACGGGAATTATGCTTTTAAAAGATACCCAGTTAACCACTCTAAGTTTCTCAACTTTAATTCTCTATTAACAGGAATCGTTTCTGATAACATAACTTGAGTAAGTAACCTACTTATTAGTGTAATATTTAGTTGTTAAACTACTTTCCAACATTTATTTTAATGTTATAACATTAACATTATTATTATTATGGAGTGCAATGAAGGAAAATTACTTTTAATGCTGATTTGACCTTTTAATTATACAGTTATTGCGAAACTAGATTATTGTTAAACCTTAAGCAAATGCATTACGAATTAGAACAAACTAATTACAGGTACTTACATGAAGTAAACTGTTTTTCTTAAGTCGACAAATATTGTTTAACACATTGTCACATCGTAACATTGGTAAATTTGATAACAAGGCCTTTTATATACGACATTGTAATAATTATTTTATTTTCCACAAATGGTGACTAAAATAGTTTTCTTATTTACCTTCGTTTTTTTTTAAAGTTATTATAATGGAGTACACACATGAAATTGTGAGTGCTTGCCTAACCGGGATTTAAACCTACTCGTAGGTACGTATCACATATCGTCTGAACTGAACTATCTTTGCATTTTGGCAATAGTATTTTGACGTTTTAGTACCCAATTTCTATGTAGGTATAAGCTTCGCAGTGTAATAGAAGATAATTATTTAATTTTTATACATTATTTCGTTTGTAGGTATAAGAAGAATACTTATCTCGGCGAGAGTTATCCCAACAGAGATATTTTCCATTTTACTGTAAATTATCAATAAAACGAGAACCATAAATAACCAATCGATAATAAGAGAAAATATTTACTACCGCTTCTAGTAACTTGACATGCGTATTACCCTCGCTTTATAGCCATATGTAGTGAAGTTAGAACCATGCTACCTACTTACCACTGGAAGACCTTATGACGTTGTTATAAGGTTTATTCTTTTCTGTAAATGAGATGAAATAAAATTGTTATAATATTCTTGTAATTTATCATTAAATAATGTAAAAAAGATGCCGCATGTGGTGTGGTGAGCCGGCAAGCGGCATCTACAATCAAATTGATTATATTCTTTCATTCACATTATGAATGAATATGTGTGTTGTAACTGTCAATGTAATTTTTAAATAGTTGTGTAATTTGGCGTAGGCATAGACGCCCGTTCTTGTAAACTTTATAGAAAAATAAGTTAACTAAATTTTATGTTTACAGTGTAGCCTCATAAAAAGATACATGTCTATAATGTACAAATCCTAATAATTTATAAATGTGAAAGTTTGTAAATTTGTTACTCAATCGCGCAAAAACAGTTGAACGGATTTTGATGAAAATTGATACACAGCAGTACACAGATAGTTTATATTACCTGGATGTTGAGTTTCTGTGAGTTCAAAAAAAAAACGAACTACAACACGTACGAAGTTTTAATGCTTTTAACGTTGGCTACGTTCATCAAATCTTAAGGGATTTTCATACCTGGTTTTCTTCTTCGTACAATTGCTTTAAAATACATATGGCCATCTAGCTCTTGCTTGTACATATACAAGTACATGCATGGCATAACACAAATGTTGTATAAGTACAATATAAGATAAGAGACATAAGCAACACAAGTGCTAATTGTTTAAAAGCTACAAACACAAAAAACTCAAGGAAGTATAAAAGGTTACAAAAATTCTTTGTCACATAGAAATTAAATATCAAAAACATGATTTTTCCTATATTCAAACATAAGTAAAGTGCGACATCATCATCATCATCATTAAGTACCGATAGGCTTCTCATTT
Organism: Synanthedon myopaeformis; assembly: GCA_944738685.1. Lineage (NCBI taxonomy): Eukaryota > Metazoa > Arthropoda > Insecta > Lepidoptera > Sesiidae > Synanthedon > Synanthedon myopaeformis. Next base: position 9,374,660 of record OX122914.1, on the reverse strand, counting down.
TGCACAAACGCCTTCCCAGTGGACCGATATAGCCCTAATAGTAAAACTAGCCGCAGCCCAACAGTCAAATGACAAAGTAAGGGCCTCTTTGACCATATCTGAGTAAAGTGTCAAGTAGGCTAACCGCCATTTAAAATCACCGGTCACCGGAAATTATGGAGCTGATATTCCTTTGTTTGTATGGTAAAAGTCCCAAACATTAAAAGGAAATAATAAAAATATTCGCCTATCGAAGGATGCAGTAATCCGAGTGCATAATTTAATAAAGTATAAAATTCTTTCTAAAGTGACTAATCAACACTTTACTTGTAGTTGGTGAAAGAGGCCCTAAGTAGGTATAGTTAAGTATACCAAGCTGAACAATGAATAGACTTCTTAAAATCAATACAGTTCTTTTAGATATACCTACTAAAAGTATATATAAAATAAATTTCTATATACCAATAGGTAGGTATAACAAGAAAGCAAAATTCAAATGATGATATATACAAATAATGTAATAAAATCTGTTTAAAGTGTCAATTTCGTTACCAACTTCAACAAAAACACAACGAAATATAAACCTAAAAAAGTACATTCCAACATTGTAAACAAATCATTGAAGAGACATTTCCATAATTTATAAAAGATACAAAGAAACAGTTATTCTAAATAAATCTATAGAACCCGAATCCCATTGGAATGTTAATAGGGATGGCACATACATAATCAGTTTTAAGATTTATCACGCACTATGTTTTTAAAACGATGCATTTTACTTTGCTAAAATTAATTTTAAATATTAATTTTGTCTTAAACAGAAGCATACTACGGCCTACTACTTTCTTCAGAATCATCAAAATCAACAGAACTATTATATTTTATAGCTTTAAGCGTAAATAATAAATAGTCTTACATATAGAATTAGAACAAAAACGCTATACAAGAAAAAACGATCCGAGACGCTAACCTAGTGAGTTTAAGTGACCACCTTAAAATTAATTTTATTTATACGTTTTATAGTAACACCATACTAATGGGGACAAATTTAAGTGCCCTATTTATTTTGTATTTACTTTGATTTATTACAAGTTATATTACCTTGTTGTACTTGTATGCAGGTATACTTTGTTATCAAGTCCAGTAAAGGCAGGTATTGTATTGTACTTAAAACAACACTTTATAAAGTCACCGTAACCTTAACGTCCGCGTTTTATCTAAATGAAATTAACTACTCGTAAATTAAACTTCGTACTGGTAAATGAGACGCAATATCTGACGTTGTTTATCTTATTATAAATATATAATAAGATAAACGACTTAGCCACAATATAATAATTTGCTCTTGGTGTCCAAATTACTTATAAGAGAAATATGTATACAATTGTACACTGCACTTTTCAGTCTAAAACTGAGCGGCCAGTAAAATAACAATACCCTTTGACAGTGAAAGGATTGCGTTGCTGTATTAATGGATGACAATCTACAATCATAATTTTGACTGTCGGCCTGCCTGCGGACCTTTAAATATATACCTATATAAAACAAGTAAGTATATTGACTGTTTAGTTTTGACATGAATACCGGAAGTATTATATACCGTAGTATATATTACTTCCATGAATATCTACGTCAGCGTGACGTCATAGTACGTCGTATTGGGTAGTAGTACGTAAAAAATGTGGGCCCAATATCTACGTCATAGTGGGAGGCAATTCAGAAAAGTGATGATAACAAAATCAGAGAATACAGGTTGATCCTGTAGCGTACATACAATTTTAATTAATTTTAATTACACCACCACTTGATAGCTAAAGGACCAAAGACTTCGCATTTATGATGGATTCGAATTCTCGTAAGTAGGTACTCGTAACCTTCACGTAGGTATTCATGTAAAACACACACGGCCGTGTCTCTTCTTTTTTTTAGCAAAAACTAGTATTAAGTATATTAAGAAGATCATCCATCTAGTATTAAAATTGCTTCTAGCAATATATTGGTCCGTGAACACAGAACCTACTATCATACATATTCATTTATAATATTTGTAATGGTCGGTCGTGGACCCGCAAATGCTTAGGCGTTTACTGCATTTTAGGGTCACCGACCCATATGCATTGTCAACAAACAACGTCTAACAAATAATTCATTTGCATAAATAACCAATAAATATGTCCGAGCGGTGTATATTAAGATACATTGTTGTACGAAACCGGCGCTAGTTGTAGTCGTTTCGAGATAATAAAAAACTGTTGTTGATGCTAGATAAAATTAAATGAAACATTTAATTTTGTTTATTACATTCGTCGATTACATTTCTAGCTGTTGCACGTGGTTCTACTAGCGCCATCTATGAATATCTTCCCGAACTAAACTTCATTGTAATATAAAATTTTGATAGAATTCTATCTCTACAGTAATTTAAATATAGTTTCGAAATGTATATAATTTTAACACATGCGAAAATTATCTATTTTAAGGTTACTTTTCTATAAAAATATCCTAAACTCAACGCGCAATAACTTTTTTAATAAGTAACAAAAAGTAATTTAACGTCATCTGTAGCTGATTAAAACGGGTTTTTAATTTCGGTCTCAAATCGGCGATTATCCTCATAAATTCTATTAAAATATTGCTATTTAGCTGGTGTCCGCGATATCGTCCGCGCTATTGATGAAGCCATCTATTAACTTACAATTTAATTAGGTGAAGCAGCAACATCTAAATCATTATCGTCCTAGAAATCGATAAGTAGATTCTAGATTCTAGAATTCTTGTCAAAAAATCAAAGGTGCTACAGTTAATGAATTAGATCGGTTAGTCAGCTGTATCGTTCGTTGCGGACTACCGATCAGATATCGGGCCACTGACCCATTGTTTATGAACAATACTTGTGAATTTTTACATTTCGGACAGTTAGTCTATATAAATTGACAATCAAATAAAAAAATATATATAATAGACTTATAAATATGTATTTTTCATAAAGTCTCCCCAGTCTATCCCATTATATAGGATATAAGTAACTTCTTCAAACAAACTGCAAATATACTTGTATCTACTAATATGATATGTTAAAAAGATTAGATTTAGCTTAATTTAGATAGTGGTTTAATATAATTTTATACCTACGCCAGAACAAAACACTAAACCAGGTATTGAGACATAATATTTCATAATACTTTTTCCTCAAATGATGTTCTTTTGAATTTACCGCAGTGAACTATTTGCATATCAGTTCTGAGTACGGTTTCGAGGATACAGAGTGGTGAACGAAATCAAACATAAAAGCATGATTCACAAAAAAAGGTCGAAAGTTGGCAAACAACAAACTTCTATGCGCACGCGCAGTCTAAAGCGGATATTATTCATACGATAGTGTTATCTAATTTTCCGAAATGCATTTTTTATGCTACGCGCGCGCAGACATTGTTGTGATAAGTTATACAACAGGATACATAATGGTTAAGGGATACAATGGCACCAACCACATCGCCATTTTTTGTTTAATATAGTGACGTAATTTATGCACCATTTCAAGAGGTATATGAAACAAACATTGTAACTACGCCACTTACAGACTTCAGTAACTTTGACAAAATTAGCCCTTTGCTTAAGTTTCATTTTCTTTCATATAAGTTTATCGTAAAACAAATCATGGGAAAATATATTTTTTACTGTGCGATATTTCAAAGTAGTAAATTAATGCCATGTTTAACCTATTCTGTGATTTTAAAAACTATGTTTTCAAAATAATATTATTTTGTTTTATTATTATGATGATATTCATTGCCGGATATGATTCATACGACAGTATCATTCACGTAATAAGCCAACAACCGACAACATAATTACAACAAAAGCCTCCTTTTAGTATAGATGAAGTCACTTCTATGTGAGGATAAGAATTTAAAATATGTATTAACTTTAGCACTCTCTAAAAATATCAGAGTATACTTAGGAATTCTTTTTATAATTGTGATATTATCATTTTTTGAGATTCAGCTCAAAATCCTTATTAATATTATAAATGCGAAAGTATATTTGGATGTATGGATGTTTGTAACTCTGTCACGCAAAAACTACTGAATCGATCACCATGAAATTTTTGCATACACGTTGTCTGGAACACCAGAAAGGACATAGGGTACCTTTCATCGTTCAACACGGACGAAGTCGCGGGCACCAGCTAGTATTCTAATATTTTGTTATAAAGTTTTAACTAAGATCTTAAATAAGAATTATGTACACTTTAGTAGGTATTCCAGAGCTTCCTTCTTCATGCTAAGAAATTTAGTTTTTGTCTTTAAGAATATTTTCTAAATACATATTAATAAAATGTATTTCTTTTTTTATTAAGGTTGAGGGTCCACTTGATGGTACTGGCTACCGTCGCCTATTAACTCATCGAACAACATTAATAGGGAATGCTAGGGGCCTGCTGAATTTGGTATGATGAATAATAAGAAATAAGGATATAGGATCCCTTACTTCATCGTCTATATACACGTAACAGAACTATTATTTCACATTGCTTCTATACGGAGGTGGGTACTGCCGCAAACTGGCTGGCCAGTTTAGCACGCGGAACTCAGTATGCCCAATTCTACTAATTCATTATTAACTATGAGTTACACCATCATTCTATAAAATACTTTTGCGCACAATACGAAAATCAGAAAGGAAGTAAGTATTAACTAGAACGGTACTTGAATGTATTAAGTATTGAAGTATTGAAGTATGTATTAAGTATTAAGTATTCGTGGCGGCCGTTGCCTAGAACAAAAAAGTATTTAGTTTATTTACATAATTTCGTGAAAGTATGTGATGTGGATATAAATTTATACTTGACAAAGATAACACATCACAAATGCGGTGGCATTTTAAATGTCTTTATAATAGTCATGAAATGACGTGTGTTTGAATACTAAGAGAACGGAAATAGAGTCTTATTGTTTACCTACCTGTAAAAATCAGTGATCAATCATATGAAACGCCCGCTATTGCGGGTGCAATAATTTAATAAGTTAATAAATTTATTAAATAATAGAGTTAATAAATTATATGATTCAGAAAAATCGCAACATATTAGTTCATGGAGGTATTATCTTCATCCAATCACATAAATTGAAACTAAAATTAAACGAACATCAAACAGAAAGGGACCTAGACCAGAACACTGCAAAACACCTGTCGACGAATGAACTCTAATAAATTATTTATTGCTGAAAGTTCTAGTCTTACTAAAAACCAATAGCTTTTACTTCAATTAACTTTAAAACTAGGGTTTATTTAATTTTTATGACAATGTTATTATGTTATATTTCCTTTTCGCTCTTTATTCCATCGTTTATTTTATTCATAAGAAAATGATATGCATCGAAATAATATATCTTTGCAAGCAAGTTCGCTGATGATATGTGAATCTTGCCATTTGGTTTTTATTAAATACTTAACACCAAAAAATCTATAGGAACAAAAAAAACTATCAAAAAACTATCAAATAATTAATCAAAAAATATACAAAACACACTATTTAATCCAATTGGATTAACATACATTTTCATAGTTATATTGAAACTCTTCGTTCACACAATCCATGTTAACTATATTACTTAGAACGGCTAACTTCTCGGTCTTGTAACCTGATCCGATCCGTTTCCTGTGAATCGAGACTACTGCATTCCGTGTATTGTGTGTGTGTAAAACTTTCTTCAAACCAATTCAATTATGCCGTATTCAATACTCCATTAATACAACCCGACTGTTAATATTCTGTTCCATTCCAAGATCTTGTAATGTAGCCCATAGTTTCTAAATTAATTTTGTCTTCTTGCTTCGTTGCATTTTCAAATTATCTAACCGAAACTTGTACGTAGACAATAGCAGCGATTTCTACTCATTTATCTGTGAAACGAGCTATCTATATCAATTGTAAATAATTGGCCCTGATTAAAAAGTTACCGACAGAAAATATTTAAGAAATTTTTTTAGTGAATAGAATAATACGGAATGTAGAGAAAATCAAGTCGATGTTCGCTTCTCTGTTTCTCCGCTAATTTCTTCTATACCACCTAACGGACCTAACCTAACGGATTTTGATCGGTTTTCTCAAATGGAAAGAGCTATATTTGAGAAAAGGTTTGTGTAGGTTCCAAACACATACAAGTTCGTTCAGCGTATTAATAAAAACATCAAATGAATAATCAAAACATTCACTATAAAAAGTAAATCTATATTAATATTATAAAGAGGTAATATTCGAAACTGCTAATCCAATTTTAAAAAATCTTTCACCAATAGCTGAAATAGAATTTCAGAATGGGCATAGGCTAAATATTCCAGACGGGTGAGCGCCGCGGACACCAACCATCCAACGCTAGACAATAGTGATTTTACATATTTTGTCAGCGTAAAGCGTCATGTCGTCACGTGACTAGGTTTGTCAGGCATCACGAGTATATCTTTTATTTTTCAACACGGACGAAATCGCGGCCACCAGCTAGTGTATAATAATTGTGATAAAGGTAGACAAATTCGTAGGTAATCTTTACAAAGCGGGTGGTCGGGTCGACCATTGTGTTTGTGTACGAGTATGTATGACAGTAGCGGCACCGGATTTCATTTTTTTTACTTTCTCTGTTACTAATGTAATCAGATTAATAAAAAATACCACTTTAATTTAGTTTTAATCCAAAAAAATGTTTAGGCCACCCACTGGGGTAACATGAACTAATAAAAATATAAGTTTAAGTATTATAAAGACTTACCGATGCGTCTCGATGAACTAAAATTTTTAGTGATAAAAACCCAAACTTAATTGCGTATTTTATCTTAACAAATTAATCTTGTATTTAATTAAATTCTAATTCAGACCATGCCCTAGACTTGGCGCCGGTATGCGATTAGTTAGACAAATTAATTGGCATCACAATAACAAGCAAACATAACGGATAGCCCAGATCTGTTTGAGTATTCGGCACATTTAATAATGTTCAGAACTCGCGACAAACACGGGGTTCACAACCAATATTAATTTATACTAAAAGAGAAAAATAGATTTTTTTGTTTTAAAATTAACCAAATATCTACACGAAATATAGCTCATTAGAATTTATATATGTTGGACACTGCGTCCACGTTTTTAAATATTAAGTAACAAAATTATAACAGGTTAGGAACTAGGAACGTATTCTTGATCTTGTTCTGAAATATTAATATATTTTATTTAAAATCTGTTCATTTTTAATATAATCTATTAGATTTATTCGTTAATATGTTCCATAATAACTTTTTAATAATCAACACAATCCTAATCTTTTGTACAAATATACATTCATTTAATGTCGCTTTCAGTCATTATACATCATTGTACTGCCAAAGTGGGAATCATTAACAATCGTTTAGCAGATTAATAACATTTGGTTGCAAATTTCTCACTCCTTAACTACACAAGCTGGTAGAAAGTTGAGTCTTTAATTTCGCATTGCATACGTGAAAGTAGGCAAATATTTTATTTTACTTCGCCGCGGGAAGCCGAAGTGTTGTCGTATGATAATTTCATTTATAATCATTACGCTTCTTATTACCTCTATGGTAAGAGACGAAATGAAACATCGTTTGGCATTGAAACATGTTATTATCAACAAATATTTGCAATTTAACTTTTTGTTTAACAAGACAAAGTATGTGATAGTTATAACTTTTTTAGTACTGTAAAGAATATAGAGATATTTGAGAAAAATCGCACATTCTTTTATTCCTAACTAACAGTCCGCCTTCCACTTAGCACGAATACATTTTTTCTGCAGATTTTCAGACCATCCTCTTTTATCGCTCTTTCCATTTGTGAAAACTGTATCGAATTCCGTTGGATGGTTTAGAAGTCATTAGCGGAGAAACAGGCAGACGCGGACAGTTTATAATATGTAGAGATTATAATGTTTTAATGAAAGCAATAGTTACTGTGGTAACTATTGTTCCGTGAGTATCCGTAACCGATGAAATAAATGACTTCGCGGTGTTTTATAGGCTTTTAGAAGAACTGCAATTCTACGCAAGTACACCATTTTTATGTGTCTCGCTATGGCTTACGTAGGTAAGCCATGTAAATTAATTTTTCTGCGATTTGGTTGCAAAATATATTTTTCACCTCTCCAGTACGAAAAGGGTGCTGTTGGGGCCTAAAAACTAGCAAAAAAATCGATTCTTGATGCGAGCGTGATTAGAAATTTGAACACGCGATTTTACTCACAGGAATAAAATTTTGATTTTATTAGTGTGTCCAGGTATAGCCGACTAAAGTTGGCCCAGCTGTGAAGATAGTTTCACAGCCGTTCAGAAACTGGTTCAGCATTAGGTCTTGGTGTTTTTGTACTGTTTTGGTAAATATTAAAAAAAATGAGTACATCCAAGTGGTGATGGTCTAACTCCAGAAGAATTAAGAGAACAAGTTTCAAATGCCGAACTTAGTTTTCTTCCAGAAAAGTCCCGTGAAAAATATCTTCATTTGTACGAATTGTTTCATTCATACAAACATAGAGACAGGACCCTTACCTAACACACAAATAAATAAATCAACCACAGTTCCGAAAAAAACCTTTAGACACTTTACTTGTAGTTGGGCCTCTTTCACCAACTACAAGTAAAGTGTCAATTAGTTACTTTTAGAAATAATTTTATGTTTTATTAAATTATGCACTCTGTTTACTTCATCCTTCAATAGGCAATTTTTTTAATTATTTTCTTTTTAATCTTTGGGACTTTTACCGTACAAACAAACAAAGGTATATCATCTCCATCATTTTACATTCAACTTTTAATATTTTTGTTAATTTAGTTATTATTTATGTTACTTTAACTATTGAATGTTAGCTTCTTAATTGATTTTCTTACCTAAAGATGACCTATAACGCTTTTCTCGCTGTTGAGGTAAAAGGTTGTATGTTTAACACGAGTGCAAATTTTTATCACTCACTTCGTTCAGTAGTTTATATTTAGAATCACTCGCTACGCTCGTGATTCAATTCTAGACTGCTTCGCTAGTTCGTGATTTAAAGTCGGCACTCGCAGCAAAAAAACCTACGATTTAAAAAATCGTAGGATGAAAACTTTTTTTAATTTTATAGTAGGATAGTCAGGACAAACCATTTTATACTCGTAGGTACCTAAGTATAGATTAGACAAAATTATTTTGCAGTGTTTCGGCAAATTGAAAGGTCATTGTCTTGCTCGTATACCTACTTAAATCGGCTTTTATTGAAGTGTATTTCCATGTACCTACATTTACAAATGTTATTCTGCGGAGGTCATAGAGTTCATTGGTTATTTACCAAACAGTGCAGCAACGGGCAGGATGCGCGCGTGCCTTGTGAGATTCCGCCATTATGTAACATCGCTACGAAAACTGCTAATTAAAGAACAGTTATTATGACCTATACCCTTAAAGTTGATGATCACAACTAAAAATTAAATTAACCAAAAAGTATTAACATATTATAGTAGGTATACTTTTTATCCTGGAAAAATGTTGGGTTGCCGAGTTATCCTCTAAAAATATAATAAATTTGGCACCACCGTCGTCGTCACAACGATAAAGAATAAAGATATCATAATATATTTTATTACGAAGTCGCGGGCACAGCTAGTATTAGATAATTTTACACAACTTTAATCAAATAACTTTCTTACGTCGTTGCTTCGGCGGTACAGTCGTGGTTTTAAACCATTTTTTATTGAATTTTTGTAGTATTAACCCACACAATAACGCATTAGATATTTACCAAAGAATCATTTTTTTTAATTCAGCCATTTCTGCGTGACTAAAGGACAAACATCGTCACAAGTTTAAAATTTATAGTAGGTATTAGTAGAAGCAAAAGAAATACGTATCACTTCTGTTGTTGAGTGTACGTAAATGCTCATTGTTTACAGTAGCCATTAACATTCAGCCTCCATTACTCTTTTACCAAAGAACTTATGAGGAAGCCAGAGTGCATTCACGAACTACGAACTAAACACACTTGCATAAATTATTTTCATTATTAAAATATTAATTTTAAATATTTAAATTTTACTGTACTTATGAGCTGTGTCCCGAGGTTATACCTCGGCTTCTAAGCGTCAATTCACACTGAAAGTCGACGAGAAGCTTATTAGAACTTTTCTCAAGAGTTGGGCTATAAAATGACAAAATATTTTTTTATATCCGTCTAGTAGTTCTAGAGTTTAACGCATTAAACTAAACAAACAAATAAACACTTCAGCTTAATTAAATTATTATAATATAGAATATCGGTACTTAGCAATAATAATGTTAAAAAGTTGCGGCCACATTGTCTTTAACGATTGTAAAATTCAGTATAGGTATTTACATTGATTTAAGTATTTTATATTTTCGATTGAAATGAATTTCGTTTGAGTCACTATAATACCAATGTGTGTTGATGTAACCTAATATTTTGGAACATTTATTTTAAATTTTTTTGGCTCCAAAAAGACAACAATTTAATAGAAATTTTTAATTGACGTCACTCAATTAAATACATTTTATATTTGTTCTTGCATATTAGCAAAAACAGTCCAAATGACTAACTTTTTGCATTTTTTTACAGACGAGACTATTTTTTATCTCATTCACCTGCTAATTAGAATCACCTTCAGACATTTAAATCGGTCATGAAATACCGTAGCAATTGTTCAGAGACCGTTTAGACTGATTAAAATTCAAGGTTCCTTCACAAAAGAAATAATTAGGTATTTATTGATTCGTGTCCATAAAATAACAAGAAGAAAATTTTCTCTGGATTTTCAATATATATGGATTGCCATTGTCGTCCGTTTGATAAATGATGGTGTAATCTGGTACCATAAAATGAGATATGTCCACTTTTCACAGTTGGACTTTTCACACTTTTCAGCCTATGTGTGGAGTGTACTTAGTTTCAGCGCTAGGCACAAACCTGCCCAGCGCCTATGTTCATATTGGAATATTAGGCCGCAAAAGAATTCAGACAAAGAAATAACCTACAGTTTTTATGCTATACGTTTTGATCGAATGCTTGATATTTGTAAATACCGTTCATCAATATAGAGACTAGAGAGTGGTTCGTTTAGAATAATTGTCATCTTTCCCCGCAAAAACACAAAACTACATCACAGAAGCCGCAAGCCAAGTCTTTGCCTCCATTTACGGGTACCGCCTTTCCGTAGTCTCTAAGCTGTAGACAGGCAATCTTAGTAACGCCTCAGGCTTACAACGACATGCTGCTTTATAATGGATTCCAAGATAGAAATTTCGTTAAAATGTATTGGTTGAATGTGTACCTAATTCTGTGCAATCCAATCCAATAATAGTCTAATATTGTAAACGCGAAAGTAAATTTCTCTGTCTCTGTCTGTTTTTAAGTACCACTAAACGATTTTTTACTACTTTTTAAGTACTAGGCTACTTTTTAAGTTAATACGGCTACAATTTCAAAACTATATTTCAGTACTTATTTTACCTATGAATATAATTATTTTTAATGCAATTCATTAAATAGCGATTATACATCGTATTCTTGAAATACTTGCAAAAAATAATATTATAATCTGCATAAATTTTGTTTGATTGAATCAGCATAAATTTGTTGCAAAATCTTTAAAAAATAATATTGTAATTTGCATAAATTGCTGATGAGTTGTTGATTTGTTGATGAGAAGAAAATTCATTCAATTTGGATTTTTCAAAATTGGTCGCCAGGCAAGCTGACAAACCACGTGAATGATACATTTTCATCCAAAGATTTAAATCTTTGGTTTTATCAAACAAAAGCAACCTCTGGGGGTAATTTACTACTGTGCTGCGGAATTGATGGGATAAATAAATAAGACAATAGGATTACCACTAAACAGAAAGCAGAAAGCTTTATTATTCGTAATCAATTACTTTTTGATTATAGAAACAGTTTCAAACCCTCAGTCCCTATCATTTTTTGAACCGTGCATAGGTGTCCTCAATCTACTATTAGAAATTAAGTACAGTTAACTTAATTTCTAATAGTAGATTGAGGACACCACTACGACCCTGTATTATTTTAATAAATTGCAAGCACAAAAATGCTAATCGCGACTAACGGATATCTTTAATGATCGGTAATAACAGAAAATTGACAGATTCTATCTAGAGTTCCTATATTTAAGTTTCGGATGGATAATTACTCAGATGTACGCTTAGATGGTGTTTGAACTTGTTTATAAAATTGTGCTAAATAACAGCTCTTTCTTGATCGGACAGTATTATTTATTGGTGTGATTTTTTTCTTATACCATGTTCGATGAACAAGCAGTTAACTTACTGGAAGTGTCTACGAAAACGGAATTGGCGAAAATTAAATATTGGCGAAAGAAAGAATTAAAATTAATTTGGAACATCAACGTTTGTTCATCTCTCTATTTTCTAAATATGCTTTTAATAGTATGGAAAAATAAGCTGAAAAATTGAAACTAAAGGCGTGTTCAAAGTTAAACTGTGATCGGGGTTACTTTGATAGCTTTACACTGCCATTACGAACGTTTTCCGAAAGAACGAAAAATTCGGCCAACAGAATCAGAAGCTACAAGGATTTTCGTGGTTTTAGTTACTTTGATCGAACAACAACGACACTTTTGGTTTGGTTTGGATGGGTTTTATATTTTTTAATTTAAATATTCACTTAGCAAAGCCTAAACTTTGAAATAACAACAAAATTAACTTCCTATCAAAATTTCACAAAAAAAAAATTTTAGTATGCACTTACAACATATTTAATACTAAAAAAGGCCAAAATATACAGTATTAATTAAAATAACAGTATAGGGTTGGCTGTATTTACTTGTGAAAAAACCAACAATTTTTAATTCGAGTACCACTCGAAAAATGGGTCACAAATTTTCAAATTGTCAAAATTTGCTTTTATAACTTTAAGCATACAGTAAAGTACTTTAAGATACCTACAGCAGACCATGCGCGCCGAGAATCAATCATCTTTTAGGGACTCTAACAAAAAATGAGCCCGGTCCATTTCAGAATTTTAGCAAAATTTCTCAGCAAATTTTAATATTGCTTTTGATTTATTAATTTTCCATGGCATTTATTATATGCCTAACCTCTCGGAAGCTTTACGAAGTAGCAAACGACCCTTTCAAATGGCTGTTATTGCTCCAACACTTCATCGCTATAATTTTTATAGTCTCGAGAGCGTAATACAAGTCTTAAAAATACAAGTTCAAAATGTATAATATATTTGTGGTTAATCCGGTTACAAATTCTCCGTTACAAGTTTACAACATACTATTTTCGCACCGGAAAGTTTAAATACATATTTATTAAATCAGTTAGATTTAATCGACACAAGTGGCCTCTGTCAAAATTTAGTTGAATCATTTTTACCGACTATACCACCTACAGCATCTGGAGTGAATTTAGTATTGTAGGTGGCGCTTATTTTAGAATTTAGATGCTACCGTACCAGGACAAAATAGTATTATTAAAATTACATAGATGGCGCTAACTTAGAATTTATATTTGTTTTTAAATAATTTCCTCCTCTTTATTGCTTTTTTAATTCTTTCCACTATTTGTAGTAAAATCAGTGCAATGTTAAGCTTTTAAGTAAAACAACAATATTTTAAAGACTTAAATTTTTAAGTATCCATCAGACAAATGTTAAAAGTAGGTACCTTATTAAATTGATCGTCATAAATTGATAATGCTACAATCCTACATACAATAATGTTCTTTGTTTAAGAAAAGAACTTTTAACTTTGTTTTAACTCTATGCTATGAATGAAGTATTTGTTGTACTGTAAAAAGGATTGCGGGTAGGTACTACCTTTAAACATAAACTCGTGATCCCATTTTTCGAAGGTTGAATAATTTACTGGCAAACTCTATAAGATAAAATTTTAGGTCGCAGAGATTAGTAACTTTTGACATCGCCTTAAATGTAAATATTTTGCAGCATTTTTGAGACGAATAGCAAACAGAGAGCCTGACATTGTTCGAGGCACCGGTGATGTAGGTTGCTGCACTACAGGTATAGGAGGAGGGACCGATGGTTGTATTGCTATCTCTTCTGCTCGCACACACTTGTTCCAATTAGAGCGAGACAGAATAGTCGGAGTGCGCGTCACTAAGCAAACAAGGCTTCGCCTTCCGAGTTTCTGTGTAGCAGTCGACGGGCTGGAACGAACCAACCGGCGCCATTACTCTCGACGTATCCGAACGAACGTGACTGTGCCTGATTTTCGCTTGTTTTTCCTTCATCGATCGTGTTACTATATCGTTACTGCGCGTTGGAAGGTAAGTTTAGTTTAAATAGATTGTTTAAATGAGCGTGTTAGAGCCAAGTGAAGTGAATGTGAAACTGTGTGGGCTGGAGGAGCTTTCTCGTTTATTTATGCAAAGAATTTACTGAGGGCGTGCGTGCATATAGGTGAGTCGGAGGCTCGCGGGCGAGGTGCGGTGAGCGGTGCTGCCTTTGAGTGCGCGCGCGCAGACGTACCTTCTCGATTAAATATTAAAACATGTGACGATTTTGGTAAATTACGTGACAGTTGTGTCGTTTCAGAACACTGTCTTTGTGCGTTTGTCTTGCGTTTGTGACGATTCGTTGCAACAATAAGGAACATAGTCGTTCTTTGTTAACATCAGCGAATTGTCTTCGTCAATGTCGACTAAATACTTTGTAATCCTCTTCAAGGTGCACGACGTTATCTCATCGGTGTACAAATGTATAGTTAGCCAACAATATTGTGTGGTCACGAGATTGCTAATAAGATTGTAAATATTGTTCACTCGTCATATTTTGAATAAGAAATACCTTGTATTGATAAAAGTTGAGTCACTGACGAATTTTCTTACTAAATAATAATTACGTATTCGATAAACGAAGAGGATATTAAACAAAATGCGGTTCCTATTAAATGGACTGAATGATGTAGGTAGGTATTGGTAGGTATGTATTGTTTGGCCATTAGCATACAGTTTAAAAGTAGCCTATGGCTTTCTCCATTAGGGTTAAAGCCATTTAAGCTAAGTACATATCTATATTCAATGTTAGTATCAGAATTTAATATTTATGTGGATCTAATAATACTTTAAATTTAATTGTGTCAGTCGGAATGTCACAAAAATGATAGGTACCGTTATACCTACCTAGCTAGGCTGACTCACGAATGCACACTTTTAATAGGCGAATCTGTACCAGTTTTTTATTGCTTTTTCATATATAGAGCAAGTAGGTATTACGCGATTACACACTAACTAGACATTGAAATATGTTTCCTCTTTATATTTCTTATAAAAGCAATTATAAAGTTTAACAAGTTACAAAGCAATAACAATTGACTTTCATATGAACAGCTAAACAACAGAACACATCCTTATTTAAATTAGAAATACGTATGAAATTTAAAATAACACGCAAACCTGTCTTATATATACATTCAAGTCTGTCTGTATCTGTATTGTCTAAATCTAAAAACTTTTCGCAATCAAAAACATCAATTTCAAACAAATTTTTTTAACGCTCATACTTACCTGTATAATTGACGAAATCAATGTTACTTCTTGATCGTTAAGTTCTGATGTCACAGTAAAAGGTCTTACGAATTCGATTATCATCGAATCATGACCTTCATCCGAAGAACGTGACCGACTGAGAGTTTGACGGCATTACTTATACCTATTACAATTTATACAAAAGTCTGTTTTTGTCACTATGTGATGCACATAAAAATATACCTAAGGATGATTTCTTTGATACTTATCTGCCTATATGCGGAATTCCTCAATGAAGCCAAGGTTTACCAGAATTTCGAATTCGATTCCTATTTTTTGGTAAATAGGTATATGAAATTTACAAATTTGTATAGAATCCAGACAAAAATTGTTTCCTTTCCTTGTTTAGGTATTAAATAACTACACCCTACTAGGAATTCCATTGAATTGCCTTCTTTTCGTTAAACTCTTTATCTGTTAATTAAATTAAATCAAAATTTATTTTATTTTAATAATCTATAGTTACTTGTAAAATCATTTGTCCTGCATGACTATCAAATATCAACGCACAGTCAAAACTATTAGTTTTAGAAAGGTAAAAATTGGAACATTGGCTTATTTTTTAACGTAAAGCATTAGTGGATGTGAAAGGATGCGAGAAGAAAGAAAGGGTCGCTAATTTTAATATTAACGTGATCAAGCCAATAGTTACATTTAAGTATGACCTAGCATAAGTTATTAGTATGGAAGAAAATATATCTGAATTTTTTTTTAATTATTATTCTTAACAATCCATAGATATTTGTTACAAAACTACAATTGAACCTCCTTTAGAGGTAATTAAATAGTTAGCCAATGGCCATGGCTGCGGCGCTAAGTGCATCTTCCACTTCATTGAATTGTTCCCATATTGAATGAAATGAATCTATCCATCTCGCTCTACCGTAACTAACCGCATTAAATGTGGTTATCCTGTGGTTACTTGCAACGCAGCCATGTTTTTAAAACTTGAGGAACTTGAGATTACAATCTTATAAATTGAGTGGATCGAAACGGATGCGTTTCACTAATGATTCATTATTGATGCTGAATTGGTTCTTATAAGAACTTGTCGAGTACCTATCTATACTATACTTACATAATTTTTATACTATATAACTACCTACACCAATGATTGATTCATCTCAGTTATTTTAATTGATGGAGAAAGATTTCATTTATTGACTTTTAAGCCTCAATAAATTTAT
Source organism: Synanthedon myopaeformis (assembly GCA_944738685.1). NCBI lineage: Eukaryota > Metazoa > Arthropoda > Insecta > Lepidoptera > Sesiidae > Synanthedon > Synanthedon myopaeformis. The sequence goes on along the minus strand of OX122914.1, from coordinate 9,357,911 downwards.
AGATCGACCAATCAGTCATTCGCATAACAATAATCAGGAGCGTAAATTAATAAATAGATGGTAAAATTAAGGTTAAATTGGTTAAACGAAAATTGATGAAAAACCCCGATATCTACCCAAAATAGCCTTTCAAAAAATTCAGAAAATATTTACAAGCTGGCAATGTTTAAATGAATAAAAAAACAGTCCCATTAAGTAATAATTGAGTGGTGCTTGATTTCCCTAACTTCTGTCAGCCTCTAAATAATATTTCATACTTAACTTCTTATTAGTCACAAAAGATTATTCATACAAGATATTTTTTTAGGGCTCACGCTTGACAAATTTTAGTGCATGTGAGTAAAAAAGTAATTTTACCACAATACTCAACTTTCATGCAATTTAAATGGTGTTAACATGAAATCAGATTTACATATTTTTTTTTATTTATTACATTTATTTATTATATTACATATATTATACAATATTACATATAATATTCATATATTATATGTAAGCTGAATTGATGATCGTAGTTAATGAATATTGGACCTAGCTGCTTCGCATTCGCACAAGGTTGGTGGTGCGCCCGCACATAGCCAATCGTCATATCGACGCCGACGCACCACAAAAACTTGGTCATGTGATCCTTTTGCAGTGATTGCTTTTATTAGGATTGAATTTCCGACTAAGGTCATTCAGTAATTTAAGTGGGCAAACTCTTTACTATTTTAAAATACCGAACAAAACAATTCATGCTTCATACAAATGTAGGTATATTAAGTACCTTCTTTTTAATGCTCTGTGCAAAGACAAGTGTGTGAGAAATTCTAAGTAAACACCAACAATGTAGACACTAGACATTGAGTAATTGGGAAGGCATGTCAAATTAGCTTTGTGTCTCATAGTTTGCCACGAAATTTTTCAATCATTTTATGAAGTGTTTTAATGCTTATGAAGTGTTTTAAATGAAACATGATCATTTGGTGTATTTAACCTATTACATTTTTCTCAAAAATAAGTATTTCATTTATTTTTTTGTACTTCTGTTAGACTAGGATAGACAGTTATTGCTAGCCTATAACCTACTAGCCTGTGTGTTTTAAGCGATACCTTATTGACTGCCTAATATCACAACAGACAGTCTATCCGTAGAACGGTTGTAAAGGCTCATTTAAGACGCCCGGGGTGGTCTAGCTGTTTTAGTTAGCAAGTGTTAATAAGCATATAGCAACAGTTTGACTTGTCTACTGGTGTAATCTGGTGCTCGCAGACTTTTATTTCGAACATATAGAGCCTATATACCTACATAAAGTGACTCCAATAGCCTATACTCTTACAGAGTTCTATGTGCAAACATACAGAAACCATTTCAAAATCCTTAAAATGGTATATTCCTACTAAACACAGCTAATTTAATAATTACTAATATAATAACAGCCACCGAGACTGACAGAAAGATGGTCCTTTAATTGTTATATTTATTTTATCCCTTTTACCACTTTCTAGTTGGAACATTACTGGTAGACACAATATGAAACACGTGCTTTAATATAGACAGATATGACTCTATACGTCGTGTCGTGAGTACACGATTCAGTGAGTGTCGAGATTACAGTTCCCCTCTCTTTTATCTTTAAAAAGACAAAGAAGATTGTGTTTATCTATTATGACAACAACAAGAAAATAATTCTTAGTAAGTTACATTCTAATCTAAGCACTCTATATCTGTACACTATTTATTGGAAAATAACTACATGACGTAATCGCTATTAAACATTGTACAAAATTGGAAGTGCAAGACATTGAAAGCAAATAGTTTTGTTTGAATGCTAAAGTTAGTATAATTATCTTAGACACGATATTATGTCTAAAGAATACTTATCTATATTACGTATATTTCTATAGTATTACCTACTCTCTTTCTCGATAACCGTAATTGGGTTTTGTCTGGGGACACATAACCTCTTGAGCATAAAATATGTTCTGCGATCAAATGCCATCGTTTGATATTTAGAACCTTTGTTGTAATTTCTATCTGCCTGTAGGTGCTTTAGCTCTATATAGAGGGGCGTAAATATCAGAAAATAACAGGTTACTTAATAACAATGAAAACGATTCTGGAAACAAAAGCAGTAATCATATAAATAGCTAAAAATCTTCACTCTAGCAATAATAAAACATATTTGAAACCAACAATAAAAGTAGATGATTAATTGAAACCGAAGAATGAAGATACTAAAGAAGTGGCTAATGGTGCAACTCGGGCAAAAATGAACTCTTGAGTGTTTTCTCAGAACCATGAAGCACGACATTCCAAACATACCACAAAAGGTTCGCATGCCTTTTGCCTTTGCACATAATATGCCGATTATTTTAACATGCTTTTGTTCTTTTTAAAAATAACATATTATACCTATGTAAAAGCCTAAAGGATGTGAATTCCGAAGACTTAAGCGACCTAATTTATAGCGGCTTTGTTGTTCAAGCGTCAATAAAACAAATGCTGACTTCATTGTATGGAACATCACTGTTCGAACTTCAGATGTCACAGCTAACGTGTAATTGTTTTATGACTTGTAAGAACTCTATAGTGTTTTTCGTGGAAAAAACCCAAGAAGTTCGTCGTTATTGGAATATTCTATAAAACATGTTTATTATACGCTAGGATTTTTTCTGATGTACCTACAAACTTTCACTTTAACATTAGTAGGATATTACTGGAAAGAAATAAATAACCAATAGAATAAAAATAAGCTTATTTAAAATAAAATAAGACGTAAATCCTTAAAGTGTATCTATCTGCCACTTGGACAAACAGCTTTTGTTCAACTTAAAAAAAGGAAAAACAAAAATATTTAAAATAATACTCTTACAAATTACTTCACATATTTACAAAATCGAGACAAAATAGGTGCTCAAGCTCACATAATGGCGAACGCCGCCGATATTTATCTTCCAAAACTTGTCTCATGTGTAATACACATTCGTGCCAAGTTCGTAGCTACGGAAGCATTTGATTTTCTTATAGGTAGGTACGTTAGTATATTTGATAAAAAGTGAAGTCTGCTTTCCATCGTTGCTTTTAACATTTTTTCAGGTTAAAAAGTATACTATATGTTAATCCAGGTAATAAACTATCTGTATGCCAAACATCCAAATCCGTTAAGCTGCTTTTGCGTGAAAGAGTTGTTACTCTTCATGCATCCTCACAAACTTTCGCATTTATAATATTAGTAGGATTAAAAATTTAGATTTCTCGCAAGAATCAGGTTCCTAATATACCTCTTTAACAAAAGAGGAAATAAACTTATAAGAGGAAATAGAACTAAATAGATTTTCCCGTGAATGCTGTAAAGTCAGAACACCCACGACATGCAGTACAGTTAACAGTTATGGTAAATAATGCAGTTTATAACATTCTTCCATACAAATACATACGGGTATGCAATTGCATTTCATTATTCAATGACGTTACTTCACAATTACCTATGGCTTTTTATATCGATCGTTACGTGTTTTATACATGTGATAACGCAACATAATATTATAATGGTTTTCATGATATTATGATGTGTTAAACATAATATGGACATATGTGGAAACCAAGTTAAAGTAATTAAGAAAAAACCTGAAAAGACTATGTATGGAAAAACATTTCTTTTTTATGTCAACGGACTAACGGAACGGTCCACTTGGTGGAAGCTTGGTGGTGCTAAACATAACTGAAATATTCAATAAAATAGATTTTTGAGGAGTAATAGTGCAATGAAAAAAAAAAAAACAATAGTCAGATAGCCGTTTAAGATATTATGGCTCGCCGTAAATCAGGTTAATGATATTAGCATGTTGAAGGTGTCAACCAACGGATATTGCACCAATGAATCAGCCATTTTGTAACCAGTCCTGGCAGAACCAATATTGATCATATGGAAATTTCGCGAATGACTTTATCATAAACGCTGATATCTGATGATAATATTGTGAAAGTTACGAGTATTAAACATAGGTAGATACCTACTTCCTATCTGTCAATCTACTTCGTACCAAATCTATATTCTATTCCCAGACAGCTTAGTCTCGGCAAGCTATAAAATTAATATGTCTCCGTGAATAGCTTGCTGATTTTGGAAAGTCGTTTGCCACGAATAACTTTATTTAAAATACAATAAAAAGAATTATCACACACATTTAAGCAATGAAATATTTAAATATACGTAAAAATAATGAAAATTTTACTTGAAAACACTAACCTTACCTACTTTTATTTTATGTAAATTAGTAAATATTTGCTAATATTGCATTTTATGGCTAATGTAGTAAACAAGACATGTACAATATCCATAAAAAGATGACTATTACAGAAAGTGCATTATCTCAAACCAGTTGTGTGGTGTCATCTTTTATCGCATTTTGGAAATCTGTTACAACACACGTGTTGTGACCACAGCGAACGAACGTGATTGAATGCACACATATTACTTTTCTATTTCCTATGAATATTTACTTTAAACACTTTACGGTCAGCTAACTGATTCTATTTTTGGAATATTTTAACTGGGAAATCCTTTGACGTCAAACTCTAGCACAATACGATAATGTTAACCTTTATGATTAAGGAAAATCAGTTCACATCTAGGTATGTTATATAACAATAGAAAACTTATTGAATGACAATAACTTATAATATTTAACAAAGAAATAAAATTAAAATAAAACGGTCAAATAAAAAAAATCTCTTATAGAAAAATATAATAATACGGCAATTTTTTTTGTTTCCTTCCTGAAATTCAGAAAATGTTAAATATTTTAATGAAATCGTAATAAACAGACACATTGAGACATGTAAACTATACATAGCATCTGCGTAAAGAAGTGGTTTTAAGTAGAGATAGGTAATTTATCCACAAAGTTTCTTAGCTTTTGTTATAAAACATATATTCAATTTTCTAACAAAGCTAATTCTTTATTCAAAGATAGATTTCTGTTGTATTTAACAAGTTTTAACAAGATTAACACATTCTTGCGTTTACCCATTTCTGCCATAAAGATACCTAGTATACCTACTTGTTTTTTTTATGATTTTAAATTTTTCTTTGCAAGTCATAAAGTGACAGTCAAATTATGATTATGACAGAAACTAGGAACAGACTAATCTGTGAAGATTTTCTTGAAGATAATCGTTTTATTAAAAAAGTTTAACTGACAAATTGTATTGTTTATTGTTGTGAATAAAAAAAATCAAATTTGATTGAAGTCTGAATAGAATGTGTATATTGCATATAGCCAACTAAATAAAATTATTATACTATATTCTAAACAGAATTGATTAATTGTAAAATTTAATTTTCTTTATTAATTTATTTTTTATTAATATAAATATCGTATAAACTTTTTTGTATTAAGATCAATTTAGTTTACTGGGTACTAACGTCTCTTTAAAAAGAATATCGATACGGCTTAAAGTATACCGTTATTTTCTGTGACTGCAATTTCCTCTCGTATTTTCTTTTCTTAGTATCTCCAAATGCAAATCTAACATGTTACTCTATCTGAATAATAAAAGAGGCTAGTCTTTTCCGGATTTATCAAAGGCACCACCACTATGTACGCACCACCTAGGCCATATTTGTTATCGGTGCATTTTCCAGATAACCTCAATATACTTGTTTACGACAGAAAAGCTAAGCCTTTTACTTACATCCATACTAATATTACAAATGTGAAAGTAACTTCGTCTGTCTGTTACCTTTTCACGCCTTAATTACTCAATTGATCATCGTCAAATATCACATGACACATTGTCAGGGACACAGAAAATGATATAGGGTACCTTTCATCCGGAAAAAAGTACTGGTCCCGAGGTATCGTCTAAAAATAAAAATCCAACACCTGGCATCTTTTGCATCACATTCAATATACTAATTCAATTTAATTTATCATCAAATGTAAAAATAAGATTAAAGAAAAAATTACTAAAAGGTTCAATCAAAAACCAAAAATGTATTAAATGTACAAGTTTAATCTCTTGTTCAGAGTTCTGAAACTATGTATAATGTCTGTAGTTATCTCGCAGACAATCTTACAGGCAATTTAGTAATATCGTGACTATATTGTATGTAGTTAAAATGACTTAGGTTTTATGAAATTTACAGCAGTTTTTATATATAAAAAAAACAAACAAATAGGAAGGCATCTTGCGGTAAAATCATGCTCTAAAAATAAGGTTGTATATACTTCTAAGACTCTTATCGCCGAAGAATTTCTAGTTCAAACAATAAAGCCACACAAAGAGAACAATGAGAGTGCACCGCTGAGATAGGATGTATTTACACGTACGTACAATAGCTTTGAACTAAATATAAAGAAAGTATTTTACTTGTAAACTTCAATCCATTTCTTTTTCGGCAATAAATATATTTTTTCATTTGTCTATACATACATAATATATTATAATTATAAACTAACCCCCGACATTCGATTGAGACTATTCTAATGAGACCAAGCACGGTAAGTTGCTCAAAGTTGGGTATCACGCAGACTACTTGATGCTGCAGTATCAAGTCTTATCATGTCATGGAAATACCACTAAAGTAACAGTATAACAAATTTCAAATCAATCAAATCTGTGGAAGCTATTGTGATCCCTTCGTCGACTATATAATGGGCTGGTGATCTTCAAACGCCTGCACAGATATTCATAAAATATAGCTAAGAATCATGTCGATCACATCAGATTTCAATCAAAATTGGTCCCCTCCGTTTGAGAGCTACGATACATAGGCACAGGTCAAACTTGTAAGATCCCTCTTTATTATTACGTCGGGCGTCGGGGATTACAAATAAAGTCCTGTCTGTTTCTCCGCTAACTTTTAAACCACCCGATGGATTTTGATGCTCACAGAAACCTTGCTCACTCACAGAAATACAACAGCAAACGTGCTGTCAACTGCTGTAAACGTGTGAAGGTCTACTTCTTGGAGAGGGGTTTATGATTCCGGAACACAGTGAGCCCTGCCCCACTATTGAATTATTTTAACAAGGGCATACCAAGATAAATATTGATGTATATAACAGAGCACCCAGGCGTTTTGTTATATGACCTTAGTTATGCATGACCAATTGCATTCTTCACACAAAGCGTTACGAGAATAATGTACTTTTAATGAAAAGTTGTATTGGATAGAACTATGTACACGTATTGTTTGGTTAAAAGAGAGGTAATTGGTTTTGTCTTTGTTTAACATCTGTTAAGTCCTGGTCGAGTTAGAGTCTATCTTTAAAATATTGTTTAGCACTATGGGTATAATTCGCTCTGTGTCCTGTAGTCGTGGGTAATTTTTTTTTCTACAACTAAACCAGTACTTGCTAGATCCTCAGCTTAAGTAGAATAGCAAAAAGCAATAATAATAATAACGCATAGAGAATTATCGACTCATTACTGATCTAAATAGAATATCATTGATACGATTTTTTTACAAAAATCCCCACTTATCATTAACAGCACGATTTGCTTCATCTGCATCAAAAGAAAAAAAATTTCTGAATAAATCCAATTTAATAGATCTATTACGTGGCTTGCCACTTCACTGATCCGCGATGACTTTCAAGGAATCCCTTACAATGCCAACTATCTTAGTTAAATCATTATGACGTCAATAACTTTAAATGTTTTCTTTTTCTAACTATTTTTTTTTTTATTTCAGTCAGCTAATTTATTTTATAATATGTATAGAAGTATTTTAATATTTTGATTAATTATAAAAAGTGTATTTGTATCGAGATGGAGACTTGAGAGAAAAATTCTCTGCTGTTCTCGAACATTCGAAGATTGTCAAGTACCTACACTACCTACTATTCTCGTCCATATTTCAATGAAGCAGCCACATCAGTTGATTGGAAACCCATTCAATCGAACATTTCACCTCGCGGTTAAAGCAGTCCGACTAATTTAAAACGTTCATTCATACTTCTGCTACAAGTTCAGCTTTGAGCGATCCGTACTCTTCAATATTATTTTAGGTGGGCGTATGTTTTTATTTCTATTCACGTCGGCAACAAGTAATAAGGTAAACATTACCCAAGCTAGTGTTAAACGCGACCAGCTAAGCAACATTTTTATGTGTATTTTAAAGGGTCAGCGAACAGTGCTCGGTAGAATCGTAAGTAGCATTTTTATCTGTGATAAGATGTGTTTTCTCGATATCTTGTTTGGGTGTTGATAAATATATCTGTCTACTTTTCAAGGTTAATGTGGAACAGATGTCTGTAAATTTATAATAAAAAAAACAATATTTAGACTGGTTTACAATTTGGGTAATGATCAAAGAAATTGCATACAAATCTTTATTTTTAGTCTACAATTTCTGACTGTATTTTAGCCCTTGATTTAGCCCATTATTTCAGCAGTTTAGCCCTTGATAAACTACTGATATATTTTGTGTCCGTACTTTAATCTCCATTTTTAATATTTGTCAAAGAATTTTTAAATCAGATTAGCAGTGTTAAATATTTTCTCCTACAACTACTAAAATTAGAAAATTTTCTTCTTTTCATGATTAAAATTTTAATATATTTAGTATTTTTTTATTTCATTTTATATTTATTTGTATAAAATTCCTGTTATTTCTTGGGTTCCTAAGTGACGGTAACATTGAGAAGTGACCCATCAACCTGCTTGCTTAATTAAATCATAAAAAATAGTATTATCTTGTGTGATGCATTACTGCTTGAGCTCATCCAACAAGACGTCTATTCAATTAACTTCAAAAAAGGAGGCGGTTCTCAATTCGACTGAATTTTTTAATATAAGTAGTTGTTAAGCGTTTACTCCGCCAATTATTTATTTGAGAACTATAATATGTTTTTCAATAAGTCTTCTATTCATTAACTTTTAAAATTATTTATATATATTTTAGTTTTACGAGTTACCCTGTTTTACTTAATTAACTTAACTTAATTCTTACCCTGTTTTACGTAGATCCTAAATTAACCTCATTAATAAGAATAACTCCTTTAAAACAAGACACATTATTCTTTGACTATATTTAAGAATCCGTGTTTTAAGTGTTTAAGTATAAAATGTTATAAAGTGATTAAGGTAGTTAAGATTCTTTCAACTTAATTATTTCAAAAATATGTATTGGTAAATAGGTTATTATAATAATAAAATAGGGTTTAAGTATTTGATTACGCCCCCAAACAGTGTCGGTTTCCCATAGTTTGAATGCAGAGCGTGTCGTTTGCATTTAGGGACAACGATTGCTGTATTTGACTTTAAAAAACCATTATAATACACATTACGTAACAATAGTAATACAGTCGAACTTCATAACGTGATTCAACATGAACGTCAATGTAGCCATAAACGATTTATTTTAGTCGATGACGACGTACGACGCGACAAGAACATAATGTGTAGATATATTTTTTAATTGCCAACGATTCAAGGATTTAAAAGGTCATAATTGTTTATATCTTTAATTAGATATCTATAATTTTATGAATAAATAATCCTTAGGCAAAATATCAATCTTTTATGGTGACAAATTGTCAAATAATCCAGGAAAATTTACCAACAAATCAGAAAAATTGGGGATTTTTTTATATAAATTTCTAGAATATAATATGTAGTAGAGATGGGTAAAAGAAATTTTCGAATCCAACTTGTAGAAGGGGTGGAAAAAAAATGAAAATAATTTCGCTCAAATTATACTCAAATGGTAAGAGTTACAAAAAAAAAAGACAAATATTGTAGACTTTAGTTTTACATAAAAAATTTTATATAACTTATTAGCAAAAAAAGTTTTTCTTAGGTGTTTATTCAATCTTTATGCTCATATATTTTTGTCAGGCGTTGATTTTTTATTTTTATTTTTAGATGATCCTTGGGAACAGTAATTTTTTCTGTATTAGGGACAACATATATGCACATGATGATCAGTTGAGTAGTTAGGCGTGAAAGCATTACAAAAAAAAACAAATTCACTTTTGCATTTATAATATTAGTTAAAATAAGAATTAAGGTTGAAGATAGAATTTTGATATCGCTTACTCACCGAAACCCAAAACAAAAAAAAAACAACATTATTTCACCTCGTCAGGCTGTCCGGTTTATATTTTATAATACTCATAACTGCAGATTAGGTAAGTACTAACTATAGCTAGTTAGTACTTAGAATTACAAAAAAAATATGTTACAAGCCCTTCTAAATGTAGAAATCACAAACTAAATAAAATATTCATGGTAACTTCTCAACACTTAAGCCCGTCACAAACGTAACTATAATTTATATATTAATATACCGTGCTATAATATATTTACGGTATACGTTGGTCACGTCATGAAATATATATTATAGCTGCGTGTGTGGTCACTCCAATATTTGTATAGAAAATATATCGTAATATGCCTTGCTATAATTTATATTAATATATATTATAGCTACGCGTGTGACGGGCTTTAGGTAGGTTAATTGTTAATTAATCGTTTATTTAAATATTAAAATTTGAAATGAAGTAATTGATTTTGCAGTCTCGTCGAATTAAATAAATGACATCAACGGATTTAACAAAATGCCGGAAACTACGTAAAGGCCAACAGTTAATTATAAGTTGAATAGACAAACCAGTAGCCTCTTGGACGAGGTGGTTGCTTATTTAAGCAAGTTCAAAAGCCATTATTGTCTAAAATCATTCACAAAATATATCAACGAAACGGAGAGATACTTTAGCTACTTTATCGTGGGGACATTCATCCTATTGCCAAATCTACTCCGGCAGGAGTCCCAGCTAATCGAATTTTGTAAGAGAGAGTTTGTTGGTCGTTACGATACTTACATAAATAATTTTATTTCAGTCACATTGATTTCCGTGTACGTTGACTATAAATTACAAAGTTTATGTTTATTACAATATCGAATTCAACTCGTGCGCAGTCCAAGATTTACGAACGAGAGGACTAAATTAGCTGTTGGGTATCATTTTGGCGCCTTTGATTAGTGAGGCGCCCGCCTGTAAGCCATCGTGGGCGTGATGCGAAATTTAATTGTTTCGACCTTCAACGTGATGAAGTTTCAATGCAACTTCAAATATAATAAATTAATCTGAAATTTACATTTAAGAGAGACAGGGGAATATTATTATATTATATAGAGTCTGAATTTGAAATTGACAGTGCTAATTTTGAAATCATTTTGACTGCGGCGGTTTCTTCCAAGTAAACATGGGATACCTAACCTAAGTTGTGAATCACGTTCTTGGAAATCTCTTTCCTCCAGAAGGATTGCATTCGGTTTTTTAAAAAAAGGAATTGGGGCAAATTAATTTTTCACTTTTTCTGATATTACTACATAACATACATTAAAATTACTACGTAATCTACATATTACAATATCATATATTTCCATTTAGTGGGTAATATAAATAATAATATACCTAGACATTAAATACTATATAATCACAATACACAATATATAATATTTAATAACTGGACACATAGATAAATATGTAGGGGCTTTTGGGATATATAGAAAACTTCCTAAGCCAATAATTGGCTAAATGAAAAATGTATACTAGAAAATATAAAATTACAAAATTATATCATAAAAAACCAATCTGGGTTGTTTGCATTATTTTTAGATTTTTTTTGACACTGACTTAAAAAATCTGTTTATGACTTCTCTAGTGTTCTTTCTGTATATGTTGGACCAAACACAAGATGTGTAGAGTGTATAAGAGTGCTCCATACACATCAAGTCTATACATTTATTATTTCCACTAATGGAATAGTATCTTATTAAAGATATGTTATTATATATTCACAGCTTATTCAGATTCGACATGTATATTCAATTAGATACGAATAGTTATTAACATAAATATATTTGCTCACATCACACCGTATCCGACGCACGTTTCTCTCCTAATAAACAACCGCGATCGGGCTCATAAACTTTATAATACAAACATGACACCATTTTGTTTTCAATCTACAGACTATGACCCACATTAACTGCCTAACTACATAGGTGTATAGGTATAAAAATGTCACATAGAATTAATTAGTTGGACACATAGTGCGAGAATCAATTCGTTTGCAACGAAGCCGAAAACATCTTGTTAAAATTTACATGGTATTTATAAACAATTTTATATACGTTCACTTACTAAAAAAAGCACGGCTTTCTTTCATTTTTTTAATGTTAAGGTCGGCAGACAGGCTGACGATCCACGCGATGGTACATAGGTGGCTACCGTCGCTTAAAACACAAGCAACGCCACAGCAGGTGCTACAAGTGCGCTGCCGACTACAATAGGGTTTAGGATAAGGGGTTGGGAAATGGGCTTTAGAATTTTTCAGCAAAACGAATATATACAGCGCGTACGAAGTCGCAGGCACAGCAAGTCATTTAATATAATTTAAAGTAGATATATATTGATTGCTTATGATATTTTCGCACGTGTGCTGACAGAAATTTGATCTAAACATTCAATTTTGAAAAGAAACAAAAAAGAAATTAAACATTACCGTGTAATTAAATCTAACTAAACCAGCCTTTCTACATTCAGTTTCTTTATTGAACACAGCGCGGCGCGTCGCTTGTCGACCATATACGATTTATGGTGCCATGGCATTTTATACACAATGACTTTGAGACCGAGCTCGTAAATTTCCCAACAAATCGACGGATATACCTACTTTAATGAGCTATATCACAGGGTGACATCACGTCACATTGGTAACCGCAGAAATAAATCAAGATATAACGGGAACGTACACTTTAAGTAAGGCGTCATATAGAACACACTGCCTAGCTGCGGCGTGCGCGTGGGGAGCCCGCAATACTAGACACTGCTTATATAAAATATATTTTTCCAAAATAAAAGTAGCCTCGCTTACTCCTTATAACATCAGCTAAATGCCAGTGAAAGTCCCGTCAAAATCGGACCAGCCGTTTCGGAGATAAACGGGAGCAGACAGAGAAAAATTTTAAAAATTTGCTTTTTGTTATAATACCAATACTTTGATATACAATTTGTTAAAAACAATTATTTTGACATAACAAACAAACACTTCAGTTTTATTTATATGTATGGTAATCTCACACAGTGATTTACCATGGTAGTCTACTTTTACTTCTGCTGATCCAATAGCGCGCGCTTCCACTAACCTTTTAGCTTCTTGCATTAGGTATATTAAGATAGGTATGTACTGTACATGGTGCCGGCCGTCGTACAATATATATTTTTTTATTAAAATTATGATGCAGGAAAGATTTGTCAAATCCAAGGACGTTAGATAATATAACAGGACCGCTTACTTGAAAAAATTACATTTACGAAAATGAACTGTAAGCTACTTTTATTAAAAAAAAATGTGTAAGCAGTGTTCAGTATCTACCGCGGGCACCGCGGGCGAACCACGCGCAGGCGCACGCTAATGTACGAGTATCAATACATTTTTTGTTATCGCTACTGACAAGGTAACAGACAGACAGACAGGTTACTTTTACATTTATAATATATTGAGTACCTATGGATTTATAGTGTTAATTATGATACTTAATTAATTATGTATTTAAATAATATTGTGTTAAGTAGGTAACTATAATATATTAATAAAGTAAATATTAGGTCATTATTGAAGAACATGTAAAATGCTTTGATCTGAAATTTGTAATTACACAATGGTAGGTAGGTAGGTACTTTGTGAGCTATTTCAACAACAAAACCAACAGTTCAACCAATAAAGCGTGTTGATGTTGATTGCGCTCACTTTAAATTCTTAATACTTTGTTGTACCTCCTTGTTTTAGAAACACAATTTTGTTGAACAACAAAGATTACTCAGCTAACAACCTATTAACAAAATGTTGTACCAAACTTTCCATAGCGAGCACCAACTGCTTAATAACTTAGTGCGATTAAACTCTTGAAAAATAATTACATAAGTACCTATATCTTTAATATAATAGTATTTCATAGTTATTTCTAAATGGCGTCTTAACTAGTCAACCGGTCATCACGAAATTTTGCATATATACACGTTGTCAGAGATAAAAAAAAAGGATATGGTTTGGTTACCTTCCATTCAGAAAATTACTGTTCCCGAGGGATTATCTAATCTATCGATTACTTTTAGTGCAGTTTTTAATCCTATTGATTGATGTGCGAATTTAATATAAATTGAGATGAGAATTGAATTACAGGTGCAGAAAACCTATATATTTTTATTATCTTTTATTAAGCGCACTTGGCAACGGGCGCGTGTGCCAAAGATGCGAACAGACGAGTTTGTAGAGAATATAGTCGTGTAACTATCACGTCCTGTGCTATGAGATATTGCATAGCTCACAAAGGGTATGGCTAACTGCAAGCGAGAAATTAACATTTTATTTTTCAGTTAAAATCAAATCTCACAGTTTACTATTGATATATTTATATACAATAGTACATTGTGCTGTGTAGGTACGTCTTGATAAGCCATTACATAAGATATTGACAGATACATTCAAGTAACATAATTAGAAATGGGTATAGTTAGTAGGTACATCATCATAGGGCGTTTGTTTTTACACGCTGTCACTTGGACCTCAGACGAAATAACTAGCTGGCCACCTGGCTTTTATAATTTTTTTGTCCAACACCGGTGTTCATAGAAAATACTAATTAATTTATTTATAACTGTCTGTTATCGCTTTTTACTTTATACGATTATAAAAAGTTTGTATTAATTGATGTGTTTTTGTCGTAAATTCAATAAGTTATGATAATTTCAAATCACTATTGTGTTCCATAGAATTTCCATAAAAAAATTATAATAAATAAAATGATTCGTCATTACTTATTATGACTATTTTATCAATTGCAGTACCTATGTTAATAAATCTCTCTTTATAGAGCCTTTAAACGTCAACATTCTCCCTTTGTTTATTTAAAAATATTATGAAGTCATTTTTTTATTCCAAATATATCTCTACATACCTAACTATGAGTAGATTAACATCGTCAAACAACAGAAAGTTTTACACTTCTTTTTGTTTCCCGCCCTTTTAAATATAAGGGCATAATAAAACTGTATACTTATACGAGTAACTTATTGATTATCTCTGTAAAATAATCCATAAGTCTCCATAGTATAATCACACGAGCAAACGTATGACGTAAATTATGGCAACATTATTAAATTATTATGTGCGTTCTATTCGTTATTTAGACAACGCGAAACAGTTTGAATTAGGAACTATATACTGGTGCAGGATAACAAAGAACATAACAGTTCGTATTGATGTCATTGTAATGCGTCCGGACCGTGAAAACGGGGTCTCCGACAGAGCAGCAAGTGCCGGCAAATAACAAAAGAGACCATACGAACATAAATTAACATATTAATACAAGTACCAGCCCAGGTGGTCGGCGGGCGACCGTAATTTGATCACCACCAAATATTCACAACACTGTCTCGACACGACGCGACGGGGCTACATCGATCGAACGATTTATAAAGTGATTTTATTGCCGCAAAAAATAAAACAAAGAAAAAACCGAACGAAACTCGACAAGCTGCTATAAATTAAATTTGTGGCACCTTAACAGCTGCCGTTAAACACATTCGAGATGAGATAAATCGGAAAATTTAATAGAAATAATCAGTGACGCTTGTATTTGAAGAGGCGCGAGCTATTTCGTTGCGGATGAATTTATTTACTGTTTTTAACATGCATATGAGAATAGATTTTTCATATGTTAAAATATGCTATGTAAAATCCATACTTCTTTACTAATATAAATAAATATTATAAATGTGATAGTAATTGTCTGTTTGTCTGTTACCTTTTCACGCCTTAACTACTTAACCGATCATCATGAAATTTTGCACACACGTTGTCAGAGATACAGGAAAGAACATATAAGGTGCCTTTCATCCAGAAATATTGTACTGTTCCTGAGTGAGGGATCATTTAAAATAAATAAAAAAAACCAACGCCTGGCTAGTGTAACAGCAATAAAGATGTCAGGCGTTATAATTATTCCTTATATATTTTTTATTTTTCAACGCGGATGAGTCGCAAAGTCAAAAAATATTTAAAGGTAGTTTTCCAGCTGGACATAGGCTATGTATTATTTATATAACTGTCAACTGCACCAGAGCGAACTTTGGTGTGTCGGTCTAATATAATGAAACATTAAACTTTAGGACATAATATTTCTTGGAATAACTCTACTGCTACGCTAACTTTATGCTGCTAACACGATTGTTTCTAATTGCCAGCAGCTCCAGTCACGCCATCTCGTGAATTAGTTCAAAATTAGTGTTGTTAAGGCTGTGCACGGACACCCAATACCGAGAGATAAAGGTAACATTTTAACCAGTGTTTTAAACCGTGGCACGGTTTAGTAAAATGTTACTCCAAAATTAAGTAAAAATTCGAATTTACCCACATGTTTACAAACTTTACATTGATATGATTTCGTAATTCATTGATATAATTTTATCAGCGGATAATACAGATAATTTTGAGTGTTCTGATGGTTGTTTAACAAAGAAATTTGTTGTTATTTTAAGACTTTAGCCTGATTAATGTATAATTGTTTTTAATAATTTTTAACAATTGTTCATTGTTAACTTTAACCTGCCTATCTAACTTTGACAGAAACAGTACTTATATTATTTATTTATTTATTACAAGAAAAGTGTGTGTTTAAAAAAAGTTAAATATAAATATTTAACTTACATACATTGCGAAAATTATTGCGTTGTTTCTGTATAGAAATGATCTCGAAATAATCACATTATTAATATTTCATGTGTTTTTATGATAAGATAGCTCGCTATCAAGTTTGTCCAACGCCCACTCGATGTTGCAAGGAGAAAGTGCAAGGAATTGTCGCAAAGCATGTAAGTGATTATTATTCCAATACCTGTTTCAAACACTTGCCTTAGAAGGCGTTTTGTGGGAACCTTATGTTTACTTTTTATGAAACATTTGCAAAGGGCATCCAAATTAACTATAACACCTTTATACCTCTGTAATAATAATACCTATAATAATATTGGTACTTATTATAAAATGTACAATTATTATAAAAATATGAAAATCATCAATAAATACTTTTGTCATTATATAATGTTATAAGTAAATTATTAGTAATTAATGTATGCTAAATATCCTTTTTTTATATATATAAATAGGTACCTAATTATGTAATTAATGTAAATGAGATATTTATTGCTAATCAGTCGAGACACTTGCTTGCAAAGCTCAAATATATACTGAGACAAAATCTTATATTTAAGGGTAGTAGCATTTGATAAGACGAAGACTTAGCAGAAAAGTTTTACTTTTCTTCACCTAGTTTGACTTCTTAAGCTAAAATAATTTTAAAAAGTTTGTAAACGGCCAGGTAATACAAAAAACCTTATTTATTTTGCTAATCTATCTATGATCTGGCGAAGTCGTGAGCACCGTTTAGTGTTAAAATTAATTTAAACCATATACCACAATATACATACAACCCCAAGTACGTCTACCGTTCAAGTGCAAGTTAAGTCATATTTTCGTGTGCATTTTTTATTGTCACAAACGTGCGGTTTCCATATCCGCTTTAACAGACAACGCCCCCCTTCCCCGGAGCACCGCCAGCCTTACAATTCATCCGGAATTGACAAAAGAGTCGAGCCGTCGGCAAAGGCCGCCTCCGTCCGCGAATAAAAAGATTTGCACGAACCAAAAGTAGGGTTTTTTCCCCGCTTTGTCACTGCGGCAGACTTGTCGGTCATTTCCTCGAAGCTAATCTTGTTGTCATGCGATTTTTATTTTAATTTACGATCGAATGCAGTTATTTCTTACAGTTAAACGTTGGATACGATGTCAGAATAAATTTCGTTTGATCTGGGCTTGTATTTTAATAAGCTTATTGATTCAACACGTCAAAAGCATAATTGTTGAGAATGAGTAACTACCTACCTAGAGTTTCCTAGTTGACGAAGGGATTTCACTAATTTCCACAGGTTCGATTGATGTGAAATTTGGTATAAGTACTCGATGGTATTTCCATGTCATGGTAACCTTGATCTGATGATCAAGTAGTCTTCGGGACACCCAACTCCATAACGCGTTTGTACTCAATAGAAATTCGACTCGAGGGATAGTTTATAATTTTAATTAAGTATAGCTTCTTTTATAATAGGCATAGATATAGAAAATGCAGAATAAATTCCTCTTCGCCGCTCTTATATCAAGAGATATGCATTTTGCATGCGACGATAATCCTTAACATAAATTTCTAGTGTAATATTCTAATAAAATATTGTCTTAATAGGTACTCCTTCCTATTTTACAACATGACGCCCGCGCAGCCGCGTGATCTAGACAAACCAGTCTCTGTACTTATTATAACATGCCTAGCCTAACCCGCAGCTAGGCGAATCGATGTGCCGATATGATCGGTGTGTACTTATTCGATTATCGTTACACTATTCGAATGCAGAATCGATACCGCAATTGGAACTTGAACAAGGAACATTCATCATCAGACCGTTGACCCCACCATCTGTTTTCGATCTTTTCACTTTTATTTGGCACTTGTAATAATATAATAGAACATGTGTTTTTCTGTTTCTTAAAATTAAATAAATCGTATTGTTTTTGCAGATTATTTCGAGTTAAATTAAGGAGTCGCTGACTGGCTGAGCAAGGTCAAAGGTGTGTACATATAATTTAATTAATTTGTTAGTTGTCGCGTAAAAATTACTTAACGTGGGTAGATATTATATTTATTCAGTCTTTAAAATAAATATCTCAAGTAATAAATTTGGTAAGTGTTCTATGATAAACAAGCATCACTGGTAGGAAGGCTGATGGGAAACTAATTACTGTAAGTATATGTAAATATGTAGATCTTTTTGACAACAGTAAAGCCAATTTAACCAACATCCGTGTAATAAGTTCGAAGCACTATTTTGTTTAGAGCAGGACAAGCTTTGTCGAAAGACAAGCTTTGAAGTATTGTATACTTGAAGCTTATTATAGTTCGATGACTTCGAGCAATCGAATGCGAATATCAAATGGTTACTTTGGTTAATTATAAATACTTATAACACTATTATTTCTAAACTTAGTTTATTTGCGAGTATATGAAATCAATGAAAAAAAATGAAAAAAAAATGGATGTTTTGCAATGAATTCATTGAGTAAATGTTATTGTTGGTAATGTAGCTTTCTATAGGTGAAAGAATTTTTAAAATTTGTCCAGTACCCAGTTTTTGAGTTTATTCATTACAAACAAAAATACAAATCTCTCTTCTCTTTATAATATTAGTAGGTATAGATAATAAAAACCAAAGAGATTTAACTGTTAAATAATTTTGAAACCAAGCTCATTGTTCCATCCAAAGGTCACCTTCTACAATTAAACGAATAATATAATACCAGCGAACTTGAAGATAGATTATTTCGATGCCTAATACTTATATAACTATAATATGTAGAGTATTGTAGAGTACCTACTTCATCCCCCTATTGTCAATGTCAATAATGTTTTACTGCCTACCCGTTTCACCTTCACCTACATTATAATTAGTCCATGAGCGTTCATTTATAGACTTCCCCTTCATGAACAAAAGCTAACCCGCATACAATATCTTTTCCCAGCCTCTACTTTGCATATTTCCTCAATTATGTATCGATATTATGTACAATTATTATATTGATATTAAACAATAAAATTTATTTAATACCAAGAGTATTTTAAAAGCCTTCTTATTTTAACATTGCTTGATATTACACTGTCTAAAAATACAATATATTAAACTCTAGGACATAGTCAACACTGGCGTTGCACATCGCATATTCATAATCCATTCAAATTCAAATGACCTCCAAAGTTGCGTACAAAGATATACTAAATAAATAATAACGCTAGACAATATAGAAAGTTGTCTGCGTCATCGCTACGGTGACCATCTTTTGGATTTTGTATTTATTTATTTATTGAATAGCATACCTAACAGCATATAAGGTTTGCACGACATTACAAAAAATGATTTTTACAAATTATTTTTTTAATATACTAGGTTATACTAGGTTAACTATGTCTATTTTTTTATTAGGGGCAATTCATTTATTACGTAAGAATATTTAGGGGGAAGGGGGAGTCGACCAGGGCTTATTTTTTCTTAAAAGGGGTCTTGATAGTCTTGATAGTCTTGATCACAAAAATGTTAAGAAAATTTTTAAAATAAAACCAAAGTTGGTTATTACCAAAAAATAAAAACTAGTAGTACCTTTGTAGGTAGGTACATATAAGCGTTCCTAAAAATTGTTTCATTGAAAAATAAAAATTAAAACAAAACAAACGTGTATATTTTCCTTTACATTCTTACGTAATAAAATATTAAATAGGGGGAGGGGGACGGTCTATTCTTCTTTTTTCTTACATAGTGGTGGGAGGGGGTCAAAAACTATCAAAAATCATCTCACGTAATAAATGAGTGGCGCCATACCAATAGTGGATCGAAGGATTATAAAAATTCTATAATATCGACCGACAGTTCCTTTCGGGTTTGATGCAATTTCGCACGCTTCAACACTATTCGATTGTATGCAAAACGAAGTTTTATCTAAGTAGACGTTTAATATGCAAAGTCAATACTAAATGTGCTTTCGGTGCAATCAGTATGCTGCATTGAGTTACAGTTATAGGTGCGTCATCGTCCTACTTATTAAAAGAATTTCTAATAATGTTCACGAGCATTCTCACATAATTTTTCACTGGATATTTTACGATATCCAGTTTATGGTTAATGGTGGATTAGGCGATGATCTGGGCGGGACGTTATACAATTTGTATTATACATACGTAGGTACATACGTTTCCTTGTTATTGAAATTCATTGTACGTTATGTTTTAAGGGGTTTATCAAGTTATGTCACATAAAAATTTATTCCCTGATGCGAAATCTTGCGTCTTCCTGTCTTGCGAGCGTACAAAATCTTGCGTCCGTATGCCCAAAATAATAAGGACCAGAATCTAAACTAACTATAAGCGCTCAAAAATAGTTTTTATTTTTTCAATTTTGTCTACCGTTTATACTTAGGACATGTATTTTTTATTATGAACGTACCTAAAGATAATTGTGAAGATATTGTCAAATATAGAAAAGGTACCTCTCTCTATAAGAAAATTTAGGCGCTACTTTGGGCCTCAACTCAAAATAAATATTTCTTATATTATCTAACTGAAGCAATATTATATATGAAGTCCAATGCTAAGTTGGACAAATATTTAAATTAATTTGATGTGTTTCAATTATGTAGAATATTAAACTAAACAAGTTGAAATGACCAATAGAAATTAATTTCTACCAAATGAAACTAAACTAAAGAGTAAATCGCGAACGCTTTCGTGCATTGTCTAGCATTTGTTGCTTACGACATAGAAAGTTGACCCGACAATCGATTGTATTTAAAATGGACAATATACTAGAATCTATTCTATACAACTAGGTTGACTAAAGTGCAAGTCCAATGTTTTTATAATCCAAAGTACTCGTATATCATTTAAACAAAGATTGTAAGTAAGTAAATTTACTGTTTCTTTTTCAAAATGGCCCCACTGAAAACCAGGACTATGACTATATTATGTTAATATTTACCGTGGAATTCGAAACAATAAAATTAAATCACGTTTTATTACATCTATCTTTTTACTATATAAAGACTAAATACTATATATCTACACTACTATATAAAGTTTGTATGTAGGATGTAATTTTTGAAACTAGGTACACATCTGATTTAAAAATTCTTTCACCAATAGTTAGAATTGAAATTTATAAATAAAAAATACAATAAATGTATAAAATAGGCACAATTATTAGTGAGAAAAACTTTAAATGAAGTCATTGGTTCTATGTTTATACCTATTTTTCATATTGTGTTCCAAAAACTATATGATGTAAAATTAAGGATGTACCTAACGCATTTTTACTGCCATTGATTGTATAGAGGTACCTACGAAAACTTCGCCTATTACGTAATCTTTATATTTCATACATTGTAGGTATACAATCGTTGGTATGTCTGGTTCTGAAATACTCAATCGGTTGAGGTCAAATTAATTGTTCTCTAGAGACGATAGTTCACTTATATAGGTTACATTCCGAGAGACTAATATTTCGAATCATCTTAACCAAATCATGCTTATGGCGCCACCTGTCGGAAAGAGCAGAAAATCATTTCCCATTAAATTTCACTTGAAAATTGACTACAAATTATTCTTACATTACAAAATAGGTGTTTCTGTGCAAAATACACATTTTATAAGAACATACATAATTATTCATTAAATGAAATGTTAGTCACAATTTTTAAAGAACGTTGCCATAGCGACGCGAATAAATAAAATTTTAACTAACCATTGCTCGCTTGTACACACAGGGTTGAGTTTTTAATTAATTGTTATCCCATTGGTTAAACGACGTAAGTAATTAAGTGACAATTAACTTTATATTCTCTTTTTTGTTTAACTCGTTGCTGTTGCCTTGCACCTGTCTGTCATTCGCATTGCATCGTCATATCTTTGTTCAGTTAAAGCCAATTAAAAAAGTAGTTTGCCATTAAGTCCGATTGAGTATCGTTACAGAATGAATTAAGTGAAATTTTTATCGTGGAAAAATGTTAGGTTCCTGTGGGGTTTTCAAAAAATAAACTAGAGCGGCACAAACTTATTTTTAATAAGCATGCTGATGATAAGGGATTACTATAATATTCTATAATTTAAAGAATTCTGTGACCAATATCTCTAATGTTATTCAGACCTTCAGGATGAACTTAAACAACATTTTATTATTTCGGGCAAAGCCGCGAGCAAAAGCTGGTGTCAATAAAGTTTTGTATGAAAACAGAGGTGGTGTTCCATTTTAATGCCGTTATCTATGTACATTCTGTGTAATTAGTTAATTAGTGCGCATAATTTTTCTTTGAGGCCGCAATATCTTCGTCGAATTCGTGCCAATTTTCCTGTCTTATAATAGATATACGTAGGTACACATAATTCGTATATACACTGTATATCTAATTTTTGACTTTTGAATTAATCAATCTCTTTGTTGGCTTAGTTCCTTTGAATTCAGGTCTTCTTTACTTTTACAGACCCTTTTTCTAGGAGGTTTATTAGATAAAATTATATTAGGTAACTTATCGTAAAATACGTCATTTTTGTATTATGATTATGTATAACATGAATTGCAGATTTTGAAAACTACAGAATGATAGGGGATAGGAAAAGTACTAAGTACATAGGAGATTTTTTTATTATTTTTATTTACACACTTTAGGTGTAAGTACTATAAACTTATTTAAGTTTCTACCGTAACCGTACCGTACTAAGAGATGAAGAAGGGATAGAAAATTATTGCCTTTATAGATCGCTGAGTAGTTGGTTTTTTAATAATTTTATTAGTTAGTAGGTACCTACTTTTTCATATGAGCAATCTACAACGTTATTTTGTTTTTAACATTTTGGTTTTATTTATTAGGTAGTATTTTTAGAACCTATTAAAGTATTTCTAGAAAATTCTAGGAAAATTACATACTCTCAGATTTTATGCAAAATCCAATAACTAATTAATCTTATGTATACCTACTTTGTTATAGAACAATAAAACTGAGGTAGATAAGTATGTGGAGATGGCGGCGCGGCGCTTCGAATAAATTATCTAATCTTATCATCAGGGATTGCCCATAGGCGACGATATGACGGTGTTTACATAGATAAGACACTTCTGATACTAGCTTGTACGTGCTATGAACAATATTAGTATTTTTATTCTATATTTTGCTTTATAAAGTTAACGCAGTAGAGATTAAGTGCTTGAGTTAGAGTTGGGCATTCGTAGGTATAATACCTAATTATAATTTTGTTATTTATCAAACTATATCGAGTTTTACAAACAAATTTATCTAAAAATGCCAGGATTTGCTAATAATTTACAAGAATTTACCTACTGCTTTTTGTTTCCGAACTTTCTTGAATAAAAAGAAACTCTAGGAAACAATTAGGAATGATGTTTAATAACCTTCGTTCTTTTTCAAATTTATTTCTTTATCAAGTCGTTGACTCTTAATACCTTTTGAAACTAAAGCACTAAGCAGACAATGCTTGAAATGTCTTAGCTTGACTAATTGCCCTGGTGCAAGCAAATGTCGACTTTAAGGTGACGAACCTTTTCTGACCCCGACTATACATAGACAATAATTAGACATAAAAGTAGAGCCTATGAAGGCCCTATTGCACATCGAAGCATTTTTGTTGTAATAGTAAATTAGAGGATGAAACGCAATAAGCTACTTGCCACGATGGAAATCTTTCGTTTCTTTTTAGTAAAAGAGTATAATGACTACCTAAGCAAACACTGTCGCATATGACGAGTTGACGACTTACAGACATATGGACAATGAGCAGATATAAGATTTCACTTTAACAATGAAAACATCTGACCGCACATCTACCACTGTCATCGATTTTAACCTTGAATACCTACCTACTCGTAATAATAATGTGCTATTATTGCGGCGTAAATATAGTAATTTATAAGGACTAAAACTGCGAAATATCTAGGTATAAATATTGATTTTTATCATGAAATAGCTTCGCTATCTACTTATTTAATAGCTTCAGAATGAAATTTGAGTTATTAAAGAACATCATTCAAAACCAGGTCATTGTTTTCAAAACAACTTACACTTTGGAGAATTTGGTAATAATTATTAAAACATTTCTTAATCTAGGTGATTTCTTGTGAATATTTCAGATTTATTCAGATTCCCATTATAAATTTTACAGCTTTCATAAATAAACGCGGTATTTGAATATATTCAAACTTCCATATCTATGAAACCCTATTACCAAATTACAACGATATTTTCCCAGTAAAATTTATAATTTCTTCTTACCTAATGGTACACGTTTCATTCAACCGTTAAAACGAAAATAAACTGATGGCTTGATTTCAATACAAAACTGATTTATTTGCTTTGCCATGGGATAAAAAATCTTATATTAAATTTGATTTATAAATAGTGGTTTCCTGTAGAACATAGTCTATATAAGTACCTAGGACACTAGGTGATTATTATAATCACATTATAATGCACGTCGCTTTGTGGTAACAATTTCCGGTTTTTAACTAAAAAAAAAAAAACTGCCAACAGTTTTCGCTTATGTGAACACTGTATACTTAACTGTTAAATTCAGTTAACACACATCAGGGAAATGGAATTATACATATTTATAATATACATCTAGGGAGTTCTGTTGCCTAGATAACAAAAACATATCAGAAAAGTTTTACCAAAAAAATTTCCATTTTCTCCTAATGATTAAACGTCTGGTTAAATCATACAACATAACTTCACGAAAAAATAGAAGCCACTTTGTAAACATCATTGTGTAGAACTGTTATTCTGGAGTGCTCGAATGTTAACGGAAGGTTTCACAATCGATGTAAGCTAACGCAAATATTTATCAGAAAATAACATTTTTTGTTTCTGCTTTCAGAGTTCGCTGCAATATGGGGGCGAGGTCCCGGGAGTTATTACTGCTCCTGGCAGTTTGTGCGCTTGCGTTAAGCGAGCCCTTAAACAAAACCGCCAAGAAGGACGGCAAGAAACTTGCTGCTGAAAATATTCATGACGTGGTCTACGACGATGAGGAAGTTCTCTATAATGAAGACAGACCCTGCCCCAGAGACTGCATATGTATTGTATCTCAAGGATACAGAATAGCGAAGTGCAACCGTCTCGAAGTCGGTACACAGAAGTTTAGCGACGATATCACCGACCTTGTGATTGAGAACGCCGATCCAAGTTATCCTATTATGCTGGATGACTTCATATTTAAGAAGCTCGGTCTGCACCAAATTGCGACTGTAAAAATTGTGAATAGCACAATTGGATCGGTCGGTCCCAATGCCTTCCAAGGCTTGAACGAACTTTATGCGGTAAACCTATCTAACAACAAATTAAGGAGTTTGCATCCTGAAACTTTTGCAACGAACAAAAAGTTATTACTACTAACTCTTTCAAACAACCCCTTAAAGTTCCCAGTAGTTGGTTCAAATGAGTACTTCTTAAATGCTTCTTCTGTGCAAGAACTGGATATTTCCTATTGTAACATGCAGTACATCACTTCCAATACATTTGAGAATATGCCTGGTCTAATGTACCTGAATGTAGCTGGAAACAACTTATCGAATATGGATATCGATACATTCAAATCACTATTGGATTTAGAAGAACTCGATTTAAGTGACAACAATATCAGCTGGCTACCAAATGAAATCTTCTCTGAAAATAGCGAACTTGCGACGCTGCATATTCAAAGAAATCCTATCGACACAGTTTATGGATTGCAAATTTCTGACTTACTTACACTCAACGCTGGTCAAACTAACATTCGGCTCGTTGGGCCGTCCATGTTCAATGGCATGACTTACATTGCCAATCTCAATCTAAGTGGCAATCACATAGAAAAAATACACAACCAAGCATTCCACAAACTAGTAGAACTTAATTATTTGGATCTTTCTTACAATAATTTAGATTTTATCTCTGGTGTTCTTATAAAGGAGAACATTGAATTGGATATCTTCAAAATTTCGAATAATCCTCTTTTGAAACATCTGCCCGCTGAAGGATTTAACAGTTCCGTGGATCAATTTAACATTTATTATTTCGATGCTTCTAATTGTGGTCTAGAAGAAGTCTATGACGATTCACTGAAAACATTCACAGCACTTACTCAAGTTAATTTATCGGGTAATAAAATTAAATCCGTCAGTAACAAAGTGTTCTCTAGGTGCACAAAACTTGTGGAAATTAATTTGTCTTACAACCACCTTACTACTCTAGATAACAAAGTGTTCGAGAAAAATTCGAACCTCGGCAAATTATACCTCCAGGGAAATCCCCTGAAGGTTCTGTCAGCGAAAATGTTCTTCTATACCCCATCACTGTCCTGGCTTGACATCAGTCACGCCGAGTTGACCTCACTTTGGGGACAACGCAAAAACAAACCCACAACAATTCTCACCAGCTTAACATTCCTCAATGTCTCACATAACCGAATCACAGAAATAAAGCAGAATGAGTTAGATACTCTGTCAAAATTACGCACTTTAGACATAAGTAACAATCCATTGGCTTGTAGCCGGCAATTTGAAGATCTCATGACTTGGTTAAGCAAACACAATGTATCGTCTAGTAACAACATGGCCAGCATTGCTAACCTGGCCAGAGACGCCGTAGAAGAAGATAACACTTACAGTTGGGAACATTTAACACGTAAAACATGCGGAACGGCCGCTATTCATCCCGTAGAACCATTGCCAGCCGTTTCTGACGAAGAGACTTGGGAGAAGATTGATGAGAATGAATATAATGAAGACGACTATGACGATGACGAAATAAATTCAATTGCCGATAAAAAAGAAGAAAAAGTAACTAAAGTTCCGTTCAAGTTTAGTACAACTACAGCTAAATCTGATGGTCGATCTGATGAAGACGTTTTCATCAAAACTAAAATACCTGAAGATGATAATGATTTAGATGACACAGATGAAGATGATAGTGAAGGTGACGATGAAGACGATGATGAAGAAGATGATCCTGTGGAAGATCAAGACGGCGACGATGATCTCGATCTTAACGTCCAACTTATGGATGATGTTAGAGATCTACCTAGGACTACTAAAATGCCTGATAATGACAAAGTCAAAATCGATATAAAGTTGATTGAAAAAGAAAGTACGCTCGACGACTTAGAGCGCGCCGTGTATGTGCCAGAAATAGCAAGGAGGATCCACTCTGGCCACTACGAATACTTATGGCCGATTTTGATCGCAATTTTGGGCGCACTATTGCTTCTCATCATCATTGCGAAGGTCGTGATGGTCACGTGCAGTAGGAAGAATAGACAGGTAAGATACAACAGTGCCATTATCGCCGCAATGGCTTATCCTGGCCGTACAAAGAAAGACTGCGGACTGGTGTACCAACAGTTGTCCGAGGATCTGTCCGGACCCAAGACGCCGAAGTTAAGCCGTTACCAGCCTCTTCACAATGTCACTGTAAACGCGTCAAATGTTCAGTCGTACGAGAGCAGTCCTTTCCATCACAACAATATCGTCCCCGAGGCGGTGTGAGTTATGCGGTACAAAAAGTTTAATATAGAATAAAAACACGTAAATTAACAACTGCGAATAAATTAAGCAGTAAGTGATAGCTGCAAGCGCTAGTCTCCCAACAAGCCTAACATTGAACACAATGCACATCGTTCAGTGCCTTTAAACCCTCGAACAAGATTACAGTAACCTAGCGCTTATTAAGTTTGTAAAAGTAACAAATCAAGTCAAATTTTTACAAAAAAAAAATTAATTTAAGATATACATATTATATATACTACAAATTAGTTGTTAGGTTTATTTTATGTACTTAAAATTATTAAAAATTAAACACTAAACAAGCCTTTTTTAATCTCATTAACCTATTTTTCATTATACTCGTATAGACGCCTCTGGTGATTTTCAGTCAATGAAGTTCACAGTTCGTTGTACCTAGTTAACTCGGAGCGTGGGAGTTTTCTCTTATTAAAAATACAAATTTTAATTGAGTAAAATAACCCTTTATTGAGAGTGTACTTATTTACTTCGCGGCTAGTTATCGAGTGATTCAGTCAAGCTCGAACGACGGTTGGCCACCGCGTAGACCTAACGTCAGCAAAACGCTTATATAAGGAATGCACGTCCACGGTGGTCTCGTGGCGTACTGTTGGGCGCATAACTACCTACCTCTTCATGTTTATTTTGATTTTCAAATTAAATAATAGGCTCATTAGCATAGCATAAGCTTGCTATTGTTTTATAAAATAAAATAAAGAGATGCCGGTTCATTTCGGATTTATTTATTTGATGATTAATTTATTTTACATTTATGATTGAGTACTCTTATATACCTACATAATTTATGTTAGTTGGAATAATTAATATACGTAAGAATTACTTACTGTATTCAATTCAGTTCTAAAAAAATGGAAAAGAAACCATGCAATTGGATTTATACCTACCTAGTTCATTTTTTTAACAGACGGGGGCCTACACCTTTGTTTCAAATTGTAAAATTATTTCAATCTAAATGTCATATTATGATAACTTATTTTATGTTTATTACGTGTTAATGTGATTGATACCAATAGCAATAATGTAGTGAACATTTTCGAGTTAAATTTTGAGAGTTCTGGGAAAACAAAAACCAATAAAAAGTAACCATTTATTTCAAAATGTAATAAGTTTAAAAAAATATATTATTTAGGTATCGGGAAGTACCTATGTATATTTATAAAAAATAATATTGTAAATATTTACATTTTTACACATTACTTAGTAAATAGTCAGTGATTCTTCCAACAATTTCGCCAAATCTTCTTTAGATTGCTTAAGTGGAGCCATCTTCAGCAGACGATCCTGAAGCAAACATATTGTTGATGAAAAATATTAGTACTTTAATGATTTTTTTTTATGTTAAACTCAAAAAACAGGCTAACGGTGGATACCGTCGCCTATAACACAAGCAACACCACAGTTGCTGCAAGTGCATCCCTAACTCGCCGAAATATAACAGCAAACGTGCTTTTATTTCACGGTGGTCTTCTGTAAGGGGGTGGTTACTGCCGCCAGACGGGCTGCCTAAATGACTGTGTGCCCTCCCACTACTTTCCAGATCCAGACAGAGCCAACTTTGCACTGTCCAGCTCTAAAGGATTTATTAACATAGCATTGTCAACTAAAAATCCAAGCACAATTGTGAAAGGTACTCAAGTAAAATGGCCAGCAAATAAGACCATTTGCATATCAAATGAAGGCGATAGAAGCTCAAAGAATCTCACCTGCGGTAGCGCTCCAGTGACAAGATCAGATATATCATCAGTTGTGTATCCGAGGTCATTCAAGCCATTTTCTATCTTCAACCTCTTCATATACTTCAAAATTGTGTCGGCCAGAAGTTTTCCTGCGTCGACTTGTTTGACCCCATTGGTGTCTGCACCCAAAAGGCTAGCTGCTTCTAGATGTTTGTCTGGATCACTGATGGCTGTGAAACGGAATACAGCCGGCGCAGTCATGACCACTGATAGTCCGTGGGGTATGATTGGTTCCTTCCTGTTACAATTACTTTACTTAAACAGGATCTTTTATGAAACAATACCTTCCTCATGGGTGTTTGGTTTCGTATGTGAATTAGGCATATTTTTCACTTTTTTACGGTAAAGGTTTTTACGTCGATTTTAGGTAGCACCAGGAGGAATGCAATTGCATGTTGCAAGTGCTCTACATGAACTGTGAAGTAAAATTGCAAAGTTGGCCCTATAGAGAATCGTAAATCGTAACCGGGGTGCATTGTGCAATCCAATTGATGTGTATGTCGATTGAAATCGAACTACATATTTAATTAACAGTTTTATTTCATTAATAAAACTGTTATTAATGAAATAAAAGTGAAGTGAAAGTATTTTTCAAATCGGTCCAGTAGTTTCCGAGCCTATTCAATGCAAAGAAACAAATAAATCTTTCCTTTTTATAATATTAGTAAGTATAGATAAAAACATATTATGAACAAATAGTCTGATTATTTTTTCACGGAAGATAAGTGTAAATAAGTAAATAGAAAAAAACAATAATTTGCTTTCTTTAGAGTTTTAGTATTTTCAGGCGTTCATTTTCTTACTGCTGACCTAGAGGTGAAGTCTTCTGAGTAGGAATTGGTTAAAGACTGTAATGTATACTTACCCATAATGTTCAGGGATAAAGGTCTTTACGTGGCCGGCGATGGGATAGGCGAGGCCGTGGCACAAGTGGACGCCCGCGTTGCCGATTCCTACGCCGGCCATAGTGGCCGCCAAATGCATATTCGAACGAGCCTCTAAATCGTCGCCGTTGTATACTGAACGAACGAAATACTTCCTTATGATCTGTCGAATAGAATTCAATCTACAATAATACACGCCACCAAATGTCTATTGTCGAAGACAGCGATAAATTCTTTACAATGTTTATCTGAAACATTTTTCTAATTTACCATTTTTGTATAATTTGGAATAATTTTTTTTTCACCCCTTCCAAAGGGTGGAATCATAAATTTATTTTACCCATATTATACAAAAAACGTCTCTGAGGGACTTAAATTTTGTTCGTAATTTTTCCTGGACTAATATGTTAATTTCACTGTTTATAAGTCCATATACAGGATATTTCAATAAAGAAAGCAGCTTTAATTTAATTGCAATGAAATGTACAAATAATTAAAATTAAAAAAATATATATATTACATGTAAACAAAATCGTGCCCAAACATCCGATATGGGGTTGCTTCCTTGATATGCGGGCCTCAATGCAGGATTCGATGGAGCAGGGGACCTTTCGTTATAAGGTATTGCGGTGAAACTCTCCAGAGCGTGACAGAATATATCGAAACCAGCGTAATTTGAGACCCTCTCTGGTACTGACAGTGTGTGGAGAGGGTCAATGAGGGCTAGGATTGGCCGTAGGGCGGCGTGAGAAATACCAGTCTTGGCGTGAATCGCTTCATAATCAAATATACTGACACCAGTTGTTTCGCTGCCAGTACCGCTCGTTGTTGGTACTGAAAAGTCATTTTATACACTTAAAATAGTGATTCTCAATAAGGAAAACACATGCCGAAGATTAATTAATTACGCTAAGTGTAAGTTAATCATAAACTTTAAGTTTAGCAAATTTCACACTCCTACGTCCACGCAATTTTCTTAAAAAGCGTTTCCGCTTCACGTGTTAGTGTATAAAGCAGCGGTTCTTAACCTTTTTGGCTGGTGACCCAAAATATAAATATATTTGAAGTCCGCGACCCTGACGTTTTATTTATTTTCCAGTGATAATAAAATAATAGGATGTCATTACAAAATATATAAAAAAAACATTATTAATATTTTCTTTATTCAAATCTATGCTAACCAAGCATCAGCATAATTCGGCATTCATAGTAGAAAAGTGGTAGTTTTTTAATCAACAGAGTAAAACATGAAAACATACATATAGCCTGAGGGTTATCATCACTAAATGTATTAGTGACTACCAAGATGCTGTACTTTTGAGCAAAGAAAATTTATATGTGTAGTTAAGTTTATAAAAAGTGCACATCGCATGTCATGCTGAGGATCCAGTCTATTTTTGTACTTGTTTTTTAAAACAGCAAGGCACGAAAATCCTGCTTCACACAAATAAGTAGTTGGAAATGGTAGCAGAACCTTTTCAGCTTCATTGCTGAGAATAGACTTCCCAGATAATTCTGCCCAAAATTTTGTGAGACTCATTGTGTCAAATTTTTCTTTTAAAACTATCACCCGGCGGTGATACGGCGCTCACAATGTCTTTTAAAAATTCCAAGACCCATTTCAATACCGCCCGCGACCCGGATCCGGGTCGCGACCTGAGGTTAAGAAACGCTGGTATATAGATTTAATTTGGAAGATATACAATGATGATATGTAGGAAATATATATCGAGAGTTTTTGCATCACAAATAAAATACCTCTTTATTTCAAAGTAGATAGGGCAAAGTACAAACTTACAAAGAAACTAGTTAGTTCTTTTAGAGGTCCTTTACCTTTTAGATTAGAGGATCATATAAGTTGTCAATTCAGTTCCAGTTAAGTGTCGTTAGGAAGAAGGTTTGTATTTAAACGATCCATTCAGTTCTCACTATTCCCAGTCGTTTCAGTTGACGTAAGCGAACGGATTGAGGCATAACGCCCTTGTTTACACATGGGAATTCCAAGAAATAAAATGAAACAAGTAAGTCTGTCAATCCCGGAAGTTCTCAGTCTCCATTTCCGTTGAATAAAAACAGACAGTTCGACTGAAACTGAACTGAAAAGTGATATGATCGTCTAAGAGGCCCTCGGAGACATACTTGCAATCATAGGCTTCAATTTTACGTTAACCGGCTTTCCCTTCCCCACTGGTGCGTTGACATAGTCCAACAAATCGGCTTCTGGGTCACAGTAAAACAAATTGGCAGCTTTGCAAGTGTCCATTACTGATCCTCCACCGACTGCCACAAAACTGTCAAACTCGCTTTCCTTCACGAACTTTATTGCTGCATTGAAACTGGAAAAAATCATACACTTCACTTTTAATTTTAATGTGCTCCTCATCGGGAGAATTCACCTGTAATTTCAAATTTCAGATTCCCAATAAGGGTTTTCTACATTAGCAGCATTTTTAAATCCATACACCGGAATTATAAACGAATTAATAAGGTAAATAGAATAGAATTTCAGGGTGAAGCTGCGGGCACCAGCTATCTTCTTAAAATAAAGATCAAACACCTGGCAAATGTATAATAATATGTACTTAATAGCAATAAAGATTTCATGCGTTATATTGCAATGTAATTAAATGTCAAACGATAGTTTGAGTTTCTACAATTCTGTTATCATCTCTAGGATTATTCTCGTAAACAAGTGACGTAACGTAATAAATTCGCATGGAGGCATTAGTGAAAAGTTTAGCAGAGAAACAGAGAAGAGGAGAGCGACTTTATTTTATAATTCTTGTGTTAAATGATCGATATAAATATAGATAGAATGTAGACACATGACATACCTATCTTATGTATTATTATGTACCTATGTAGGTATATAGATATAGATATTTCCATGTTATCTTTTATATATAAAAGAAAGTCGTGTTAATTACACCATGTATAACTTGAGAACGGCTGAACCGATTTTTATGATCTTTGTTTTATTGAATTTATCTCCATCCCGAATAGCAGAATAACTATTAAAACTTCGTAAAAATATTCACGAAATAAAAATATATGAAGAAAATTCATTTTCTCGTACATTTTGTATGATACGGGTTATTATTCTCTTTGAGGCGGTACGAAGTTCGCGGGTCAGCTCGTTACTAAATATTTGTCACAGTCAAATACATAGTTAAGAAATATATTTAGCTTAGCTACATGTATTGCCGATTTTCAGTAATACTTATCTTTGAAAGAGTTTCAAGATTATATTATGCAATACAGAGGTAGTTTTTCGGATTGTTTTCATTCAGAATATTTATCAGTGCTTTGTTTGATGCGCATCCCAATACTGATGCCATATAACCTTGCCAGCCGACTGTTGCGTCTTTGCACGCTTTGGAGTCGGTTCACCACGTGCAGTCCACTCAGATGACGATCGTTTTGATTCTGGTGTGAAATGATGCAGCCATGTTTCATACATTATCACATATCGACGCATAAATTCGGGTTTTTTATGGTGGAACAGCTTCAAACACTGCTCAGAATCGTCAATTCGTTGTTGTTTTTGGTCGATTGTGAGCTCGCGCGGTACCCACTTTAAACAAAGCTTTCGCATATCCAAATATTCATACACGATATGTCCAACCCGTTCCTTTGATATCTTTAGAGCCTCAGCTATCTCGAAGCTTCACTCAATATGCTCTATCCCACAAACTAATAGTCCGACTGCTGTGAAATTTGTACACGTGTCTTTTGAAGGTAAGGGTTAACTAAAAATTACATGGATTTAATACTAATAGCGCCATCTGTGTGTTAGCCTACTGTTATCAGTTGCAGACAAACTTCACAATCAGCTTGTCTTTCAAGACTTTGATTCAAATATTTACCTGGAATCCGTAGGCTCAACTCTCACTTTGTCATAAACCTTATAATTGATTCCGTTTTTAGTCAGCGAGTCAAGTACTGCTTTCATTGGTTTCAAAGACACCAGATTAGGGTCTGTCATTACACAGACATTCTTCGCGCCAAGGTTAACCAAGTCAAGGCCAACCTCTCTTGTGACGCCTATCCCATAGCGAACAGTGGAATTTTTTATCTGTAAAAGATAACCTCACTATAGAAAGAAGTGTTAAAAGTTTTTTTGAGATGTTACTTAAGATATCACATAAGCAATGTTTGTACAAAGCAATCTATATTTTGTTATTTTACCTCGAATGCATAATCTGTAACTGGTGTAGCATTTGAGACTTGAATGTTACCCCTTTGACTGTGAGCTGGACATTGACATCTGAAAGTAGTGGCAGGCCACATAAGACCATAAGGAAAAACGAATTTTTTGAGATAATTATCATGAAGACAATTATCTACACAGCCTGCAGACTGATTATCCGATCAGATTGTGTGCCTTGGCATTGTTAGAGCATTGATCAGTAATTTAGTTGCCACTTAAAAATCTTTCAGCTCTAATAGTTATTGTGAAATCAGAATGGTATGCCTTTGTTACTTCAGCTTGTTAGTAACATAGGCTATATTGATAATCACAGTTTTGCTATAAGTTCCAAAGTTATCACAAAGAGCATGTTGAATAATTACAATTTATATTACTATTGAAGTAGATAGGAAAGATTATGTCAGTTATGATATTTGACATATGTTTGAATATTACATTGGCATTTATGTAGATAATGATATGATTATGTTCATCACAATCAACATTGTAATCAGCCAAAAACTTTGCTGTTGGTCTTGAGTCTCCTAGAAAAACCACCAATGTGCACAATTCACTGCCTTCCTACCTTACTTCACCTTTAATTTGAAGATAGAATAATCAACTAGTGGCGGGCCACCTAGTTTAGTATCTCCTGTTAGGTAACCACCCTCAAATTTTAGGGAATATGAATTAAAATTATAAAATTTTATTTTTCTGCATTAGGTAAGTGTAAATAACACCACAATTTTAATAAATTTAAGTTTTAACTATGGAATTGATAATTACTTATGGAAATAACTAGTTTTTTCTATGTGAAGGTCGTCAGACTGATTATGTTGATTTGAATATTTGATGGTAGGTTGCTAACATCACACTGCAACTCAACTCAACTGCATCAACTGCAAGTGCTCTGTTGATCACAGTAGAAATAAGGGATGCTATAGCCCTTCCTAGAGATAACAATAGGGCTCTGGCATCGTTTACTCATACACAGAAACAACAGCACACGTCATGCTGTTATTTCTCGATGCTCTTCTGTAAGGGGTTGGCTATTGCCGTCAGATGGGTTGTCCAAATGATTGCAACATGCAATGTAGTGTGGTATTTAAAATGAATATTAAAGTAAATAATTGGGTAAATAAATAAATGATAGATTAAAATTTAAAATACTTATTATAAAATTAAAATATTGTACTTACGATGCAACATTAATTGTCCTTAGAAGATCGAACACCCTCTTCCGAGATGTCATTCTCATCTTTACAAATTATGGTGAGTACTGATACTGAGTAGGTACTTATAAAAAAACTGGGATGGTGTGTTCACAACATGGATTTATATTATAATTACAAACACCACACCATTAGACGTAGTGAGTATATGATAAAATATTTATGCATGTATTTGTGTAGTTATAGATTATATAAATACACGATAAGTTATAATTACGTAACAAAATCAGTAGGTATCAATATATTGTTTGAGAAAGCGCACATTATCTGGAGAATTGAACAAGTCCTTAGTTTCTTTCATTAATATTATAAACGAAGATTTAAACTAAACTTAAATGAACCACTCTGCACTCATAATATATAAAATGCTATAAATAAAGCTACTCTTATAAAGTTTATCGTGTGCAAATTGTGTGTGTGTTCAGTTATAACATTGATTTGAAAATTTCTATTTCTTCTTTACAAATCTTTGGCTCCATCAGATCTTTTCCGATGATTTGCCAGTATCATCAGGTCAGTTGTAAATACAATAAATATGAATATAAAAAACGCAAAATTCCAATAAAAATAGCAGATCCCGCCCGAGATAATTATTTTCTCCACAACAAGTCAACAACAACACAACAAACAAACAGAACAGTCTTCTTTTATTTTTATAAATTTGTGGAACTGACACTTGACAGTGACATGACACTTCCATCATTGACATATGTCAAGAATTAAATAACTTATTCTTTCTTTCATTACAATATTTGCGACTCGATATGTGTACTTTTAAACCGAGTATAAAAATATCCCTACTTTTCAACGACCGTCCTTACCTTAGCGTGCATCCCGGATATGAACCCTTAATATGCTCCGCTGTCTCATGCGACCGGCGCAAATGGGTTAAGCTCGCAGTTGGCTTGAAATAAAGCGATACGTCGTCACGTGGACGACCGGTTGTAGTGCAAAGGGTTTTAACAGTACTTTTATTTGACATGAATTGAATATGTCTTTAAATTTGCTTCCATAGTAGGCGGAAATTCAAAAACTGATGATAACATAATCAGTGAACATAGTTTGATGTTGATATAATTTACATCCAAAATTTAATTACACCACTCGATTTTTTGGATCAACGAATTTTTTGGCGTATATGGTATTGATTATATACACATAATACACTCAAAGAAAATATAACTCATATCATACATGTATTCACGTAAAACATCCAATTTTTTTCTTGATGTAGGATGGGTCTTTGATTACTTTTTTGTAGTTAACTATATTCATATCAAAATGCTTTTTAGAAGAAACCGCGGAAGGAAAATAAATAAAAGATTCAAAGTAGACATCGACATGATGTATTGATAAATTCATACAGGTCTTTCACGTGATACACAATAGAAAAAAAAAACTATTATACTACAACTCCAATAATATAGCTACAATTTTAAAGAATAAAACACCTTAACTCTAATAGCATCATTTGGTTACATAACTTCAATAAGTAACATACTGACAGGCTAAAAATGGCATTAAAATAGATCATCACATTTTCATTGTATATTACTAAATAAATATGATTTAAGATTTTAGAAAATTACGTAGAACGCATTCTCTTTATAATATCTGAACTAAAAATAAATTACAAATGTCTACCCAATACACAACGCTATTCTAGAATTGATTGAACCTATTTACAGGAAACTAACACATATTAATTTATTTAATGGCAAAGGAACCTTTTTTATATTGGCTACGATATTATCTATTTTGTCAATGCAGTTTATGTTACATTAAAATTTGAAACGCACCCAAGCAGTCCTTGTGGAAAAAAAAGGCAAATTAATTAATCCATTACAGGTAACGATTAGCGCACTAATCGGCCAGTGGGTCTAGCATGAGTTTATAGGCTCTCGCTAGCGAGTGTAGTCATTATAAACTCATTCTAGACTCTTGACCTCATTGGCCAACTAACTATAGTAGGCGCACGAGTTCATGTCCATCGGGGTCTGAGTTTCATTCATTTCACCGTATTCGTCCGCAGTCTAGTGGCATGTATGACATTAGTCCGAAACCGAACATTAGTCCACGTTAATATATTGTTTAATTTAATAAGTTATCAAATTATATATTATAAAACATTTTTTATTCGAAAATCAACAATGTTTTCCATCCGTCTCTTAGCAACGGTGTCAAAACAATCATAAGTTACTTAACACAGAGACAGCAATGTGTTTAAGATCTCTGAAAACAAAAGCAGCCCTAGACCTATTTCCTCAGGGAAGTATTCTTAGGCCTATTCTCTTTCTTTTGTACTTTAATAACATTCCATGGAATCATCTTAATAACGCTAACGTTTTCTGTTACGCAGATGACAATGCTGTCATTTTTCATGATCATACGTCATGATCTATAACTCTTCTCCCCCTAGAAAGAGCACCAAGAGGAATTTCAAAAGTTTCCCTGGGTAAATCAAGACGATATTCAACAGATACTCTCTATTAGGAGGCACAAGTCATAAGTGTATGGAGGCTTTATTTAGTAAGAGACGCGACCTTTGACCTTTGTTGGAAGTAAAGTTAGATACTTATGAGAAAACGCATTTTTAAGGTAACTAACGTAACTGTGACCACTGCTCTTGCAAATAAGTTCGGGAATTTCCTTTTCCCCTTCATTTATAATAAACTAGTTAACGTTTGTAATTTGAAAAATTGCTTGGTTCGAGAAGCTAGGGAAAAAGTCTCAATGACATTGATGAGATGGTCGTTTGATGAAGTAGAAAAATTTATAAAAAATATTAAATGAGGTTGATTTTACAATATTTTCTAATTTTTAGATTTCATTCAATCACACACATTCACATACATACATTACATACAATCGTACAATTACATCTCACAAGTTCAAATTTACTTATTCATTTTTATTTCTTTCCAAATAATGCTACTGTTTGTTTGTGTTTATTTTGTACATATAATTATTGTTTTAATTTTTGTTTGTAATTAATTGTACATAGTATTTAAAATTTGTTATTCTGTAATAAATTTCTTTATTCTTTACATCCACAATTCTATTTACATCCACAATTGTTGATCAAATTATCGATATTGTCTACATTATAATGGTTGATTAGGTCACAACACTATCGCATTCGTCGAGATGGACATAAACTCGCGCGCCTACAATACTTGACTTGGATGACTAAGCTAAAGCAGGATGTTATTGGCCGTTAAATGTAACTTGACAGAATAGATAATATCGCAATAGGGCGAAAAAAGTTAAATCATGATATTACAATATTATTTTCTAAGAATTATGAAATTAAATATTTTCACATTCATCATAACCAAATAATACTAGATTATGGCATCGAGCTCGGTAATATAGGTAACTATCTTCATGGTGTGAGGTTCCAATTAATACTTACACAAGTAAACATAATATACAGAAATCTTAATTGAAACGCTACTTTAGGAATGTGTAATTACTTAAACACATAAATAACAAGTCATATAACACTCTTAAACTGCGTCTTCTTCAATTTCATCCGAGTTATATTTGGAGTATTTATTCAAACGAAATTTATTTCGTTTCAATTTAAGAATTTTATATAATTTTCAAATTTTAATGAAATTTTGAAAGATTTTAGAGTGGCACTAACAGACACAATATTTTTTTGTCTTCAAAATATATATAACATTACTTTTGCTCTTAACTGTCGATTTCTATTGCTATTCTAAGAGTAAATATTGCAGATTCGATAACTTCTATTTGAAATGGTATTTATTATTAAAATTTAACATTTATGTAACATTTCCAATTATTTTTGCACACCTCTGAGACCAGTAACCATGTTGTCTTGATTTTTTAAAATTGCTTAGGTAATTAATTTTATGTTTTTTTTTTTATATAACCACATAAACTGTCAAAACTTTGTTAATAAAATACTATTGGGATATACAAAAGAACCAGAAGAATTAACAAAAATATTTTTTAATTTAATTCAAAGTGTTGTAATTTATCGGAAGATCTTTTAACTTAACTTTTTCCTCGTTATTACGAAAATTGTTTCTATTAGGAAGGTGCTAAAATAAAACACGGTTAATGTTCTCACAGGCATGGTATGTAAACTATGAGAGCATGCACCAACAATCTAAGACACGTCAACTACTGGAAACGAGAAAGTCACTGGTCCGAGAGTCCACCTACACGTAGATAATATATCTTGAACTACGAATCACAAATATTTTGGCAAATCGCTATTTTACAGAACTAACAAACGTACACTTTAACAATTTTCTCTGTCACTATCTTATTACACAGAGGAAAGCTAATATATAATTTATTAAACTTTATATTACATGAAGGTGAGTAAGTAGGCAGATTTAGTCCAAAATTGTTATTTTATCGCATAATTGTGCGTTTCTGAAAGAAATGTGCAACATTTATATGCATTAACACATTTGCAGGACTATTTTTAAAATAATTAACAATTTATTTTTATAATGCCCATAACTTGTCTCGACTTTTATCCATGAGAAATTATCATGGCTCCTCGAACAGTTATGTGTAATATACAGTACCTACCAATCATCAGAGCACAAATAAAACACAATAAACTGATCTTTTTCTATGTCTCAATTGAGCGGACATAGTAAATGCTCAATTTGTGCGAGCGAGTGAAACTGATAAAAAAAGTATGATTTGAACGACGACAATGACATCATTGGTCATAAATCTGAACAGAGTAACATTTGAAACTAGACGATAAATCATTTTTTTTCAATTTTCAAAAATAGCTATATAATTTCATATTACATAGCTGTTGGAGGGGAGTACCAAAATAAAGAAGATTTTTTAACCTATTAAACCGATTATATCGTATTCAATAGTATAAATGCAAAACATTCAAGTGAACAGTTAGTACAAAGGTGGAATGTGTCCCGGATGAGTTAATTTTAAAACGTGTACCCAGGAACAATGTTTTATTTTATTAGAAATTACAATGTTAAGAATACACCAATATATGTATGAAAGAGATCAAAACACCTACCTCTATTTATATTTATTTTTCAACAAGGTATTTTATTATGACAAGAGTGAACAGCGTTTATAGTAAAAAAAAAATATTTAAAAATTTAGTCGATAAGGATTATT
Source organism: Synanthedon myopaeformis (assembly GCA_944738685.1). Taxonomy (NCBI): domain Eukaryota; kingdom Metazoa; phylum Arthropoda; class Insecta; order Lepidoptera; family Sesiidae; genus Synanthedon; species Synanthedon myopaeformis. The sequence goes on along the minus strand of OX122914.1, from coordinate 9,316,504 downwards.
CATGATTACCAAAAATCTAGCCCAGTGGTGAATTCAAACTTGTTCAACAAACAGATAGTAAGTCTTAAATATTATTTTCAATACATCACTAATATAAGTTTAAATTTAAATTTTACAATTTAAAAAAAAAAAGCAAGTACGAAATCGAATTCTATATTGATGTAAAAATCCGCTTGAGGACGGACCATTACTGGCATTCACATATTGGTGTTTAAATACAAAAACTGTGCAAAGCAGCAGTTTCTATTGAAAAATTAATGCCCTCCCATTATATTGGAAGCATTTACGGTTTTTTTTTATTAAGAATACATATTATGTAAAATTTCAAACTGGAATGGTTTAAATTGTGAGTATTAAAATTTTTTGTATAAAAAACAAACGTTACACTGTAATAGTATCACATTGGTGTTACTTTAAATCGCTGTAACATGAAACAAATTTATTTTTGGGCCAACAGTAACATGATTTAAATGTTGTGTGTGCTACGACACTATCGTAAATAAGCTCATGAGCCTTTAAAAAACCAATAGCAAAAGCTTTAGGCCAACATTCTGTGTTTTAATAAAATGAGACTTCTGCGATTCTTTCCGCAGCTGAAAATCTCATTTAATCATCGTTTTACGCTAGTTTTATCAATGCATTTATAAATTACAAAACGTAAAGCAAATTTAATATACAGATTACGGAAATATATATATATGAATGCATTGGACTACCACGTATTAACAATCGGAATATATGTAGAAGCCGTAGAAATTTGTGAAAATTTTTTTCACAAACAATATTTTTCAAAGTTTTCCCTACGAAATCGAACACACAATACCGGAAACATTCTAGTCATAGAGAAACAACTACTCTTGTGCGGTTGGAAGCTAAACGACAACCACATTCCACCGGATTCACGAACATTGACCTACTAAACATGACCCGTCCTAGTCGGGGAGCATGTGTACGAAAGAGACGGGGAACATCCCTCGACGGACGGTGCCCTCCACTTGTCCTTCCATCCAGTTGTCGTCCTCTGTCCGCTCATTGATCACGACTATGATCTCTCCCTCTCGGAACGACAGCTCATCCTCGTTGTCGGCGGAACAATCGTAAAGAGCTCGACATCGCCTAAGACCACCCAACTGTAAAGAGAAATTGATACAAACCAAAATTATTTTGTATTTGCAAAAAAGGGACCTTCACTTCATTAACTGTATTTTATCATCATATTGATAAAAAATCAATCATTTCAATTGAATATTTGCAAATTACTTAAAAGTAGAATTCTTGTTTCCCCTTTTCTTAGTTTAAAATATTGCCATAAACTATTCTAAATTCAATTAAAGGTAATATTACCATAGTAATAGACGCGGATGGAGATCGTGAGTGCACGCTTGACGTGTCGGAGACGTCGAGCGATCGGCTGTCGCTGCGACGCGACCGCTCGCGCGACCGGTCGTGCGATGGGTCGTGCGACCGTACGCTCTCTTCGAGACAAGAGTCCGACGTGTCGCACAACTCCAACGACGAGTCTTGACTGGAACCCTCCTATCGACAACGTATTCATATGCATTTTACTATTGCATACAATGCCACAGTACCTAATTAATTATAGTAAGAAGATTAGTTTTACTTTGATTTAAGTATTAAGCATATGTCCATTAGTTTCATGGAGAAACTCTGAAGCAACGTTTCCCGGTGATTTAAGAACTACTATAAAATGTGGTTTGACAGACTCTTCTATCTAATAAACGACTAAAATGAGGCAATTTAATACGAGTCACAATGAACCATAACCATAAAGGTCTTTGTACAAAGGCTCAAAAAATTTACGAAGCAGTATTAACTACGATATAATCCTACGATATTTACTACCTAATGTTTGTAAAATTAATTTTTAAAACATGCATTAATAATTACTGGTTAGTGTTAATATACTTCACACAAAACATACTTACGAGTGGGTAAGTAGAAATAAATTAATGTGCAATCCCATATTTTATTTATGTTTGCGAACGAACACAAAACAAGTTAGCTGGCAACTCAATGCATGAGAAATAGAAAATTAAAATTGAATATTTCAACTTGCTAAATTAAATTTAGTGTCGAAAATTTATTTATGAATTTAAAAAAAATATTTTTTAAACTGAATTTAATTATTTTTTCAAGGATTAAAGTAACCAACTAATAAGTTTTCCTAACGAAAAGCTTGAAATGTTGTAAGTAACAAGAGTGATACACGAGTTATTTATTATGTACTAATAAGTCGAATATGTTTCTGAAACTGAGAGAAGAAGTTTCCATAAAACAATAAAGCCACGAAAGCTGCATATGTTTTCGAAAATTACTACTAATTAATACTAACATATGAATTCTAAACAGAGTAAACTAAGCCATAGGTGGTTCAATTATCATGCATAAAAACTAGTACCCATAAAGTATGCACTAAAGCATTTTACTGATACACTTGTCAAGAGACGCAAAGAACTTTTTGATGGCCAATCAATCACGTCGTTTTTAGTATATTAATTTTTATAATTTTCATTTTAATTTGTGTTAAAGAATAAAAAATATTAGCTAAGTTCGTCTTGTAGAGATCTATCTCTTTTGCAAGTCATACAAAACGGAACATAACCGAATTTAATTGAAATTTCATACATGTCCAAGCAACTTTATAAAAGAAAATTAATTTCTCTTGACAATCAATAGTTTATACAGTAAAAGTTCAAGGATAAAAACAAATGTTTAGAGGGGCGTCAAATCAAACAAGGGTAAGCAATTAAATACACTAAATTCTCTCCAATTCGTTACCCTTTTGAGTTTCGCTTTCACAGCCTTTTCCAGGTGCAATCTATTTTTTTTCTGAAGCAAAAACAATTATAACTGTATTCTGTTTTATTAAGTTACTTTCTTGCACATAGGTAAGAGTCATTATAACTTGAGTTTTCCAATTTCCTACCTTATAATGTAGACCATCTACCACTCCAATTTTGTTGTACAATAATTTGTTTAATACATTAATATGTTATAACAGTTTCAAACCACTATAATTAAAACATAGTTAACAAAGATCTAATCTCCTTGATCAAAGTTTTTGGAGGAACAATGAGGTACCGCAAATCCAAAATTTCGTCCACTGTTTTAGAATAAGTAAAGTATTGTCGGGGACAAAGTTTTTCCATATTTGTACTATTTATGAAGTTACAACAGAATTGTGTAAACAAGCTCGATTCCGATTATTAACAATGATAAATAATTTTGAAAGTTTTTGAGAAATCTCTACGAATAGCCTAATTTGCGTATGTGTTGAAGAAAGCAATTGATCGATGTAAAGGAGTGAAACTTTGAATAATAATTCTGTCCCCTCCTAATATTTTATAGATAACTTAAACCAACTTAATTCTCTCCACAACGAAAACACCAATATTTAAAATAATTGATTTAGGACTGAATGACAGTAGCTATATATTTGTAACCGAGAGTAATCATCTAAATTCAAATATCTTACTTTCGGATACTTTATGTAATTTCCCTAGTGAATAAATAGCGATTGATTGTAAATGGTAAGAGCTGCTTACCTTTCTTGGTGGCGGCGTGGGTTCGTCCCTGTGATGGGCGCCATTGTGCAACAAGCCAACGGGGGGAGGTGTAGGCGGTGGTTGCGCTGGACGGTATTTCACTAATGCGCCACTTAAACTCCCTGAAACTAAAATTATACAATTATTATACAAAAATGCGTAAATATTCTAATTTAAAACATATAATATAATTATGTCGTTTGTGATGGGGCACTTGGACCATGGGGATCGGACGCAATGACAAAATATATGAACAGTAATTTATTTACTGCGTTTATTTTTATTTTTTTCTGTATCATTACTCCGGTCGGGGCGATGGTTTAACCATACTACTAGCACATTAGTTAAGCGATACATACCTTGTATCAACCTTCCACTGTCTCCTGAAGGGGAAGGTGTGGACCGTGGGTGGGGCGGGGGGTGAGACAGGGCTACAGCCGGCGGTAGAGGAGCAGCGCGCTTTTTCAGACTGCCAATATTATCTAAAACAATAACATATATAGTATATACTTATCTAATTTTAGAATAATATTTAATTTTTAATTATCAGTAGTTAAATGATGAAAGACGCTCGGCTGTTTTGAATATTTAGTTTGCAGTGCACTCTTACATACACTAATCTCACTACATTGAAGAAAACATTTAATGTACTGTTGGGAACCACTGTTGGGCACCACTGTCGCCGACAGTGGCGACGCCAACTTCGTCATGGCGATAAAGATTATATTTTTCATTTTGCAACGCGAACGCGCGGGCACCAGCTAATAATACATATAAATAGACAATATTTTCTAAAATATAGTACCTTTAAAATAGTGAAAAATTTATCGAAAGGTGTAAATAGTAATATTTGAAGAATTCCTCCACATATGCGCAAACTTAGAAGAATATCTCTATAACATTAGAATTAGATTACAAATCGGTGCATCGAACTTTAGATTTTATCGCATTGTAAAAAGGTTGAAATTTGAAGGGGATACTCACAGACGTTGGGTTTCCTGGGTAAGGTGGTGGGCGTCGGGGGCGCATGGTGCAGCGAGTCGCAGGTGGAGGAGCGGGAGCGCAGAACGGGCGACTCTCCTCCTGTGCGGTCAGAGCCCCCCGCACCCCCTACTCCTCCCGCGACCGACCCGCCCGCGTACGACGGCGGACGCGACCGTGGACACTTCTTCTCGGGAGTCACGCTACCGTTTTGCTGAAAATATTGTTATCTACAATCATCTCTGTAAGCAATTTCATTGAATCTCTGAACCTAATAAATGTTAGAACGTAGTAACCCAATGCTTGATACATACGCTAGACTAGATAAATTAGAAAATAAACTTAATGCAATTTTCACAGACACCAATGAACTCGAGTGAAAAATTAGATTTTCGCTTACCCTTTCGTCGATGACCGTGTCATCGTCTGAGAAATCTGTGGAGCCGTCGTCGTGCGACAAATTCCAATCTATATTGATATTTTCGAATACACTCTTCTCCCTTTTGTCTACACTCTCCAACTGAAAAACAATAATTAATATCTTGCAAATAATTAATGCAAAATTTTTATTTATTTTAATTCTTTCACTCTTTTCCTTTAAGCTTAGCATTATATGTAATGTGTTTTCGTAATTGAAATATATTGTCGAATAGCATTTTTTCTTACTCAGTATCTTTACAAGCGGATTATATTTTTAAATAAAATGTCGCTTGTGGTAGCCCTACTGTCAAAATAATATAAATGATTGTAAAACTTACCAACTCTGTACAAGCGTGGTGACCGAGATGCCTCGCTATCTGTAAGGCCGTCCTACCGCTGCTGTCCTTGAGAGTGACGTCTGCCCCGGCCTTGAGAAGTAATTTCATGGGTTCAGTTCTGTCGGTGGCGGCGCACAAATGTAACGACGTCATCCCAGAGGACGTCGCCTTATCCAGGAGTTGAGTGCCACCGTTTTGGACTAGAAAATCGACTATATGAAGACACGAGCCGTCGCCCAACTCGCGAGATATGGCTAAGTGCAGGGCCGTTTCACCACAGTCCTGGAATACAGGTTAAACATTTCATAGTAGAATGACTACAAAGAGTTTTATGGAATAGATTGACATTTGGAGATAGGCGCCATAATCACTTTTATTCAGCTGAAAACTAGGTATCCAACCGGTATATTACACATAGCTATTGGAAAGAGGAACCAAAATAGCACATAGGTAGTTTATTGATTAACATATGTAAAATATATTTTATATCCTGGAAAGTGTTAGGTTCCTGAGGGATATAAATGAGCGCCGCTGTCGCCATGGCGCAGCGATAAAGTTGTCGGGCGTTATCACATATTTTCTCAGATGTTATATTTTTCATCTTTAAACGCGGACGAATTCGCGGGCACCAGATAGTAAGCTAATAAACTAATTGTATCCTTATATTCTGTTGTTAAAATGTGTTATCTTCTTACCGAGCAAGGTAAAGGTGCAGCCAAGTCGGCGCCCTCTGCGTAGGTCTGCAGCAAGTTCTGCAGATGACAGTTGTTGACGGCGTGCTCCACCTCCGACAACAGTTCTGCGGCGTCTCGACACGTGTGAGCCGCCCACGTCCTGTACACGTACTTATCTCTTATGAACCTCAGGCGTTCCTCCCTGAAATCAATTCATGTGTTATTTGAGTCAAACTCGTAAATTACACGTTTTTTCGTCCGTTTATTGTTGGAAAACGTTAAAACGTTATATATTTTTAATAATTTGCATTAAGGATATTAATCCTTATTGGTGATTGTGTAATGCCAGCCTTACACGATCAAGCATGTCGTCCCATCGGCATGATACAATTGGCTGTTATTTGTCATGACAGTCAAACTTGGCTTCGCCTGGGGTTAAATTTTTATAATATATACAAAAAACCTTGCCCGTTTATTCCTCTTTCCATAAGTGAAAACAGAATCAAAATCGGTCGATCGGTCCATAGAGGAAATACAAATTTACATTGATTTTCATATATAAAGAGATAAAAGAGAAAAATGTTAGTATCAAGTTTACTTTATGTAGAAATTCTTATTACAAACTTATCTTCTTAAGATTTTCCTTGTTTTGTATCAATTTATTCATTGAATAAGTAGTAAAAATTAAATACTGATTATACAAAAAAAAAAGAAACAGTTTTATTTAGAGAACGGTTAGCCTTTTAGTGGCAACCTGCACACCTTCAAACATTAATCACGACTCTGAAGGTCACGACAACGTTTTCCTCTCTATGACTAAGTATTAACTAGAAACTTATAATCTTAAAATACAAAATTGGTTTATTACAAACTGTTTACTTATAGTACATAAAAAGAATTAAATAAAGAAGCAGCCACCATTTTACAGACCATAAAATAAATGTCAGATGAGTTCCCATTTCCCCACTCTTCCCAATCACCTCATATTTTCCTAGAATACCCCTGATATTGCTGATATCTGCCTTTCCGTCATTCACATAAAAATCTTATTAAATGAAAAGATTTGAGTAAATGTTTTGGAATCGATATTGAAATACTTACATAGAACTTTCAGGTGTTAATTTGTCTCTTTCATCTAAGGTGTTCTCCATGACTTCATTGAACATTTGGTTGCCCATATTTCTGGCCAACAGCAACTGTGAAGTGCTCAGTCGGTCTAGTGTCAACGACTGTATACGTGATATATGAACACCCAATTCCCGATGGCTTCCGGAACATTCTATGCAGACTATTACGCCGAAATTTGTTGATAGCCAGGTAGGATCTGAAATTCGGTGGGATTTGAGTTATTACATATATAAAAAGCTTATACATATCCACAGAAATCAAGGTTTATAATTGCTTAAAAGATTTTAAATATGACTAGTAAGTAGAGATGAAATCGCATTTAGTTGATCGTCAATCCCAGGGTTGAACCTAGGGTTCAAGGAGTACAACTAAGAATTGTATTTTTACTTAGTTAAATACTAATATTCTTTTTTAACTAAGAAAATATACAACAGGAAAGTTTTTGAAATCATAAAAGCGACACAAAATAGTTCCATGACGCATGAAATCATGACTGTGACATCCGAATTCTATTGAAAATTAATTAGAAATTAAGACGCAATTATAAATACAGATTTTATTTCCCGAAAGAAAAAATAAATAAAAGTTAAGACGTTTAAGTCATCTTTTCGTTAGTCATCATACAAAAAGTTTACCTAGAACGCTAAAAATACAATTTTCTCTGGAATATAGGTACAGAAATAAAAAAAAAACTTTAAATAAAAGTGCTGGAATGTCAATTATCAACTTCTTAAATTTGTTTGTGATTTATCATATAGAGCCGCGTCACGGAAAGACGTTTCCTGTTTATATGCGTCGATTGATGGTCAAGGACGGTTATAGATGTTATAATTGAAAACATTTAGAGACTGAATCTTTTAAGATAAAACTTTTCGAAAATAATATAAAGTGACGAAACTATAAATTAGAAAGCCTTTTAAAATGGGCTTTACCTTGATGTAAAAATAACATAGGCATTAAAAAAAATGAATTATTATTTTCTTTATTTCTAGTTTTCTCTTTTTTAGCATGTCCTTAGCCTCAACAAATTTTATGCGATTAAGAATTAACCTCTAAATTTTTACTTTAAGTTCAATGGCAAGTCTTTGAAATAGGTGTTGATAAAATGTTTAGTTTAATCCATACTAATACTAATATTATAAATAAATGTTAAGTAACTATGCCTATCTGTTATTTTTTCACGACTTAGCTACTCAACCAATCATCATGAAGTTTTGAATACATATTGTCAGGCATACAGAAAAGAACATAGGGACTTTTTCATCTGGAAAAAAGTACTGCCTTTCCTGGGAAAAGTACTGCTCCCGAGGGATCATTTAAAAATAAATATCCAAAGTCTGGCAAAACTATAACAGGAATAAAGATTTGAATCTTAATTAATTCAATAAATTAATGCTCATTCATATATTTTGTCGGACGTTACATTTTTTATTTTCCAACAAAGACGAAGTCGCGGGCACCAGCTAGTATTGAATATAATGAATTTACCGTTAGTGGATCTACAATCACAGCAGACTTGGTTCCCAGGCATCGCCCTTACGGCCCTTATGATGGACCGTTGCAGGTCTAGTAAGGAATGGCCAGAGTCGTTGCTCTCGCCAGCCTGTTGATGGAACGCCCTCATCAAAGCTCCTTCTTTACAATTCACCAACACCGACGACCACGCTCGTTGTTCATTTTCGTCTTCAGCTTGAAAATGGTAGGTACGATTATCTGCAAAACGCCTTTCATGTTAAGAATGTCGAAGTAAACTAAACTTACCACGGATATATCGATAAAGTGAAATAAAGTCGGAATACTCGGTAGTTAATTAATGTGGTATCAAGTAAAATATTTCTAGAAAATAAGCACAATGAAGTCACTATGTAAACACTTTAAAGCTTTTCCCTGTAATGTTGAGATATTTTCCACATTTTTTTAACGGTTCCTTACTTACATGAGACTAGATCGAACGCCCTTTTATCATCGGCGGCTACTTTTATTTGGCAAGTTAGTAAATTCACCCTGGCCGGTGGTTTGTTTTCATCCGCATGGAATATGTCTAAGAAACCTTCAGCCGTAACCCGACATCTCCGTTTCTGCCACACTCTCCGAACCTTGCCTTCGGATTTCTTGAGCAAATAACCGCTTCGTGTGACCCCATGCTGTTTATCGCCTTGCAATTGATGTAGGGAATAACCACCCACCGCCGTTGACACCTTAAACATTTTTAAATGTATAAACCAACTGCTGGAAGCTGGAAGCAACCATTCCATAACAAATAATTCCTTAACAATGCTTTACCTCTCTATCTTGTGGTGTGGCTGCTCTCAACATATTCCTTAATTCGAAAAGTCTCCGTCGTTCATCATCTTGCTGCTGTCTTATTTTTTGCAACTGTACACTCAAGTCTGCCACATAGACTCCGAAATGTTCAATCGTCTTAAGTCCGTCTTGAAAATAGTTTGTTTGCGCATGATAATACTCCACCAGGTGCTGTAGTAACTCTATTCCCTTTTTCGTCTTTATTTCGTTGAACTTTATCAGGTACTAGAAGAACAAATTAAAATTTTCAGTAAATTCATTGCACACTGCGCAGTACGTTTTGGAACAATACGAAATGGAATGAAGCCAGTTTTTTTAGGCAGACGGAACGACGCCGAAAACTGCGCGTGGGCACAACTGATATTATTGCTCCATCAGAGCCGAAGCTAACGGCACGCGGGTGGACAGACGCTATAGACAGACGCGACTGTGAAAACTTACAAAACGTTACGACATGCCCTTCGGCGTGATAATTTTAACTCTATGACGCATGAATGCGCATCGGCATTTAGTGGATCGGATTTGCTTCCATTTGTGCAATAGAAATGAATGCGTCGCAATGACCTTACCAAATTGACTTCTACGTTCACTATAATTTAACATTATTGATAAGCCCATTTTAAGCGACCACCCTGCTCACTTAATGGCTTCAACATTCAGTGGTGCTCAACAGAAGAGTTATGTCGATGGTGCTCTGAATGTTGGTCCCATCAAATTTAGCCGTTTCAGGGTTTAGCCGCTCAAAAAAATTAGCAATATCATTTTTCGTATCTTTTTTACGCAAAATCATGACTGGTATGATGAAGGTCTACTTGAAGGTATATAGATACTGTCGCCTATATAACTCCAAGTGCACTTCCTACCTTAATAGCATAATTATTGAGATAAAGCGTACATACGCACTTAACGGCCAGACGCTCTGCGGCCAGGCGGCTCACAGCGGCAAAAGTTTTGCCCAAGAATTCGTTGACTACAAGGATTGACTTTTTATGGACGTCGAGGAGTTAGCTGTGCTTGTGTATTTAATTATTCAGAAGAAAAAAGAGAAAAATAGATGGAATAAGTATTGGGTGCACTTATTATAATGTTCTTCAAATATATGTGAATGTCAAGGAGCACATTTTATCAGCTTCTTAATGGAATTAAAACAAAAATATCAAAAAAATATATATAAAGAAGAAGAAAGATAGAAGACTAAAAAAACGACCTGCCTCGGGCCTCGCCGAATGCAATTGGGAGTTGTATGTGTGCAATGTTTACCATTCAAAGAGCGCCAAAATGTCAAATAAGTGCTGCAATGGTTCCGGAGATCCTTTTTTCACATATAAATCATTCCTTCTCTCTCTTTTTATATGTGGCAAAAACTAAAATGAAGCTGCAGAATCCCATCAATATACAGTTAATCGAAGATGTAAAGGGCAACAAGGCAAGCCAATAGTGGGTATTAAGTATTGTGAAGCGGAGGCGTGAGACGTATATTTGCATCGAGTGTATGGAACAAAGCGAGGGTCAGGCCCTGCGCGGCGCAAGGTCGGTCGACGAACCGAACGCGCGTCAACACTGAACCAACCGCACGAACACCATATACTGGCTTCTTAACTTTCTTTCATTTCAATATAACTACATATTATGCAACCTTTGAAATACAATAATGAGAAATAAATATTATATAGTTAAGAGTTTTTGTGTTTATTTCAGTCTCAGATTAAATCTGAGATTGCAGTCAATTTCGACAGAAAATTTAGAATTTCGAGTGAATTTTACTCAATATAATTTTGATTGTCACCACCTATTCGCTTTTGCGATTCAAAGTTACTTTAAAATCGCTAGAATGAATGATTTATACTGATTTATTCTCCGCTAACTTTTTCTAAACCATCTAACAGATTTTGATACGGTTTACACTAATGGAAAGAGCGTTAAACAAAGAAGGTTTGTGCATATAAATTGCAAAAAAAATTGCATCCATCCTAGCCTGGGGCGGGTCGCTAGTTAATTTATATTCAAATACACATAATTAGTAATACAACACTGTCAAACAATGTTAACATCATTACTAATTTAATGAGTAACTAATATTCACCACTAATGTGTGTATAAATAAGTAAACGCTTTCAAAGACGTTTGTACCTACATAATCAATTTGTTGCTTGTGAAATAAAGTCCCTGAACTCAACACTGCGACTACAAAACTATTTGGCAAGCCATTAGCGCCAAAGATGCGAAGCGTTTGGCATGCCAACCCTACAGACGCATCGATTTCGGTTTGGGTTCAGAATTACAGTCAGACGATGTCACCGAACTCATATTTGCAGGTATAAAAACTTTATCGCGACAATCTCTGCTCGTGATTTAATTGCGTGACTCAATTACTCATACCATAATATATTGGATATATGTCATATAATGTGGCGTTTTTAAATACACAAGTTTCAAATTATAATTTATAACAATATCTGCTGGATGTTGGGTCAGGAAGAGTGTTATGTGAGCGGCCTCGATATGCAGAACGTTCTCGCTTGGATGGATATCATGTAAAATTGGTGATCAACCAAACAGATAAACAAGTTACATGGAAACAATGTGGAATCAATATTCAGAATATACATCAAATACTTACACAAAGCCTATTGCTGTTAAGCAGTTAAATGCTAAACAATTATCGTTTAAAACAGAAATAACGCCAAACTAAAAAAAGTCTTGTTTAAAATGTGATTAAAACTCCTCGATTAAGCCGGGGCTTGATTTACTTTTATATTTTTATAACTTTATTACAAATAATTATAGCTTTATTTATACCCTTACATGTGGGCTATGAATTTATTTACAAATTGAAATAAGTTGCACTCTAAAATATGTATTGTATAAAATTCTACAATATCATATATGAATAGTCTATCTCATAGTGTCCATGACTAGTGCCTTTACCTTATTGTAAAATATAGTCACCGTCCCTTAAAATAAACCACCCAACAGATTTTGATAAGGTTTTCACTAATTGACAGGGCGATAAACGAGTAAGTTTTGTGTAAATAATTTTCAGAAAAAAAAAGTTTCCGCGCGAATCCGAAGCGGGTAAATTATAGAAAAATCTTAAGAAGGTTATCCGCGTATGTAAATCATAAAAATGTTTTTATAAGTCGATATACGAATAATGACTGAAATTACAATCACTTTATTTTCTTTTTTTGTTTTCTTTATAATGTACATAATTTTAACACAAAATATCACTAAATAAATGTACTTGACATTAGAAATTTACACTAATTAATTCCCATACAAACAGAGGTCAAATTAAACAGACTGTCACAAAGAAGCCCTCGATTAATTTTCTATTAAGCCACACTTATTATTCGTTACATGAAGAAAAAAGTAGGCTACGCGGTTAAATCATCTTTATTGTTAATAGGAACCAGATTTGTAGATGAAATAAGTAGGTACAATAGCACAAAATGAGTTTTTAACCTGTGGTTGCACGCTTTGCAACCACGCAACGGCTATGTACTCGTAGTGCGCTGACCACAATGACACTTCTCATTATGTGGTATAAGTTTCACAACCACCCGTCACCGTCACGCACTTGAAAATAAAGTAGGTATTCAAATATAGAACAAGTCTAACACTAATTAAACGAACAACAATTATGACCTCAGAAACCTACCATATAAATGATAGCACAGGAGGATTGCTAGTCGCTGTGATAGATGCAAGGGTTTGAATCCCAATGGGGCCTGGAAATAATTATGACTTGGTGGTATACTTCATTTTTTGCATTTTTAAATTACATTTTTAACCTGAACGCGCTTTCTCAGCAGCTGCATATAATGTGCAACAAATTAAGAAGCATGCTTGCTGATGAGACACTGGACGCATTGTCATTTCTCAGATCATATTTTCGAAATTCAAATTAGAATGTTCCTATTAGAATAATTTTCTTTATACTTAAAAGAAATGTGACCGATTAATAATATTTTTAAATACTTTTTGCTAAGAAACTGACTTTACTACCTACTTGCTTTGCTATGCTGTTACATGAACGTTTTCTATTTAGTATGTAGTCGATGTTAAATATATTTATATTAATTTTCAAAGTGTATGTGCATAGTTTGTTACATAAAGGTTTTATTAATTTATGTAAGTATAAAGATATAGATCTCACTGATTTTTGAAAATGAGTAACTTTACCATAAAGACTGAGTGATTTTAATTCTGGTTAGTCTAACTCTAAGTTTGCCTAATTAAAATGACTAGACTAGCAAGGTGTACACTATAAAATACGTTGATTTTTGTCTAAATTTTGATTACGTTTTGCTCTAAATTTTGATTTGTTGATTAAAGAGTTGATTTTTGTAATTTTTTTATTGACTATTTATTTAAAATCCCGAAATCCCGGGATTGGAAATGGGCCGGGATCGAAATCACTGATGACAAATGAACCATTTACTTGTTATTAAAAAGAACGTTAAATAACGAGTAACGAATTTAAATAGTTTCAATGGGGTATGCCCAGGCCTTTTTTTGTCGCTTCTTTTTTGGGGGCACTCTAATTCTCGAAAGTTGTAAGTCCATAATTTTTTGTACCCCCTCCCCATTCCTTGTCACTGTGTTTTGAGGAAAAAATAGAAGTTAATTATTTATTTATTTTTTGTTTAAAAACAAAATATCTTTAGAAATAAAACGTGAACTTATATTTAGGTGAGTAACAATATAAAAGTAACTCTTTTAGGGGCACTGCGTGCCCCCACGTACTCCCGCAAAAAAACTCTGGGTAAGCCTGTTTGGTGAATTTGTAATTTCAAAAATAGAAATAGTTTTGTATTTTCATCTGAAGACCTTAACATTTAAAAAAAATAACTTATTTAATTTTTGACATATTAAGACAAACCAATTATGTTTCGATAATTGAAACAAGTACCATTTAATACCACCGTTGAAAATAATTAAGACGTACTTAAAGCAAAGAGGGCGAAGAAAAAAAGACAGTACTCACTATGACTGTAATGAGTCACACAATAAACAAGTCCGCGGTGTTTTTTTAAGTTGCCTCCTAGTGTTCATATACAAGCCTTATAAAGACACTGCAATGTAAGAAGGCAATTAGCACCTGCTAATTAATATTAGCCACGAGGGAGCGTTTACAGCCATATGCACTGCTAATGAGAGGGCGGTCAACCATTTCAGACAGGCCCCGAGCGAGACTCACTTCGAATATGATAAAACTTTAAACAGTTTACAAACCAAGGTTAGCTTGTAGACACATGCATATATTATTAAAGTTTCTGTAAACTACCTACTGATTTAGACAAGAATTGGGTTAGTCCAAGTAGTTCTACTATTAGTTCTACGATAGAACTGTTTGGACAAAAAAAAATCCAAGTACCCAATTATTGGCACTTTCAGCAATACGATACAAAAAAACCTCATAAAATTTTTATATATCCTTTAGATAATGTTGATAATGCATTTGGGTTAATTATTATATTGTCAGCATCGTATATAATATAATGTTTCTAACATTTTTAACAGTATTAGACAATTACACTTGTTTTTCTTTCAATAGACCCATAGACCATTTATTGGCACCTTTCGACCTATTGTTGGCATGCATTCAACCAATTATTGGCATACAGTGCCAATAATAAGAATCATTCAATCTTATTATTGGCCTTAAGGTAGTAGGTATTTTAGAGCCCACCAAAAATCCTAAATGCTGTAAAAACTTAGATACGTAGAAAAATCTATACTAATATTATAAAGAGAAAAGATTTGAATAGATTCCGAAACTACTGGAACGATTTGTAAAAATCCTTTCACTGTTGGGAAGCTATATTATCAGCGAGTAACATAGGCTATATTTTATAAAGTTGCGTGCAATCAATTTAGCCCACGTTTAACCACCTACATAGTTTGGGGATAATAATTTCAACTAAATAAAACCAGTGCTAACTAAACAAACTAAGTTTATTTTCAATAAAAAATAAAACAAAGATATAAAACACAAAGTTAGGATCATCATAGTAACTCTTTTAATCTTTTAATTTTTTCATTTAATCTTCTTAAATTAATCATATAAAAAAATCTGTAGATCTGTAGATTTTATTGGTTTGGTTTTATTGCATTCTTTTTTATGCCTAAGATTTATTTATGGCCTAAAATTTATTTATTTTTGTGGGAACACAGTTATGGAATAGTTTTCTTATTTTTTAGAGAAAAGTTTAGGGTGCCAATAAATTGGAGGGGTGCAAACATTAGGTCATCTTACCCTAGTTCTACTGTAGTTGCTATTACAGATTGGACTCGAATAATTTTAATGGAGCCTCAGATTAGTAAAATGGAGAATGGATTAATTTCTCAATGATAAGTATGTACTCATAAACAGTTACGATAAGTACGAGACCGACTTACAAGAATCACAACACAGAAGCGGAAATGGGCATGTACTCATAGTTCATGGAATAAATATATGACACTAATACGTCTTGTGTTGTATCTGTTGTACAATGAGAAGTACTCTAATGAGTTGCACAGTTATAATGATTGCCTCAGGCTTTTTTGAACATAATGTGAACTTGTGTTTAAAGGAGTTTTGTCTATGATTCTGTTATAAAACAAATTCCTACAACTTCTACCGGGGTACCGTGAGTATACCTACTATCTTTGGCAAATGGTAGTCAACTATCAACATCAAGCGAATCGCAGAATCATTCAAAATTGTGACCATATTCATATTAGACGTTAAGTGATTTCAATGGAGTTCTAGTTAGCTAATAATAATAAAATATCTGAAATTATTCATACCTCGCACATTTGCAATTGAAATAATCTCCTTTCCTTTTCCATTTCATCGGCTATTTCAGCTGCTGTCACCTCAGTGCGAATAAGACCTGCTTCTTTCGCCTGAGATTTTTTCTCTTTCTCAATTTTCAGGTACTTGGACTCGTAATCTTTGGACGCCTTGTCGAATGGCCTCTTCAAATCGCCTTTTACCCCTCTTAGATCACCTTTTAGTAAACTGTCTACAGGAAACATAACGATGTTGTTTATATTCTGCATCTGAGAAAAAAAAAACTTTGTTTAAAATAATGGCATATTTGAACGTAAAGAAGGCCCGCGTATTTTACTGGCAATTTAATGCCACGTAATAATAATTTAACGTTAAATAGATGTCTACGTAATAATAATTGATTAGTCAAAACATTGCATTCCAAATCGGAGTCGAGATTGAGAAACAATAACCAAGTACATCAGTGACGTCATTGTGTCTGCAATATTTCTCTGGATGAAATACGCATAAGTATAAAATAGTTCCTATACTTTTAATGCCTTCATATTGACATCTATCAACTAAAAGAAGTATTAAACATGGAACTTGTAAAATATGGAAGCAAAGATGTGTTTTTAATAACATTTTAGTTTTCTTTAAACTAAGTATAACCACTGCGATAAAAAATTGAAGCAATAAAATAGCCTAATTAGAAATACTTAATGAGTCAGGTAGGATTCATACTTTTCTTAAAAAAAAAAAGTTATTAATTTTGTAAAAAAAATAATAAGAAAAACACCAATTTGAAAGTTGAAAACAGTTTTCGAGCTCTATATACAGATTAGTTAACTGGGCTGAGAAATTAATCCTGTCTTAAATTTTTCTTCTCACACGGACAATATGAGAGAAATGAAATAATTCCTAATAAAAAATGCAGTAAGTAAAGAGTAGTCATCGTCGTATATTACGTCTCCCATTCAGCGTTATAACCATTTTGTCAGAATTGCTTCACCAATCAAATAGCGCACCGTTACAAATGCACCACCAAATAGGCGCCAAGCGTCGTACTGAATAGCGACGTCAAATTGTGTAACCCTAATGTGCATATGGCGAACAGTTTTGGCATCAGTTTTACGGCCGTGACCCGACAACCGATGGATTTAAATTCTCAGTAAATACATTTGAGATGAACTATTAATTTTTTCATAGGTCGAAAGGTTAAGGTGCCGCGGTGTTCTGTTTCAGAAGTGTCCGGTTCGGCAGCGCACTTGCAGCACATGTGGCGTTGCTTGTGTTAAAAGGCGACGGTAGCCACCTACGTTAAGTGGACCGTCAGCCTTTCTGACTACCTTTACATAAAAAATATTAAGAACTTTGATCAAAATGTTTCTCTTTTTCAAATTTACTATGTATGGTGTAATTGATTGTTTTCCCAAATAAAAAAAATAAAAAAATAAAATAAACTGTGGTCAACATTAGCCAACAATAAAGCGTCGATAAGAATCAATCGTTGCAAATCAGCAAAAAACGTTTAGTCATCACTCCAAGAATTTCCTTAAAAAAATTAAACCGTTTTAAAGTTGGGTAATTTTCATTTAACCGGTTTCCTCATTCACATTTAAGTCGAGTCCATAATCATTGAAGTGAATGCGCCTGTGACAGTATAGACCCGGGGGACTAGTAACAAAGGGTGGGAGTAACAATGAAACCCTTCCTGAACATTGTTGCCAGACGGTGAACACCCTGCTAATTATTACAACATGAAGAAAATTGCCGCTATATTGTTTACTGGTTAAATTAATTGGAAATAATAAGAAACAAAATACATCCGAACCGCCGCTACGATAAGGAGCCTTACGGCCTTAAGCTGTCTTGTCCATATTTATTTTTAGGTATGGTTTGAATCCAGCAGCTTGACCATAACAGAACACTAAACCTAAATTTATGGCTTTATAAGGTGGTCATGTGAAACGTATATAATAAATCTGTTGAAACTATTAATTTATATGCTTCAATAATCCATATAAAGTGTGCAAAATTTGTACGAAGTGTAACAGTGACTATGGATAAATCTGTAAGCAATGAGTGCGTGTTTTTAATTATATCATTATTAAATAATATAATTGTATATATTCAGTTAATATTACTAAAGAAGTAAACATTCGTTTTAATGACTCGGTTTCAAAAAGAGCGAGTATGCAAGCGTTGTCAAGTGTTAAAGCGCTGACATCCTCTTGGCGATAGAAAGAAGAAAAAGGCATAGTCGATGTCGATGTATTACGAAAAGATGTTGCAATGCAATACGACGTAGCGGAGTAGGTACCCTATTTGGCGTTTTATGTCAAAGAACATTACGAAAGTTAATGCGAAACATCTTAAGCGCGAAACCACTAAACTATACAAACTACACGAACCTTTTACATATTAACAGATCTGTTAAGACTTTTAGACAGTAAATGTATAAGAATGGCATGAAATAAAAAATAATATTAAAGATGTGATCTACATAGTCTGGACTACATGGTCCACAGAATCATTAACAATTTTTGGAGATTTATTTGTAAAACGATTAGAGCAGAACACAAAAAATGAGGTGTTTCTTAGAGAGAAGGTTGTTAGACCACAGTTTTGTGGAGTAGACCAGTGTCAACAGTAAACTATTGGTGGTGCTTGATTGAAAATATAACTGATTAATCAGAATTAGATAAAGTTCAATTCACTAAAGAGTATGTGCAAAAAATATAGTGACTAAAGTTATTTTTTTCTGTCTCACTGAACAGCAATAACACTTCGGCCGACCATGATAATACACTAATCTTTGCAATCTACGATAACTATACAATGCCTCTCACAGTGCATTTACCGTAACATCGTGAACACGATCCATTACTCGTGAAACGCCTATCTAGACGTTCAATTTAATTTGCAACGAGGTTTCGCTTTCCGCGTTCGGAGAAATTGCACAATGAGTGTACCATATCTTGGAAGATGTAATGTTATTTCACCTATTACATGTATTGTGTCATATGAATATGTAATGTTATGTACAATTAGATTGATTAAAGTGCTATTAGTCTTGTAAACTTTTCCACGTGATTATTGATGAGCTATTTGATATTTTTTATCTGTCTGCGTTAAGAAGTATGTAACGAACCTTTTTACCTACGTACCTTTTATCAAGTCGGCGAATTTATATGAGCGCATTTAGCTCGTTTCAATTTAGCGCAACGAATCTAGCAATTCGTTTATTCGCTGATACGTCTGTTCTCCTCCGTCCATCGGAGAAATCTCCAAGAATGGTACTACACAAAGGATCCGAAAAGACTTAAAAATTACAAGAATGTTGTTGTTTAGTAAAAATATTTCTACTATTTAATTAGTAAAAATAAAAATATTGAGTATTTTTATTTTTACTCATGTGATAGTGTAGTGTAGGTATCTGCCGGATGAAGTTATAAATTAGTTCTTTTATTAAAATGAAATTGTATATGAAAGTATTGCAAAGGAATAATAGCAAAAGTTCTAAAGCGTCAGATAAAAGATATGATATGTTATTTACTTACTTGTACATTACGTGAGCAATAAATAAATGAAATGAAAACAATGTTCATGTTTATCAAACTGTTACCACGTCAGCAATTGAAATATCTTGATAAATCTTTATAGCGTTTTAAGTTCTTAAACTAGCATTGAGATTATTAAAATTAAGATAAAGAAATGTCAATATTCAGCGACATTATCCACCTACGGTCTACCATCATAATATGTATAAGACAGTCTGAAAAATTAAATTAAATATCCGTAGAATATTATTGGTTTTATACTTATTTTTTTAGATCACTTTTACCGATTTTCTAACCTTTACAATAAGTATTTTAAATAATAGGTCTCCAAGTAAAAAAATGCATGACATTTATTGGCAGTTGATATGATAGTATAGTTTTGTCACGTCATTGACTTTTTGCATTGTTACTGCTAACACTAAACATGCATCAATAAATTATAAACGAGCAACAATCTTTATTGAAATCGAGAGCATGTGTGAGCTTTGCGCTTTGCCATTGTATGCTAATTGCTTGTCAGACCGACATACATTACATCGGGTTAAAATAAAATATATGTGTATTTTGCTGCAATTACGCGATACTTGTTATCTTTAAAGAAGAGCGATTAAACGATGAAGTGAATTACATGTGTGTACATTCAAAAAATAAAACAATCGTAAAGGAAAATAATGTCAAATTTAAATTGAATATTTGAACTAACCTTACAATTTACCTATCTAATCTACATATCTGCATTTCAAATAGTAACATTATTTCTTTTAATTCGATCTTCTATATTGTTTTGGAATCAAATACTTTCCTGTTCATAAATAGTTCATGTTTTGGAATTAAATACATTATACAGCAGCATGAACGTTATTTCGTTATTTCACAAATTTATTTGGTTTTTAGAGTGATTATTTGATTAGAGTGAAGTCAAAACGAAAGCAATTTGATGGATTCTGGTGAAATAATTAAAACTTTTATAAAGGCCTTCGTTAATATTTTAGATATACGTGTGTTGGTTGAATGCTTTTAAATTAATATTTCCGATTATTTTTAGAGATAGTGAAAGCCAAGTTGATTGTAGAAGCGGATGTATAGAATTAAGAAGGAAATGGACCTATTCACATAAATAGTACATACAGAAAACACAACATTAATTATTCTAAACAAAGTGTATGATCACGGCGAAGAGTTAAAAGGCCCTGTTAGGGACTGTTTAGCGATGAATGTTTAATATCGCCCCAACTCTCACACGTTAAATATTAAAATGGTGATGTGAACTCCGGTACGATTTAAGGTAAACTAAGTTTGACATTTGATGATGGTAAATAATTGAGATTTTTATAGCCTCCTTGATGTAGCGAAAATATATTGTTAATTCTTCAGGATTAAGCCACAGACAAAATTAATTGTTTTAAGGATTAAAACAACCAAATGACCCGTCATTCTGCCTGCTACCCTTTTTCATAAAATAACATTAACAAGTGGCAAGGCAAATAAATGAATGTAGATAAAAGCCAAGGCAGAGAATTTAATTCGCCTGGATAATTCACCTGGGTGAATAAGTCCTACAGAAGACGACATAGAGTACCATCACTCAGATAAAAAAAGTACTGTTCCCGAAGACACAAACCGAAATTAGGTACTTAAACACAGGCAGGGGGTAATTTTAAAAGGTTGTTCTAAAGCTGACCCAGGCAGGGTTTGAACTCTTGAGTTGATAACTAACACGTACTTTAATCTAAACGATTGGGCTTTACCAAAATACCAATAAACAAGAAATACAAAAACTTCGACATAGTTTTTAATTTGAAATGTACACAAAACAGATTTTCATTTACATCTGCTCCCAGAAAAAGTTTCATCAATTTGTGTATGAATATAAAACAGCCTCGCTCCAATTCGACGGTCCTTGTTCACGGTCCGGACCCTGGAGCAAACTGCGCAGAATCTTTGGCCTGCCCTTGACATCACTTGCAATCCTTTGTCCTGCACGTAACTAAGTGCAAGCTTAGCTAAAGAGTGTGGATGTTATCAAGTTTATTATCATAATATCATGATTATGTTTTATGATGAGTACCTACAGTTTAATGAACATAGAATAAATTTTTCATTTCAGTTATTTTGATAACAGTTTCATTAACATACATTATTTGAAAAAACATAATTTGTATTTTCAGGAAACAACTAAAATTAATGTGAAACAAAACATGGAAGAAAATTCCTTTGCCTAAAAGATAAGAAAAGGTTTCTTCAAAGAAAGAAAGCTTACAATAAGGGCTTCTTCAAAATTCCTGCAGGGTCGGTGGGGCACGTGAAACCCCCTGATATTGCTTGTAGGCCGTTGTAGCGTTAGACGATGGTAACCTACCATCAAGTCGACCCGGCTAAAAAAACTCTATATACATAGTTAAATTATACAAAAAAAGGGCAAAGAGAATAAGGAAATGTTAAATAAGCAATGTTAATTCGGGAATTAAGGAAATCATAAGTAATCAAAAATCACAATTACAAAAATAACTACAAGGAAATAAAATAATATTATTTATTGAACAATCAATAAATAATATTAGATTAATATTATCCGATTATTCTAAATTCTTGACATTTTTCTATTGAGTGAATATTACGACCAGTGTCACATCATTTTTTTATTACTTTCAATGTGCATTGTGTACGTATAAATTTACAACGTAACGAATTTGTAATTGGATGCATTTTAATTACCAATTAGCCCATTGCAATGAAAAGGATACAGAAAATGGTACCTTTCGTACAGAAAAAAGTACTGTTCACGAGAAAACATTTAAAAATATTATATAAATTTGTGGCGGCGCCCCGCCGTCGTAAACAGTTATGCGTTACCTAGCAACGGATAATAAAATGTCATAAAACCTATGTACAGTAAACACATAATTATATTTTCCCTGTATAATTTTTTTTTAAAGTTTATTTAGTTTTGTTTTATGTAACCAATGTAAATAGTGTGAAAACACATGATTAATAAATTATTGCTCGTTACTTTTTGTTAGGTTTGAAATTTTCATTTTACAACGCTTAAGAAAAAGGGATGCGGACAAAGTCGCGGGCAAAAGCTAATTAATTATATAAGAGAAGAAGAATCCATTCGGCTAACGATGCCAGGCTTTTCTACATTATGGCTGCCAAGAATATGTTCGTAATAATCTTTTATTTCAGATAATTTATTAATAACTTTAAAAAATGACAACTTAAATAATTATAATATGGGTTCACAGTTTCCCATTTATGTCGGCTTGAAAGTAATCCATTTAGTAGACGATATGAATTACTGCAGAAAACGTGACTGAACGCATAGCAACATTTACTGGGCCATCACACACCACCCTGACCCACTTGCAAGTAAATCTGCGCCTACGCACCTCCGCATCTTTACGTCAAACGTAGAGTAAGGGATTAGTTTACTAAAAATAATTGTTTTGTTAACTGAAAATTATGTAAAAAACCAATCAAGGCTAATTTATCAAAATTGTAAAGTTATTAATCTCAATCGTTGGTACAATAGATTATAATGATTAGGTAGGTGTACAGAAGATAACTTAGCTTCGCGTGTACTTGTCACTGTAATTGATATCGGCACGAAACATTGCCAATGACAATGGCAAATTATTGCACACAATTTAAACATCTGAATTTTTGTATTCAACCAAATCACAAGGTTTTACCTATAAAAAAAGGAATCTAATTCTAAACTGTTTCGATTTTGCCTAAATTTGGGCCTAAATTAAATAACTTAAAGGCAGAGTAAAAATATAAAATTGGTTGGAATAATTTTCAGATAAAATTAACTACGAGTATCTGGTTGCATAAAAATTATTTCGCGACTACCTATTGCGTTGCGGCATCGTCTGAGTCTGGCGTCATCCCATAGACATCCGCTGAGCATCCTTCAATAACATAATTTCCGTTCGCTAGCGAGACGCCATCAGATTAAGCCGACATGCCTGAGGGTTCGAGCGTTCACTTTGATAACCTTACTTTATTATTACTGATGGAAACGACTTCCTACTCGTTAAAACTTCTATTCAATTAAAGATATTCTTTTTCTTTTAATGACCCCAGATATTCCTCTGCGAATGAGATTAGTATGCTTAATTAAATCGCTCCGTTTTATAGGATCACTAGTTGGCTCAGTTCAAGTTGTCGGAAGTAGGGCACAGACAAACTTTGGGACTTGTTTTCAAATTTGATATAATTTTTTTATTAAAAATGGTTAGGCGTATCAGTTTTGAGATACTGAACTACTTATAAACTTACGTTGCCCGTCCAAAATGTTTATTTATATTATGTTTTTAAAATCAAATTGCATAATGCAAATAATATGATATTCATATGTTAAATTTTACTTTATCTTATCTGTGTCAATAACGTAAGAATTGTCACACAAACTAAGGCTTGTACTCAAACTAATGATAAGAACTTTAGTACTTACCTACCTAGTCTACTCACATATTTGAATAATATATGAGGTGAATATTGGTCCAAGGTTTATAGATTATGCATATCGTTTGTCAAGCTTCGTCTTTCCTCGCAATTTCATGCTAAAATATCAATGCCTACTTTTATAGTCTGCGAGTAGAATATATTAAACTAATTCTTAGCGCGACAAATATAAATGTTATGTTGGTCTCTGTGTATGCTTCAAAAACTTGATAGATTGACTTGAAATTTTTACACAACATTGGATTTAAACAGATGAATAATCTTATATACTTTTTCCCCGCATTTCTAACGAAAACCGATATTTTTTATTAAAAAAAAAAAACATAATTTTCATTACAATGACCGTTGTTATGGAAACCGTAGAACGATGCTATGGCAAGCGTAAGCTGTTGTTATGGCAGCCGCTTATATACTTTTCAATAGATACTTGTTATTATAATAGATATTTCTTTTAATATTTTTTTAAACATTTAAGTTCCTTTGGTCCATTAAAAACAAAACTTCTTATTAAATTACAATTAGGAATAAAGTAAATAAGTTACAGACCAGTGTCTTCATAAGCGCAGACAGCTCCTTGGTAACAACTGCAAACTTGAAGAAAGCTGCGCCGATATCTGGTTCAGAATCTTTACTTAAAGCGTTCCCTCCAAGCCGTTCCAGGGCACGGGAGAGATACATTTCGTTGTCCACATGAGCTAGAAACAAAGAAAATTGCTCTTAACTCGGTATTTATGCTCGAATTACCGCACATACATCAAGAATGCGATTAACTAATACTTCACAATTGTAATACATTTTTTTTATGTTGCGGTTGACAGACAGTCTGACGGCCCACTGGATTGTAGGCGGTGTGCCCTGCCACTACTACTGAAAAATCTTGCTTACTGAATCAAACTCGTTAACAACTTTGAATATAGTGCCGTAAGTGTTCGTTATACATTCCGTTCTGCAAAAGGAATTATACAAGCAATACCTTTTTGTATCGCTCCTGTAAATTTTATAATGAACACTTGCTAGATCTGGATATTTTCAGTTGTCCTATAGGAGCCTATATACGAAACTGCGAATTTTGCCCATAAACATAATTTATGGTTTTTATTTTTGGTAAAATTTTTACCAACATACAACAGTTGAATAGATAATGAAATTTGTGTGGATGTGGATAGACAAAGAAAACTAGATAAATATATAGCAGAAATCGACATGTACAAATCCTGTTATAGAGAATTTACTCAAAAAAAAACTGATTTAAAATTTATGAAAGTTGTTAAAAGGGAAAAAGGAGAACATTCATTTACACTTCTTGATTTCATGACTTTTTTACGATGTTCAGTGAGGTGTATATGGTTTAGGCTTCCGTAACAAGGGTCACAACACACTTCTGCATTCATAGCCTGGAGTAACCCTTCAGCAGAAACGCCAAAGAACACCAATTGCTTGCTTGTAGTATCAAGTCTTGCTTATGTTGCCTACCATTAAGTTGGCCATACGTAATCTCTATGCATACTGGGGTTTCATTCACATGAATGCTACCTACAAATGCGAAAGATTAAAGGGAAAGAAAAAAAAAGTTAAATAATAGAAAGAAAAGCCTAGTGAAAAGTTGCGCTGTATTAGCGATCCAGTATGGTGATGCGTTAGAGACGCAGTTAGTATTCTATTTAATTTTCCCTTGTTCCATAAACTTCAGTTCATGTTAGTTCCAGAACAAGTTTATTAAGTCTTCATTTTGCACAATTTTGTCGAATTTTATTTAGAGAATGCAAACGACACAAAATTTCAATAGCCAAAATTCCACTTATTAATTGAACGAAAAATTCACTTAATCTTCTCATTGTCAGACTGCTTTCTCCAAAAGAGATTTACTTTGCCAGCATTAAACTTCATTCTTTATGAACTGTACTCGAAGGCGTTTTGTCTTGTCCGGGAGCGGACGGACATTTAATTAGTTTCCCCGTAGAATTAACTGGAACGTCGTAAAGAGAAGCTCCATTAAGAAAGCTATTTGGGCTATGTCTTGTTTCATTCTCTGTTTAATGTGTTAAATCCTAACACTTAATGTATACCCAACCATAAATAAAAATTTAAAAAGTATCCGAAACAAAATATGCTTTAATTACTCAAAACTAAAAGAGGTTTCGTCTAACAAGCGGCTTCCTTCTTATATACACAAAAATGTCTTTTTTATATTTTAGAAAGAGATAAAAAGTATATAGTCAAATAGTATATTGTCAAAAATACATTTTTAAATCGGTTTGTATTTTACTGGCACTGGCTCAACACAAAATAGTAAAAATGGAATGAATACTAAAGCTGTTTCCAACTTTTCTACTAAGACAAAGGCAAAGCTATTAACTGCAATTTTATAGATTTGTAATTTAATACTACCTTGAAAGTATTGATCGACGAACAGTAAACAATCGTGTTCGCGTTTCCATTCTTCCACTTTTAATGGACTTGCAGTTGCAGTTTTAATCATTTTACAAAATATTGTTCTTAGAAAACTTACTTGTGTGTTCACTTTACTTTACTTTTGTTACTTAAGAGTTAAGACTCATATCGTAATTAACATTTCTCTCATTACTCTTGACATTTTTATGTTCTTCCTGTGAATGTACATAACGCTGGTTGTCTATGTTTGATGTTGTTGTTGAAATTTTCGACTTTTACTTCTGTTTCTTCTAAACTTCCTCATGGGTCCCATAAGATAATTAAATAAGAAAACTTTCTTATATTTCCATAAAATAAATTTAATCATTTGATTTTACATAGCTATGTATAAAACTTCATATAAACATATTCATCAAAATTACTTTATAACCATCTCAATACAATTTCTAAAACACTCTCCTAAATATCTTCAAATCAACTGACTTACATTTGTAAAAAAAACCCTTCGTTTGTTTTTTCAAATAAATTATGTTTCTTAAATTTTACACCTACTGGTGTAAAAACTTTTAAAATTCAAACCTCTGTTACCATATGCCGTGGCGTCCCGCACCATAGACAAATTAATAAGGTCATGTCATAATATCAATAACAATTAAGTAATTGAGGATTACCAACTAAGGGCCTCTTTCACCATCTCTGAGTAAAGTGTCAAGTCTTAGTAGGCTAACCGCCATTTAAGGTCACCGGGAATAATGGAGCTGATATACCTTTGTTTGTACGGTAAAAGTCCCAAACATTAAAAAGAAAATAATAAAAAAAAAATCGCCTATCGATCATTAAATTATTTCAAAAAGTAACTAATCAACACTTTACTTGTAGTTGGTGAAAGAGGCCCTAAGTGTAACGCGAAATCGTGAAAACAAGTAGGCAGCAAACGTCCTTTAGGTTCAGTTGTCTGCCGTTACCTAAAATACTGGATAAAAATTCTATGTGTTTATTTTCATTAAAATTTTCTAAAATAAACCAATCTGTCTTCTATATTTAGTTATATTTAACATTTCAAGTATTTTATTTCTAATTGGAGAAATGTCGGTACTTATAGGTCTTGGTTAAAAATAAAACAAGCAGAAACCTGAGTTCCGTGTCGCGGCCCACATTTGGCTCTGAACTCACCCACCACCTGAACGCTTAATGAATACTAAGCACCGTAGCTTTAAAATTTCCTATTTAAGTAATAGTGTATTCAAATTTACCAAACCACATACTCGTATTGTTGGCTACAAATAACGTTATTACTTTTGTAAATTAAAGTTCAAAAGACAGCTGTACTCTTAGGTTTAGAACTCATGGAGCGATTTAAGATTTGACATTGTTAAAATTAAACAAATTAAACAATTAAATTTTAAATCAGCTAATCAAAGTACACCGAGACGGATAATGGTAAACAGTAGAAATAGTCACGGCCATATCTTTTGGATAGCGGCCAAGAACGTCTCTTGTTAGCATTTTATTTAAACGGTTTTGATTACATTTCAATATTCACGTACTCATTCATATTAAATATATTATAAATAAAAATAATACACAGCATACTAGCAGTGTTACTTCGCTTTATGGCAAACCAAGTCTGCTTTGCTATAATAATAAGTTTATTACTCATAGTGTCGATGACATTACAAAATCTCAAAACTATATCTAAGTATTTAGTGTCTATTATCTTGACGTCATTCCAAGAAATCGTAAACAGTAAAATTGTACCATATAACGCATCATTCTGTCGGAATGCGAATACGTGATTGGTTGTTTTGCGGGCGCGCGCGCGACCTTGCCGGCTGCGCGCAATCCGAACCCGCGGGACCAGTTTTGCGCCTAGCACTGCGGCATAGCCACAGTAAACAAACCTAGCACGCGATGATATTATTACGACGGGACGAGGCGTCAAATGAAATTAATAGACGGGGCTATCTTTATTTATCTAACTAAATCAAAAAATATGTCTCATAAAATTAACACTAATAAAATTATAATAGCATGTGTGTTGTTGTTTCAGTGAGTGAGTAAGGTATGAAACAGTTGCAGTTTTTAAAGATTTTAATTTATCTCGACACTTCTCAAAAAACATGCAAATGCGAAATATTCATCTATGAGAGAGACAGAGAGAAAATCTTTTGTTGAAAGGCAAAAAAAGAAGTCACGTGGACAGCAGAACATGTTCACGAAGCAATCTGATACTCGGAAAGCTGCAACAATACTGGCAAGTTATGTTGTAGCGTACAAAATTGCTAAAAGTAACCGAAGATTATCGGATGGTGAATTTATAAGATTGCATGGTGGCTGTAAGCATGGTGGCATTATTTGTCCAGAAAAAAGTAAAGTTTCAATCGTTAGCTTTATCACGGAGAACGATAACTGATCGAATTGACGCCATCGCTGAACAATTATCATCACAGCTGGAAAAGAATTGTAACAAATGAATACTTTTCTCTAACCATGGACGAGAGCACTGACGTGAGCGATACTGCCCAATTGCTTATTTTTATTAGAGGAATTGATTCAGAGTTCAACATAACCGAAGAATTAGCATGTTTACAATCCTTGAAAGGAAAAGGACTGGACAAATTATTTACGATTCTTGTTTTGAGGGTATTTCAAAGTTTAACTTGCCTATGAACAAATTAAGTAATATAACCACCGATGGAGCACCCAATATGGTGGGCAGCAATTTGGGGTTTATGAGTATATTTTGCAAAGAAAACCCTAATAATAATGTATTATTTCTGCACTGTTTAATACACCAGGATGTGTTGTGTAAAGCAGCTCTTGACATACAACCCGTTTTGAATGTAGTTGTTAAACTTATCAACACAATACGTTCACGGGGTTTAATGCATCGACAACTGAACTGAAGAAACTACATGAGCAATTTGAGAAGAGATTTCGAAATTTCAGGGGAATTGAGCAGTCACTAAATATTTTTTCGATGCCTTTTAATGTCAACGTCGATGAAACACCCGCTAATCTTAACTTGAACTAATTGAGATGCAATGCAATACCCATTTGAAGCAATTATTTCTTAACACCAGCTAATTGGAATTTTACAAGTCCATATCTACGAGAGGACACAATACCCAAATATAGTTGCCCACGCCCACAAAATAATGGTACAAGGTATTTGTGCGAACAAACGTTTTCAATAATGAAACCAAGAAAAAATTGTCTTCGTAATAGGCTTTCGGATGACCACCTTTTTTCACAGCATCACAAATGGAGCCGGCTTATGATGAAATAATGTTCCACATGTCAAATGTCCCCACAAAGACCAGCGCTCCGCAACCGTCTACAACTTAAAAGTTTAATTTAATTGCAATTTTCAATTTCATTCTTATTTCAATAGTTATTTTGTAAACTTAAAAGTTTTTTGTAATATTGCACAATAAATTAGTTTTTCAGAAAATACCTATAAATATTTTTATTTCAGTAAATAATATAGTCAAAAATGCAACAACTTGGCCCGCCATATATTTCGTTAGTAAATATTGGCACGCGAAGGAAAAAGTTTCCCCATCCCTGATCTACACAGCATCAAACTGTATCCACCCATTTTGTTATCAATAACTTAAAAGTTTAATTTAAATGCAATTTTCAATTTCATTCTTATTTCAATAGTTATTTTGTAATATTGCACAATAAATTAGTTTTTCAGAAAATACCTATCAATATTTTTATTTCAGTAAATAATATAGCCAAAAATGCAACAACTTGGCCCGCCATATATTTCGTTAGTAAACATTGGCACGCGAAGAGAAAAGGTTCCCCATCCCTGATCTATGGATACAGTTTGATGCTGTATCAGTTTTCTGTTATCATCAGTTTTCTGAATTTCCTCCCACTATGAAAGCAAATAAGACGTATTCATGTCAAAAAAACTTTTCATAATATTAGCTACGATTGTGATGTGTTCTCATTTAGGGCGGTAACTTGAAAAGTAGAAACAGCAACCGTCTACTCTTGCGAGTAAAATACTGCAATACAAAAAGTTGCACTTTAAATAATCAAGTTCATAAAGTATTTTAAAATTTAAATAACCACATTGTTTATTGTATCGTCGAAAATGCCTCTAGTCATTACCACAACTATTCGTAACCAGTTACTTAGTTTGTACGTGTTATACCTAAAGAATATAATATACGTATTGACAACTAGTTTCAGTTACTTCTATATGCATTACCAATTTCGTAACCATAGTTACTCACTTCAATAATTCATAGATCTGAACATAATCGCGTCATTTGGATATATGCAAATTCAATGTTGATCTGATAAAAACGTGGATTTAATATGAATGGAACCATAAAGAATATGCAAATGAATATAGCGGTTGTCTAATATGCAGAAATCGATACAAAAACAAGACCGCACATATCTATTTAATATGCCTAGTTTAGAATGCTAGTGTTTGGTGTGGTAAACGAAACCAGACGCCCGACCCACTTTTCCTTGACAACTGGTACATGAAGGGAAATTTACTCGGCAGTCGCTGGGTCAACATTTTAATCCGCAGATTATGTTTCATTCTATTTACTCAAATGTCTACGGAATTATGTTACGTGAGCTGCTGAGCACATTGTGATGGGTCAGTACTTATATACAATCAGTACCTGTACTAAAGGCGTGTGATTAACCTTCTTGAACTTAAGTATAAATGACCACATTCGATCGGGGTATGTTGCCCAAAGAGTCTTGTGGTATAAATGATAACGTTGTTAAGAAAGCGTCTTAGAGGAAGAATAAAATGAGATGGTATAGAAACAGATTACAACTAAAGGAGACTGATAATGATACAAGGGACATATAGGCATACAGGTGAAACCAGGCAAAGCAGTATCTAGATCTATCTAACTATATACAAAAACATATTATAAAATAAAGTCTCTCTTTTTCTTGGTACGGATTTCACTAATAGAATTAAAGAACGATAAATGAGGAAGGGATGTGTATTTAATTTGGAGAAAAAAAAAAAGCATCCACGCGAAGCCGGAGGCAGGTGGTTGGTATATTATAATTTTTAAGATAAAAATTATAAAATAAGAAAGCAGTATAATCTTGTTTGTATAATAGCAAAAAAGGCAGGGCTCAAATGAGAACCGTTGGGTTTAATTTCTTTATTACAGAGACGCTAGTCAACACCGAAAAAGGTAGTCTCGACTTGCAAAACATTTGCCGCTCGGCAGTGGCGGCGTAAGAAACCTATTTGCCTTGAGTTGCATACATGAAGTTCCATTTTACGACAGGCCATATTTGGTGTGTCGATGTCTCACTTTCTGCGTATGTATGTCTATATGCCTAAATAGAAAGTTAAATCACCATATTCATTGAATACTTATTCTTATAGGTGTAGAAAGGTGTTTAAGTGCACACATTAAATTTGATGTTTGGTTTAGAATTTCTAGTTTCTCTTATCCTTTTTTTTATAGACCGCTATGAAGAAACTGACTATTTATTTAAGTAACTGTGTCCTCTTAATTAGTAAAATATTGAGTCGATGTAAACCACATAACAAACCTTCCTGAAATTTTGAAAAAAATAGTGAGTTGAAAAAAAATCGCACTTGTGTAACATCGAGTAAAGTCGTACGAATTTTAATAAAGACACGCGGATGGGATTTTGATCAGTAACATATATTTCTGATCAAAGTAATTTCCAACTTCGTTTCATTCTTGTGAATGTCTTTTATAATAGTTTTTTTTTTATACTATTAGTGAATTTGGCAGTTTATTAATGGCAGTGTCTGTCTACAAGCACTATTGTTGCGATATGTAGGTCATCTAGTTCAATGGGTTGAACGGCCTCCTGGCCTAGGGTAGCCGGTTTGTGTTTAACATGCAGTACGTTCGTATTCAAACTTATTGCTGTGACAGTTAAGCATTTTATTGGGACAGTGCAGTGCAGCAGTAATATACGGGCTGCCTGATATAGAGGGGTGTGAGTACAGCTTCGTTTTATATAGTGGTGCTGGAAGTGATTGCTTCAGATTACATGAACGGCTAGTTGGGCTGTCTAATGATTGTGTTTTGTGTTTTTGAATACCTACGTAAACTTTTACGGTCAAGTTTCAGAAAGGCAAAGTGAAAACAAAATAGGTACTGTCTTTTTACAAAATGGACTTATACTACAACTTTAGACATTGGCATGAGTCAAATACAAATAATCTTGCATGAACAATTAGGTGTAATTAGGTGTAATGCATTCAAATGCTGTATACAGCGTCGTATCAGGTACGAATCCTGGATATACGCACACGAACCCGAAACAAAAAACCAGTCACGAGTTTGGGTGTTCAAAAATGAGTTGAAGATAACAAAAGTTCACGGAGCGTTGCAAAAAAAATGGTGGCCGGCCATGTTGCGACTATTCCTCTTGAGGGACAAAGAACGGTCAATACAGAATGGTATGCTAGGATTTGTTTGCCGCAACTCGTCTCTGAACTCCGTAAAGAGAACTGCAGGATGATGCGGCCATCATCCTCCATCACGACAATACGAGCTCTCATATCGCCCATAGAACAAAAAATATTTTGGAGCAAGAAAACATTGAATTATTAGACCATCCGCCGTACAGCCCTGACCTAAGCCCGAATGATTTTTATACTTTCCCCAAAATTAAGAACAAATTGCGCGGTCAACGTTTTCGTCACCAGAAGAAGCTGTAGACGCCTACAAAACGGCCATTTTGAATACCCCAACTTAAGAATGGAATGAATGCTTTAATAATTGGTTCCATCGAATGGAAAAATGTGTCAAGTTTCGAGGAGAATACTTCGAAAAACAATAAATATCTTTTCAACTAATAATGTTGTATCACTTCCTTGATTCCCGAAATTTTCAGTGCCGCCCTCGTAGTAAACGAATTACAGTAAAGGTATTTAAAATTACATCACGACGCGCGCCGGCTTACAATGCACTAAAATGCAGATAAGACATCAGACATCCCAACTATTTTAGTCGCAACTATTAGTAGTGCTTCCTCTATTTATTTTCGGCCCAGTTTCGTGTTGGATGACTTGAAATTGGAGACAGGAATACGAAACGGTTCGTCTATATTTATTTGCTTCACTTACCATTTCCAGAGTTGTGTATCGCCTTTATTGCTTTCTTTAGCTTCGTTAAGCCGTCGCGATCGAAATCCAACGTCTGTAACAAAAATAATATGAAAATGTCACTGTGAATATAAAAAACATAGAGAATAATATTACATACAAATATTTCATTACTTCATTGAATTCTAGACTGATGAGCTCAAATGCAAATGGGGGAGTAAATATACATACTTATCCATCCGGATTAATGTACTTTTTGAAATAGAGAAAGAATTTTTCACCTTTAGATTCAAATAAGCGCCCTAAGATCTGAATAATAGAATACTCGCCTCTGTACCTAGTTAACAAAAACATGCAGACAAAAACGATCAGGCAGATTCTGTCGTACCTAAAGTAAGTCAGTCCTTACGAGCCTACACGTACACATTTAGATCGTAAATCATGGGCGCTAAAATTCCATGTGCACAATCATCTGTGAACCCGCGCAGTTATAGGGCTTTTGAGCTTCAGCTGCTTTGCTTATCGGAACTTTGTCCGCCATTTTAAACGTCCTTGTACATTTGAGAGTATTCAAGGATCTACTATCTCGAGATAAAGTCTCAAAAATTAGAAATAATATCTTAAAATGTTTTAGTTAGTGCAAACTCGAGTAGTTACTGGAAAATTATTTTTAATACACTATGATTTTATGTTTTACTAAATAAGAAAGAAGTTGATTTCTAGTTTAAATGTGCAAAACTAAAAAAGCTGACAAATTTTATTTAAAATGACAATTTTACAATAGGAGTCAGTGAGCGGCTCAGCTGCGTTCATCGAACATCTGTCGATTCACTCAGCGAAGCGATGGCGTTTCATAATCCCCCTTTTCTATCCAAAAGGGATCTAAATTGTTTGAATTTAAACCGGACTTGTAATTCGTGTTCCTGTACCCGGAAATGTTGTGTTATAGAATCATGACAAAAATTTCATCAGTAATGAACACGGTGGCAATGACCTAGTGATTAATTGTACCGGGTCACTCAATAGACTGGTCTCTCGCTAGGGAAGTAACCGTCTTTTTTATTAGATAATTATAGTTTCATAATCTATTAAAAAGTTTTCAACTAACTAATTACACTATAATTCAAGGTTAGTAAAAGTGATTGATTCTGTAACTCCGCTGTCCATCTATGCTATAGTACTTTATATGTTTTTTAATGTTGCACCTATAATAACTATGCACCCATTGTTGGAATTGGAATAAATAAATGTATGTATTTGTACCGTCAACGTAATGCAGCTTATTAGAAATGCGAAAGTATTTTCTATAAAACAATTTATCTCAAACAATAGGATAGATCGCCAATATATATATTATAATTATACTGGCTTTATATAGAATTTAGAGTTCCATAATGTTCAGAAGATTATGTTTACGGAAAATTTTATTTGTTCTCTATTAAAACAAGCTAAAGACAAGTAAGATATTTTGATGTGCAAGGACCAGTTTTACAGTTCGCATAGATGCGATCGGCTTTCATGCGACTAAAAAGTTATTAAATATGTATCACTTTGATGGCTCGAATTAAAGATTGATTTAAAAGATAAACTTTCTGAAAGAAACTCTCTAAATAGTAAAAACCGCATCAAAATCAGTTGTATTGTTATGAAGAACTAAGTAGACAAACAGACGGATAATGCCTTAATTGTATGTGTTGTGATAAAAAAAATATTTTCGCGCGTGCCATGAAACGATGACGTGGACTAGTGCCGATGACCGGTACTTTTGTCGGTTGTGTCTTGCGCCCCCACCGTGAACCGTAATCTGACACCTGGCTCTATACCTTGGCGGACCATAAATAACATTTCCGTTTTTTACAGCAACTAAGTACCTTATTTTACTATTATTTTTATGGCCATTTTAAATTATAAAAAGGTGGCTTACTTATTATTCACATAGAGGTGAACGGCATTCCGTTGTTTATTTATTAATAGCGGACCACTCCCGGGTTTACGCGGATTTTTTTCGTAATTATATATAAAAACCTTCCTCCTTTAACGAACTTTCCATTAGTTAACACGTTTTTATAATTAGTTTAGCAGTTGACGGTTGATCGCGTGGACTAGAAATTGTAAACTAGAAACTCTATAAAAAGTAATAGTTATCAAATAGTTAATACCATATTAATCCCTATACTTTCAAAGGTAAGATTTTCAAAAGGACAAACTTTTAAATTTACTAAATGGAAGTCTCTTTGTCATTTATTACACATTTGTGTTGAAATAATTTAATTTAGTATGGATACAAAAACTAATCTTATATTATAAATATCACGTAATGTTTGTTTAACGTACTAAACACCCCTCTCACTCTTTGTGAATAATAAAAAATAGGCATGAGGCGTTTCATATCGCTTCACTTGCTTTCGCGCTCTCTAGGCTACAGACGCATAACCAACTTTGTGATAAAAGTAATAATATATTTTTACTAAAGTTCCTATGTTTTATTTGGCGCCCATATCTTAATTTCTAATAGGTTATGGGCCCAGACAAATTATAAAAGCAGTGATTAAAATTAATTTACAAAATTCAAAATTTAAGTGATTTTTTCGGAATATACCGACATAATATTTTTTCTTAAAAAAATTAATTTAAAATTAAACAATGGACAATTCCAAGGTAAAAAGGAATATAAAACAATTTACCGGAGAAAAATATAGTGTGTGGAAATTTAGAATACGCGCATTATTGAGCGAATTGGATGTCGTTAATGTAATTGACGAAGCAATCCCGGTTGAACCAACGGAAGAGTGGAAGAAATGTAATCGGATTGCTAAAGGTATTTTGGTGGAATATTTATCAGATAGCTACCTTAGTTTTGTAAACGAAAATATTACAGCAAGGCAAATATTCAAAAACTTGGATGAATTATATGAACGAAAATCTATTGCGACACAGTTGGCAATAAGAAAAAATTATTAACATTAAAACTTCAAGGCGATACAACCTTAGTAAAATTCTTTGCTGTGTTCGATGAATTAATAACTGAATTATCAGCTGCTGGAGCAAAGCTGGATGAAACCGACAAAGTAGCTCACTTGTTATTAACCCTACCCTCAAGTTACGATGGCGTCATTACCGCGATCGAAACATTATCAGAAGATAATTTAACTTTGGCATTCGTAAAAACGAGACTTCTAGACCACGAGATAAAGCTGAAGAATGATAATAATGACAATAGCTCGAAAATATTATATGTACAAAATAAACCAGACACATTTAAGAGACGAAAAATTGAATTTAACAAATATAAATCGAATAACAATAATTACTACAAAAATAAAACTACAAAAAGGACTTTATTAAAATGTTTCCACTGTGGGCGTAAAGGACATGTTAAAAATGATTGTTATCATTACAAGAGATCTTTAAAGGACAATTCAACAAGGACAATTCAAGCAGTCGAAATAAATCCGTCGCAGCCTGAACCTACCCCCGATTTTTCAGGATTTGCATTTATAGCTGGCCATCACGAAGACAGCCATGATAAAAATATATCCTTTATTTTAGATTCCGGCGCGTCACATCACATCACTAACAGGGAAGACTTATTCAATAATTTTACCTCTTTGAACCCCCCTCTTAAAATTTCAGTTGCTAAATCAGGTCAATTCATTTCAGCTATAAAAAGAGGATCTATAAATGTGACTAGTAATTTGGGCATTAAAGGAATTTTGGAAGGTGTGCTGTACTGTCCTGAGGCACCATATAACTTGCTTTCAGTTACCAAGATGCAACAGGCAGGTTATAAAATTTTATTTGATCAAAATGGAACCCAAATATCAAAGGATGGTAAGTTCGTAACTGCGGGTGAGTATAAAAATAATTTGACTTTTATTAATTTTCTTACTTGTTCTAAACTTGGTCACGCTGTTTCTCAAATGTGCAAAAGCGATAACAATTATGAATTATGGCATCAACGACTAGGCCATATAAGTAAAAACAAATTTTTACAAATTAAAAATAATAATTTAATGGAAGACACTATTAAAATTGATTCAGTGTTTCCAAATAATTCTTTGTGTGAGGCCTGCATAAATGGGAAACAGACGCGACTACCTTTTAATATTGCTAAAGATAAAAGTTATATATCTCGACCATTATATGTTGTGCACTCAGATGTTTGTGGCCCTATCACTCCTTCTGCATTAGATAACAAAAATTATTTCGTATTGTTTATTGATCAGTATACACATTACTGTGTTGTTTACTTATTGACTCACAAATCGGACGTTTTTTCGGTTTTTAAAGATTATGTTGCAAAATGTGAGGTTAAATTTAATTCAAAATTAGTAAATTTTTACTGT
The DNA here is from genome assembly GCA_944738685.1 of Synanthedon myopaeformis. NCBI lineage: Eukaryota > Metazoa > Arthropoda > Insecta > Lepidoptera > Sesiidae > Synanthedon > Synanthedon myopaeformis. The sequence continues at coordinate 9,278,464 of OX122914.1, read as the reverse complement.
GATAACGGTGGAGAATACTTATCCACAGAAATGAAAGATTACTGTGTACAAAAAGGCATTACGTATCATTTGACTGTTCCTGGAACGCCACAACAGAATGGTGTTTCAGAGCGTATGGTACGAACTGTATCAGAAAAAGCTAGGTCCATGTTAAATGGTTCTAAGTTAAACAAAATTTTCTGGGGTGAGGCCGTTTTAACGGCAGTACATTTAATTAATATTACACCAACAACAGCTTTGAAACAACTTAAAACACCATACGAGCTGTGGCACAATAAAAAACCGCTATTAAAATATTTAAAGGTTTTTGGTTCAACTGTATACGTTCACAACAAAGCCAGTAAAGCTAAATTTGACGATAAGTCCTGGAAAGGGATACTGGTGGGTTACACACCAAACGGATATAAAGTTTGGAATGAAAACTGCGAAAAGTTTGTAACTGTCAGAGACGTCATTACGGACGAGACTAATTTTTTGAACTCCAGACCTTTGTTAGGTGCTGAAAGGGATAATATTGAATATTCCTATGACAAAACTGATGTAAATGACAGACAGTCAAAATCAGTGTCATTAAAGTCTCAGTTAACTGACAGGTCTAAGTCAGATATTTCTAAATCTGATGAGGGTGAATGCCCTAACAAAATTCGCAGAGGTAATGTTGTGAACGATATTCAGTGTGACAGAAACGAAAAGTCTGATTCTGTAGTACCAGTAACGAATATAACTCCATTAACAGGAAATAATCCAATTTTAGAAAATAATGATAGCAGTTTAAGGAGGAGTGAGAGGCTTAAACATCTCCCTGCAATTTCTTATTATGAGGGTGATGATGATTATTTAATGTGTGTACAAACTATTTTGTGTGAAATTCCCACTTCTTTTGATGAAATTAATACTCGCATTGATAAATCTCAGTGGGAAGCTGCAATTAAAGACGAACTTAATTCTCTTTCTATAAATAACACTTGGTCATTAGTACCACGACCTCAAAACAAAAATATCGTTGATTGTAGGTGGGTATTTTCTATCAAACGTGATGAATTTGGAAAACCTTGTAAATATAAGGCCCGTTTAGTAGCTCGAGGCTTTAGTCAAAAATATCTCACAGATTATAATGAAACATTTGCACCTGTTGCTAGGATAGCAAGTTTTAGATTTATAATTAGTTTTGCAAACCAGTATAATTTATTAGTTCATCATATGGACGTAAAAACTGCATTTTTAAATGGCCAATTAAAAGAGGAAATTTATATGGAAGTTCCTAAAGGTGTAAACTGTAAAACTAATTATGTATGCAAACTAAATAAAGCGCTGTACGGTTTAAAACAAGCAGCGAGATGTTGGTTTGAAGTGTTTGAAAAATGTTTGAAAGAAAAAGGTTTTAAAAATTCATCAGTAGATAGATGTTTATACATACTTGACAGGGGACATATAAATAAAAACATATATGTGATACTATATGTTGACGACTTGGTATTAGTATGTGGTGAAATTCATACAATAAATAAGTTCAAAAGCTACTTAAAGAGTAAATTTGAAATGTCAGATCTTAAAGACATTAAGTTATTTCTTGGTATTAGAGTTACTCGATGCTATGATAAGATAACATTGGATCAAAGCTCATATATTGACACTATTTTAAATAAATTCGATATGAGTAACTGTAATCCAACTTGTACCCCTATGGAAAACAAGTTAAACTATGTAGCTCTTAATTCAAACGAAACTTATGATGCCCCCTGTAGAAATTTACTAGGATGTTTAATGTATGTAATGTTATGTACTCGTCCAGACATAAGTACAAGTGTAAATATTTTGAGTAGATATACTAATAAAAATAATAAAGAATTGTGGCTTTGTTTGAAAAGAGTACTTAGATATTTGAAAGGCACAGTTAATTTAAAGTTAACATACATGCGATGTGATTTTAATAATATTTTATGTGGATATGTAGATTCTGATTGGGGAGGAAGTGATACAAGTGATAGAAAAAGTACTAGTGGGTACTTATTTAAATTTTTTGATAATTGTACAGTTACCTGGAGTACAAAAAGGCAAATGTCAGTAGCAGCTTCTTCAACAGAGGCAGAGTATATGGCATTATTCGAGGCTGTTAGAGAAGCTTTATGGCTAAAGTCTTTAGCATTCAGTATTAATATTAATATTACAAATCCTATTGTTATTTATGAAGATAATAATGGCTGCATAAGTATCGCAAATAACCCCACCAATCACAAAAGATCAAAACACATTGATATAAAATATCATTTTTCTAGAGAACAAATAGAGAAAAATGTGATAAAATTGTGTTATATTTCCTCAGGTAATCAGTTAGCAGATGCATTAACAAAGCCTTTACCAGCTATCGCTTTTCGAGGGCATCGAGCTGAGATGGGCTTGGAAGACTGATTTCTTTTTTTTATTAAGTGTACTGATTTTCTATATTATGTTGATTTTTTTTTTAAATTAATTAATACTGTTTAATATGATCTGATTAGGTTTTTCTGGGTTTTCCCTAATCCTGCGCAGCAAATGCTGGATCATAATGATATTGTAATGCTCCCAGAAAACACTAAGTGGTGTGCGTTCTGTTTAGGCATATTCTGTTTATATAAATATGCTGATTCATTGTACTTAAGATTATTTTTGAGGGGGCGTGTTGAAATAATTTAATTTAGTATGGATACAAAAACTAATCTTATATTATAAATATCACGTAATGTTTGTTTAACGTACTAAACACCCCTCTCACTCTTTGTGAATAATAAAAAATAGGCATGAGGCGTTTCATATCGCTTCACTTGCTTTCGCGCTCTCTAGGCTACAGACGCATAACCAACTTTGTGATAAAAGTAATAATATATTTTTACTAAAGTTCCTATGTTTTATTTGGCGCCCATATCTTAATTTCTAATAATTTGTAATCATAATCTGATAATGTGATAAAATATTATTAGGTACACAATTAATCTAATCTATGTATTCTACTAATATTATAAATGCGAAAGTTTGTATGTTTGTTACTCAATTGCATACGAAGTCTCGGGTACAGCTAGTTGTTACGAGTTAGCTCGTAATAATAATAAACTAACTTTATTACACAAACAAGAATAATGTCCAGAATATCGTTCATCTAAGATTAAAGGGTTATTTAGGAGAGATGAAGTACGAGTAGCACTAAAGAGTTCAGAAACAATATCACTTGAGATGATAAAATCTTTACTTACTTAAAGCCAAATAAAGACTTTATGGAACGTCTGATCGAAATTACAAGTTTTATCGACATCATTATTTTTCCAGATTTATTCGATTTAATTTGGCATCCCCTTTTCGTTTTACGAACAAAGATTCTAGGAACGATCAAAGTTTTAGGCGTACCGCGGATTTTACGTTTTAGCAGTTATTAAAGTTGTCTGAAATGGATAAATTTACTGCACAAAATAATACTTAATACTGCAATAAATTAAGTAGAAACAATAACCTTTTTTTACGTTAGGTACATATAATATGAAAGTATTTGTTGATTTAGGAACTCAGATTAACTACTTATTTTTATTTTTTTATCTTACTTCGCATTACTTGAAGACGATCAGGATACATATTTATAAGTATGTTTGCTTTAAAATATTGATTTCTATGTAAGTGTTTAATGTTATATAATAATCTAGGTAGAGAATATTCACGCAATAAATAATCAAGAATTGAAATACCTATATTTATGTATGTATTATTTGTATGGGTAGTATTGGTAATATGCATGGTGTTTACAATATAAATCATTATGGGTCTTTAACGTACACAGCTCAAACCTAATGAATATCTAGTACCTACTAAGTACAACTTTGATGCACTTAGAAAAAAATAGATGTTGGCACCGTAGGTAACCAACATATTGTTAGCGTCTGCTATTTATGTTGACTGAAGTTGATTGAAAAGTGCTCTGTGACGTTTCAAAAAGAGGTGTTCATTCGTTCAGATTCATTCCGTGGTATGATATTAAAAGGGTATCAGTCAGTTGAACGAACGCGTCCGCGAAGAGAGGTCGTCGTCGTATGTCCGCACATTTTATAGTTGGAATTGTAGTTCTGATATATCGGTCGGACGATAAAAGTATTTGACTAAACATAAAGTGGTTTAATTAATGTACTCGAAGTAGACGGTGCTATCACTGTTTCTTTTCGAAAATTTACAAAATGTTCTTTTTAAAAATCCAAAATCCTTTCTGTGAAATACTAAAAACCCATTCAACTGTGCAAATGTACGTCCCACATTTCAACATTGCAGGTATTTAAAACTGCGTCATATATAAACATCGCGTGACAAAGTAAATGAGACCGCCTACGTAACGCTTTAACAAGACTGCTATAAAATACGTGCAAAATAACCAACCTTAATGGGTACTTAGAAAACAATAGTTAGTTTTTGCTAACGTTTACGCCACACAGATCATATACGCATATGTTCGACGTGGATGGCCAGTTCTGTAATCTAAATAAAAAACGTGTCTACAACTTACAATGATTTAACCAATGTACATGATAGATAAAGTGCAGGATACACTGGAAAATTGTTAAAAGCCAGTTTAGAAAATGAAATTAGTTTTATCGCGTGAAGGGATATTCAATTTTACAGCTTCTTCTTTGTGTTGTACTGGAAAGATGCATATATATATACAATGTACCTAGTACAAGATTCTTTATGAATTTATGATTAAAGATTTCAGGAAGATATTTAATCCAAATGACGATGAGTTAAGTCAAGAGAAAATATTATAAGACATAATTATTATGATGGAATTAAATAATTTATAGACGTGTGATTATCTTTTTTGTAGGGTAGCTCAGTGCACACTAACGCTTATAAATTTCGCAGCCTGTTTGGATTAAAAACCACTGTTTTACAGTAGAACATTGTGATATAACAGGAATTTTGCTGCGCAAGTAGGTAAAGTAGAGCACAGAGTCCACTCCTAACAGTAACTATTAGAGGGTAGGGGTGGGGATCCTTTTCATTCCTAATACTAATATGGCCCACATGTATCATGGTTTTTCTTGCATGCCAAAGCGACAATAGCCATGTAGATGGCTAAATTTTTGTTTAAAACCAAAAATCCTCTTTACATTTAGAAATTAACAACTTATAGAATAACAACTTATGCAATAAAAAAATAAGATGGTAGCATTGTTTTAATATATATCCATTGCTCACACCTAGCTATTAAAATACGTACTTGAAATTGTGGGCGTAAAGTTTGTGATAATAAAAGATGATGCTTAGAAAGTGTTGACTCATGTTTTGTATAGTCGTAGATGTGCTAAATAATAAACTATATTGTACGAAAGTTATGTTGTTGTTGAATTAGGAATTAAATAAGGTTATTAGGAATATTTATTCTATAATAATTTAGAATAAAATTAAAAACTAATAAACCCAATTACTTAGTTGTACCAAAGTTGTAGGTACACAATTTTCCATATATGATTAAGTGTCATATTAATCTCGTTACTCGTAATTACAAAAAAATCAGTAGTTAGGCTTTATATTGAACACAAAAATAAATCTTTAAAAAGATATCAGTAATATATTTAAATTTGTTAATATTGATATTTTTTAGAGTTTTTTCAGAGAATTTCTTTATAAATAATATTTTTATAAATAAACATTTAAAAAGATATCAGTAATATATTTAAATTTGTTAATGTAGAGACATTTTTTAGAGCTTTTACAAAGAATTTCTTTATAAATAATATTTTTATAAATAACACTTTAAATGTAATAAAATAAGACTTGTGCGTTTGAGACAACTTTCCATATGACAACTTCTTAATCCCCACTTGGTGTGCCTTACCTACTGCGCTCTGGTATGGCTTTATTGCTGTAGTTTTTTTTTAGAAAAATACACGAGACGAGTTTGGTTTAGAAATTTAGTTTTTACGAATCAAAATATAAATTTTAAAATCAGCGCTCAGTAGATCCTTCAGGGGATTGTAAGAGTATTAGTGTTGAACCGCGAATGGTCTCCCCAAAGTCCCGAATGTCTGTTCGCAAAAACCCACAGACACTAATTTTGTATGTAAACTAACGACTGATAGGATATACAGAAAATCGTACCGTTAAACTAGTTGGTACTACTTGTACTTAAAATATCATTGGTAATAGCAATTTGGATTGATTGCTTCAAAGAGTGTTAATAATGTTAAGAGCATTATTACACAGATGTAAACATCAAAGCGACAATAATGACCCAAAAAACAAATTACTATGATTTTGAATTAAAATTTAAAAGGTTCAATGAGAAGCAGAAAGCTGGTACTTAGACCGCAGAGGTTAGTGTTTACTGAAAAATAGCACAAAAGATTGCCGCAACATTCTTCTAGAATAAAATTTTTACATCTAAAAAAGGTATAACGCAATACAACTTTAAAAAAATAACTGAATAAGTTTGTACAACAGCTCGCACTGGAATGTTATGAAAACGGGTCCGGTATTACTTCACTGAATGTAGATATCTGTGCTTTGTCCAACATTACTTTCTCTTAAATAACGTGTTTGAGGGATATCTCACAAAATCGGAGTTATCGTTTTATATGTAGCTTTGTTGAATATTATTTTTAAATTAATTAAATTAAAAATTAAATTAATTTGTTGCTTTTATATAATGATCAAAGAATATCGTCGATAATAATACGTGTTATAAAGCTTCAGTAGTATATTTTTTTCAGAATGCGAATCGGTCATTTGTATATGACCACCCAACTAGCACACAAGTAATATAAGCAGGCACTCTACTGCTTAATTGCTATATAAAAGCTGTTTAAGAGAGTTTGTATATTCCTCAACCTGTATAACAGAGGTTTTAATATCTCTTATATTTCAAGGTGGTATAGTAGACATTTAGTAGTGGATATAAAAGGCCTTGGAGATATAAAGGTGTGGTATAGAGTTCTTATGCAGGCGTTGGATCAGTGAGCTGCACAGCAGATTATATTAAATATATTATATCAAATATATTAAATAGCACTATGAGATCTAAAAGAGCAATTACGAAGGCAAAACCGCTTCAATGAAGTTACAGACAACCCCTATAACCACTAAAGGAGTTACAAAGCAGTAATTTATAACTTATAGCTTTACCATAGATCCATAAACTCCTTTAATATATTGGAGTCTTATAGCTCATCATTAGCACCTAAAGTGGTATATCTGTGAAATATAACGCAAATATGTCACTGTAGCCTAGATTGTGCATGCTAGAAATGTCTTATACAGCTAAAAGAGCTTGTAATTTTTTCTATATCACCTTAAAACAACTAAAGCCTGTACAGGGGATTTAATAATCACCTACGTCTGGTTAATAAACGATCCGCCATATTGTATAAAAAAAAACATTGCTTAAATCTTAACGATTATATTTTTGACGATATATTATGAATAGAACAGAAAAAACAGGGACCTTAAGAAGGAATTGTAAAGGGAAAAATCGTCAATGGTGCAGTGAGTGGTTGGAAGTTAAATTGATCCGTAATTTTAATTTCCAACCTAACCTAAAACAGTCGCGTCATTATTGTCAATAGTTATAGAATTTGTAAGAAATGTGCATTGAAAATCCAAATTTTTAAATGAAGGGAAAATACGCTGTCACTATTTTTATGTGTTTACTAAACTATTTTTTATCGTTGGTAGAAAGCTATGAGATCATATTTATTTATCCTATAAAAGTTTTACAGTAGGGTCAGCTAAATAAGCACTTCGCTGGAAGTGTTAACTCATTATAAACAAACAAAGAAAGTGTAATAAACTAGTCAGTTTGTATATACTCGTACTTAAAGATAATTTATAAGTTGTGAATTTTTTTAAAATTATGTGGCTAGAGGTCATAAAATTAATCATAATCAATACTGTTAATATTTAAAAAAAAAATAACTTCTTTGTTTAAACGACTTGTGTCTGAGAACTTTTTTTATAATTACATATTTGAGATAGATATACTAATCATTTCTTACTCAGTTCCGAATAAGGAAAAAATTGACAGATTTGAAAATCTTTATATGTCACGTATTTGTAATGATATTTTGTCACTGAGAATAAAGAATGAACCAGATGAGACGTTCAAGATTACATGCCATGCGTCAAACAAAGCAACTATTTTTAAGTAAATAGACATGTTATGAATTTAAATCACATTTACTTATTTGAAGTTTAGGGACATTTTTATGCATTGTAACTGCACTAGAGGATGGCATTAACTAAATAAAATTTAAGTAACAAAAATGTAACGCCTTTTTCACAGAGTCACTTCTTGCTAAGTAAAGTAGGTACTCTACATAAGAGTAGTCTCTGTTGTCCCAGTTATTGCGCGATCGCTCCTTCTGGTTTGATCAGTGTTCTGGGTTCAGCCATTATAAAAGAACAATATTCGTGCACCTTTTGCGGTGTCTTGGCTTCTCCCGATATTGGATCACGTGCCGACCAATCGTCGTCGTTAGATATAAACGACACCTTCCTTCATTATTCCCGCATCATCTCTGTTGGTGTGGGATCCCGCTCAATCGCAAAGTCTACGTATTATACATTATGTGTGTCTTTCCATGTGTTAATCCGTTTGATCCCCGCTATATGTATATTCAAAACTCCCGATTATTGTCTAGTTACGTAGTGAGTAAATGATCGAAAATTTTAAATTATTATAAAGAAGCACTTCAAGGGTAATAAGTAAATAACGAAATGAAATATTATTATTGTCCGCATCCCACAAATATTGTAACAGCTTAGCTGATTGAACTAATTATTTTACTTAAAATATACAAGAAAAGTATAACGTAGAAAGTAAACGAAATTGATGAGTTTGTATTTACAATCGCATTACCATAGTCGGTTAACTGTAAATGCAAACCTGCTTCTCAATAGGTCAAAATGTATTGAGTTACACAAGAGTAAACGTACTTGTTTACTCGTATACTTTTTATAAGTAAACACAACCTCACACAACTTGGCTTCAATCGCACTTGTGTCAAAGACTTTTCGTGTAATCGTTTTTATTTTTTTATGTTAATGAAGGTGAATTACGTTAATTTAATAATAAACATTATTATACTTCATTAACGAGTATGTCAAATATGTAGTAATGAATCGGTACTATAAATCTCTATCTAATTCGAAAGTTTTCCTATTTACCTGAAGGATTGTTTTGTGAATATTTTATTTGGTTTGATCTTATTAAATTATTTTATCTTGTGTCATTTACTATAGCGGACGATGCGTGCAGACGAGACGTATATCCTTGTTGAATTTTCGGCTGTTTTCTCGCTCTTAAAATATATCTTTCTCTAATTCACTCTTAGCGATTATGCGCGCGCGCAGGATGGCAGCGGAGGTGCTCCCCGCGCGAACGGTTTTTGTGCTGTATTTCTTCTGTATTTCTTCGTTTTGCACAGAAAGATTAAGCTCTTGAGATAATTATATAGGTACAATAATATCCAACAATTGATAGACAATAATAACAATAGAATGAGGAATGGCGCTCGCCCACGTAGATACTTACTTAAATAAAAGAGAAAGTTCATTACGATCTCAAACATATAGTTCAATGATTACGATCCTACTCAAAGCACATGTTAAGTAGGTAGACTTTGCTTATCTCCATAAGGAACGCATTTGATCAGTGTGTACAAACAAGGAACTTTCGAGAAGGTTATCCGCCGCGAATACCCAATAAAAACAAAGAATTTGTTCAATTTTATGATGTAAAGGGCTTATAATGTGTTTGAAATGTTTAAGTTAACTAATTTATTTAATTTGATCATGATTAATACTGTATCCGTCTAAATAGCTTTCCTAAATACCACATTATTATGTGATATTTTTTTAGAAGTTACAATGGGTATATTAAGCTATCCTTAAAGGGTTAGCCTACTTGACACATGGTGAAAGAGGCCCTTAGGGCTTAGGGTGAAAGAGGCCAAACATTAAAAAGAAAACAATAAAAAAAAATCGCCTATCGAAGGATACAGTAAACCGAGTGCATAATTTAATAAAACATAATATTATTTCTAAAAGTAACTAATCAACACTTTACTTGTACTTAAATGAAAAATATCCACCATACTTCACATATGTATATTTTTACATAGTAATATAGTAAGAATAAAATAGGTTAACGCCGTCTGTCGCCGCCGTTGCGTATATTTATACGCAACGGATTTTAATACGGTTTTCACTGATGGAAAGAGCGTTAAAGGAGGAAGGTTTTTTATAGATAATTTGCAGAAAAAAAAACCGTGCGAAGCCGGGGGCCCGCTAATTTAATAAAACATTACAGCTTGACTTGTGAGTTGTGACGCACCATTCTCACACCCCTGTTGCGGATTGCGATAGATTGAGTATAGGTACTACCAACTAGGTACTTCGAATCACTTCCATTTTATGCCAGTCAATAAATTGTTAATTGTTAATAAAATTAAAACCAAACTCTTCTCGAGAGGCTATTATAAGGTCACTGATTATTTAAGCGACAATGAAGCCTGGAATTAAAGCCTGGTTTCGGAGCTCATACTATGTTTAGTATTGTAAATGTACTTTGATTTTGTTTGTATTAAGTGTACCTAATTGTTGTAATTTTATATTTTAAAGATGACAAAAAGAATAGTATCCTGAGTTTCTTTCGGGGTGTCTTCTCAGGATCGCCATCTTGACTTTTTTCCGAAACCCTGGTAAATTTAAACTAGTAAATTTAAATTTATAATGACAATTATAAAGTTTCTTGAACAAACCTAATTGATAAATAAATATTTTGATTTTGATTTGATTTTTAACTATCAATAAATCAGTCTAAAATCTAAAAAATGCTTTCAATGCAATTTAGGGAAGTTTAATTATTGACTTGCAAGAGACTGCAATCTTTGTTGGATAGCAATTATTAAACACCATCATACAAAGTTTGACATATAATAAAAGAGCTTATTAAGGCTAACTCAACCAACAGTTCTTGCTAAGCAAATCTTATAAAGAAAAAGAAACATAAAAAATTAAAGTTATAATTTTACGAAGAAGAGACATCTAAAGGGCTGAATTAAATACACAAGAGCAGAATTACGAATAAAGATTCGCTATGAAAAAGCCGAACAACAACGCCTCTCAAGAATCTAGAGGACTTGAGCCAAATTCAAAAACAATAGGTACCTACTCATGAAGCAAAACGAATTAGGACGAGACAAAAAAATTGTTTTGGTGTCCATAAAAGAAATTAGTTCTATATAATGTATATCTAGACTAAGTGTGAAATCAGATAATATGTAAAAACGATACTTTTGTCTGAAACGTAAATGCTTTTTTAGATAACTATACAACAAAATAATAAGTAATAAAGCACAGAACACTCAGACAGTCAAATGTTTGACAATTGACAAAATACAGTATTTTTTACTTAAAATGCTTGCTTAAAATCATATGAAAATAAAGAAAATTTAATAACATACCTAGCATTATAAGATTTTTATAAAAGTGAGTAAAAAAGTACGTAACAGGTTTGAACTACGTGCAAAGAATGGTTATGAGACGTTAATGCAGGTTTACGTAACAATAGGAGGGAATACGAGTGACTCATGCCGGATAGTAAGTATCTCTGTGGTGTATCTACCGATGCGTTACACCACACACCAGCAACCATCACAGTGCATCATAACATGCAACCTAAAAGGCTTATAAAAGAAATATGTCAATTTAGGTACAAGTTCAATTTGAAGTGGTCCTTTTACTTATTTATTTGACAAAAAAAAATGGTTTAGTAGAAAAAAATGGGGTCATTAATTACATGAGGCGATTTTTCAAAACCTCTCCCACCTGTGTGATGCCTCGAGATTTGCTTCAATCCCCTTCCGGTTCTCCTTGAGATCTCAAAATACGTATTTTAATGTAAATACATTAATAACAGCCTTATAAAATACAACATAGAATTATAGTATCTTGATGCAATCATTGTTTGATTTGAGTTTGATTTAAAGGTTTTTTTTTATTTCATTACTTGCGAGTAATTGCGACTTTTTTAAGTAGGTATATATATATTAAGAGCAGGCTGGAAAACGTCATATTTGCCGAGATTCCTTCTCTTCTTCGCTTAAGATTCTGTAAAATTTGGCTCGCACTTCTTGCAAAGTTTTAAAATTTAATTTATGGAGTTCACAATTTTACAATAATTTGTGGAGTTTTATTTATAAAAGTCGCACATCACTAAATTCGAAGTAAAATTTTACAATTTTTAAATCAGATCCAGTAAAATTAGTGAATAGTTAGTTGCATAAACTGCGGAACCTAAACAATTAACATGGAAGGCCGTATTATAGAACAGCATTATCAAAACCTATTTAAAGCGGACCGGCTTCGTGTTACACAAGGCTACAAAAATGGTTGTCGCCGGGATGTCAGGTTTACGAAGATATCTTCGTAAACCTGACATCCCGGCGACAACCATTTTTGTTAGTTCGTTCAGCACTTTTTCATGAACATTTTCGTACTCGGATTTCGAGCGGCGCGTTTTAACTGACGTTGATAAAGTATCCATTTATTCAATTTGTAGTAAGTAGGTATGTGTGTATCATCCTGACATTTACTGGAACAATGCCAAATACTTTAATATATTTTAAATTATCATGAATATCTCTAATAATTTATTAATTAAAGGTCTATTTTATATTTATTATAAAAATCCGTTATATCTATACTATAATATTTAAAGAGGTAAAGTTTGTATTGTAGGAGGTACCAAAATCTTTCACCTATCCTATAGGTGAAATTCTATTCAGAATAGAATTTCAGGATGAACATAGGCTAAAAATATTCCACTCGGGGGTAGCCGCGGGCACCAGCTATATATAAAAAAAAAGATCCAACACTTGGCAAAATTATAATATCAGGCGCTAATTTATGTCAAGCGTTATATCTTTTATATATTTTTCGACTGGTACGAAGTCGCGGGCACCAGACCAGTATAATATAAACTAGTTGGTAGTTTATTGAATAAATAATCCTAAAAAGATAAGAATAGTTTATAAACGCCCATTTTATTTATTAAACTAAAATTATGTTACAAGTAGCTATCTTAACTAACAAATGCGAAAGTAAGTTTGTTTGTTACGCTTTCAAGCTTGAACTATTTTTACAGGAAATTTTGCATACCTATACACCTCACCTACACGATGTCAGGTACACAGAAAAGGACAAAGGGAAACTTTCATTAAAAAAATCAGTTCCGGAGGGATCATTTATAAATAATAATAAAATTCCACACCTGACAAGATTGATTAAATGTTTTACTCATCACTTCTAAGAAAAAGAGGCATGTTCGAAGTCGAAGGCAAAAGTTAGTTAACAAATAAGTGATATGCTGACATACTTTAAAGAGTAACGGTTGTAAAATAATATCGGTTTGGTCACTTTTTAGAAATAAGCATAGTGCATGCGTAAATTTAATGTCATTAGAAACACATTAGTAGGTATAGACTGAACATCCTGCAATTGGACTAAAAGTTCATATATCTGTTGGTAATTTGGTGCACTCTAGATTGTTTTTGTTTTTCATTTTATTACTATTTTAATGCACCAGTAATCTTGTCATTCACAGAAACGTACCCAACACGATAAGACATCAATGCGTTACGTTATAAAGAAGGGTTCATTTCCTACACATTGACAAAAATATTTTCAAGTGTTGAAGCAAGGTTTTCTCTTCCTTTATATCTATGTGAACGCGAATATTAATCCAGCTATAGAAAGTTTTGAAGGCCAAAAAAGTAAGCTAGATGTTAACCCTTTTTAAAAAATATATTTTATAATTTTTTACGTTTTAAGGTTAACATTTCGATCAATTGGTAAGAACCGGTCTTGGTTAACATAAAATAGAAATCTAACGTGAAAAGCAAGTTAAAGGTATATATATACACGTGTAAGTAACATTGCTTGAATTTCCATGATACTGGAACACATTAATAGCTAGCATAGCAACCCAGTGACCTGCAAGCACGTCACCACTTTCTATCAAAGTTTGTTTAACTTGTTACCGGATAGTCGAGAACACACATACATGCTCAGCTAAAATAACTTCAGTCTGATAACAGTGGTCAGCTTTCGCAGGAAATACCAACATAGGTACTAGTTAATTAATAAATATAGTTACACGTTCCGCGTTGTAGGTCACATGTTCGATATTATTTTCATTAGATACGATTTACGAGTAGAACTTTGTATCTCAGGTAGAGTATTATGCACTAGTTCACTGGACTTTACATGTGGAACTTAAATATGAGCGCTACGTAACATTTAAAAGACGTCTGTCAATTTCGAGGCTGGGAAAACTGCATTTTCATATTCAATAAGGTGGTTTCATCTCGCGACTGAAACCACCTACCGTGTCTTTAAAAGACCACCGTGAAATAAAGGCGTGTATAGAAAGTGCCATAATCAATAACAATCATGTAAGCTCTAATCTTGTACGATATTTGAATATGAAATTCCCCATTAACAATTCGGAATTTGTTTCCGGATTGTTTACCGATTCCAGTTGAATTTTTTATGAAAATTTTAAAAGTGTATAATAAGGCTGGTATGGCACGGCACGATATGGCAAACGATTTTTTCCTTAAACATTTTCAATACCAAGAGGCCGTAGCGTACCGCGTTGCCACGGGATGTCGCGGCAGATCACAGGATACCGCGGCATCCCTTCAACAACAAATGCTATTATTATCACTAAATCTCAATCAATCATTTTAACAATTTTATATGTTCACTACAGGTTTCGGAGTAACGCAACGCTAACGATGCTAATCTGAATAATTTTTGGCACGACACGGGATAAGTAACTATGCCGCGGCATGCCGAAACGTGCTTTGCCGTGTTATGACGTCAGTCACCGCCGGCCCTTATGGGGTTGTTATTTTGGATTATAGGGAGATGGGCTAACATTACAAGTGGCGAGTCAACTCAAGTCAACATAAACTTATCTAAAATAGTTATAGGTTAAATATGATTTTTGTCTCGCAAATTTTAGCGATTTTTTATTTAGATGCCTAATTGCCTATCTAGGACTTGTACTTCCGGTGGAATGGTCCTAGTCCATACATCATAATTAACATCTGATCTACGCCCACTGCTTGGTATACGCCTACTATCTACTATACTGCTAAATTAGGTAAGTAGGTATATTATTCGTTAACTAAAAGCGCCGGTCGGCAGCGAGATTGAACCATTCTTCTCCATAGGTTCATAGGTTGTTGGTTCTGAGCTATGTGGCCTACTCTGCTCATTCCCTCTTGGGTGTAGTAATTTCATGAGTCATGTTAGTGATTTCAGTTCTTCTATGAATTTTATTTTTACTTCTTATCACTCCAAATCTTTGTCATTAGGTAGGTACAGTACATATCAATGGTAACACATACTAATTTAATTTAATTACATTTAGGTCGTTTAAAGAAAAATGCGGAATAAAAGATGTAATATCGTAATGTGCGTGCACCGTTTGTGTAGGTACTTAAGTACTGTAAACACTCGGTCTTTCCGTGGGTTTTAAAAAAAGTAAAAAAATAGTATGTAGGTATTATTAAGTATTAATTACGAGGATAACTGAAAACTAATTCCTTCTTATCTAGAGCTAGACTTATGTCAGGAATCTCTTTCGATTTCGTGGTTTTTAAGTACTAGTTATGAACTACGGAGAATATGAATAATCTAAACGAGAAATACCTACCTATACATTTTTAATTTTTGTATGTATTTCTACCCCTAATTAAAAATGTCCTATACATTTGGACGCATTTTTGACTGGGCGCAAAATAATTACGAAACAGGATAAGAAAACAACAAATTGATCTAATTGTGATCAATTTCATATGCAAATAAATTTTACATCGACAGCTCTTTGTCATAAAAAAGTTGTTTTTAATGTTAGGTAAGTGTACAAATAGAGTTCTGATACATACCTCCTCCAAAGCCGTAATTGTTTGTCGACATTGTGGTATCCGCGACACAAACGTGGAAGTTGTTGGAGAATTGTAATCCTCTCGAGTTTCCTCGATAAATTCACCAATACCAATAAGACCCGGCATGATGTTCACAATCACAAAACACCACTTCAATTTAAAATCCCGAACTCAACGTTCTAAGTATTAGTCACTCAATGAAATAAATGAATAACGAACCTTACACATTGTCACGTACAAAACATCTTGATGCGCAAATAAAAACAATTTCGCATCGAATCCACGACTATCCTACGCAACACACACCCATTTTTGAAATGATGAATGAACGATGTGAATAATTGAATATGAACGACTTGACTTGAATGAACGAGGCATAAACGAGGAACCATCGAGGAACAAAATGTAGGGAGGGGAGTTGTTTTACTTTCAACTACTCATTCACCAATGCCCACAGACTACAAACTTTTGTAATGATTTTGATTGAAATGAATATACAGTCGTTTAATAAAATAAAAAAGGTGATAATATGGTGTTTCAAATCTCACATGTAGATGTTGTATATGTTTATTAAATTGTACTCTGCAAATTAAGTACCAAAATACAGTATATATATTTTTTGTGACATTACAATCTTTATTTTACTGTCAAGTAGGGGTGAGTGACACTGACAGTCACTTAGCAGTGTTACCGTTTCGGTGACTGTTACTAGATCTAGTAACTTTTTCATTCTTTTGGTGACATTTTTTGGGATGTAGTGAAAAAAATATATCGTGACAATGAATTATCGTATAATGAAATTATTTTCATAGTTATTTATTGTTCATGTAATGAAATTAATATTTTTTGAATTTCCCATAATAATCTTCAAAATAAACACTGTTGCGGCATCTCATGCATAACTTTTTCTATGTTTTCTAACAATGTATTGTTAAAAAACTGGCGCAGCGGACCCGGCTTTACTACTTTATATGGATTCTCACTCAGTCAGCTCTGTACGTGGCTGACAAAAGCGGTTTAGCAAAGAAAGCACGTGATGATGGCAGTATGCGGCTGATAGTGCGGAACTGTATAAATATAGACTTATTCATAGTGACGCTGTAAAGGTAATTTAATAATTGACTTTTTAGTGATACCTTATGGACTATTTCTTTTGCTAAGTGGCAACACTGGCGAAGTGACAGTTATGGCGATGACGGAGTTGTCACGAGGTTTGACCTATTTATTTTCTTTCTAATTCCTGATTTCAAAAATTTATTATTTTTCATTATAGTTTTCTTTTTTTAATTAAATCAGTCATCAGTTTAGAAATGGTCATATCAAACTTTTGAATATTACACGTGTGAGTCCATTACACCGCATTATAAAAATGTATTTACCTACATATTTTCTCTGATACCTTATCTTTGGAACTTATTAAAATATGTTTAACCATTTTATTTATTGTCAGAAATTGGTGAGATTTGGTCAAGATTATTCGATCACCGCCCCTTTCTAAATGGAGAGATAAAGTTTATGGTTAAAGAATTTGAGGTAGGTGATGTGTGTATTTTATGGACTTATTAGGTGAATTGTATTCTAGAACATAATGCTAAGATGTAAAATATTACAAATGGAGTATGTAATTTCACTGAATAACACTTAATCTTAAGGTCTTTCAGTAAAAGGATATTATGTATTAAATGTAGGTATTAGTTTGGCTATGACCACGTCACAACTTCTTTATAGTGTCACCAAATCTAACACTGCCTTCGTTTTCGTGATTTTCTAGTCAACCGTAGCACAACACTGCACACCCTATATTATGTTATGATTTTATTTTATATTGTTGTTTTCCAGGAGAAACGCAGTGACAGAGAGGTGGAAAATCTATTTTCAATACTCGAAGCAATAACTGTCTTGAAAGACACACAAGTGGACAGAATTACGAAGAGTGCTGATGTGGCTCTAACTGTTCTTAGTGAAAAATTAGAACAAGCCTTAAGTCTCTCTGAAAATATTGAGAAAAATTTTATTGAAATTCATAAGGTGAAACATACTGTTTAATTTGGTTAGTCTAAGTTTAGAGATTAAATTTAATTGATTAGGAATGTCCAAAACGGATTTAGTCTTACCTAAAAAAATATTATTTTAATACACTAATGCAAAGTTGTGATTATTTATAATTTTAATGCTCCTTAACAATTAATTTATCTGATAAGTAAATTCAAATGGTTTTATGTAGTTTTTCTCAATTATTATCGACTTTTACAGAAAAGTGAAGAGAAAAGGGAAAAAAATCGTGAGCAAAGAAAAAAGGAATGGGATCAGTTCATTGATGATATGAATTTTAAATGCCAAAGAATTGATAACGCTTTTGAAGAAAAAGAAGAGGAACTGAGAGATTTATATGCTGATTTGAACCATAAATTAAATATTGCAAAATAGAAAAATATTTTCAACATGGACCTCAAAGGATCATTAATTGACAATAAACTAAAAATCATTCCTTCAACAAAACTTATAGAGTTCCTCAAAACAATATCTATTACTGATGACACTCCATTAAATATTTTGAACTTTTCTAAAGACAAAACACAGCACTCTTATAAACCAAAGGAAATTGATCCCATAGTACTACATCTGAGTAAGACCGATTTGGAAATTGTGGCAAAAATTAAGGAAGCAGTAAAGAATAGGAAAGATATAGGAAATGGTAATGATGAAAAACAATCTGAAGAAATCAAGTGTAATAAACCAATAAATTCTGTAAACATTATTAACAAAAATAATGATGAAAACACCATTTTGTTAAATAATGAAAAATCTAAACATGAGGATGATGACAAAAATAAATTTCATTTAACAACTTCTGATATAGACTGGTTGTATTTATATCTTGAGAAGAGAAGAAAATCAGGTGATAAAGTTCCATATTTACATGAAATCATGGAAATAGTAGATGTAGAGTTGCCAGAAAATAAAATACTTAAAAGAAATCCAGTATTGGAGGCAAGATGTGTGAAATTAAGAGCTCAACAGGAAGCAAGAGAATATAGGAAAATGACTAAAAGTGTGGACAATGTTCGAATGAGATATCCGGAAGACACCATTGCTTATCAATGTAAGTTCTAATCTATTTTTATGAAACCCATATAATTAACATATTTGCTCACTTTTTACGTTATTGGTCCATGGAGGATATAGGTAGTATACAAGTGATAGAAAAAGCCTATCCTGATAGGAAAAGCAGAATGGGCTCTGCGATCCCTTAATCATTCTCTGAAGCTACCACTGTGTACTTCTTACCCTTATTTTTTTTTTAAATATTTAATACAGATAGTACAAAAACAACGCCCCTTGCAAATCACTGCCTCCAAGTAATTTTATTTTTAATTGTCAAGTAACTTTCCTTCCATGGGGCTCTGATTTCATGTCTTGTAATATATCTGTCAGTAATTAAAAGATTTCGTTCAGCTTTTCAGGAAATATCTAAAATTGTTTGATGAAACTATACTGTTTTAACCAACAGAATAAAACAAAAGCCATCCTTACATAATTGTAAAACAAAATCCCCCGCCACGTCTGTCTGTATGTATGTTCGCGATGATCTCAAAAACTACTAAACAGGTAACCAGTAATTTATAAAGATATGCGGACGAAATAGTAAGCAAAAGCTTAGTAGTCATGAATTTAAAAATACAGATATTGGAGATGTCTGATAGATTGCAATTCTAAATCTCTATGTAATTCTTTTTAATTAAAGTTTTTTTTTATTTACAGTGAAAAGTATGAATCGTCAGCTAATTGCCATTGGACAATTCATTATATCAATATTTGCTGGATTCCTATTTGGATTCAAAGGTATTGAATGGATGATTGGAAAGTTAGACTTTGGATTTAGACTCCTACTAGGTGTGATGTGTGCTTTAATAATTGCACTCGCTGAAATATATTTCCTGGCTAAGAAACTAAATGAAGAACTAAACATTCCTGAAACAGTGCAATTGGGTGGACCACCAAAGTTCGCCCAAGAAATGAATAAGATGACAAATGAAAACAAAAGTATTGAGAAAGTGCACCAAGATTAAATATAACCAGCGTACTAGTTAATCTTTACAAATGTAGTTTGTGACTTACAAATAATCTTAATCAAAGTTTGTGTTTATAAGTTCAAAAATGTAAATAATTATAAATACTTATAGGAATTTGTGACTGTTTGTTTTATTTAAATCTAGATAGCCTGTTATCAAGTCAAAGTCAAAGATCGCGCTGCAGTCTAATATTGGTTCGATCGTCTAATATTCATTCAATTAATAATTCTCATAATGGCTAGAGTTATAACTTACGTTTACGTTATCACTTATACGTGGCAGTAAAATTCTGTTTCATTTATCAGTTTGTTTTGTCCATTGTGTTACGAGCATAGAATTATTAGAAACTTAACAGGTATATTATTACGGTTACGAAGAAAAAAATGAAAACATTTTAATTTGTAATTGTTATACTATGAACATTATGCTATAAAAAAATTAATAAAATCAGGTTTTTTTATATTATAATTATTATTTTATTACAATATGCATGAAATTGAATAATATAATAAAAAAAAAATCTCATGAAATGTCGCCATCTAGTGAATTTTATAAGGTACTACGTCTCTACTATCATTAGGTATATTATGTGTTATAGATTTATATGGTCTGTTCTATGGCAGCATTATTTTGTATACTCTGTGACTATGTAGAAATCAAAGACATTAGTAGAAATAGAGACGTGTAACTTGTGAGATATGTGTAAACGTAATTCTTAATACAGAAATTAAAAAACAAGTTATCCAAAGTAAAAGGCGTTTATTTATTGTGAAGAACCTACAAAAAGTGCATGCTGCAACAGTATGCATCAAACAATAACTATTGACCTCTGACATTGTCGCGACAGCTAAGAACAAGTATCGGCAGGAACTAACGCCGAAAACAACTTCAGCTTCAGAGCTCGATTCTACTTCTAATTTTGTAACAAAATAGGTATAATAAGTGCGCATGTATTAGTTAGTATTCCGGTTAAATTCTATTAAGTAATCCAGTTTGACGTAGAAATTCTTTGGTTTATGTATGAATTAGATAATTTACTTACTCTATGCTTACTGTTTTCTGTCTTGTCATGTTATTAGCACTCTTTAGCTCTAGTGTTGCACAACATCGAAAATTATTTTGTATTTTTCTTTCTCCAACATTCTGTTGATGAATCATATTGCTTGTGTTTTTATATAAAACAGAAACATTGCGTATTCACAGCATTGCTTATACAGTATTACAGACAGTCGTGTACGTGTATACTTCGAGTCGTGTTTGTGTATTATTTGCTATTATCAATTTAAAAAGTGCTGGTAAGAACGCAATTTCATTTAACAAAGAAAAAGCAGGTTTGAATTCTTTGGTTGCTGTCTAAAAATAATGGCTACACTGTATTGCACTTAAATTACATATTTTATGCCTAGCTTAAATTACATATACCTATAGCTCCAGCTCAGAATTATTGTTTGTTTGTATTGTAGTGTCCCGTTCGTTTATTTTAACTAAACTGAGACCATATTAATTTGTTATTAACTGGGACTAAATATGTTACCATCTGAATCTTAATAACTCGTCTGGTTAACATCAAGCATTTCCACTGTAGTAGATAGGTACTTATTACCTCTTATATTAGCCAGATATTTAAGAAGTTAGGTACGTAAAATGATGCAAGGTCATAAGCATTGATGGTTATATGCAATAATTGGTTATACATCAATTAAGTAGTTAGACAATCAAGTCTAGTAAGTGAATAATTTTCATATTTAATTATGAACATATTTGCATATTTTCAATATTAATGAAATGCTACTATGACGAATACTTATCTATTGTTGTTCTGTTTGTATTATAACGTCATGTAAAATTAGGATGTTTTATGTCTAATACATTCATGATTTCACCACATTTGCATCATTAAGCAGTAACTTAAAAGTAAATAATACCAACTTTAGGTTACTATTTTTTCTTTACTAAAATTAAGTAAGGAGCTTTTTTACTGTAGGTACCTACATAAACAATAAAAAAACAATTCTGCATATAGATGAGCTCATATGCTGCTATTCATTTAAATTGAATTTTACAACATTACACTTGAGTTGGACTAACCATAGGAATATTATTAATCTCATTATTCTAAACTTTGGTAGGTAACATATTATAAAATCAAGTAGTTTATTTTAAATATGACAATTATATTGTTGCAGTCATGGAGGGTTACAATATACCTTTTAAAGCCTATACATTCTGGAACCCGTCTGACAAACCTGAAGTCCGGAGATTTACTTTATCACGCGATAAAGTTACGCAATTCAATTTGCTGGAAAGTCAATTGTTGGAAATTTTTCCTGGCTTGAGGAACAAGAAGTATGAAATAACATGGAAAGGTATGCAATAAATAACTGTACAAGGTTTCAAATTAAATAAAAATGTGTCTGAGAGCTCCTGTAATAGTTTCATAAATACACAAGGTATCTTCAATGACAATAATAAAATATAGTAGGTAGAGGATTTCCTTTAGAAGTGCCTAACCTAACCTACTAGCTACAAATGGTAAAAATTTAATTTAAAGTAGGCATATACATACTTACATCCTATTTTACTAATCTAATTACTAAAAGATATTAATTTCAAATGATATGTAACACAAATCCTTGAAGACAAAACTAATCAGGGGAATTCCCCGGGTGTCAATCCTCTCATAAATGTGATAGTAGAAACTGCTGATAATAGAAACAAGCACAATCATTGGCATTTTATTTTATCTTCCAATTTTATTTTATTTTATAAATTTTAAATCTTGTGTCATCGAATATACCTAAATAAGAAATTACATTTAGAAGTTTATACTTTGTATTACAAACATTTTGGTTTGATACTTTTTCCACGTGTCATGTCATGGTGGTGATGTCATTATTTCTTTTCCTCTGGAAATAATAATAATTCAGGCCTTCTTTTATTACTTAGATGCTGACAATGATGACGTAGCAATGTCTACTAATGGGGAACTGATGACCGCCTTGGAGTGTATGACTGGTGACATGATGAAATTATACATCTATGTCAAAGGTGATGGAAAACAACCAAGTTTTCCGACTTACAATGCATCCAGTTCAGCGGCTCAAGGTATGTAATGTTTCTTAATATTTAAATTGATGGTTTTGACCTAATTCAATCAGAACTTGCAGCCGAATTAAATTATGTGCATAAACTTCGTTTTTAAAAGCAGTTTCTTCTACAAGCAATTTTTCTTAATTAATGTGCTTGAAAATGACAACTGTAACTAATTGTATAGTGATTATATCACAAATTAATAAATTGAAAAGGGCATCTATATTTTTTATTAGTTCTTCCACAGTATTCAACATTCTGATGTTGTTATAAAGTAAAATTAAAAAGTTTAAAAAAAAAAATACAAAATATGTTTACACTTAAATCGTAAAATTAAAACTTAAAATCGTAAATGAGCCGTGTCTGCACATTAAATATTAAAAAAAATTGTACATGTTGTACTTATGTTATCGAGGTCAAAAATATAGTTTTTAGAATTTTATTCTGTTTTTCTATTTGTGCGTTTGTGGATGCTAATCTCGGATACGGTTTAACCGATTTGTATGCGTTTTTCACTAATGTATGACAGCAAGCTTCCCGTAACATTTAGTGTTTGTTTTATTCCAATCAATTTACAAATAAAAAAGTTATACCAAATATCGAAATACCAAGCGTACGAAAATCGTGCGTACGAAGTTACGGCCACAGCTAGTCTTATTTCCATAGTCTTATATATACTACTTTTATATTATGTTGTTGTAATGAATAAACTAAAAAACTTATTTCTGGACCGATTTTAAAAATTCTTACACTTATAGAAAGCTACATTAACAGCTATATTTTATTAGGCTATATTTTATAAAGTTACGAATACGAAGTCGCGTGCAGTAGCTTGTAAAATAAAGTCGCTTCCCGCCTTCTGTCCCTTTCTATGCATGCTTAGATCTTTTTATACATAACTAGCTACACGCTCCCGGCTTCGCACGGGTGCAAAATAAAAACTATCCTATCAAAAGATAGGATAGGATGTAATTTGGTCCAACATAAAAATGTTGGACCAAATTACATATAGTTACGAAATTTTATCAAAATCGGTTCAGTCTTCAGTAGGTTAGTTCATCGCGCACAAACGTGACACATAATTTATATAATATATTAGATAGATTTTCACAAAAAAATCAACATTTTTGTTATTAACATTTAAAAAAAAGTTTCTGTGATTATTAATTACTGAAATTAATACTTGGCAACATTAGAAGGGTTCTAAGGCATTTAAATTGCACTTATTTTATTGTTTATAAAATAAATGCAATCTTATTAAAATAAATAAAAACGTAACATGTCAGATTATACTAGGCCCCGGCGAGATTCGAACTCGCGATCTCCTGTTTACTAGACAGGCGCTTTAACCAACTAAGCCACGGCGCCTTCGATTAACCGCCATGAAAATTGTTAATATATTATGCTGTGTTAGCATTTTATAGCATATTCATGTTGGCAACGTTTACCGGAAAGTTCTTCTGTTTTTTAAATGAAACAAAGTAATAACGTTTACTTTGTTTCATTTAAAAAACAGATAAATTTTATTGAGTAATATAATTTCCATAATTATAAAGGCGAAACCAGTCCTTGTCTGATAGATATCTGCTTTGTATTTTGTACCCTGAAATAATGAACCCTGGATCAAGTGAATGTCGGCGGGTGCTAGGTGCTAGCCAAATTTCCTAACTTAGTCCTTCAAGGTTCTGACGAGTCCTCATGGTCTGAAATGGTTTGTTGAACTGAGTCGAACCGTTTTTTTTCGCAATTTTTGATATTGACAGTGTCATCGATCGAAGATGGTCGCCCGAAGAGTGGCATATCAGAAAGGACGAAATTACCCACTTGATGTTTTTCGAATCATCTTCAATATTCACAAAATTCAGTGCCGTAAAAGTACAGTTGGGGTAAAAAATGGTTTGTCACCTTAAAGTCGACATTTGCTTGCACCAGAGCAATTTTATTATCAGTCACGGCAAAATTTCATTTCAAACATCTGTCAGTTGTCTGCAGTAGTGCTTTAGTTTCAAACGGTACTAAGAGTCTAGGAATTAATAATAATAATAATAATAATAATAATTTATTTCCAAACAATTAAAATACACTGGACACAAGTTATCGTTGACCCCCACACTAAGCTATGCTTGTATCGTGGGAGTCTACTGCAAATACATAAGCATATACATATTAATTAATCTACATATATCTGATATACCATAATTTATAATAAATACAGATCAACATATTTTAATATAATAAAACAATTGTCTACAATTGCACACTACAGCTACGCCGGCACAGCCTCAAAATATCTACACTAATAGGGCGAGCGGAGAATGGCCTCGGTGTCGGCATATGACAAATTTAGGAATTGATAAAGGAATTAATTTGAAAACTGAGGAAGGTTTTCATACCCCGACTTTACTTCATCATTTTAACCATCAGTAACTGTACGAGTATAATTGAGTTAATTAAATTATATAGTTGGGAATTTGAGTTAATACTATCATGAATTATCTTCGTTTTTAGTTCGTCAGTATAATTTTAGTATGTCAGTATGATAAACTTGTAGTTGTAGTTGAAACGTGTAGCTGGAATAGACAGTTTTGCGGCACTGCCATCGTAATTTTAATATGTTTATTTAAAATGTTGAGTATAGGTATTACGTATAATATACGTGAGAAGTTGGATTTGTTCCAAAAACCAGAACACGTGAATTTTGTTACAAGCATAGTTCTTATCCATTTACGATATGACATACTTTTAACGTAATTTAATTATAGCTCAAGTTAATATTGAATTTCGATAAGGTTATTATTTATTCAAAAGTAACGGTCACGTATCGCGGTGACGCTTGCGGTGGAAAATTTTCTACTAGGTCCGTCGACAAATCAATGGAAAAATGGATAAGAGCTATTGTCTGATGGATTTATACTCTATGTGGCCACCTGTTGGTCTTAATGATGTGATCAATATCATTTTATTATTTATGGCGGTTACATGCATGCGGTTCTATATATGCAGTTGATTAAACAAAATTGTTATAGTGTAATGATAATTTCATGATTTCAAAATAAATATTCATATAAGTACCTTTGTAGTGTTTCATAGTAAAGAAACTAACCGGCTGGACATACAATGTTGTTTGGTAATATTTTTGCGAAATATGCAAACTTCAAGTATTGCATTGTTGTTATGGCCTCAATAAACCAATTATAATAAGTAATAATATAACAATTATAATGCACCAAATACATTTTATTCTAGAAAAAGTGCAATTGTAGCATGATTTTTTTTATTTTGCCCATGATGTCTGCGTATTTTTAAATAGATACGCCTGATGTATAAATTGTGCATATTACTGTAAAATTTCATCAAAATCCATTCAGTAGTTTTACATGTAGAAAAATAAATAAAATCTCATTGTTTTTTGGCATTGATATAACCATATGAAGCGTAAAGTTGGAAAACTTGAATCTGTTTCTATAGCAATAAAACCTTGTGTTCGCATAGTGAATATTAAAGCCAGGTCAAGAGAACGTAGCGTGCATAGATACAGAAATGAGCAATTATTACTGTGTGATATAATGCTATTGTTTTATTTTAATAATATTATACTTTGAGGGCACTTTTTTATATTAATACTTTTCGTTGGTCCTGTGATATTATCTTCCACTGCTGGAGCTTATCATAATAATTTTATTTGTTGCACGCGGCTCCGCCCGCGTAATTTTATAAAATATAGCCTACCTATGTTACTCGCTGATAAATATAGCTTCCCAACAATAAAAGAATTTTTGAAATCGGTCCAGTAGTTTCGGAGCCTATTCAATGCAAACAAACAAACAAATCTTTCCTCTTTATAATATTAGTAAGTATAGACTAGCTGGTGCCCGCGACTTCGTCCGCGTTGAAAAATGAAAAATATACTTAACACCCGAGATAATATCTGTCATCTTGACAACAACGTTGCGGTGGCGCCCAATTTTTGTGTTTTTAGACGATCCCTCGGAAACCTAACATTTTTCCAGGATAAAAAGTATCCATGTTAATCCAGCTAATAAACTATCGGTGTGCCAAATTTTTACCAACAAATTCGTTCAGTAGTTTTTACGTGAAAGAGTAACAGACTACATTCATACATCAATCTATCCTCACAAATTATATTAATATAAATATAAACAACACATGAAATGAGGGATACAACACAAAAGCGGGGAGGTGGAGTCCGGACTGGAATTTCAATCCGCGTCTGCCTATAGCTGGGCTATTATTTTTTTTAATTTTCGATTGCTTCATTCACTCATGTTTCGTATAATGTTTCCATTAGGGAACAACGTTCTCCACGCTGGCGTTATTTGTGATGGATGTGAGGGTCCCGTGATCGGATTCCGATACAAGTGCACTTCATGTTACGACTTTGATCTGTGCTCTCGTTGTGAGGCCAACGGATTGCACCCGGAACATTGCATGGTCCGGATTGCAACAACAACATTGCCTGTAAGTAGTGATATGCCCATTTTTTTTTTCATTTTTATTGTTAAAAAAAGTTTCAATGTTCAACCCGTCGGAAATATTTCAGCACTTCGCAACAATCTTTGTATGTAATTGTATGACATGGTACATATTAAATAAAAAAAACATACAGTAACTATTTTTGTTACAAAAAAAAAATACCACTTGTTGGTAGGTGGCTACCGTCGTCTATAGCAAACGCCACAAGTGTTGCATGTCCGCTGCCGACTATATTACGATTAAGGATAAGTGATTGGGAAGGGATAGGGAAATGTTTGTAAATATATATTTAAATTGTTTTAGCATACGATTATAAGGGAAGCAATAAAGCGATCACGCTATTTCCTTAAGAGCGTCAGCGAGGATTGCTCGTACAAGAGGCAAAGGCCTGATAGGCACGGTGAGAAGAAACATCATGGTCACGGCCACGGGCATGGGGATCGTCGCCGCGAACATCGCACCAGCTGGTTGGACACCTTCGCGAGTTATATGAACGAATTCGCAAACCTCGCTGGAGACGTGGAGCATGGTTTATTCGATGAACAGAAGAAAAACAACGCAGCCACCGATGATAAGAAGGAGTCGAAAGCCAACGAAGCTTTCAATGATCAGAACACCTCAGCCGCCGATGAGCCTAAGGCCACCCAAGAAAATGCTACAACAGCTCAAGCGAACGATACTCAAGCTCCCAAGCCGAGTACATCGCAAGAGAGGCCAGAGTTGCCCATGTTGTTTGATATGGAGAGACTTGTTGCCTTTTTGGGTGATAAGTACGGCTTTGATATTAAGCCGAAGGGGTCCAGCGAAGATGGCGGAAACTCGAGCAAGAAGGATGGTGAAGGTCTTGGGGATGACGATGTAGAAATGGATCAGGGCGAGGGGAAGGCAGCCGATGCAGACAATGTTAGTGTGAAATCTGAAGCGTCATCTGTGGGCGTCGTTTCCAAGAGGGATATTTCTCCGGAAAAGATAGACGGTTGGACCGTCATAAGCAAAGAAAAAGGTAAGTTTTTTTTCGTGCTTAAAACAACAAGAACGTTAATTAACAAAAAGAAAGAAATAATAAAGTTATGTAGACAAATTACCTAGTCTTTATAGAATTCACCCAATAAAAATTAAGTTACCATTCAAAATCATATGAAATATAATTAATTGTAAAAGTTTGCAAAATCGAAGTGTATTTTTTTAAAACATATTTTATATACTTACATATCTACATTTTCTATATACCTACAATGTGTATGGTTATTTTTGTAGATTTATTGGATGCTTTTGCAAAACCAAACACAGACACGTCTGCTCAGAATTTGCCCGATGAATTTCAACAGCACGTGA
Source organism: Synanthedon myopaeformis (assembly GCA_944738685.1). NCBI lineage: Eukaryota > Metazoa > Arthropoda > Insecta > Lepidoptera > Sesiidae > Synanthedon > Synanthedon myopaeformis. The sequence continues at coordinate 9,249,504 of OX122914.1, read as the reverse complement.
AGATAACCGAAGGGCAATCTCTTTATCCACCATTGAATACCGATACTTCAGGTAAATAAAAATATAATAGATAACATCTCACTTCTGTGCCCCGAGTGTAATCGTTTTCATACCACTCACAAAGTGAATAATTTAGCTTTTTTGTATGGGAACTCTTGAGGGGTATGGGTTTTACTCTAAACTCCATCACTGTAATTTTACTGTAAATTGGTCTTTAAAGATTACTGCTACCAGATTTTTTGCAGCATAAAATTTTCTTTATGATGTTTTCCTACACCGTCGGAGATGGTTATTATCGTTTATAATTTATATAAAATAATACATAAGTAGGCAGGTAATCTTATCTTCAAAATAAATATCACTTTCACTAATCCATTTAATGTTTATCTGCTGTCCTCAGATTATTTTATCGAAAATGTTCATAAATGAAATCTTATTAAAATAAAATTCATGTATAACACATTCTCATATTAGCATATTCTTTTGTTTATTCTCATGAAGTATTTAATAAATTAGCAATTTAAAGGAAAAGTAGTTTTTATATATATTATTATATATAATAAAAGTTGATCCTTAATAATCCTTACTGTTTAAAGTTAAGACAAATCTTTCTTTCGGTTAAGTAAGAAAGAAGACATTGCACATTTCATTGGTAATAAAAACCGATAAAAACAGTTTTAAGGAGTGGCGTACAAAAAAATGGTAGGACTAATTCCAAGAAATATGTCTTGATTTTCACTGGCTCATTATATACTGCACAAACTGCACAATGCAGCTTTCGCCAACAAGCGTTGTTTAATTTGTATATTTGGCATTAAATAAATTGTTATTTTTAAGTTTACAAAGAAAATTTATGAAGGGTTCCTTGATAAATAGTTCTCTATACTAATATTATAAAGAGGTAATCTTCGAAACTACTCATCCGATTTAAAAAAACCTTTCAACAATAGGGAACAGGGTAAATATTCCACGCGAGCTAAGCCGCGGGAAATGTTTATAATGGTCGCTATAAATGCATTTATAATCAATAATAATATAACCAACACTAGATTTGTGAAATAGCTTGATTAGCGAGTGACTTTGTCTAATGCTAATTTGATACAGTTGCGTGTGTTCCGAATTAGGATCGAGTTTATTTTAACATTTTCACAAAAATTCATTCCGAATTATGTATATTATGAAACATTTTTGATAAAATTCTGCATATTATTTAATTTAGATCGTTTTATAAAACAGTGTTAAACCCCACTGAGGCCCAAGGAACAACACCCTCAGTGTCTCAAGGGGCAGCGACTGCGCCCCCTGCTTCCAACGAGCCTTTGGCATTTGCCATACCCGTAGGCTGGCACGGGTACCAACCTTACTGGAACCAATATACCCAACTGCAGCAGCCACAACAGCAGCCGCAATCGCAGCCACAAACTCAACCAAAACCGCAGCCACAAACTCAACCAAAACCGCAGCCACAAACTCAACCAAAACCGCAGCCACTAACTCAACCAAAATTGCAGCCACAAAATCAACCAAAACCGCAGCCACAAAATCAACCAAAACCGCAGCCACAGCCACAACCAACTCGTCACCCCAGTAAGTATTCAACAAAGGCTTCTATCATAACGAGGTAGACCTCGTGTACTCTACCAAATGACATTTGAAAAGTACACATTGATAGTATCACACACAAACAGAAAGTATTTTTAGCGTGTTTAGGCGCAATAGAAAGTCTGAGGTTAGTTTAATATGATATGAATAAAAAATATTATAAAATTTGATAGTGATTCAAAGTTGTTCCATTGTTATTTATCCACGATGAGTCATAGTTAAGTAGGATAACTTAACCGTGATAAGCCTTATCATCATTAATCAGAGTGAACTGAATCGATATTTTTCGCAGTTTGTTTTTATTTTTAAACACACATATTATACATTATCCATACTATAATATAAATACGCAAGTTATTCTGCATGTTGGGCTTCTAAACTTCTAAAATTTTGATGAAATTTTATGTAGAATTATATATTGTTATCAATTTACGCTAATTATATTGCATTTAGAAAGTGTCGTTATGCATGTCTTGCAATAATAAAATAGATACTTAATTTATTTTGAAGCAACTGAGTAAATAATGTATTGACATTAATAGTTTTATCTTTACACAGTATAATATAATAAAACAAAGTCGCTCCGTCGCCGTCTGTTGTCCCTTTCTATGTTTGATAACATTTTCATATGATTTATTTGTTAAGCTTTATTTAAAATTTATAATTTTGTACAATTAATTAATTTGAAAGAGCTTAATTAAACTAATATACCTTTGGCAGCAGCGGGGCAAGGCTCAAACTGTCTGTGGTGGTTTGAGTTGAGGTGGTTTGAGAAGGTGTTAGTTTGAGAATGTTGTTAATATTGAATTAATTTTTCAGACCCTCGCATCGAGATCGCCATAAACCAGATGCTCGCCATGGGATTCAGTAACGAAGGTGGATGGTTGACTCAACTCCTCGAAAGCAAGGACGGGAACATTGCCGCAGTTCTCGACTTGCTCACGCCGGTCAACCCCAAGAAGTAAGCTGCGGAGTGGCTTGCAGATTGCAGATACAACAAATCGTTCATAGAAGCTTCATCATTTTAAATTAAGGTTAATGATTTTGTTGGCTCGTATTGATGCGCAGAATCCACAATTACATAATGATGTTTAAGGTATATAATAATATTAGAAGCAGCTATAGTGTCTGTTCAGAAAGAGATTTGTCGCTAATGAGTAAAATAATATCATGATTCCACCAGTCTGTCAAATGGCTGTGAAACGTGTCAGTGGAATTTTGGTTTTTGCTTTTCACATAAAAAACTTGAGGACAAGGTAAAATTATAACAAAGTCAAAGTAGTTCTCCAAATTATCGGTTCTCTTTGTGAACAGAATATTATAACCAACAGCGTTTTAAAACCTACTTTTTAAATATTTTAGCCTATGAAGTCATATTTCACAATTTACATAATATATTGTATGACATAAGTGCTTGGAAAAATCTGTATCTGCACGCCTTAAGAGATTTATTACCTTATTATTTGTATCTTAAGAAACTTGATTTATTAATTATGATTTATTCTATCATAGATTTTGTAGCAAATAAAAAGTTAATAAAAAAATATGACATATATGTTACACTACCTAACATAAAGGTGTTGGTTTTGCGTTTATGATTAATTATATTTTAATTTTCTTACTTATAACAGAAGTTATATTTGATTTATTAGTTTTAGAGCTAAATATAAGCTTTATTGTTTTATTGCATTATGTTATTATACGTGTTTTTTCTCTTTAATATGATATGACTTTTTTTTTCCAATTTTCATTCCTTCTATTTTAATTTTAATTGGACACATCTTTTAATACTTAGGTGTGAAATAATAATGTATGAAGTCCTCCCTACAGAACAAGAATATATTATTTTATGCATTTATTTATCTAAATTTAAATTTTTATTGAATATTTGTTGAAATTGATTATAGGGTGTAACCCAAAAAAGATATATTTTTGTAGGAGTATACTTTATTGTTTTGAAGCTTGTTCTCTAGAGAAGTCAATTGCGAAGTTATGTATAACTTTGTTGGTGATTTATAAAAGGTAGTTTATTCATGTGACTGCATCGTTCAGCTGATTCCTTGACGAATAAGAACGGTCTAATTCTTGTATTGAACCATATTAGTATTGCAATAAAATATAAATAAAAAATTAAACAAATTTGAGTTTGTATTAATTAAAAAGCTGCATTGAGTTTTGTTATATTAATCGCTAGTAAGTACAAAGAAAGATGGTCACATGATTAACTTACCTTCTGTGATATGTATGGGACTGCGGTAGTTATTAGTGTGTCGTTTGTATTCAATTAGCAATAAAGGTATAATGCAAAGACTGATGTTTTATTTGAAAATATTTTATTTTAAGAAACCATAGGAATGCTTTTTTAAACTTGTGTTCTCTTTTCTCTCCTTCAGTAACGCTTTGCTCAGAGCTTCGTCTAAATATTTCGCAGCCGTGCTGAAAATTTAAAAATATTAATTTTAATTACTATACACTGACTGATTGACGGTTAGAAACGGCATTTTTTTTAGTTCTTCATAATAAACTTCGCTCCGAATTACACAAATCAAACTAAAGAAAAAGTAAGCACCACGAAAAGGAAAAGATAATTTTTTTATCTTCTAAGAAAAAATAAATATTTTCGGGATAAACAATTTAAAAAAAAATACATATCCTATATTTTAATCCAGATAATAAACTGTCAGTGTGGCAAGTTTCATCCAAATCCGTTCAGCTGTTTTTGCGTTATTGAGGAGCAAAAATTTCGCATTTATAATATTAGGATTATTTTATATTATAAAGTGTGGCAGGCAGGCTAGTGATTCACTTTGTGTTGAGACTGGACAATAAATAATTGTCAAGCTTACATTCCCTGTGTAATGGCGTTTTTTAAGGTGTTTGTAGCTAAACTTCCGGCTCCATTCATCGCCACAGTACTGCACTTCCCACCTTCCCCTCGACTCGGTTCCTTCGAGCTGTCGTAGAAGCTCGGGTAGCCTGTCACACCGATGGCGACCGACGCCACACTGCAACACTCTTCTTCGGCTGTCGGGTCCACCACACATTTCTCCCCAATCTTGCATAGGGTTACCTACAAAGCGAGTTTAGTAACATTTAAAGTTATGTTAATAATAACTTCAGAATTAAGTGTGGTTAAATTAATTATGCAATCATAAAAACAAATAGATCTAAATTTTCATTCATAAAAAAACTTTATTTATTTTATTCTTTAGGACCGGCCCACGAACGCTTTTTTCACGCATAAAGACTTACAAGATACCATTATTTAAAATACTAGATCGTTTGCCTGTCAATTAATCCGCGCTCCTCTTTTTTTTAAACAATATTTATTTTAGTCATTTATGATTACAGCTTCATCCATCAAATCAGTATCGGTATGTATTGTTTCTACAAATATATTTAACTATATTGATTTGTTGCATTTGTATGAGATTCTAAATTTGAATAAACCATAATATGCCAGAGTGTGTTTCTCTAACCACCTTGCCTCTTATCCTTTATTCTTTTTGAAATTAGCACCGCATTTGTCATCCCCCTATGGTTTTACTTGTATTTATAGGACAGGCTACGGTAACCACTTATCATCAAGTAAGTCGACAATTAATACTTATAACTTACAAATAGAGGTGCCGTTCCCACATCTAAAAACTTGCAGTCGTAGGGATCGTCGGAGAGTTTCAACTCTACGTCACCTCCGTCCATGAGAACTGCTTGGACACAGGGCAACCTCGTATTGAACAAGGCCGCTTTCACTGCAAGGGATACTGCGTCACTTAGATTTCCACCACATTCTAAAATCTGAAATTGAGAATTAGTTCTCTTCTGTTTATTATAACTCAAGTTACGAGTAGCCAAACCAAGGCAGAAATATCGCTACAGGCGCGTCAATGAAACGTGTGAGTAGAGCCAAGTATAGGATAATAAATAATAATAGTAAGTATAGGATAATAAGGATAATATAAGTATAGGATAAGTCCCTTGCACATAATATAGGCCTTATGGAAATGTAATTATGATCTACAGAATTCGTGTCGATAATGTTATCCACAAGCTTATAGTAAAAATATATATATATCTAATATTTTAATTAAAAATAAAAGCCACAATAATCGCTTTTATGTTTAAAACTTAGTAAATTTGTAGTAAATATAATAGAGAACATTTCAATTCTAATTTAAAATATTATTCTAATATATACACTACACTTTGATTTATAAATAAATTATAAATCATTACCAAAATGTCAATGTACAATTTCCAACACTGCTTCCCTTCCACTATGTTTAGTTGTTTTAGGTCAAACGCTTGTGAAGACTGATATGCTCGTTGCATCATATTTGAAATTCCTGTTGCAAGCCCTTCACCGCCTCTGCCTTCAAATTCTGGTGTAGCATTTGCTGAACTGAAACACCAACATAATAGATTATTTATTACATAGTATTATAATATTTGCTTATGATAAAAAAGGTAACATAAAACAATACAAGCATAAGTAAACAATATTAATCTTTTTTACATATGTATGTTGAAGTATACATTATGTAATTCAAGTTTTCTGCTCAGATTATATAACTATTTTAGTAAAAATAGAAATGTTTATAGAGAAATAGTCACAAATAGAGAAAAAAAAGGAAAAAGTAAAAATAGACAATTAGTTATATTATCTTGTTTACCTTAATTAATTAAGTAAGATAAAATATAAGAATCATAATATTCATTTTACATATCCAAGACATTTAATGTTTTGATTGTCTAATTTTAAAAATATTAAATAAAACATTAACATAAAACAAATATTGTACTGTTGTTTAATACAAAATTTTTGACTAATTTACATTTTTTGTAAACAGAAATTATGTTTCGGTTCAACTCAATTCATGTCACACCAGTTTCAAGTTATATTTCCACAAAGTGAATTATAAAAAGACAAAAAAATTAAAATATGTTTTGTAAAATTGTTATACTGACCAGTCTACGAAAAATTCAATTTTTCCCAACTCAGGTTGTTCAGGTTTGGGTACATCTATTTCTGTTTTGACACCAACAAGTATGTCTGTATTGGCAAGCCGAAGTCTTGCAGATCCACTCGCATGACTGACTACATCTGTCTCCAGTTCCATTGGTCTGTAGTCAATATTTGATCTTCCATCGGACCGGAAATCATCCTTTTGGCGAAACACACATTATAATCTATAGAAAGTGCATTATTGGATTATATTAAAAAAACATTATATCTAAACAAGAGCCCACAATCTTTCCATAGCCATAGCCCCAATCGTACTATGGTTGGCAGCGCACTTGCAGCATCAGTGATGTTGGTTGTATTATAGATAGCCACCTACCATCAAGTTGACCACCAGGCTGTCTGTAGACCTTAACAAAAAATAAGCTATAATAACAACGTTAATACAATGTTTATTAGTAGGTATGCTAAATCTAACCTATTTTTCATGTCATAAAAACTAAAATATAAATTATTACATATTTTTTGTTATGAAGGAGAAAATAAAAACATTATCTTTAATATTGAATAAAAAAATGTTGGATGTCGCTATTTTGTTTAACAAAACTGAGTTATGATACAAAATCACGTTTATTTATTTACATTGTGGTTACTTACTTTTACACCGTGAATAATATAAAACTTTTCAGTCGGGCTTAATAATACGCCAGCCATTCTACTGAAAATATGGCGAATGAAACGATTTTTCAATATTTAATATTGTTTTCATTCATATAATTGCCAAAATTAATTTACAATCTCCATAACATAACAGTCACTATATCAGACTATGAACCAATTATGAACTTATCACTAGTAACTAGTAAACTTTATGTATGTACTATGTACTTTAATGCGCGCTCAGTTTGTTTGGTGGCTCTGTGCACTCTGGCTCAGTTCACCAGCCAGACACAGAACAGATTATTATAAATTAAACAGAGTAGCGTATATCGTCACTGTCACTTAAACAAAACATTTCTGGTGTTTATTTTTTATGTGGTAAATAGGCCATAGCACAGACTATACATTGATGCTAGCACATGGCCATAGGCCCAGTCAATTAATAAAGTCAGGGGAAATAATTCGTGTAGTTTTGAAAATTGGTAGGTACAGTTTTATACCTTGCTGCATCTAGATGAACATACCTACTAAAAGTCCTCAAGGGTGGGGGGGTGTGCTGAGGGATAAGTTGTGTAAGATGCTATTGGGGAAGATGTGGATGTAGTAGTTCTTCTAATGGCTCTATCAGCACCAGAAAACATTCCTTGTCAATCCAGGAAAAGGGAAAGTGGAAACCAAGATATTTACACAGACACAGCCACACCTCATTTTTTTCTGCAATTTTACACACAAACCTTGATTGTTTATCGTTCTCTCCATTAGTGAAAACTGTATCAGGAAGATAAAACTGTATCAAGCGATTTAGATATAGATACTTAGGTAGGTAGGTACCATATTTATTATGATATCATACTTATCATATATGATATGATATATTTATGATATCAATATACAGACATCTTTTTTTGTTTCTACCAGGGGTTACACCACCACCGTGGGCCGTGTTTCATAAGTTTTACATTATGCTTATAAGTATGTACAAAGTTACGCAAGGGTTATTTTTTATATACAGACAAAGCTTTAGATAGATACTAATAATCTCTAGATTAATTATTCACATTTTGTAGCCCATTTAACATTATTTTTAAAAACAAATTGCATAGGTAAGAAAGACGTCGTAAAGTAATTTGACCCCTACAAATGAAAGGGGTTACCCTCACCCTTCTATGCTTTATTGTCTTAACGAATATTACACGACTTAATGAAGATATTAATTAAGTTTACTTATTTACGACTTAGCGCAAGTAGGCATTTTGAAACATTAATTAACCCTTTACCTACCCCTTCACTGAATTCAGAATCGCAGTTTATTTTTCTAAATACACAGTCTGTCGTTTAGCATTATTATCCATAAGCCGTTTTCATTTTAGAACTAATAAAAAATGTATAATCTTTTGCATTGAAACAAAATTGAAGGGTGACGGGGTGATTGTTCATGCTTGAGACATTTTGAATCACAATTTTCTATGATTTAAAAAAAAAAAAAAAATTATTATTTCGTGTAGCTTGAATTCATTTTTTAATGTTAAGGTGGACAACCAGGTTGACGGTCCATTTAATGGTAGGTGGCTACCTTCTTCTATAACACAACCAACGCCAGCACTTGTGCTGCAAGTGCGCTGACGCCTCCGACCATAATAGGATTGAGGATAAGGGATGTAAGTACTCGCTCGCTGTAACACATCAGCACACATACTATTATTTCTCGGTAGTCTTCTGTAAAGGTGTGGTCACTGCGGCCAGACGGGCTGCCCAAATAACTGCGAAAAACTGTATGCCCAGGTCCAGTGGTTTTTGAGTTGGTTCATTACAAACAAAAATACAAATCTTTTCTCTTTATCATATTAGTATGGATATATTTTGTCAATTCTATTTTTATTTTCTTCCATCTTCTTAATCTCCCCACACTATCTCCTTAATCTTCTGGTTGCTCTTCTCAGCAATCTTCTCACTTGGGGACTGTTTCTGTCTAGATGGCTTTTTCCACCGACTTTATAATCGGCATCTAGTTTGATGGCAGGAAGCTATAGTCGAGTGTCAGAGCCAACTTCCTCCAATGCCACAGCCGAGGTAGGTATAAGGAGCCACTCCTGTCCTTACCTCGACGTCTTTTATCACTCCAAGGGCAGCAGCTCCGCTTATAACCCCTTAACCCCTATGTCGCCATCAATTTGAATCAAAACACTAGACTGGATTACTTGAATAATTTCCAATTAAGTCGTTAACCATAGATCAAAAGAAGTTCGTTGATTTAAATTTAAATTTGATGAGTTTTTAGATCAGTTTCTTAGGTCATGTGAAAGTCTGCCTTCACGTGTAAAACAACCGTGTTTTGTTTTGATAAATTTATGTTTTTTTTAAATATTATGGTCGACAATTAGGCTGACGGTCCACTTGATTATAGGTGGCTACCGTCGCCACCTGCCATCAAGGTGTAAGGCGCTGTAACTACGCTGCAGAGAATAGTGGGATTGAATTATGTCTAGGAAGGGATAGGAAAATGGGCTCTGGCATCACTTACTCACTCATTGAAACACACTAGCACACATACTGTTATTTTACGTTAGTAAGGGGCCACCCACAGATTTTGAACTGGTCAAAAGACTAAGAAACGCAGTGTGCTACAACTAGAAATACTTTCCAGATTCACACCAGACCCAACTTTGAAAAGTTCATTTCCAAAGTTGACCCATCCATGGATCGAATCCGGGACCCCTGAGACCGAGCGTTGAAGCTTACCCTAACCACTTATCCAACGGGTTCGCCTAAAAAAACAGTCTATGTATCGACACAGTACAAATTCATGTATCAGTGGAATGGTTTATTCGTAATGAGACGTATGGATATTGTGTTAATGATGTGTTTTAACAGCAGACACTGTAAATCAAAGCCCCCCTTTTGAGATTTGTTTGCATGCGAACATCATAAGTCCTTGTGAGGTATCTGTATATAGCTGAATATGAATTTATAATCATCTTTGCATAAGGCTCATTACTGTAGGTAAAACACGGATGGTCCGCATGCAAGTGTGCATTAAGTTGTAAGGCATTAATGCAACGACGCGTGGGAGCGCATGACCACGCCTGCTCATACAAGAAACTTATTAAGCATTTTTATTCTCTTTGTGCACCTGCATTTTAAAGACTCGTCTGCTTTTTAAAATGTGAAGGTAAATTCATATAAATTAGCCGGCGTACATTAAGAGTCACGGTGTATGCAAATAGTAGTGAATTATTTTATTTTAGCTTGCATTATGATGTGTCTGATTGCTAATTATGCCTTGTACCTACGCTGAAGCCTGTCCCGTCACACACGTAGCTATAATATATATTAATTAATACAAATTATAGCAAGGCATATTACGATATATTTTCTATACCTACAAATATTGCTCGACTATAAGCTGTTACGAACAGCTCTACTAAGAATAAGAACTAAAAATAAAATAAATAAAATAAAATAAGAACTAAAAATAGAACCCTGTTGAGGGCAGAGTGAAGCCGCTAAAACTACGCCTTCGCCGTGTACATACACCTATAGAAAAGCATAGAGAGATAAAAACATTATGCTGTTCTGTTTCGGTGAGAGAGTAAGGAATGCTAGAGCTCATTTGCCTTCCAATTCCTTATTCTTTGAATTAAGTACTGAGTCCAGCAGAGTACTTGTAGTGAAGCATTGTAGCACCTATGGCATTGCTTAACGCATAAAACAAAAAAAAGTTATCAATTTTATCCTTACCTATTTATTTTTGGATATAAGTATAAGTATTGTAAAATTTCGTTTTTTATTTTAGTTAGAATGATAGGTTTCATTTAGTTCGTGTAGGTGTTATTTTTGACAAATATTTTTGGAGGTACAGGTAGCGTGAAAATAAAGCAAAATCATAACAACAAAGCGGGTAATATTTGCATTTCATAATTAGAATCACTTATTTCTTTCCTGTCTTTTGTTTGAATTAGTCAAGAAAAGTTTGATAGCTTGTTGATTTCATAACAATTAAAGAAAGGGGTACATTTATTTAAATTTGCAAATGAAGAATATTTTTTTCAGTAAATTCAGAAGAAGGAAGCATTATCGTAGTTGAAGCCAGCATATTTATACTGTTGGTTGTCATAAAACTAGAATGGGTAAACCTGATATTTATAAAAAATGTAGACATTAATGTATTATATATGTCGCAGTATAATCGAAAAGAACGGAATTTCGCGAAAATTCTAGTAAGATTTCAAAGAACCGGATAATAGGAACTACTCATGCACCGAAACACACATATATTCCCATTAGTTCATTTAGAAGTACAATTACAACCGCTTCAGTAATACAGTAATCGCTTACAGTAACCGTGCTTATGAATGCAAAATACAGAACTGAAGAATAATACAAAATAATGATATATATCATATATGATACAGATTTCCTATATTTTGTAACACAGTGAAAATAGGTCATAATGACGATAGGATAAGCGTGGTACTAACTAAATTGTCAAGGGATTATTCATTAATATTGATTTCGCTCTCATCGCTATTTTAGAAACCAATGAGGTCAATCTAGCGCTTTATATCGCTGTTTTAGGCTGCTTTTTATTGGGTTTCATCTAAATGTAGCTTCAAAAGTTGTTTAACAATATCCGCAAATCCCGCAAGAATAAATTTAATTTCCATCAGTATTAAAAGTGGTTATAGCTCAAATTATGAGCTCTTACATTTCGTAACGAAGTCTCCAGTGTGAGTTTATCAACGTGTTAACTCGGAGTCTTATTTACAAACGTAATTGTCGGGCTCCCCGGGAGTCCCGGGGGCTGCTTCATACGTCACATAAAATACAGCCTTCTCGATGCGGGATACGTTTAACCGACGTTCTGAGATGAATTTCATTTAATGTTCCACAATATGCTGTAATATATTTATCTTAACGAAATTGCACAAGTAATATTAACCTGAATGTGCTAAAGAAAAGAGCTGCTTGAACAGTTGATTTAACAGTGTATATAAGATTAATATTTAAGAAGCAAATATTAATCACATATAAGTATATTATATGTGATTAATATATAAGTATATAAGTATAGATATAGGTCGTTAATAGCCACTATACGAAAATAATAACTAAAGATAGAGCCCTGTGGACGCCTGTGGACACAAATGCAATCAAACTACGCCTCGCCTTATTCAAATATTTACTAGGGAAAATGCTGAACGTGGCTTAGCTGCTACCTTTTAAAATAATAATTAAAATAATTAAATGTTACTAAAAGCTTGCTGACAGCATTTATTACTTTGTCCATATTTTTTTGTGTCTTATTTAAAAGTACTTTATGCATTAATTTTTCAATAATAAATGTGTTGATATTTGAAATTACTTATGGTTTTGCTAAATTTTTTTAATAACAATTAATAATTACATGTTTTGATAACCTACATTAATGAATATACTAGGTAATAATTAGGTATAATATTAGTACAGTATTGTGTCAATTCGACATTAAAACGATGTATTGTTATCTAGGAGAGTAGCAAAGATACCCTTTACCTTTATTAAAGTACAAACAGGCCGAAAACAATCGTTTGGGATAGCTATCTAAGAACATTCAATGTTTGTATTTAGATACTATTACAATACATATAATTATTATATGTTTATTTACAGACGGTATTTAATTAGCGAGTACCAATATACATGACATACATATAACTTCAACAAAAGCGACTTATTTTGTATAGAAATTGAGGCTTTAAAACAATCAAATAAAAGCTAAAGTTGTTGGTTGCACTACTTTATTTATACTATGTATTATATTTATACTTTATTTATTCTATTACAAATGTAGCTGGATAAATTAAAGAAAATTAGTAAATCAGAAAAGAAAATAAGTGAAAAGGCATTGAAGAGAATTGTGCTGTGCGTTCCAGTTTTGAGTAACATGTTATCGGAAGTATAACAATTTAACGATACAGCGTTATGCTAATATCCATAAATACACCAGTAATACGGAGTTAATATTATTATCAATCAACTCCTCAATTGCAGTATGTGTGCACAGAATTTACATTGGTAATATATTGTTGAAGGGCTTATATGTGGTATGCGACAACTTAAGCAGAGTTCGTGTCAGAGCCCATCCTTCAATGTAAAAGTAACACAATACTAATTTATGGCTTTCTAAATACATTTAACAATTTAGCTAAATATGCTGTAGAGATTCTGCAGCAAATCTAATAGAATATTAATTTATTATTTTTAAATCCAGCAGGATGTTTGGAACCGATGCAATGTTGCTATGTAAATTAGTATAGGCGTTTTGTGTTTATTTGTTGACACGAATAGTAAAGTCGGTATTTGAATAATAAGTAACACGTGAGATATTTTGACTAATCCTTAATATATTCGATTGCAAAGGCCCGGATGATAGAAAAATAACAACGAATTTGGAAATCATCCGAGGTACTTTCAGGATCATTGCAAAAGTCCGAACAGTTTTAGGTAAATCGCGAATAAACGCTTACCTGTCATAAGTTTTGACCGCTGATTGGCCGAATTGAATGTTTAACTTACTGACGGATGCGCTGATTGAACAACCAGAACAGAGAAGCTTTACATACATCATTGACCAAATTTACTAATCGTCCTAAAAAACTTAGGATTTTTGCAACAGTCCTAAAAGTACATCGGATGATTAAAAAATTCTTTGTTAGTTTCTTATTATCCGGTCCTTTGCAATCGTACTAGGATTATTGCGATTTCTTCGAATATCCTGCGACATATACAATAATATATATATTTTTCATTATTTTATTTATTCCCTTAATTTCCTTAAATAAATTGACAGAATGCCAACTTAAAATAACTTGAAGTTTTATCTATTTTGTTAGTTATTTCACGGATGAAAATATGTAACTCAAAGGAGTTCAATCAGTTGTATGGAGATCAGGCCATCAGTTTGTACGATTAAAGAAGAAATTATAAATTTTACTGGGAAAATATTGGGCAATGAAGGTAAATTTGTGATGGGGTTTCATAGATATTGAAAGTGTTTAAATACCGTGTGTATTTCCCAAATACAAGTCATTATCAATCAATATTTATGAAATCTGGAAAATTTATATATATAACCGAATTTTATAAATCTGAAATATTCACAGGAAATTACTGAAATAAAAAGACTTTTATTACTTCAAGTAACTACAATATAAAACTTTTACGTATTTTAGTCAGTTCTCCTTCTGTCATTATTTGTACGTTTCTTATTACTGAAAACATGGCGTTCCATTTAAGCTATGTTGAAGCTGTAAGTACATATGTAACTTAATAACATCTTTATCTCGTCACATATCATCTAAGTGGCGCAATCGGCATGCGATTGAGCTAAGTGTGTTACGCACCATCTTCATGTCAGTAGTGTCACTTAGTGTAATTTTAATAATTAGATATACAGAGGAGCATCGTGAAATAAAAGCACACGTGCTGATGTTTTTTGAGCATAAGCGAGGCATACCAGAGCTTAGTCCCATTCTCTTACCTTGTTCCATGAAAGGTGAGAATTTAATTTAAATCAATATTTTTACATTTTATTAGAAAATACAATGTTGAGAGATGTTATGTTCAAAATTTGAATACCCTAATCGTTTTTCGTTATTGGTCTGCTGCCAGAAGTCCTGTCTGTTAAAAACTTTTTTGTCGTGGCATATTTCGAGCACATGGAATTTGTAAAAGTACAATATGTAATAGACGAACTCTATTCGACTATGCCACTGCTGTGTTAGCGTTTATAGGGACGCTAAGTGCAACGGGCATTAGCGATGCGACGCCGGCGGACGTCCGCACCGCTCACGACAACACTTCACGCTTCCACCAACGCAAACATTTGGTTATGTGTTACGCGGTCTCAACTACAACCATTTTCAAATGTCATCATGCTCTAAGAGCTAGGCAATACATGGTATACACCTATGTTATTATATTGTACTAGCTTTTGCTAGTGCCAAAAGGCTTAACACCGAAAGAAATTAAGAAGTCAAACGCATATTTTGAGGAACTTCCACAACAATACTTTTTTGAAGGCTTAAAAAAGTTAGAATCTTGTAAAGTATATAAAAGAACTAGAAGTATATAAAAATTGAACTATTATCGGACTAGAAGTATATAGGATTTATATTTATTGACCCCCTCATATCACTAATATTGGTATTTTATCTCATGTGATTTTATTATAGTGTAATATTGGGAAAAATAGCATCGAAGTTATTTTTTTCTTACGGGAGCTTTCTTTTCCTTTTTAAAGCTTCACACCTACTTTGCAGGAAATTAAAAAAGAAACACGGATCATCTCATTGAAGTGTCTAAAAACCAATTTAAGATGAAACTTTGAGGACATCAATCTCTCTGCTCCAAATGTCGCCGTACAATGACAGATGTTTTCCAATTAATATTATACCGTCTACCACAAAACGACTTGCAATATCGGAAATCTCGTGAAGAATATGAATGAAAAAGTTAATATGGAGGACAGCACGCGCGTTTGCGGTCGAGAAAAAAAAAAGATGAATGTCCGTGAATAATGCTCGGTCGCGAACTCTAGTAATGGACAGCACTAAATATTGCACCAAGGGAAAATAAATTACGCTACTTTTTCAGAGGCGCAAAAAGTGGTCTTCGTTTTCTCTTTCAGGGCCTCCGAGCGAGGAAAAAGTTTAATATGTTCCGCTGGACAGGAGTTATGTATGTGAAGGTATACCGTAACTGGTATTGCTCGCTTGGATGGATAGACAATGGGCTTCAGATGAACAAGATGAAACAAAACATTTGTCTTTTAAACATTGTAAAGTCCCGCAAACCATTTGTTCAATTAAAAGTATCTGTCTTCCTCAGCAGATAGGGTAAGGATAGGGAATAAGGATTACAAGGAATTGACAATTTTAGAAAGAAAAAAAAACAACAGATAAATGTATTCCATGATTTTTTCTTTTCCATGGTTTCAGTTGTATGCAAGAAAGTTCTGCTTTTAAAGATAAGAAGTTGTATAAACATCTTTCTTGTAATGACTCAAATATACGGGATGAAATTTGAGCATAAAATGTACTTTTCTCACTATACTTCACTTGAAATCACTCGTTACACTTGCACACTGCTAACTATTTTGTTTATAAATTCAACTTGCTTTAATAATGCAAATATTTTACTTTACAACGAATTTTGTAGCCAAACTAATTTCAGACGTGTTAATAAGGTTACGGACAGTTGCATACGAGAAGTTTAAATTGGCGCTCGAACATTGCCGCTTCAGCTTTTGTCGGAGAAATCAGCGTCCCCTTCAGCGCTAAATGGATTTATTACCTTGCTTCGTTCAGGTGGGATACTCGTAATTACTCTTATTTCGAAACTAATTGTTTATTGTTCATAGTGAGAAAATTGCAGCTCGCAATCAGTTTTGTTGTTCTGTTTTGTTAAACGAAATTGCTCACTAGTTATTTGAGTTTGCTGTAAAAGATGATCGGCAATGTTTACCCGACCAGTTATATATGCCAAGCCAATATAAAGTCAATTTATAAAGGCATTAAATAAATCAAAGGCGTAGAGTAAAATGATAATTTTTAAATGAAAAAATTACATAAAATCGTTAACATTAACTAATAATAGGTTGACCCGGGGTAAGAAAGGAATATTAGGTATATATCGGTCAGTCTTGTCGCGGCATAAAGTGTTACATATACTATGTTAATGTTACATTTATTAACAAAAAATTGAAAGTAAGAAATTCGAGATTTTAATACAACCCTCTGTTCAGTTTCTTACTCTAAATTTGCTTATAAAATACTTTGAATTCTATATCATCCGCGACAGCTCTCTTCCGATCGACATTTGCAAATGTGTATATATGTCATGTTGTGTATAATTGTTTATAACGTATTCATGCATATATAAAATAGTTAACTAGAATAATAGGTGGATTTCATTACTATATGTCGCTGAGTTCCACAATCCAAAAACGTTACTATTCATCTTTAAAATAGTTCCCTTTTTGCCATTTAAATCTTATATTTTATTCAAACCAAGTTACCTAATTGTGCATTCAAAAAGAAAAGTCGACCAGTTGCCCATAAATTTATGTAGGAAATGTAAATGAATAAATTCCGAACATTTGCATAAACCAGGATTTCACGGGCCCATCATAAAACGAAGTTTGTAGTCTGTGGTCTGAATGGTTTGAAAGACGTCGGCGACCCGACGCATGCCTAATGATCGCTGCAGGCCACGGACTCATTATTGCATTCTGCGTCCATGGAGCCCGGAAAATTAAAGCACCTAAACTTAGTGGAAAGTTATACGCATGGATGGCTACGTGAAGCAATTTAATCTTTCACACCCACTAGTGTGAGCCGAGTTGGGAGAAATTCTCCCATGCTACGAGTAACTTGCTCTCAGCATTTAGTTTGGTACTTAAAATTTTTCTAACTTTACATTTAAAAACCAAAACGTGTCTAGTAACATATATATCATTATCAGCTAATGAGAATAAGGCCTTTTTTTAAATGAGCACTAACATACATGGTTCTCGGCGCTTTGAAATGCACCTTAATATTAGTACCGCAAAAATTTGTGCAGCATTTTAATTTAACGGTACATTACATTTTGAATAGCCGCTTAACAGAAGATTACCAATCCTAGAAGACACTTAGAGCAGAGGCTTATGTCCAGTGAAATATAATATTTAAGACGTACTTAAATATAATCTTGACGATTTTTAAACATTGCAAGTTCCTTATAAAAGTATTTCTATCAAAGTAAAAAATATGCGATGCAATGACTATATTCATTGTCGTAAAATTTGTGATTCACAAAGCTTCTGCTACTACTGTGGGGACCATCGAACCACTATTACCAAGTGAAATAAAAAAATAATTCACAAAATATTCATAAAATTATTGTAAACAAAGTACGAGTTTTATTATTTGCTTATTTACATACAACGAAAAGGGTAATGAATTTGGCGGTAAGTATTGCGGCGTTTTTTCTCGGAACCGGGCGCGTCGGTTCTTTTTTAATTAAGTGAAACTAAGAGGGCCTTTTGTTTTGCGGCCAGCCTCCGCCTGCTAATTGCCCGTCAGTCAGTCACTTGTCGTCAGCAACGCTTTATTTGTCCACGTCTACTTTTTAAAAAACAAAACGCCTAAAAATACTTTCAGGATCTACTCTATAAGAAGTGTTATTTTCCTTTGGACTTATTGCTACGATAAATATGTACTATTTTTCCACATGAGGGGTTTAATGTGAAACTATTGAATGGCCCTACCCTTACTCATAATATAAACTTTAAAAATAAACTTTTCTATTATTGGACCTGATTTAGATTTGAAAAGTAGTGGGCCCACTGCGTTTCGCAGTGATTTGGGTAGCCGGTGTTGCGGAAGTAGACACCCCCTTACAGAAGAACACCATGAAATTTGTTTTCAGTTTTCGGTGAGGGGGTAAGGGATGCCAGAGCCCATTTCCGTAAGCCTTCCTAATCCCTTACAGTTAATCTTATTATGGTCTCCAGCAGACATCAGCATCAGCATCAGTAGTAGCCATCTACCATCAAGTGGATCTGGCCTGTCCCACAACCAGATGTATTTACCATTTTCTGATGGCTATAAACACAAGCCACAGATTAGGAGAATGACAGTGGGCTGTGATTCTAATAGTTTAAATAATCATATTTGTAGCATTCCTTAAACATTTTATGTAAAATTGTTACGAAATGTTATAATCGTATCGGAAGTGAAATTGTCTGGAAAGTGAATACGCTTGTCCTGTTTAGTATGCATTAATCACAACACGGACAGAGCGGCGTGATTGAAACTAAATCCCCGGGCACGTCGGGTTACAACCTCCTGATTACTGCCCACAACACAACTACACACGGATTAGGTTATTTAAATGAGCATCGCCTACATGAGGTTTTCCTCATCAAGTAGCCTGCGTCATGTTGCTGAGGCACGTATTGTGGAACGGATCTATTGGTTCGACGTATTCATCCATACTAATATTATTATAAATGTGAACTATATTCATTATTATAATATTATTAGCTGTTTACTTTATAAAATATTGTGTTGGGCTGGATCCGACTCGATAGGACCAAAATGTTTTGGCTCCCACTTGATGGAACCAAAATGTACTAGATCCAGCTTGATTGGACCAAAATGGCGGGGATCGTACTTGAACGTTTGATCTGATGCGGTTTTTACCAATGGATAGCCAAATTTGTACTATAAATGATTTATTATTATTATATAAATAAAACCAATGTGTGGTTGATGTTCTACATTTGACCTCTCTTTATTTTTCTGTTTGACCTCTTTACATTTTTACAGATACCTTATAATTTATAATAATTTATTGCTAACTTAATTGAACTGATACCTACAACGCCATCTAGACAATGAGGTCGTAAACATATAGCATATGTTACTTGCTGATAACATAGCTTTTTATAGGTGAAGAATTTTTAAATTGGTCCAGCTGTTGTTGAGTGTATTTGTTACGAACAAAAATACAAAAATACAAATTATTATTAAATATAGAAGATACAAATCAATGAGAAGTTATATTGAGAAAAATACTAATATTGGGTACTCTTTTAAAAGTAGGTAATTTTATTATTTATGGCACGCTGTTTGGTTAAATCAGACTTGGTATCTGCTTAAAGTTACATAAATATTCAGTATAATTGCAAAATCTGTATGCTTGCCTGTAAGCTGATGAAGGATTCAGAAGCAATAAGAATTAGGCTCAGGATTTCGAAACTCGCTCACTACTTCCCTCATAATACAAGTTCCAACCCTTGCAATTAAGCGCACCCAAAGGGTTGCACCCGCTTCTACATTACAAACACGTCCATTGTTTTAATCTACCGACTTCAGACGGATATTTCGTAACAAGAAGTCCACTTTCATTTGACCTCTGTGTTATCAAAAAAATATATGAACTCATCCGAAAAGTTAGAGATCATGTTGTAATGGTTTCTTATAGCGGCATCCACCGGCGTATACTTGATTGAAATATTAATTTTGAGGGCTCTTTCTGTTGCGATAACTACCAAATTAATAAAATTATAAAGTAGGTTTTATTAAAGGCACAGACGGTTAAAAATAACATAAACGAGTTGTTTTAATTAATTTGACAGTTACAGGAAGTGCAGTTAATGAATTTTAAAATAATGTCGTCTCTAGGATACTTTTGAGATTACTCGTAGAATAAATTATTCTTATACTTTTGCTATTATTATTTTTTACTTTGAAAATCTTTATTTGTATTGGACCCAACAAAGCTACTTATTTTCTCCTTATTCTATTTGATTACTGTTTTTAGGCATCGAGCACCACAAAATTGAACCTAATTTATATCTGCATAAACTATAAAATATAAGCGACGTAATTATGTAGTTTAATATCAGATAACGTTGACGTTCAAACGTTGATACTTGCAGAACATAGATTGGCTGAACTGTCAGCTAAAAGAACTTTCAAGATTTGCGTTTACGAATCGATTCACAATAATGTAAGAATGTTACACGCATTTTTATTGTATCAATGTCAACATGTCAGTCGTACAGATTTGTCTTTTATAATTCCTTTTTTTTGCTTTATTCTTTAATTCAATGTGTTAAGATTTTAAGTAATATACTTTATTTTATTACGTGACAGAAGATTACAGTTGAACTAAAATAATTACAAAGTGTTATTATAAAAATATTTATTTGATAAATAAGAACATTAACTACGATTGCCTTCTCTAAAACATAATTTTCGATATGTTAGATATTGCACTAGCAAATTTCAATTGGAACTATTCGCAGCCTATTAACTACATTGTAATTTGAAGCTAAGCGGCAATGAGAGGAATCTCTAATTCCAAAATCTCACGTGTCTAATGGCCGGCAGCACCTGGTGAACGGTCTCATTAGTACAGAACTCCAAATTTCCGTCGATTAAATTCACTAATGCGTTTAATATCGAAGCCCGTCGCGTGCGAGCACTGCTTTATAATTACTGCAAGGTAATAATAATGTTATTGGGACAAGGGAACGAATATTTACACCTTAATATTATTTGTTGCTTGTCTTTTCATATCTGCTACTGCAAAAAATGTCAAATGTCCTTTAGGCATTTCTTCATATGTATCAAAATCGATTAAACAACAAGAACCTTAAGTTAAAGGTTTTACCGAGATGTAGTCATCAAAAGAAGTGTTTTTTATGATTGGTTTGAACGTATCAATGACTTTACCGTCAAGTTTAGTGGTCCGTCGATCTGTCTGACGATCTGTCGAAACGATGTAACTAAAGTAAAATATAAAGGCAATGGGAGAGGTCTGGCAAGGCTGAGGTCGCTGTTAGATACTGATAAATGAACCGATAAATACTGATATATACTGATAAATATATTTGGCGCTCGAGGAGCATACGGAACGCGATTTTCGAAAAAAAAAAAAAAAAAAAAAAAAAACAATAAACAATAATTCTTCTTCTTCTTCTTGTTGTAGTGCCATCTCCTCTCGGAGGTCGGCTATCACCATGGCTATCATAACCCTCGAGGCGGCGATTCGAAAGAGCGATCTGGTACTGGTACAATAATTACTTATTTATAATAGTGCTATAGACATAGGACTAAATCTCTACAACACTAAATAAACAAGGTTTTTAATACTCCTTTCCTTTTAACTACTTTTATTAATTATACCTATTATATTCTCTCCTGTAAATAAATAAAGTCAACGTGAATACAAGCTGAAAAGACTTCCTTAAATACAAAGCAATTAACATTTTAACGTATCGGCTTTAATTAATATTAATTAAGTGAAGATTAAAGTCAATAAGTGACTTCAGAGAAGCCATAATCAGAAAGGGAATTTAAAATCATGCATACAATTTTTGAAGAGGTACTGTTGGCAGAGCAGCCTTGAATGGAATTTCAAAATATTTTAGAAGTCATTTCATCGTGTGACCGTTATAACGCCATAGCGGTGTTCATAATTTTAATACGCAGTTTTAAAACTATTGGTATCCCACTTTGAACATGGGATTATCAAGTATTTTTATTTTTAACATAACAATACTTAAAATATTCGGAGTGTGGTCCAGTAAACGGTTTCCTATTGCGTACAAAATCTATTCATTTCTGTATATTTTATTAACTAATTATATTTATTTAATTCTTTTGTCACTAAATTTACTCTACACGCCAAGAAAAATTGAAATAATTATGCGTGAGGGCATATTATATTTCACTGAAATCTCAGCATTTTACAAAGCCATCAAGATTTACGCATTACAGATGAAAGTTCTCGAAGTGTTCCGCCTATTGGATAGTGACATGTTCAAAGCTAACGATGAAATCAGTAATAAAATTCTAACTCAACAGTGTCGATACATAAGAATATATCGGGGAATTGATTTTTATATGTCAAATATTGATTATTTATGCTTGATAATTTTTACAATATTCGCTTATTTAATATTCGGAAAGCATTTAGAATTGCCCGTGTGTAATTATTATTTTCTGAGCGACGAAACGCGGGACAAATATTTCGTGTTTTTGTATATATACCAGTCGGTTGGTATTTACGGTCACATGTCTTATAATATAAGCATCGATACCCTCATTGCTGGATTAATTATGATAGCTATAGCGCAATTGAAAATTCTTAATCACAAGATTAGGAGCTTGAAGATCGACCCAAATGACTTGAAGACATCGAAAGAAAAAGAATCTGAACAATTATTAAAGCTGAATAATTACTTCAAATATTTCGATTTTATACTGAAGTAAGTTTTTTTTAAATTGATTGTTGTACGTTCTTATTAAATTTACAATCTAACCCATATTTAATTAGAAATATTATCCTTACATATTATAAAACCAAGTCCCCAGCCGCGTCTGCCTATTTGTATGTATGTTCGCAATGATCTCAAAAACTGCTACATAAGATGCATAATAAAGGCATACATAAGATGTACATAAGATGATAAGATAAGCTAGTACCTTTCTATTATAGTTTTTAAGTACATATTATAGAACATCAAATTTTTAATATAAAAATTGTTTCTATTGCATTCGTTTATCATTCTCCCTTTTGTTCATTGTAAAAAATACATGATATAAATTTTTCATGTGTCTCGTTTGTTTTTAATAAAATAAATCTATTTCACCTCTTTCCCTATTCTAAGAATATAAGTTGAAAATGTGATTAATGATACTTATAAATGGTTATTTGGAAAACTGGTCGTATGGAATTTAGTTATTTTGAGAAACTGTTGTTATGAGTCGAAATTGTTTAATTATGACTCAAACAAGACTGACTGTTTTGTCTCAAAGAAGACAACAGAAGAATGGAACTAGTCTCGCATTCGAACTTTGAATTTTGAGTCAGTTCAAATTTTGTTTACGTAATAACTGTCACTATAAATTGAAGTTGTTCTGCGTCTTTTATTGTCATTTTTATGCCTAATATTAAAAAAAAAATAGGCTCTCTTGTCCAGAAATTTCCAAATACGTTTATGAATGGATATAAATAACAAAGCAATGAAGTTACAATTTTTTTATAATGTCATTTTAATCTCTATTTGTACACATTGAGACTTTTCTAATTAGTTCTACTGTAAACTTTGGTGATTGGTCATTAAGGTCCTTTACCTCTCAGCTACAGAAATATGTATAGGAATGTCCCTACTTCGTGAACTAAATAAAGTGTTTCGTATAAAATAAAATATCATTTTAAATCATTTGAAACTCTGACGTTATGGGACAAAATCGTTTATTTTGTTTTTTTATTTTTATTTTTTTTCAGATATTGTTCAAAAATAGATGAAATATTGAGCCCAATTTTATTCGTACAATTCGCAATTGCTTCAGTTAGTATGTGTTTCACTTTGGGAGGATTGGTAGTTGTAAGTAACAAAAATAATAAACTTTTATGAGAAAAGGGAAGCAGCAGGCGGCAGCATCCTTTTAAAATTATTATATAGTCAGAAAACTAATAAGAAATTTGAATTTAACATAAATTACTATTGATTAATAATTAAGTACTTACTTATATGGCAATTAATTTATAGGTAGCACAAAATTACATATCACTAATTTTTCACTAAACTTATTCGAAAGGTTCAATGAAAGGTTCCTTTTCAATGAATTATTCAATTATTTATTCAATTATTCAATTTTTATCATTAAAGTAATTCGAAAGATTTTGTCCTTTTCAATTTATTCAATAATTTATTCATACATTTCATTTTGATTTCAGAACTCGTCAAGTGAATTTGTAGTTTTTTCATACCTATACTTAATCCTTATGACACTTCAGATTTTTATTCCTGCCTACTTAGGAACTATCCTTAGTGATGAGGTAAGACATGTTTGTTTAATTATAGCTTTGCCCACGAATTTGTACGCCCTGAAGTTCATTTTTTGAAAATCCCACAGGAACTTAACATTTTTCCAGGACAAAAAGTATTCTATATGTTAATCCAGGTAATAATCTATCTGTATGTCAAATTTCATTCAAATCTGTTATGCCGTTTTTGCGTGGTTGAGTAACACATACAAACTGGTGCCCGCGACTTCCTCCGCGTCGAAAAATGAACACATAACAAAATACATCTTTATAGCTGTGACGATTGCGCCCATTTTTTAAATATTTTTAGACGATCCCTCGGGAACCAAACATTTTTCCACGATTAAAAGTATCCCATATGTTAATCCAGGTAATAAATTAACTATGTACCAAATTTCAACCAAATCCTTAGAGCCGTTTTTGCGTGAAAGATTAACAAACATCCATACATCCTCATAAACTTTCGCGTTTATAATATTAGTAGGACAAATAATATAAATGCGAAAGTATAATTTTACATATAAAATTATTATATTTTAATCTTAGATTATAGTTTAGGTCTAGAATTCAACGATATTTATCTTTTATGTCTCAATTTATCCATTTCTTAATCAATATTAATATTCTTTGTAATATGAGCTAAATAATACTTTCACTGCCAAATATTTTTTCATTTATGTGTTTATTTTTACTGCAGAGTCAGAAACTTATGTTTGCTGCTTATAGTTGCGATTGGATTTCAAGATCTGAACCATTTAAAAGGAATTTAAGGATTTTTATTGAGCGAAATAAAACTCCTATTGTACTCACTGGTCTATCATTCTTTCCTGTGTCGTTGGGAACTTTTACATCGGTAAGAAATATCATGTTTAATCATCATTAAACTTATTTAACAAGTAGTAGAGCAACAAGTTATCGATTCTTTGTCTCCGATCTTATTGTAGGAAACATTACATTCTTATTGTAAAGTTTCAAACATATTTTTAGTTTAAAAAATGTACCATACACGATTTTTTTTTAGATTATGAAGATGGCATATTCTTTCTTCACTCTTTTGAGAAATGTTCAATTTCGTCAAGAGTTACAAAATTAAATGTGAAATGGGGGACCACCGGGAATGAGCCGTTTCTTCGCAATAATATCATATTCAAATATTTCTATGTAATTCAATGAACACTGAAGATTTTTAAACGAATGAAAACAACCAAGCAATAGACAAATTAAGAAGTCTCGTACAAGGGAAAGCCGTTTAATAATTATAATTAATGCTTAATACAATTATACAAATTATGTACAAATATATATGTATAATTTGTAATTAGATATTACGTTTTAAAGAAACTTTTTACCATAATCCTGAAGTGTTATATATCAGTTAAAGTAATATTATGTAAAAATTAAAATAAAGAAGTTATAATGTACTTAATAGTAAAATAACACAAACACATATATGATTAATAGAAAAACAATAAGTTTAAACGATAAGAAATGTTAGTTATAAATTTTTTGAATATTTTTAAATTCGTTAATTTAATTATTTTTCCTAACTTTTAATTAAAATAAAGTGATTAAATTGTAGAACATTTTTAATTAAATGCACATTACATAGTAATAAGAAATATTTTTTAAGTTACTTCAAGATAAAAGATATCTTTCAACAAAAATATCATTTTTGTTGTCCTTTGTTAATTTTCATTTTCCTTTGTCTGAATCACGTAAAAGAGGTAATTTGAATTTTTAAACAGTTTTGATATCCGACGATTAATCTACGGCGTCGTTGGGGAATTTCGCCATAAATGCTGGTTAACAATTCGACATCTAATTCGAAAACCTTAATTGCGGAAGCCCTTTCATTTTAGCGGCCTTTATTCTCTTATGTTACATTTCTCTAATATTGATTCGTTAATTTATTACCGCGTTTCAACTCCTATGTTCATTCACCTCAACATCGCTGCCAAACAAAGCTTTATATGTATTTGATTGTACATTATGTTTCGATGAAAATATTGTTACGTGGGCTACAAGCGTAGGCACACAATTACTGTTTGTTTTTATTACAACCAGTGTTTGATAAATATCATATGCTAGCTGCTGCCCGCGACTTCGACCGCGTTAAAAAGTCTTTATATATAAAAGAAAGTCGTGTTAGTTACACCATTTATAACTCGAGAACAGCTGAACCGATTTCTATGATCTTTGTTTTATTAAATTTGTCTCCATCCCGAATAGCAGAATAACTATTAAAACTTTGGAAAAATATTCACGAAAAATATTCATGGTCATTTGTATTTTTATAAATATTTTATAGGTTGGATTAAAGCAGCAGTTAACGTTAAGCAGTAAAACGATAACACTCCGTATAATTTTTAATCTGAACCAGCATTTACATTTTTAATAATTAAATAGGAATAAATGCTTAGCGTAATTAGTTAACATTAATTGTAGTGTACTGATCAAGGCCTCGATTAAGGGGACGTGGCACGATACTCGTAACGTCATGCTTAGTATCTGGATACACCAAAAGTCTTAACCCAAAAGCTTTGCTGATGTGTTGCTTTTATCGTCAATTAAAGAAAGTAGACGGAGCATAATAATAGTAATAAGAATATAACAACTGTAAGGGCACCCTCCATCTCTTAAGTAATCGACTGTATCACTCAGCATAAATTGGACAACAAACTGCAAATATGTCATTCATATTAGTTATATGACTCACAATATATGTAACGATACAGCAGAGATGGCGAAATCTCGGCTTACACTTGTGAAGAAAAGGATGTCCTAAAATACTTTAGACGAGGTATTAATTGGGATATATGGTAATTTTACCGTTTTTTTTTTATATTTTCGCCTGTAAGCATTTGTTTCGGTGCTGAAGAAATAAAAGGTTTTCATCATTTAAGAGTACTTTCAATTTGCTACAATATTGCACTAGTATCCCTTATGGTGATGCTCAACACATTCAAGTCCGACGCTAATATTCTCAACGTCATCTACGACGCTGCGATAAATTAAGCATTACGGAAAAAAGGCTTAGGCTTAAAGGTTTTGGTAGACCAACGGTAGGCTACCTAACTAGTATCAACTTGACCTACCTTAACTTTACCTAGTATCGCCCTTAACTATTAATAAAAAAAGATTATGGCAAAGATCATGGATTCATTTAATATTTTATTCGGTAAAATTGGCAGCCAGGTTAATAAAGGCTTGCGATCACGACGTTATGCCCTTGATATTTTCGTATATAATATAGATACAGTATCGCGAGTACTCACTTAAGTTACTATTTCTTCATAACAATAACAGTTTATTGTAAATATTGAAAGGAGAAATGCTCTCCACAAAAACTTCTGATATTTTTATAAGCAACATTAAATGTTGGAAAGTCTTCGGATTATGGCCGGGAACTAAACCAACGAGAGCTTATAAATTATATTCTTTCCTTTTTCTCTTTAATAGCTTAATCGTTTACAACATTATTATGACTATCAATATCATATATATGCCTTTTATAAAAGACTTGTCTTTGGAGTTCATATATTTCTTTAACCAAGTGGCAGGAATTGCAAAAGCTTTAACGATTTTGATGAATCGCAAACGTATAAATCACATCTTTAATATATTGGATGGATATTTTTTCGAGGGAATTATTAAAAGAAAGGACAGTACTGTCGAAAAATATGAATCTTATTATAAATTATACTTTAAAATGTATGCTATAACCTTAAATTTGTCTTATATTTCTTTAATATTACCTCATATCATTCAAAAAACATTACCGGTTAGTAATTATTACTTTTTGGATGAATACACTCGCGACAAATATTTTTATATTATTTCTGCCTATCAATCATTAATCTACATTCACGCGATGTATAATGTGTGCATTGATACATTCGGCACTGGCTTGATAATGATGGCAATAGCTCACCTTAAGGATCTTCAAAAGGAGCTGTTTGAGATAAAATTAAATGCAGATGAATTGGAAAAACCTTTACATATACAAGAAGATATACGAATAAAGAAGCTGAATCAATGTTTACGGCGCTATGAAATGATATTAGAGTAAGTAATAGTTCTACATTTTTTTATTAATATATTTCAAACATCCGTAGGTTATCTTTTATTAGGGTGTAGGGTGCAACACCAAAATTTTTTAGAACTGCATAGTGTTATAACCTTTTTTGTCACAGTTTTTTTTTAAATTTAATCTGTCATTTTTTACACCAAATTTCAATTGTTTTAATCTTTGATTTTATTAATTTTTTTGTAAAACGATTTAAAAAAAGGTTTCATTATGGCAAAAATGAGCTACGTGTTGTATGCGCCTGGAAAAAAAAATCTACTAAAGAAATTTTTTATGACAACCAGCCGACTTTACCTTATTACACAGTTGCTTATTAGGTAGCTGAATTTAAAAGAGAAGCAGATCGACCTGTAAAGATGATCCTCGCTCTGGCCGTCCTTCTACCTCCATAGTTGTTGAAATTTATTATTCATTTCCATAGCGGAAAAAGTAGAAAAATATTAGAAAATAAATGAATTACAATTAAATATATAGCATTTCTTTCGACGGTGTGCAATCAATTTTAACAGATGTTTTAGGGTTTCCATAATCCAGATGAATTTTATCAGCGTTTTGTAACAAAGTGGGTCCATGATTTTGAGGACTCTGTGCAATCGCCCGGCGCCCTCAATTTTGCTGCCCCTCTTTTTTGCCACTCTAGGCATTTGCCCGGCTTGACAGGCATTGTCAACCCCTTAGTGCTTTTACATAGCTCAACCGGCGCCGATTTGAACACGCGCATGCCGGTCGAAATTTGTTTTCATAGTTATGCGGGCAGCGCGGTCGTGTACAGTCATGGACGAAAGAAGGAAGAAATTATTGTTGATACTCCTTTGAATTTTAATAATAAAAAGCGTAAGAACTCAAAACATAGATCAGTTTATATGCATCCTATAACTGCATCTCGCCTACGAGACCTACGTAATGATGAATTAAAGTTGTATAACTATAAAACTTTAATTCAATTCAAGAAATACTAACTATAATTCTTTATAGTTAGGATTTCTTAAGTCCCATAATATCTCCTCATGTTTTCTTACTTCAATAACGAGGCGCTCTGTATCTATAGCCTGATGACTGTACGCACGCGCGACCGGCAAACGCCTAGTATTGAAAAGCTTCTAGGAATACTGGGGCCTTAGTCAAAGTAACATTTTAAAAACGATAATGAAATTCGAAAGAATAAAATGTATGGGATGTATCACGTGATTTAGTGACGGCATATGGCAATTCTATACATTTTATTGTTTTCGAACTTCGTTATCGTTTTAAATTGTTACTTTGACTAGGGCCCACCGGTGCCAGCGCACGCTTGAGCGCCGCCGCCGGTCGAGCGTACAAACCGGCCGCGCGCCTTGCTCTGGCGTTGGTATAATGGCGTACATGTTGACACGCACAGCTGTGTTACTTAATTGTTTCTTTATTTATTTTCTTTTTAGTTATTCATCAAACATTCAAATGTTACTCAGTGTTATGATATTCATTGTCTTCGGAATGTCGTCCTTCAGTTTGTGTACTACAATAGTTACTTTACTTCAGGTATTTTCTTTCTTTTAATATCGGAGATATTAATATTAAGTATTTGGATAGCACCTAGTTCATATCACCATATGCCGGCTGGTAGTAAATTTACAATGATATAATATGTAATTATTTAACGTGAATGTTATTAATTTTCAGCAAAAAAACAATGAAGTTTTGGTTTCTGCATGTTGTTACATATTAGCGTTAACAACCCAAATATTTCTGTTGGGATACTTGGGAACAAATTTATACTATGAGGTAAATATGTGTTCTAGACAAACAATTTTGCGCATGCAGTCTCGTATTGTGAACACAGTGTTGTTTGTTTTATTTTTTAGTCCATGCCAAATAGTCCAGTAACCTTAAACATAAAACCTTACATTAAATCCGGTAGTTCTGATTTTTTGCTGATTTGTTTATTATATTCGCCCAATGAATAATCCAAGTTTGCGAACCCAAACGCCGAACGTAAACCTTGTTATAAATCGAAAAACTTAGTTTACTTTAATTTTTTGCGCAAAAAAGTCGAAAATTTTGCGGTTTTTTCGATTAATGACAAGGTTGCGTTCCACGCTCTAGATCTCAATCTTGGATTATTCATTGGTGCAACATCATAAGCAAGCAATCATATGACGAGACAACATTTTGCAAAAATGGTACAGATGACTGAATGGAATTTTGAGTAAAGTCACAAGTCCCACTTAGCTTGAAAATAATTTTCATTGTTTTTCGAAAGCTGTAAAGAGGCCATTACCGCTGCTAACTTGAAGAACCGATAACCGAATAAAGGAAATAATGGAAAAATTATGGATCTTGATTTAATTTTGTTTTTAGAGTCAAGAGTTAGTGTTTGCTGCTTATAACAGTGAATGGTTACACTCTTCGATGCGTTTCAAGCGCAGCATGATGCTCTTCGTGGAAAGAGCCCATAGACCTATAGAACTGAGCGCGCTCAATTTGGTTCCGCTTTCTCTTGGTACCTTTATAACGGTAATACTATTTCATATTTTACTTAACCCTAAGACGCCAAAAATATATATGGAATAATTCACATTTGAGCAACTATTAATGGATGTAAAAGGATAGGAAACCTAGGTCTGGTGTTACATAAACACAACTTGAATACAGATAGGCTGACGGTCCGCTTGATGGTAGGTGGCTACTGTTGCCTATAACACAAGCAACGCCATAGGTGCTGCAAGTGCGCTGCCGATCATAGAAGGATTAAGGAAAAGGGATAGGGAAGGGATAAGGCTCGGGCCAATTACCCCATCCCCATCATTAAAAAATATCTGATGCAGACCATAGATTTTTATTGCCCTTGGTCCACCCAGGTGAACAAAGTAGATAATTTTGTATTAAATTAAAATTTCGTTTCAGATTGTCAAAACGGCATATTCTTTCTTCACATTATCAAGGAGTTTCCAACACTAAAAATGAAACTTTTTTTTCTAAAAGAATGTAAATTATCATATTTTATGACAATTTAGATTCACCTTATCACAAGCACAAAATGTTTTGAAATCCAAATAAAACTTAATTTTATATTCAGTGTTTCATTTGATTTAGCTAATTGGGGTAATTTATACTTCAGATTTAAATATAGTCAAAACCTTATAATTAAATATTGAATCTTATATGTATAAAAAACAGGGTTTTCAAAGTTCGAAGGTATTATAAATGAATATAGCATTAAATATTTTACAATTTTAACATCGTAATAATGTAGTTATCGTGAGTTACGTACACATAATAAATATTAATGTCTCCAAAGAGAATTTAAAGAATGTACCTAGAGAAAATATGACTTCCCAAAAGCTCACTCAACAGTCACTTCAGTCGCCCGCAGCCTGAGTACTGCGCAAAAGGTGTCTATGCGCAATCACACAAAGAATCATCATCATCATCTCAGTCGCAGGACGTCCACTGCTGGACCTATGCTTCCCCTTAATTTTCTAGAAGGACCGGTCAGAAGTAGTCCTGATCTACCATCGACCCGCAGCCCTTATCAGGTGGTCTGACCGCCTTATGAGTTGACATTCTACGCTGCGCTTGCCAGTCCGTGGCTTCCGCTCGAGAACCTTCCGGCCCAGCCCCCATCGGGTTATGTCGGTAACTTTCGTTCGTCTACGGATCTCCTCATTCCTGATTCGATCTTCTAGTGCAACCTCGAGCATAGCCCTCCATAGCTTGCTGAATGACGTTATTTCTTATATACGAGGCTGATAGTTAGAGACCAGTTCAGTGCCATATATCATCACTGGCAATACGTAAAGCCATTGTATGAAAAAATATCCAAGTCCATTATCTAATAGGTATACCAGCTTCGCCACCGAATTGATTGCCCAATAAATTATTCCAGAGATGGACACTCGCTGTTACACATTGGAACAGTCATCGGTATATAATTACTTCATTAAACATACAAAGAAATGAAATGATTCCTTGTACGTAATGGGCCGTAACGTGGGGCCGTATCTGGGGATAGTACCTAAATTTGTATTGTGTGTTTTCATAAATATACAGAAGGTAATATATGTAATGTAAGCAGTAAAATATTACTAATTAGTTACAATTTTTTTAGGTTAATCAAAAGGGATTCTTATTTGAGATCAGTTAAATTTGAATACCATTACGAGTATTACACATTTTGGGATATCAGATACCACAGCGCAATGATACAGTAACAAAAATTTAAATTTAAAAATTGAAATAAAAACAAAAACTACGTATTTTTTTAATGTAAGGATCGGTAGACATGCTAACGGTCCAATTGATGGTAGGTGGCTACAGTCGCATATGACACAGGCAACGTCACAGGTGCTTCAAGTGCACTGCCGATCATAGTAGGATTAAGAAAAAGAGATCAGGAAGGGATAGCGTAATGGCTCTCATCGACTTACTCACTCATCGAAATACAACAGCACATATACTGTTATTTCTGTAGGGGGGTGGTCTTCTGTAAGGGGGTGGTTACTGCCATCAGATGGGCTGCCCAAAAGACTGCGAAACGCTGCCTTGCCACCACTTTATAAAGTTATAATAAGTTATAATAATAATAGCTTCCAATAATGAGTGCACATTGAGTATAATGAGTTTTAATCCTATGACATACTTAACTATGTTAATATCTAGTTATTTAAAAAAAAGAAGGAAATAATTGCCTCTATTAAACGAACGTTGTATGAACGTTCTATCTATGAAAGATTAATTTTATTTTGCATAATTCATCTTTCTAACATGGCAGCCACTAGTGCAAAAGGTAGATTATTTTTTAAACTAATATGGCGTAGGTAAAGACTTCATTTTGTAATGGTATTAGACACATCGTCTTGTGAGTGTCGTGTTAACACTAGATAACTTTAATTTGTTCCTTGGTATTTAAGTTTAAGAATGCCATTATCAAGTATTTTCAATTTAAATGTAACAATACTTAAAATATTTGGAGTATGGCCTACGAAACTATTTCCTTTTTTTTATAAAGCTTACTCGTTTATATATATTTTTTTGACTATTTGCATTTATTTCTTTCTTCTGACATTAAATCTATTTTATACTCCAATAAAATTTGAAATGGTGATCAGCGAATGTATATTTTATTTCACGGAAATCGCTACATTGTACAAGGCTCTTAAAGTTTTGAGCTTACACAGAATGTTTCTACAAGCCTTTGAGCTATTGAAGTGTGATGATTTCAAACCAGATGACGAAGCAGGCAAAAATATTTTAACACAACATTGCGGATATATTACAACTCACCTGAAAGTAGTCCTCTATTCGTCTAATCTTGATTATTTTGTTTTGATAATTTTCACTATATTTAACCATTTAATATTTGGAACCGAATTGGAATTACCAGTGTGTAAATATTATTTTTTAAGTGATGAAAATCGTGACAAGTATTTTGTGTTTCTGTACGTTTACCAGTCAGCTGGAATGTATGGTCACATGTGGTACAATGTTAGTATTGATAATCTCATTGTGGGGCTGATTTTAATTGCAATAGCTCAACTGAAAATTCTCAACCACAAAATTATCAATTTAAAAACAGATTCACATAACTTTAGAATATCAACTAAAAAAGAAATGGTTCAACTATTAAAGCTCAGAACGTGTTTGAAATATTTTGATTTTATAATACAGTAAGTAAATATTTATACAAAAAAAATAAAATTTCTTCAATAAAAATTGTAAATTACTGCCCTAAAAAAATATTTTAGGTAACAGTAATAAATATTTTCAGTGACAATTTCATTTGTTTTTAAGCATATTAATTAACTTAAGTTCTGTACTGAAGTTTTTATATTTTACAAAACATTAAGGAAATGCATTTCTTCATGTGAATAAAAAATATAATTTTATGTATTACAGGTATTGTTCAAAATTACACGAAATGTTCAGCCCGATATTTTTTGTACAGTTTGGAATTGCTTCAATCACTATTTGTTTCTCTCTATGTGGTGTAGTTGTTGTAAGTCTTACGAAATTACTAATTGAAAACACGCACCTTCTTTGAAGTATGCATTTTTAAAACTTCCATAACTTAGATTTTCTAGTCCCAATTCTAGTTCTAGTCTGATACAACAATGAAGTAATTTAAATGATACTTACTACATATATAGACACTCCATAGACATTTTGATGCATTTTTAGAAGCGCTACTATCTTTTATACATATATTATGTATGTACTCGTATATAACTTGCAACTTTTACTGTCAGGTATAAAATCTTTTTCGTTTATCGCTCTATTCGTTAGTGAAAACCGTATCAAAATTCGTTGCGTTATTTAGAAACAGATGCGGAGAGCGACTTATTTTATAATATGAATATTTATACTAGTGATGTGCCGGATATCCGTATCCGTTTCCGTATTCGGGGATATCCGAGGGAAAAGAACCGTTACTTTTTGGCGGATCTTTTTACGGATCTTTTACCTTATTAATTTTTAATTCATAGATGAAATTCTATATATAGGTAATTAGGTAGCTATGAAAAACTATTAAATTCCATTCAGATTATTTTTTATTTCTTAAAATCAAACATTTGGCACCTTTATACTGCAAGCGTCAAGTGGCGGGCGTCAACTATCGTTTCAAGGTCACGCGCACCGGCACCGATTGAGTGAAAGTTAAGATCCGTATCCGTATCCGTATCCGCGGATATACATTTTTAACGATCCGGCACATCACTAATTTATACATATAGAAAATATATAACATATAATATATATAGATGTAACAGCGTAATATTTTATTTCAGAATTCGTCAAAGGAGTTTTTAATTTTTGCATGTATTTATTTATTTGTGATAACGCTTCAAATTTTCATTCCTGCCTATTTGGGAACTGTCCTTAGAGACGAGGTAAGCCATATTATAGTCTAGCAACCCTGACTGAGCCTGGAATACAATTTTTTTAATATACAAATCTTCCACGTTCATCCCTTTTTTTAAATAAAAACTTATCCAGAAATTGTTTTATGCTAACTGTTTATGTCTTGTTGCAGAGTCAGAAACTAATGTTGGCTGCTTATGACTGCGAGTGGATTCCAAGATCTGAACCTTTTAAACGAAATTTACAGATTTTTGTTGAAAGAACTAAAACTCCTATTGCACTCACTGGTCTATCGTTCTTTCCCGTATCATTGGAAACTTATACATCGGTAAGAAATTTTCTCAAAAGAAATATTAAATAATAACTTGATATCACATTTTACTTTGTAGAAGTTTAACTTAAAGTTTACCCCCAGTTTCTACTATCATTCTGGCTTTCATCTGACCAATTGGCCTACGCTTTGGAACAAAATATGTACATACGCGACGGTCGCGACGGTCTTAATGAAATTCTTACATTACGTTACGTTATGTTACGTTCCGTTAAATTACATTACAATAAATTATATTACACACAGAAATGACGCTGTGTACTTTCGTAGCTACAGATTACACAGTAGTGAAATTTGTTATGAAAGCAGAACTATTTAACTAAATTTTCAGTTTATTATCTAACTAAATTATTATTTTCAGATTATGAAAATGGCTTACTCCTTTTTCACTCTTTTACGAAATGTTGAGTTTCGCCAAGAAGCAGGAATTTGAAATAGTTATCAGTTCTGTAAAAATAGCATAATATTGTTAAAAGTCATTATTAATCAGACATATGTGACACAGTTGTATATTATACTAAGTATAGTAATCACGAGAAACTAGAAATTATAAAAAAATAGCAAAAAAAAATTCAGGAGTTTAGAATAATAATAATATTATAAATACATAATATATTTCATTTTTGTATATATATTATGCATTGTTTTAATATTTTCATTTTATTTACATACATATTAAGATTAGTCCTGTTATGATGTACCATGTGTGTTGTTGTAAATAAATAAATAAAAATATTTATGATGGGTAATTATTAAAACAAATTATGTGCTTGAAATACTGAATTTTACTGAAATGCGAGTGCTACGTCTACTGTCGGAACCTCGGCGTACCCGAAAGTGGAAGTACGCCGGGTATCTCAGGGGATCTCACGACTATGACTCACGGGCCTAACATGGCTAAAGATATGACGTCAACTCGAATATTGTATCTATTTCAACAAATTAAGGTGTTAATATAATATTTAGACCATATACAGGGCACCAAAAGGTCGTACCTAAATTCTAGCAATTAACATTTGAAATTAGATTATACTTTGATTAATATTTATCTACAATGATTAAAGTCTAATTTGACTGTTGAATGCGGGAATCACAAAGAGAATTCATTATGATAACGTTTATTTACAAAAAGACAATTTAATCTTTTATTAAGTGCTAAGGATCGTTGTAGAACACTTGTGAATTATTATATTTACATTGTAAAAATAGTCTATACACAGGGAGACAAAGTATACGGTTTTCAAGATTTTGGCATACTAATTTTAAAATGGCATTATCAAGTATTTTCATTTTTAATTTAACAATCCTTAAAATATTTGGAGCGTGGCCTACTAAGCGGTTTTCTTTCGCTTATAAAGTTTATTCATATCTGTATATGCCGATGACTGTGTATATTTATTTGTTTCTTTTGACATTGAATTGTCTTTATGCACCCATGAAAGTGGAAGTCATAATTCGCGAAAGTGTATTATATTTTACGGAAATATCGGCGGTTTTCAAGGCTATCAGAATTTTCAAGTTACAAAGGAAAGCTGTACAGATGTTTAAGCTAATAGATTGCGACGTTTTTAAACCAGACGACGAAATCAGTAACAAAATTATATTTAAACATTTTAAATATATAAAGATATTTAGTAAAATATTCTTTTCGGCGTCAAATTTAGATTTTTTTCTTTTAGTGATATCTCCAATATTTGTTTGTTTAATATCTGGAACAGATATGGAGTTACCAGTGTGCAAATATTATTTTTTAAGTGAAGAAACTCGTGAAAAATATTTTGTATTTTTATACATTTACCAGGCAGTAGGCATTTACACTCATATGTCGTATAATATAAGCGTTGATTGTCTCATTGTCGGATTAATTGCGATTGCTATAGCTCAATTGAAAATTCTTAATCACAAAATCAGCAGTTTGAAGATAGACCCAAGGGACTTCAGCACGTCAAAGAACATGGAATCAGCTCTATCACTAACGTTTATAACATACTTAAAACATTATGAATGTATTCTGGAGTAAGTATATAAACTAAATTGATTTTTAGAAATCATCGTAATAATATATAGAACTCAATAATTTTATGTTTTGAACCAAGAAAAATTTTCACTTCTTTAGGAATCTTTAGGAATTAATTGTAGGATCCAATAACAAAAATATTAATTAAAAATCAAAAAGCTTCAATGAATTTTTGTTTTCAAGTGACTTTAAAGAATCAAAATAATTCAAACATATTTTGTAATGTATTTACTTTCACAGATATTGCTCGAAAATTCAAGAAATTCTGAGCCCAATTCTATTCGTACAATTTGGAATTGCTTCAGTTACCATTTGTTTCTCTTTATGCGGATTACTTATTGTGAGTATTAAAATTTTGTATTAATTATATGTTTTTGTGTCGAAGTTGACTTTAATATCGCCATTACATTTCTCCTGTATCAATAACGTAATTTAATTTTAAATAAATTTTGTTTGTTTTTTGTACGTGTCTGAAATATTCCAGCTTCCCCTCCTTTATCGTTTCATTCTCAATCCTATAAAAACTGCTAATATTTGATGCTTGATGCATTGACGAAAAAATCTATAGTACGCTACACCTCAGTTGATCCGATGAAATTTAGTATAGAGGTTTTTTAAACAATATATTAAGGTTATTAAATTACAAAATTAAGGTCGCAGGTTAGAAGTGGCAAGTCAACTTGACTTGGCTACGGCTTTGTACGTCTTCAGAAATCGTACAATGACAAATTTTCCTCGGCACATTTATTCTGTTCGTCGTTGCTTTCATTCATGAATAGCATTGGCAACATTCTTGCTGGTTAGCGATTACATTTTTTATGTTATTTTTTTAAGAGCACTGTGGCAGTTGTATGTGATAAACTTATCTGTATATGTATGTATATATGTATTTATATATAAAATACGAAGGTATTGACTTAATTCTATATTTTGTTTAATGAATTTTTTCTTCTTTATTTTTTATTATTCTGTAAATTGTATGTTGATGAGAGCTGTGGATTTTGAGTAAATGTATAAATAAATAAACTGTATTATAGACATGAAACATTTCATCTTGAAGCATATAATCGCGTTATAGCCTACAGTGAAAATTTTAATTACAGAATTCATCAACTGGATTTCTATTCTTTTCGTGTCTTTATTTATTCATCATGACTATCCAGATTTTCGTTCCTGCTTATTGTGGAACTGTTCTCAGTGAAGAGGTGAGCGGTATACGTATATTTCGAATTTACAAGTGCGTTTTTTACGTTTATTTTTTAAACCCCGACGCCAGACGCAAAACGGGGTGTTATAAGTTTGACGTATCTGTCTGTTTATCTGTGAAATCCCAAACGGATGGACCGATTTTAATCCGTTTTATAATTAGCTATGATTTGTGAATTTTTTTTTTTTTCTATTGCCTTTCCATTGCCGACCGTAGCGAGCGGTATTTAATTGCATTCTTTCGAGGTGCCACGATAATTCCGACGGATTGTACTTGAGTAGGTCACGTATAATAATTTATGATACCTACTTTGAAAGGCAACCACGGACGGAAGCGAATCTTAGCACAGTCAGCACAAACTCTACCGTATACAAAATTTTAGTGTTATCACGTATAAAATAAACTAATACAATATTTTGTAGCATCCTTTATACACGTAATATTTGATTTCTTAAAGCCTACTATTTTGTGTTGCAGAGTCAAAAATTAATGCTGGCTGGTTATAATTGCGAATGGATAACAAGATCTGGATCGTTTAAGCAGAATTTAAAGATTTTCGTAGAGAGAAATAAAAAGCCTATTGCACTCACTGGCTTGTCGTTCTTTCCTTTGTCGTTAGGAACGTTTACATCGGTAAGAGGTCTTGTCATCAGCTTGTCTATAACTTACTAGCAACATAGGCTATATTTTATAAAGTTATGCGGACGAAGTCGCATACAACAGCTAGTAACTTATAAAATAATGATCCACTGCTGGACATGACCTACGAAATTGCGTTTTTACAAGAAACAAAAAGTTGAAACCTATCTATATACAAAATTTCATTCAAATCGTTAGAGTTTTTCAGAGATAAGTGAAATAAATTCATATACAATAACAAGAGTTGCTCGTTTAAAGTTATTAGATAAATTAATAATAGCACTTGCTTATTGAAAGAAACAATGAAAATAAGAAGTTCGCTTTTTGGATAAGGTGTACAATGAATTAAAGTAACAAAAAGTCGATCCGATAATGGGAAATCTTAGAGATGTTTTTAAAGATTTATTACTTAATTCTGACATGTTTCATTACATTTTTTCATCAGTCGTTTCCATTATCGATAACACGGTTTATGTAAATAAAGCTGCTTATTAGCTATTAAAATTATAAAAGTATAATTATTATAGGAAACATTGAGTCTATTTTTTTTTCTACAAACTGTAATAATGCATTTAATTAAATTAAGCAAAAAGTACTTCATTATAACAGAAAATAACCAAATTCTTCTCAACTGGGAGGTAGATATACAAAAATCACAATTTGTTCATGCAGTTTTACTAGTGATATAGAATTTTTTTTTGTTTATTCTTTTCAGATAATAAAAATGGCATATTCATTCTTTACTCTTTTAAGAAATGTTCAATATCGTCAAGAAGGATAAAGTAACATTTAAATGAGTAATTTATATACCTATACAACACTTAAGTTTGAAAATAAATATGTTTTTATCGTATACCAAACTTTTGTCTTAATTGCCAAGAATGATGACCCCAAATCATAAAACACGACAGAAGAAACATAACTGAAGAAGTCACAAACTTGTATCATAAATATATATTTGAATTGATAATTTAAAAGAGCATTTCTGGAGTTTATTGGTCATAGAATTTGTATTACAAATTGGTTTAAAGTTCCGACCTAAAGTTTCTATATGTGTTTTTTTTTCTTTTTCAATCGATTTCTTTTGGCTTTAGACTTGTCTCTAGAACAAGTTCTATATTATTTTTATAAAATTTAAGCAGTCTTCTTGTTCACAAGATTGTCACCTGCACATAATATACGATCGTTAATCTGTACTTCTATATCTATTCTATACTAATTTGCATCACCATGAAATTTTGCATACACGTTATGTGGGACACTAGAAAGGACATAAGGCACCTTTTAAGGTAATTTAATCTGACGTCAAAAAAAAAAACTAATAAAAAAATCGCAAAACTCTACTAGCACGCCAAGTGGTTCTCGATCTAAGGCTTATATCCGACTGCCTGTGGCAAAAATAAAATGAATTGTTCACGCGTGCGTACTTTGCATTGTAGGTAACGCCCGCGCCGGTGCATTTGCACTCCGGGCGTGTACTTATTTAGTTTTACTAATTACGTTACTATTTTTTTTACAACATGTAACGCTTCGTTAAAAAACAGGGTTTATAATAATTCATTCATATTTTTAATTGATTGATATTTTTAAGTGTGTGAATACTATAAGAAAATGCGTCTAGAAATAAGGTTGCGGGTAAGCCTGTTAATTAGAGCGAATTCGTGAACCATTTTGCGGACGGATGACGTCGACTCCACTAATTGCACTTCATTTAAAAAGCACGGCTTACTGCAATTAACCTACATTCATTTACATCGTTATATTCATAGGTGAAGATGAGACACGCCTATCAATAAGGTGAGCCTTTGATGTTCTATGAACTAAATTAAAAAGAAGTAGATTTCTAAGGAATGTGGCTTGTAATTCACGATATTTGAGATACTAATTTCTAATGATTAAAAAACTGCCTCGTTTATTCTAATCATAGGCTGTTTTGCGAAATATGTTTGTATATAAGTAAATCGATTGTTGGCTTTCATATCATTTTCCATAAGAGTGTTGCATAAGTTGCATTTGAAAAAAAGAAATCAAATATTTTCGAATAAAAATGGCACAACTTCCACGCCAGTCCGATTGTTTCAAATTGAATATTATGTTTTGGAGAATTCTTGCATTCTGGCCTGGAAAAGATAAAAACAGATATTATACCTATTGGTCCTATATTATTCTAACAACTTTTCTTCTTATTTACATTTTATTACTGACGATAAACTTTTTCTTTGTACCAAGAAATTTGGACAATTTTATCGAAGCAATGATGCTTTACTTTACAGAAATTGCCGTACTGTTTAAAGTTTTAACTTTTTGTGTGTATCATGATAAAATAGCTAAAATTCTTGACCTATTAGATAGTGAAATTTTCCAGCCAAATACTGAATATGGAGTGAAAATTATTGATGAAGCCAAGTCATTTATTAAGAAATATTGGAAAACAGTAACGATTTTTTCTGTTACGGCGCATTTTATGCATACGATATTACCACTATTTATACATATTATTTTTCGTACTGACCTTGACTTTTATGTGAGTAGTTATGATTTTCTCTCTGAAAAGACAAAAGAAACATTTTTCTATCCAATATATTTATACCAAGAAATCGGTATGGATACCGGTATGTTGTCTAATATCAATATAGATACATTTATTCATGGCTTAATGATTCTTGTTATTGCACAATTGGATGTACTGGACGTGAAATTAAGAAAATTAATTGACGAAGACGACAAACAAATTGACAAGTTTAACAATGAGCAAATTTTGGACAATATCAATGATCAACATTCAACCAAAAACAAAAAAGCTAGTATTAAAAATGAAGATATTTTTATTTATAAACTAAATCAATGTGTTGTACATTTCGATGAACTTTCAAAGTAAGTAGAACATGTAGCAAAGAGTAACCACAAGAGTGAAATAATCATGGATAACTTCTTTAAAATTTTAATAATTTATCTTTTTAATAACGTATTGTTAATAATAAACATAATAAATTGCTAATATTGATGTTTTTTTATGTTTCACATATTGACAAAAGGGCAATTTTTAATTCTTAGATCCAAGTTTAGCTAAAATGTATACAATACGTGACTTTTCAGATTCACTACATTAATTCAAGATGTATTTAGCGTATCTTTATTTGCCCAATTTAGTATGGCGTCTTGTATTATCTGCATTTGTTTATTCAGATTTACTTTGGTAAGTATTTTTACCTGTTTGCTGTTTATACTAATAATTTTTTCGTTGCACTAAATTGTCTTTTTTTGGCTTGTTATATATGTTGTTGAAGAATAGAAGAATACTTTTTATTAAGACTGTGTTACAGACCAAGAGGCTTTGTCAACTATTAATAAACCCCTGTCATTGTGATTACTTCTGCAAGTGCACGAATTTTTCTTGGCAACGAGTTTATGAATGATTTAGTTACTTATCTAACCCCATAATACATTTCCGTTTTACTTCTTGCAGCCAGCTGCGATGGAATATTACGTATTTCTTATCACTTTTGTGGTTGTTGTACTGGTCATTCA
The DNA here is from genome assembly GCA_944738685.1 of Synanthedon myopaeformis. Classification (NCBI taxonomy): domain Eukaryota; kingdom Metazoa; phylum Arthropoda; class Insecta; order Lepidoptera; family Sesiidae; genus Synanthedon; species Synanthedon myopaeformis. The sequence goes on along the minus strand of OX122914.1, from coordinate 9,206,263 downwards.
AATATTAGTTCCCTGTTGGTTTGGAACTCGCATTATAGATAAGGTTAGCATTAACAGCATTACATCAATTTAATAAACAAACAGATTTATGGATGGAACTTAAACACATTTCAGAGTTTTTCACTTTCCTCGGCAATATATGATTGCGATTGGACACCTCGTTCGCGTCCTTTTAAGAGCACAATGCGATTATTCGTCGAAAGGGTTCAACAACCGTTATCTATTACGGGAGCAAAAATGTATCCGCTATCTTTAACCACATTTACTTCTGTAAGTATTGTTTTCTTTTAATATAATTTTAAGCGTTTTGGAATAGAAAGGCTTAGCATCAAATGTCTTTTAAAAATAATGACAACAGGAAAATTGATTTTTTATTATAGACCTTATTAAGCTTTCTTTTTTATTTGCTCTTTTATTATTATATAGCAAGGTTTTACAGGTATCATACCTGTAAATCTTCCGGAAGGAATTCTCAAAAATAATCGCAAAACCGTATATGATGTATATAAACCTCAGAAGAATTAAATAATAATAAAATTGTTTAATTTAAGACAGACCTTTGTAATTATTTAAAAGTCGAATCTGAAAATAATGTGGAATTAATAGTTATTTTATTTTACAGATAATGAATTCCGCGTACTCTTTCTTTACATTATTACGTCACATGCAATCAAGAGCAAATTAAATACCTGCATTTATTACACGAAATGAAAAGCAGTTAATTAATTTTAAATTTATATACTATTATCAAGTCACTTTAAATTTCACTAATTAACTCACACAAATTAATTTTTTTTTATGTTTTACTATTTATTAAATACTAGCTGGTGCCCACGACTTCGTCCAGGTTGAAAAATAAAAAATATAACACATAAGAAAATATATGAGTGCCGCCGCAATAAATGGTGCCGCCCGCCATATTTATTTATATTTTCAGATGATCCCTCGAGAACAGTCCTTTTTTCCACATGAAAAAATCTCTATGACTATCCTTTCTTGCCCTTCCCTGACAACGTGTTTGCAAAATTTCATGTTGATTGGTTGAGTAGTTAAAGCGTGAAAAGGTAACAGACAGTCAGACATGTTTCTGTTTCTAGAATGTATATAGATTTTTCTAGCCTACCCTAAAATTTACTAATATGCGTTATGTATTTACTTATTACTTATATGAAATCAATGATTAAATTAAATATTTACAAAATTTCAGTATGTTCAAATGAGTCTCAGTTGATTGTTAATTAAGGCTTCTGTTCGGAACACACGAATAATAAGGTGTTTGATTGATGAACGTTTTGATGAAAGTAAGTAAAATTAATTTTGGAAGTCAAATTCATGATAATATAATAAGTATGCATATAATATATTCGTGTTTAAATATAAGTTGAAATGTTACATTTATGTTTTTTTTAGATATTAAAAAAGTTTACTGACTTCTATATGTTGGTAGGCTTTTGTTTTTAAATGTAAAAGAAATTTTCATATAAGAAATATGAATATTTTCATATAATCCACAAAGAGACAAGTCAAACTTTTCTTAATGACGTTACACAAGAAAATCATGTCCTAACATAAGACACTCTTAGCTACAAAGCGGATACAAATACCTATATGTATATGTAAGAGCAAGTAGGCATTTGAAATTCATACAAAATTAAAGTTAAGTTAATTAATTCAACTATCGTATTATAATAAATTCTTCTTCGAGGTCTAAATAAAGTTTTCATTTATTTCAAATAATAAAATTATTTTATCCTCGCTCAACAAACTAAGTCATCCTATTTAGCGAACGAGTGTAAGAACCAAATTAAAAATTATAAGTTCCATTGCATATTATATGGATTGAAGTAGAATCTTCTTTTAGATTTAGACATAGTACGAAATAAGATTAAAATTGTTTTTAAAAGAATGAAACACAGAGAAAAAGCAGCTCGGAGTAGCACATGAATAAATAGTCGTTTCGCGGCGGCGACACATTTTTTTCTGTTAGAAACAAACGTCACATACAAGGCTCGGGGACAATGGGCCTGTTCAGCAGTTCATCTGTTAGCCAGTGGCGGTAATAAGGCGTGTTTTTGCGAGAGCGAAAAAGGAAACAATGATTTTGGCCGTGACTAGATAAATAAGATGTCCGGACGTGACGAGGGTATCGGTACAGTTTTTATGGAATCTTTCAGTGAATGTAGCGTTCTTGTCCCACGTACCACCTGCTTCTCTTTGTTTAGGTCCCTGAATACATTGTTAATGTATGGATTGAGGACACACCATATGTGAAGGTCGAAGGCGAAGATTTTATTGTTCATTTTCTTCAGAAATTATATTAATAATAATGTAGTTAGCATATAGCATACGCTTCAATACTTTTTTATGTCAAGGTCGTAATCTTTGAAGTACAAAGTAAGTCATAGTAAAATCAGCAACAAACAAAACAAAACAAAAACCAACTTAAACTTTAGAGGAGATCAAGAGCATAAACAGACATTCGGAATAATTTTTGAAATGAAAACTTCTTAGACAGTTGTCCCACCGCCGGCGAGCAAGCGACTAACTATCAACTATTTTCTCGCTCAAGAAACGTACAATAAGATATACATTCCGTATGAACAAAACAGACGCATTTATTAATAGTTGATCGCTGACTGTTTACACTGCCGGTATACCTGGTCGGTTGCCGAGATACCAACCAATGCAACGGTTATATCTTCCAAGCTGCGTCTTTCACGTCTAATTGTTTATACGAAGGTAGTTTTGTGTCCCAATAAAAAATTCATCCATTGAAACCAAACACCCCTCTTTATTTCGTTGAGAACACGTACGTAGCTCGCGCAGGACTAACCGGCCAGCCGCCCCGACGAGTGGTGCGATATTACTCGCAAAAACACTCGCTTATAGCCGAGCGACAAAACTATCGAAACTACACACTCGCTTCTCGCTGCTCGCCAACTCGTTTCTAGTTTATAGCTCTAATCACTACACGTTCATTGTCGGCGGTGAGATAACTGCCTTAGGCACATTGGGCACTATTAGTATAGGAATAAACACTGAACTAGGCCTTCACGATCTATGAGCGACACCCTTAGTGACGTTTATTTGTATGAAATAAGCGCCATCTACCCTAAGTACTACATACTTTTTGGTTCATAATAAGCTTAACTTTGCCAATAGTTTGTTAAAATATTAACTGATGGCGATAAAGTGTTCGAAAGCCATAGCGATAATGTTCCATAGTTTTCATTTCTGAAATGCAGTCCACCGACTGACAGTTTTATTTTTTACAATATATTATAAAAAAATATATTGTAGTATTGTTTCAATACGGATAAACTAAATTTATTATAAGTACTAACAGATTTGAAAGATGTCGTTCTGTTAAAAGCCACTGGACTGTGGTAACTGATGTACAAAAAATCCAGGCAGTTTATCTAATTTCTCTCTTCAGAAACATCCTCTGACTTCAACGAATATTAAAATTATAGGTGTTCAGAGAGATAATGTATGTTGGGCTTCTGGCTATCAGAATTTTCTATTGATTTTTTCAGTGATTAGCAAACATTATATAAAGCAGCTAACTGTTTTTATTAATTGTTACATATCAAAGAATGTATTTGTTTTATAAAATGTATTAATCGGTATACGAAATACGATTGCAATAATCATTTGTTTCCAACACCGAAAAAGGATAAAATGCGCCCGCACGCGTCCTTCCGCCCGCTTGCAAACGATGATTTAGTGGCGATCCCCAGATTTATAGAGCGCCCGCTCCGCCCAGCGACTTCAATGAATAATAAATTGAAGATCTTTTTCGATATTATTGATACTTCGGGTTTCTTCACGTGATGTATGTTCGGGCGCGAATTGAAACCCTTTTATTAAAACATATATTACAAGACACGTCCCGTCGGTGACACTGAATAATACTCTCCTTGTTGCGACTACTCTTCGAGTGACTCCCAATTTTAGCTTTTATTGCGCTCGGATTATTTATAGTTTATAGCGATACCTGTACCTACATTTTCGTCGGCAAATCTGCTAGAAAATAGCTTCCTTAAGTCTGCGAAATAAATCTGTATAAACTCTTACAGTAAAATCACAAGTATTTTATTAAAATTTAGGATTGCACATCCAGTTTCTTTTTTTTTTTAATGTTAAGGTCGACATACAGGCTGACGGTCCACTCGATAGTCGCCTATAAGACAAGCAATGCCTTATAGGCGACCATAGACGACTTTTATAGGCGATTTTAAGATTTAGGACAGGTACCTCTTTGGGAGCAGTAGGGAATGCAAGTCAATACATTTCTATACATTTTTTTAAATATAGAAGTTTTGGTGATACGATAAAAAATGTACCAAATGTTGTCTAAACTTTGATAATTCATTTACATACATAATGTATGTATGTTTTTTTCAAGCTTTTTGGTCTAGCCATAAACGAGTAGTAAGCTTAAAAAAGTATCCATTTGACGGCACTGAACACCTTAATAATAATTGTTACGAACGTAGATGAAGGACTATATACACAAGCATTTTAAGTCTACCATTACTTATTTGCAGAATACAATATCTTGAATTTATTATTCGTTAACACTTAAATATTCCATACAACGTTTGTTCTAGTTTCAATATGAAACGTAAAAGAACGAGTTGAATGTGTATTTTACGGAGAGAGTATTTGCCGAACTAATCTTTAAAGCTGCATACGTATCAGTGTCTTAGCTGCACTAGGAATTCGTTTGCGAGATGTTCCCGCGACAGCGGTAACGCAAATAAATGGTAGTGGGGTTAAAACTTGCCCCGCATGTGAAATTAGTTAAATAACTCCCAGGGAATCGTCGCACTCTATATGGAAACACGTATTTGCTTTAAAGCCGAGCAAATTAGACCTAGAGACGAGAGAACTTCCACACATTAAGCTCGTTTCCTAAATTAATTAATTCACTGCGGCTAATTAAGAACAAAAAAACATTGCTTAAGAGCTCGCAACCAAGTTTGTTCAAGATATAAACACAATGTGTGTTAAAAATAAGTATAAGTAATTTATTTTATTTGATCGTAAATGGAACGAATGTATACATACATGACAAAATGTTTTCATTTTCTAGAGGCACAGTGTACGTTCCCGAGAAACGCTCTGTATATTGGCGAATACACGTTTTTAGGATAGTCGTAGGGATTGTTTTAAAAATATATTTACTATATATTTTTTTAAAACTTTAAAAGGATAGCGGATGTTTGTAGTTAATTGCAATATTTATTAGTTAAATGTAAAACTTTATCGGCCTTAAGGGGAATGCGTCGATCCACAACGACAAGTTTATGGCCAGCAGAGAATGTCTTCTTTTTTAGTTAATAACTGTGGAGTGTGGATGGAAGCAAAAAGAAAAATTAGTGACTCCCTATCCGCAAACGAACCTAATATAGTGAGTCCGATGAACTCAGTATCATTCAGTTGCTCGAAGAACTCTGTCTTGCTAAACGTGATACTTTAAAAATTTGGACACAGTTTTTGTGGAAAATATTAAATAATAGAGAATAATTATTACACGTATTCAACATTGGAATTGTGGCGTAGGGTTAAAAAAAGTTAAAAAAAGTCATAAAGTCATAAGTCATAAAGTTTTATGTTCATTTATAGATTATGTTATGTAAGTTACACTATCTTTTTGCTTCCATCTACGTTAATAATAAATAAAACGCTTGATAGAATTAAAAGGAGTAGGTACCTATCGCGTCATTTGATTTACTCACAGTCAATAGAGTAGTACGTATACATATATTCAGTGTTTTAAAGACATATGGTCTGTGGAAGAAAAGCTGAGCTCAGCTCGTCCCGCTAAAAGTTTTCAACAACTGTTCAAACATTTTGTGGCGCCGCCATACAACGATCCCCTTTCAGTTGGAGACCGAGAACCGTGGTCTTTGTGACTGATGCATAAAATTCATGGTTTTCTATTTACTTTGACCTTTACTTATTATTGAGACATGTAATTCAAAATATATTTTAACTTAGTTTTAAGCGACAACTCTAGCCTGAAAATTTCTCCATTCTGAAATGGTTTAAAGTGGCTCTCTGTAGGTCTGTATGTAAGTATGTGTATTCGTGATGATCTCGAAAACTACTGAATAGATTTTCACGCGGTTTTCAGTAATATTCCTATATAAGATTCCTATATTATGTTGCAGAAGGTCCCTATATATGATTTGCAGAAAAAAATCCGTGCAAAGCTGGAGACGGGCCTCTAGTATATTAAAATACAGTAATAAGTTTTATTTATTCGCAAATAATCGAGACAGTTACATTTTGGAACTCATTCAAAATAGTTTCTTGTATAAAGGTTTTTAATTAACATCTTGAGCAACACCGTCAGGCAAATATTTAAAACGTTCGCGACAAATAAATTTGTACAATTCCGACTATATTTAGTAGCGAAAATTAACTTTAATTATTCTATAAATTTGAACGAGCCCTTTCCTTCACATTATTAGCATTCAGAACGTAACTACACTAAGAATAAAAGGGGTTCAAATATTTTAGGTCAACTTCATTTGGAGAATTTCAATTTTAATGTCTCTTAGTTACAGTCTATTTTGCTTTCAAGCTTCGGCATAGTTAATTTAGTAAGGAAAAGTAAGCATACGAATGCTTAATTGCGATACAAATAGTTGAAAAACATCTTAGTAAACACAGTTTAATCCTCCTCATAGTATAAATGCGAAAGTTTGTGAGGATGAATGGATGTATGTTTGTTACTCTTTCGTGTAAAAACTACTGAACGTATTTGGATAAAATTTGGCACACAGATAGCTTATTACCTAGATTAACATATAGGATACCTTTTAAACTTATATATTAACTTTTAACCTTTTAAACTGGAGTAATGTTAGGTTCTCGAGGGATCGTCTAAAAATATAAAAAAAAATTGGGCGCCTCTGTCACCTAGCGGTGCCACCGTCGTCACAGCGATAAAGATGCGATATTTTTTCACAGCGATATTTTTTCAGGTTTTTCATTTTTCAACGCACCAGGTAATAGCATTATAAATACTGGAAGGAACTTGTCATTAGAAACTTCTATTGTACAAAATATGTACACTAATCTGTGTTCAGTTCATATGTCTTTATTCTCATTATACATATGATCTTAAATTATAACATTCCTAAATTGTTTCACATTTCTTATACTTAAGATATTTAATTTTTTAAAGTTACAGAATCTTCATTTTATTTCCTCTTGTCTCTTATATTTTATCTTATGGGGATTGAAATAATGATCTACCTGTATATTGCTTGGATTTATGGGCGTGTAAGCATATACAATCTAGTAAACCATCAGTCAATCATAGCGAGTCCACTGCTCAACCGATTTAGATGAAATTTTTAGGCAATCTTCAGATAATCCTAGCGGGTGATCCTGTGAAGTTTAGTAGCGATCGGATAGGATGTTTTTCGATAATTTTATGTCCTGTTTTTCCTGCAAATTATTGCAAAATTAGATATATTCAATGCCTGACGAAAAAATTATGAGCAATAAAAACTGAATAAATGTTTTTATTTAACACCTAATAATGGACATTGACTAAGTCGCTGGCAATAGCTAATTAGTTATAAGTAAAAACTACATAAGTTTCATAGTTTTGCTCTGGTTTGAGAATTTTAATTCAGCAATCTCTATACTATATTTTATTTAAGAAGTTATAGCTAAATAATTCATCCTCTCCCCCCACTAAACTGAGTGACGTATCGCTAAGTGAAAATCATTGCTTTTACAAGTACATTTTCCGCGGATACATATAGCGAATGGGCAAAGTTCAAGACGCGTCGGGCAGTCGACGGGTGATGGATTGCCCCCAAGGGTGACGCTTCTACGTCGTATTTACTCACTGGAAAAACTACCATATAACAAATTTTATATTCGTTCGTTATCTTTTTTTTTAATGATATTTAACGTTTGAAGATTATGACATCATGGGCTACGCAGAGGAATCTACGAATGCTACGAAAAGCAACACAATGCTACGATGGTGGTTTTGTTATTATGTAGCCAAATTATGTAGACAAATAAATTATGCAACAAATTTATGCCTGCGTTTTCATCAGAGTTAAAAGATAAAAATCAGCAATGACCCCCCCCTGTTAGTACTTCTATAATAATAAATATGGCGTCTTATGAGCCCTTTAATATCTCATTGAGGTTAAGGTTACAACCCACGAGCCGGCCTCAGAACCGATCTGTAGATACTGAACATACCTCTGAATTCCACTATTCTCAGGAACGCGGGCTTCACATACAAACTATGAGGCTGCAAATTTATACAGCAATTGAACCTATAATTATTATGGATTCTGGAATATTTAAGTAAGTTAATTTATAACTACATATGATAAAATCGTAAACGAGCCGTAAACGAGATGAAAAAAAGTAATTTTCTGGACGTTGGTTTTACCTAATTAGACTGTTTACCCCAAGTAGCCGTACTCGTCAATAACTTCGAGAGTTAAGTTCCAAATAGTTACTGGGGTGAGCACAACATGAACATTTGAAATAACTTTCGACTTGTCTATATTCATCACTTAGTCAGGTGAACCCTTCGAGCATTATAATTTTATAAAATACTGGCTGTTGCACGCGACTTCGCCCATGTAACTTTATAAAATATAGCCTATGTTACAATAAAAATCGTTCCAGTACAAATCTTCTCTCCTTAAAATATTAGTATACACTATTTTATAAATTTAATTTTATATAATAGTGCGTTTACATTTTAATATTTGAAAAACATTTCATGTAAAATAAATAGAGAAAAGTGTATGAGCCCGATGAGAAGAAACAACAAACATATACGGAGTGGTTATCTCTAATGAAGCGCGATTGTTTCCACTAGCACACCTGATGCTTATACTGATACATTTTCTTCACGCTCGCAAATAATAAGGAAAATCGCATATGAAGATGAGACGAGATGAGCTCAGCTACCTCATTGTAAGCGGATAGCGATATGCGACTGTTACTCGTGCTTTTACTTCATTTGAATACAAAATCAGCAATTTTTAAGACTGAAAATTCTGTTTTTCATACTTTTATCGATTTACAATAAATTTGTCATGAAAGCCACCCAATCATCCCATGAAAGGTATGTTATACTAAAATAAAATCTCTACTATTATAAATGTGAAAGTTGTTTTTTTTTTTTTTGTTACTTTTTCACGCCTTAACTACTCAACATATCATCGTGATGTTTTATACACGTTTTCAGGAGTACAGAAAAAAACGTTCCATGAGGGATGAGTTAGATAATCTAAATTTCCAAATCCATACCTGAAATTCATTTCCAAAGTTGACCCCTCCGGGAATCGGTCCCTGGGCCTCTGAGACGTTAAGCAAGCACCCTTACCACTCATCCAAGAGGCTCGTCAAAATGTTGTGAGAGACCGAATATCCACCGAGGTTATCTCATTGGTTGCAGCATCCATTCGGTAAACGGAACCGTTTAGAAAAGTAAAATATTGTATAAAAATTGAGCAACCGTTAATAAATTTGTTAGAAGTGATTGTTGTCGACTGTACTTGCGTATTTGTCAATCTAGGACAGACAAACAAAATGTTAACTAGTTAGGTGCAGTCACCTCTGTACACAAAACACACACATATATTTTAATTAGATTAACTACCTAACTCAACATTTGTCGAAAACAAATTTATTTATACATGAACGCAAAGTGGTTTACATTGGAATCCCAACAAATCTCTATGCATTTTCTAGCAGCATTGCGGGTTTTGGCATGTTGTGTGACATTATACGTGGAGCGGCAGAGGTGTTGGAAATGTAGCCAAGTTGTTAGTGAATTTAATGGGTTGTGACTTAATTGTTGGTTTACAATTACATCATATGTAACCTTCATTTCCAATGAAATCAGTGTTAGTGAGAAGAAAGAAATAGATTTTTTTTAAACTTTTTTAAATATACTAAAAACTTTTACTAATATTTTTTGAAAAAAGAATTTTTAAACAAAATATTTTCCATATTTCACCTCTGCCTGGTGCCCCGTTTGAATTGTAGACGTGAGTGGATGAAGGTGATATGTCGAATTTTTGGGATTTCTCGTTTTTTTTGATTACAGATCATTTAAGATCGTCGATATGTCTTAATATGTCTTAACATATTTTGTAAAATAGATTTGAAAAATGTGTTATGTACAGTTAATTTTATAAAACAAAAAGTGCAGAAAAGTTTACTTTTGTTAATGGAAGAATGTGTTATGTTCACTTTTTTTTAAATTAAATAATAAAAAATAATACAAGTGTTTAATTGTTATCATACCATTAATATTTTAGGTTGTTTACACAACTTTGCATCATAATTTAGTACAAAAATCAGTTCCGTGGCGACTTATCTCAAAAATTAAAAGTAAAACTTTAACCTCGGTTTACTCAAAATTGGAATTAAGCGACTTATCACCTTCATCCACTCACGTCTTCAACTATCAAAACTAAAATTGTGTATAAACCAACTAACTACTGCTAAACCACTCAAAGTTTGTATATATAATATTCAGAAAAAAAACATAATTACGAAGTCGCTGGTAAGATATAAAACTTTATTTATATACCATGTTTGAAACGAGTCATTCTCTCTAATTTATGAAACCAATAAAATTAAAACGTTTTTTTCATCTCTTATCTACGCGTGATTTAATGTGAAATATACCCCGTGCGAGTTTAAATGACCAGGTGATTTAGTGAAATAATTATGTGAACTCGTTTTAATCTAACTTAAAAAAAAAATATCGCAATTTTGAAATAATCGCGTTGGCCGCGCTGAAAGTTAACGAGTGTTATTTAAACTGGGCGAGCTCGTTGCGCGGAAAAATCGTACTGGCTTTGAAAAATTTGCCCAAATGACGTAAAACTCATATGAGGAGGGTGTGCGGCGCGCGATGAATAAATAGCCACCGACCCTCGCTTTATTAAGCTGTGTATTTGTCTGCAGCTTTCATAATTGCAGCTTATTATTTTTGCTTTATTAATATTTACGATGCATTTTCTAGTAGGTAATTGCTGCTGTTTTTGCTCGCTCCCGTAAACCCGTAGCATTTACCTACATTGATGTTTACTTTAATTTCTAAGAAACATTATTTGGTTTGCTTTCACTAAAACAAGTTTCTAAACTCTCATTCACAGGGCTATTATATTTTAGTTAGATGATAAGGCTGCTGGGCAGGTAGGGTGATGCATCACTTCCGCCTGGTGCAGGTGCTCTCGGGGCATGGTTGCTTCGGGCGTTACCTTCACCGGGTGGCCGTGAGAGAGCCGACGGAGGAATGTCACCATTGTGGCTGCGCGGTTGACACTGCGCAGCACACTTTGGCTGAATGCCCCGAATGGGCAGAGCAGCGCGCCGCTCTGTCTCTCGTCGTGGGCGCCGATCTCTCGCTACCGGCCGTCGTAAAATCGATGGTCGGCAGTGACCTTGCGTGGCAGGCGATGCTCACGTTTTGTGAGCACGTTATGTCGCTCAAGGAAGCGGCGGAAAGGCAGCGGGAAGAGGATCCCCTCTCCCAGCCAATCCGCCGGAGGAGGCTCGGGCGCAGGCGGCTGGCTTATGTTCGCCGCCTTCCACCCTGACCGGGACCCGGGCGGTGGTCTTGGGGGAGACTGCCGCCCGCCGTAAGGTCCCCCGAGATGGCCGGCGTACCTCCACTTTCGGGTACGCCGAGGTTCTGACAGGGAGCGTTGGCTTCCCCGCGCTGGATAGCCGTGGCGGGGCATCGAAGTCGTGTCATAACGTCCCCACGACCCCGCCCATCAACGGCCGCGCTAGAAAGAAAGTCGTTGGGTTTTAGCCGGTAGAAATCCGGCATAACCCCGCAGTGTCCCCCACACTGCCGGGTATCCAAGAGGATTTCCCAACGGTAAAAAAAAAAAAAAAAAAAAAAAAAAAAAAAAAAAAAAAAAGGTGATGCATCACAAATGATGTAATGCTATTAACAAAAAAAAATATAGTTTTCGCTCCACCTTCGAATTTTGACAGTAGTAATTAATCTATACTGATATTATAAACCTTGAGCTTAACTACTAATCCGATCAACATGAAACTTTGCATACAGGTTGTCAGGAAAGAATCATTGACAAAAATACTGTTCCCGAGGGATCATCTAAAATATTAAAAAAATGTGACGGCGCCAGTGTCGTCACAGCAATAAAGTAATAACGTCAGGCGTTATTACTCATATATTTTTTTAGGTATTATATATTAAGTTGCGGGTACCGGCTAGTAATTTAATCAACCGATTGTAGAGATTATATCTTTATATCTTTATATTCATTTATATCTTATACCAATTTCCACAACTCTCACGAAACCACAGAAAAAACGTGAATTACGACTAAACATAACATCACTAAATCTAAATTTGGACAGAAGTGTGGGGAAATAAATCTATGAGATGTTATGCGTGACTCGCGTGCGTGGAGCCTTTATGTAGAATTTATTATGGGGGAAAGGGAATGGAACACCACTAGCCAGAGGCCGCTATCAAATCAATATATAAATAACATTGATATTTTTTGCTATTTTATGACTGACTGGCGTACAGTAAATTTTGGATGATTGTTAAAGTGGAATCTTGTAAAAAATATTCAGGTAAATACAAAATAAAAATTGTCTCTAAATAATGATGCATTAAAAGATAATAGTTTTGTATTAAACAATTTATTTGACTGGTCGAAAATGATATAAAGTGAATACTAAAGTGATAGATAATGAGCACATACGTTTGCTTTATGTGAACTAACTTGAGTCAGCAAGTTGAAATGCCTGAAGTTAAAAGCTGCAAATGCTTGGAGCGGTTATTGCATCGTATTATGGGAAAGTGTGATGCGATTTTGAAATTTTAAAAAAGATGTTTAATATTTCTGATATTCATACATGTTCTTAAAGCGAGAAGATGTTGTTTTGCTGGCTGCCTAAAGCCTACTAATAATATTATAAATGATAAAGTTTGTGAGGATGTACGAGTATGGATGTATGTTTGTTAATCTTTCACTCAATAATAGTTAAACGGATTTAGATGAAATTTGGCACACAGATAGTTTTATTACTTACTATTTATATTTCATTTTATTACAAATAGTTAAAAACATTTTTATTAAAAAGAAGGTTAATTAATTCCGATATCAGTAATCAGTAAACTGTTTTCATTCAGAGAAATCTATGCTGACCAATTTTAATGTAGGGTTTAGCCTCAGAAAGTTTACTTACTTGTGGAATGTGATTCCATTCTGTTTTTATTTTTTAATACCTGGTTTTTACACCCTTTTACTACGCAATTCGGCATTTTCTTTAGTAATAATAAGGCGATACGTAGTTTGATTGCATTTGTGTGCGTGTAACCGAGTATGTACACGATGTAGGCGTAGTTTGTCGTCCATACAAGGCTCTATCTTTAGTTCTTATTTATTTTTATCTAAGCCTGTAGATAATAAAATAAACATCGCGACAGAAAATCATATGCAAAGCAAATCAATGTCCTAGATCCCCTTCTCAGTTGAATGGGGACCGGTTTCGGTGTTCCGACGACGTGATAATATGAAAAATTTAATTCATTGCCTGCAAATTTATATGCATACCGCGCCTGCACTTTATTAAAAATGCACCACCTACCTTCCGAGCTTTAAAATAAAACGGTCAGTTTCATATCTAGTTAGGTAATATGAAATATTTTTCCCAAGAACCAGGGCACTTATGTTCCGGAGGAAGTCTTTGGAGAATATTTAAATTGTTGAGTTGGATTATCTTCTAAACCTAAATGTTTGTCTAGAAATTTAATTTTACTGAATAATTTTAGGCGACGTGCTTAGGCACGATAGATGTCTGCGCCTCTGCCTAATTAATTATGATGGGTAAGGTGGAAGGGAAGAGACGCGCTGGGCGAAGGAGAAAGTCGTGGCTAAGAAATATCCGAGAGTGGACTGGAATTGCCTCGGTCGAGCAACTATTCCAGTTGGTTCTTGAAAGGGGGGGAGCAACTATTTCTCTTGACAGGAAGTTGACGGCTAACCTTCAGGACTGAAGCGGCACATGGAGAGAGAGAGAATAATTTTATTTTCATCTACACTAATTTAATAAAGATGTAAAGTTTGTATCTTTGTTTGATTTTATGTTGGAAGTAAATCTTCGAAACTACTCATCTGATTTAAAAAATAGTTATAGTAGAATTTCAGGATGGACATAGGTTAAATATTCCACGCAGGCGAAACCGTGGTCACCAGTGATCTAAAAATAAAAATCTAACTCTTGGAAAAAGTCAGGCGTCAATGTATGTCAGGCGTTATATTGTTTTATATATTTTGTCACTGAGTGATAGTCACTGAGTCGAAAATTTATAATTAAAACTTTAATTGTTTTATTTTTTTAAACCACAACAAAACGAGATTCTCAGTTATAATATCAGAGTACAATAAAGGTAATAGATTCTTTAATTTTTATCGATTTATATAGTATGAGTGTTTAGTTATTTACGCAAACCCAAATTTACAAAACAATAACTCGAATAGATTATTAATATAAATAAGTAATAGAAAACATTTAACTCCAGGGGAATCCTTAACATTAACCACTAGCATTACAACGCCAGAGAAGTAATCCGATCTCTTACAAAGTAAACGTCGAGCCATGAAATATGCATTAAATATTTACACAGTCTCGGGCCAAGCCATTTCCTTGAAGTCGACTGAACCGAACAGATTTGCAATTCACCGAACATCCTTTAGGAAAAAAGATCCATTGAACAAAGCTGGCAAAGTCAAGGAATCGCAATGAGCCTTAAATACTGACCCACATTCAATGCTTCCATTGATTGTAATAAGGTGAAGCTGGAATGAGTGATGAAATTTAGATGTAGACCTGCTTCAAGAACAATATTGAAGGAAAAGGTGACTATGTTAACTTTATTAAAAGTTGTAATGTTTAATAGTTTTATTTTACAAATTAAAGGTTATTTAAGTAATTTTGCATAATTGTAACAGTTTAATTTATTAAATTTTCCTATATTCTATCAAGAATTTAAAGTTCAGGCGTTTGAAGATCATCAGACCATTTCCTAGTTAACGAAGGGATTTCACTAACTTCCATGTGTTCGATTAATGTGTAATTTGGTGGTATACTGTTACTTCGGTGGTATATCCAAGACATGGTAACCTTGACCTGATGCAGCAGATATAGCGTGTTTAAGCTCATTAAAAGTCCGGGGGGAGGGGGGTTTGGTTTAGTCTATAATTTCAATTATAGCTTGTTTTTTATAGCTCGTTTGTAGCACAATATAAATAAGTTAAAAGTAGCTCAGTAGGTACATGATTAATTGAATTATATTGCCACCCGCTAACTTATAAAGAAATTTTCGATGTTAGAAACAAAGCAATATTACATTTTACTCTATAAATACTTAATCGTGATGTGGCCAAGTAATTATTATATAAAACAAGCAGTTTAACAAACTTTTTGTACCTTTTATAACCGTAACTGGCCATAAATCTCGTTTAATCTACGAAATTATCGTTGACGTTGTTTATAATAGCGCTGAAATTTCAGGATAAAAATTTCAGTGTGGTTTTAATGATTTAATGGTACCATAAAACTAAGTAAGAATTAATTATAAGTGCTTTCAAGAAAAACATATTAAACATTCAAACTTTAGAGGCACGAGTATTAAATGTAAAACCTTTGTAAGTCTATCGTTACAGTTTATGGTATAAATGAAGTTTATTTATTTAATTTTATGTTAAGGTCGACATAATTCACAACTATTTGGGACATATTAATTACACAAGACATTAGAATAGAGATAGTAATATATAATATTATTTAGGTACATATTACTATCACTTAATGCCAACTAAAGGTCACAATGACCAATTTCTGGTTTTCGTATCCTCTTTTCAATATGCGTACACCGTACAGGTACTATTTTGGTAATAGATATAGATATTTTAATATAGATCTTACTTTTGGTAGGCGCCCACATCTCCTACAAGTAGGTAAACAAACCAACGTCTCTTTATCATACTGGTAAGTATTAGATTATCATAACTTTTTCATGACATACTTCAAACCGATCGTTACCAGACATCAAATAGAAGACATTAAAGAATCGCTCAGTCGACTGTTAAGTCCCCGCAGGCATTCTAATAGACTTGGTGAGACAAAGAATTATTACTTAAAAGAAGCGTTCTCTGAATATCACATTGTAATGTTACATAAGATATTTCTTAATATTTTGAGTCGTTTTCTCTAAAAAATGGGATTTAAAGAATAATTTCTCTGCAAAGGTTTGCAGATGCGAGTAAGGGAGTCGCCAAGGTCTTTGCAAAACTTAAGCGGGCGTTTTAGACTTCACGACGGAAGGATCTAGTCCGTGCTACTTACTCTGCACGTACTGTCATCGGTTTCCGATGTTTACTCCACACCGACGCTCGTCTACACTCTTTACGCGCATCTCAAGGTCTACGCTACGTCTCCACGAGCTGCTGCTGCTGAGAACCTCCTCTCAACTGGTCCCGTGGAACGCTATTACAGCCGAGTAGTTCTATTTTACATTTATTACCAGCCACCCTCGGGGCACTGTCAACGTCCACGTCTGAACCGTCATCACCCATGTCTTTTACGTGTGGTTTACATACTAAAATAGCACAAGTGCTTACTGTTCTTTGGTATAATTTAGTTTAACTTATCTGCATATTCTACGGTGGGAAACCCTGTGTCTCTTACCCACCTAATAAATTGTGTATAAAGTAGTTTAGCACCACTACTTATCCTATTGTGTATTATTTTGTTAAACTTATGTTGTGGTAAGCTTCGTGTTTGATATGTTAGGCTGACCTCCTTTATTCTCTCTAGCAAAGGCGCCCTAGTCTCGTGCTTCTGTCTGGCTGAAACCTAGTCGGTGGTAAGCGATCTGGGTGGTTGCGAAGCACAGCACACCAGAGCGGTTACTGTGAAAGGTTCTTATATATAATTTGCAGAAAAAATGTACACTTACGAAGCCGGGTGCGGGTCGCTAGTAGTATCAATAATGGTTAGTTTTGTATACATTATATAGTCACTTCCAGGTTCTATGATATATGGAGCCTTGTATAAAAGCGTTTCCGTTATTAAACGCATCAATTCGATTCGACGCAGAGATAAGGCGTGCACTCACGATCTCGGGCCGACAGTTATTGTCCTCTAATGTAATGCCAGTTTGTCACTTGCCTAAAGTTATGGCTTAACAGCTATTGGTTGGCTATTGGAACGGATAGCTGAGAGAATTGAAGATTGATTCTATTATGCGATAGTGTAGCTTCTGATTGTTCGAAGTGTGATAATGGATCATACAATTTTAAAAATTGTTTTTTAAGAGATCGGATTCAATTATCGAAAAAAATCTTTGAGTAGTTTTTACCATGTAATTTTATTTTGTTTTGTTTATTTTATTTAATCAAAATCTGGTTAAATAGCTCATAGACCAAGGTTCAAACATAGTTATTTAGCCATGTGAATCTAAGAGGGTGATTAAAACAGGGATAGTCAGGTGGACACGCTCTTTAATGCCGTGAACGCAGATGGTGGTTCAAATCCAGATTTTTTAAATTTTAAGGTCGACAGACAGTTTCACTTGGTGGTAGGTGGCAACCGTCGCTTATAACAAGCAACGCCACAGGTGCTCCAAATACTTTGCCGACCGCAACAGGTTCAAGGATAAGAGATTGGGAAGGGATAGGGAAATCTGGCATCCCTTCTCACTCACTCACCGATACACATAATAATAATAATAAGTTGTTATTTCACGGTGGTCTTTTGTAAGAAGGTGGTTACTGCCGCCAGACGGGCTGCGACGCGCTTAACTTGGCTTAAATATAAATAACTAGCTTTGTAAAGGTTGCAAGACGTGGGTACTACCTGAAACATCTCGAGCCTTAAAAGTAATACGCATAAAATTCAAAATACAGGTATACTGCGAGGTAATATGGCTTTACAAAATTCTAGTACTACACGCGCAAAACAGTTTGTTACTTATAATAGATTGCAAATAAGATTTCTAATTTACTGAAACAGATGACGGCAAAGATATTCAGGTCACCGTAGTACAAAAAAACATGTTCATTACGTAGTTCGCTCACATGAAACAATGTGATTATAAGACACAAGCAGATAATAGAGATCAAAAAGAGTGGAAGATTAAAAGCTATTGGCTCTCTGCCCATCCAATTTTCTTTGTTGACGTCCCACGGGAGCCTCACCAAGATTATCTTAACAAAGCTAAGACGAAGCTAAGTTTCGACGCCTTTAGAAACAATGTTATCGCTTCCACTATCTACTTTAGAAAACAATTACACCAGCGTTTTTAAGCATAGTACGATTAACGGTGGAAATTTTCATAAAAGTTGTAACTAAATAAATAATTAAATATAAATGTTTATTCACATTTTTGAAAAACTGAAAACTAACTTTAAAAAAGCAGTATTTAAGAATGGGCTGATAAAACTTACTAACAACTAGCTGTGCTGTGCCCGCTGTAGTTCGCTTTTTGAAAATCTCTCGGTTACCTAAAATTTTTCCGGGATATAAAGTATCCATTATATTAATCCAAGTAATAAACTATCTGTGTGGCAAATTTCATTCAAATCCGTTGAATAAGGTATGCCAGGCCCGATACCTTTATACTGAACATATTCTTTTCACCTCTCCAGCACGAAAAGCGTGCTGTTGGTGCCTAAAAACTCGAAGAAAAATCGATTCTTGATGCGAGCGTGATTCGAAATTCGAACACGCGATTTAACTCACAGGAATAAAATTTTGATTTTATTAGTGTGTCCAGCCATAGCCTACTAGAGTCGGCCGGCCATAAACGACTATAGTTGGCCCAGCTGTGAAGATAGTTTCACAGTCGTTCAGAAACTGGTTCAGCATTAGGTCTTGGTGTTTTTGTACTGTTTTGGTAAATATAAAAAAATGACGTTCAGTGGTGATGGTCTAACTCCAGAAGAATTAAGAGAACAAGTTTCAAATGCCGAACATAGCTTTCTTCCAGAAAAGTCCTGTGAAAAATATCTTTATTCGTAGGAATTATTTCATTCGTACAAATATAGAGACAGGACCCTTACCTAACACGAAGTAAATAATACGACCATCACAGTTCCGAATAAATTGTTACCTTTAGGGCCTCTTTCACCATCTCTGAGTAAGTGTCAAGTAGGCTAACCGCCATTTAAAGTCACCGGTCATCGGAAATTATGGTGCCGATAAACCTTTGTTTGTACGGTAAAAGTCCCAAACATTAAAAAGAAAAAGTGTGATAAAGTGTTAAAGTAGGCACCCAAACCACTCATCCAACGGGCTCGTCAAAATTTTGCATCCATTTTAATCGTGTCTCCTATAAACGCTTTTTTCACAATGTTTAAATTTAATATAATATAGAAATTTTTGTCATTGTGTAAATAAAAACGAGAAGGTCCACTTGTAATATTTGAGTAAAGTTGCCTCTTTCAAATGCTTAAACATTTCAACCTTTCATAGCCGCTCGTCTGTAATGACCGCTCGTAATGCGTCTGCCCCATATAACGACCGGCGGAGTATTTCAATGGTTCTAATACTACACCCATATCGTGTTTGAAGCTATATCGACGTCTATAATCGATGATGACGTCTATAAACATTGAGAAGAGTTTAATATCACGATAGTTTATTAATTATCCCTTAGATAAATATTCGAGAGTTTTCCTCCATTTTCCCAGATTATTCCATCACTGATAAATACTACTATATATAGTTTATACAAGGGAAAAGTAAAATTTTAAAATATTGCGATTTATTTTTATGCCTATTGGTGTTGTGAATGTAAATGGAAACTAACTCGACTAAATAATATAATATTTTGAAAGAATATTTTCTTAGAATAAAGCATATTTTAGAGGAAAATGCTCCCAATCCCACTATTTCCACGTTGTATTTTTTATGTTATTCTCAAGTTTTCCTGTAAACTGAAAAGTAAAGATTTAGTGAACTAGATCGAACCTAAACCCATTAAATTTGAGCGCTCTTAACGCTCCCATACGATTACGGGTATGCTGGAATCGATGCCCCAGATATGTTAGCGTCCTGTCGATTTCCGACCCGCTCACCACTGAGTAATGCGTTCCCCTTAACGACTTCATGTATATATTTTTAGTTATATCTTACATATAGAAATACTAGCTACCCGCTCCCGGTTTCGCACGGGCGCAAGTTTTTACTCAATCCAGCCGATAAATTACCTTACACCGCCATCTGCTAGAATCTTATGGAACTCACAGATAACTTTTAACATAGAGACATCTATTGGATACATACTCAATTCAGCCGATAAATTACCTTACACCGCCATCTGTAAGAATCTTATGGAACTAACAGATAATAAAAACTCTTTCTCATATAATAAACAAATAATCGAAATAAAAACTATCCTATCTTTTAAGTTGGACCAAATTACACATAGTTACGAAGTTATATCAAAATCGGTTTATTAGTTTAGGAGTTCATTGGCGTTAAACAACGTGACGTAACTAATTGTGCGTACTTTCTTTTTAATAATGCGCTTGTAATGTATTTATCTCAATTGAGACCTCTTAAATGAGTATCAACACGGACCGTTTCACACCGTTACCGAAAAGACATTTTTAAAAATTTAAAATTCATAATTTTCACAATTTGCCCATAAATTGTTCGCGTGACTACCTAACTACGATAATTATATCTGAACGAACTGCCCGACCAGCTATAACATAATATTGAACCCAGTAGACCTTTGCAAAGGACAAAATTGTCAAGGTCTTTTCTACAGCTGACCACGAATTCACGAGTACATCTATACTAATATTATAAAGAAGTAAAGGTAAATAAGGATAATAAAGTTAAAGTTTGTATGTTTGTTTGAAAGTAGGAGGTAAGTAATCTTTGAAAGTATTCACCCTAAATAGGATATAGGCTAAATATTCCACGCGGGCGATATTTCATGTATCAATGTACAATGTACACGTAGATCAAACGTTATATAGATAAAGCGGACGAAGTCGCGGGCACCAGCTAGTAATAATATTAAGTCATAATTTCATTTAATATACAAACTCAATATGAGACATTTATTTATTTATAACATTTAAGATTGAGCTCACTCATGTTAGGAATACTTAATAATTTTATGAGTGAAGGTGAGGCACACTGCGTTTAAGAAAACGCTATAATAATAGCACGCGTGCTTTCGTACTGGACGTAAGATTCACATCTGATTATCATCAAGTAGAATCGTCTATCATGAATATTATTACTTTCACAAATTATGATTAATCTCACGCTTTACTTTCATGTTATCATGAGACGTGTTCCTGTCTTCGGAGAGCTGTCACCGTACAAGTGACAGCTAATTTATCACGTCAACTAATAATAACGCATCGCTGTCATGCCTCCGAACAGATGTCACAGACAGTGACCGGAGCGAACTCCATTCTTAGGATATTAACACCTTATGGGGTAACAAGCTCTCATAAAAATGTCACTATTATAAACTCGGGACGTGTTCATTAATCGATGTAGATACATACTTCGAGTATTATTTTCGAGTAAAGTTAGCGCGTTTCACGCGACTTCGTCCGCGTAACATTATTAAATATAGCCCATGTTACTCGCTGATAATTTAGCTTTCTATAGGTGAAAGAATTTTTAAATTCGGTTCAGCAATTTTTGAGTTTATTCATTACTAGCTTTTGCACGCGACTTCGTCCGCGTAACTTTATAAAATATAGCCTATGTTACTCGGTGATAATATAGCTACCCAAGAGTGAAAGAATTTTTTAAATCGGTCAGTAGTTTCGGAGCGTATTCAATGCAAACATACAAACAAACAAACGATCAAATCTTTCCTCTTTGTAATCTTTCTATATTCTAAGTTTATAATATTAGTATAGACAAACAAAAATACACAAAAACAAATCTTTTTTCTTTATAATATTGCTATAGACTAGGTGGTGCCAGCGACTTCG
Source organism: Synanthedon myopaeformis (assembly GCA_944738685.1). Lineage (NCBI taxonomy): Eukaryota > Metazoa > Arthropoda > Insecta > Lepidoptera > Sesiidae > Synanthedon > Synanthedon myopaeformis. The sequence goes on along the minus strand of OX122914.1, from coordinate 9,184,220 downwards.
TCCGCGTTGAATAAGAAAATGTATGAGTAATATAAAGCTTTACATTTTTATCGCTGTGACACCGAATTTTTTATGTTTTTAGACGATCCCTCGGGAACCTAACATTTTTTGGAATAAAAAGTATCGTATATGTTATATCAGGTAATAAACTGTCTGTGTATCAAATACCTTCCAAATCTGTTCAGCCATTTTTGTCTTATTGAAGATCAAACGTAAAACATGCAAACTTTCGCATTTATGATATTATATTATTTAGAATTAGAATTGATGTATGATTTTATTGGTTTTAGGTAATCATGAACCTAGAGTATAATGTTAAATTTGATATAAGTTAGGGACTGAATTTTGCAAACCTTAGCTTTTCACTTAATTTAATATACAAATAGTTTCTGTAATATTTGTAATATTTGTATATTATAAATGTTACCTTTCTGTTTCTTGAAAAAAAAAAAAAAAAAAAAAAAAATTGTATTAAATATTGCAGTCATAATAAATTTTTTGTAATAAAAAAAATGCATATTACCATTTTCTGACAGGCATGAAAAATAGGTGTTGAAATTCTATGTCATTTAATTCAATAAAATGTGTTGGTTATTCGAAAGCGAATAATAGATAATGGAGCATAAAATCATAAATTATTTGTCGATAGATGTCCACTTGATAAGGGTCTCTCTCAAAAACCGTTAAAGGAAATGGGTGAAAATCTTTGCTTATTCATTCAATAAATACGACAAAGGACTTGTTTATAAATACGTTGTAAACTTAATGGGTTTGAAGTAACAATTAAGGCATATTAAAATAAGTACTTACATATTATATACGTTAAATTAATAAAATATTATACAATAAGCCACATTTAATTATTTTGCTATTATAAAATGAATGAAGTCGTTTGAACTTTATACCTACCCTTGTGATGGTGTGTGACGGCATATTGGTAAAAATGAAATAAAACATAAAATTGCATTTACCTATACGATAAATAAAAATACGCAAAACGCTTTATGGACAGTTTGTCGAATGAAAATTTTAAATGAATTATCTGCATTTTACTTATTTATTTATTTTTCAAAGTATCAATATTTGCTGCAGCACGACTGATTTTATTTTAAAAGGCAGAAATATTTTCATGATAAATATTTTATTAAAATAAAGATATAAAAATAAAATAAACCTACTAATATTATAAATGCAAAACTTTGTGAGGATGCATGTATGGGATGTTTGTTACTTTTTCAAGCAAAAACGGCTCAACGGATTTGGATGAAATTTGGCACACAGACCTGGATAAACATATAGGATACTTTTTATTCCAAAATCGCGGGCACCAGCATAGTATTTAATAATGATATTTTTTTATATACCTATTCACTAAACTAACGCAACACACGTTTGTCTCAGAACTTTCAATTTTTATTATCACATAATCAAGCATGAAAAGTTCAAAGAAATATAGACAGTGAAATATTTATTTGCTACATTTATAAAATAATTTTACATGAATATTTAAAAGGTAAATTAAAAAAGACAAAGGCTATATTCATTTAGGGGGTAATAAATGAATTTAGTATTCATCTGGTTGTAACTTAAATTTCCCCTAGTAATAACCATTGTGTCTATTACCCAAACCCTTTACAATATGGTGCAACCCCTCCAACCCTTAGTTACGTTATGTTATATTACATCCCAGTTTTTCAAGCTGAAACTTCCCAAATATGCGCGCACGAGATAAGGGTCGGTACCTGCATCAGTTTCATACGTAATGGCACATTAAGGTAGACAGTTTGGTGGAATCGTCGACAGGAAATAGTATAGGAGCACACTTAAAAATAAACGATGCTTTTTTTTGGCAAAAAATTGCAAATCAATACTTATGTTTTTTTATATAAAAAATATTAGGATAGATCAATATTTAAATAAATCATGTAATATAATTTTTTATATAGCTAAAGAAATACATAGTTCAAACGAATTTTGTATCGAAAAAGTAAAAAATAATTCTTTATTATGCTTTTTGGAGCATATTAAGTATAAAAAGCTTTATATGGTTGATAATATAAACATGATTTGATATTATAGATATCATATTACAGTGAATTCAAAGCGTAAATTGGCAACATACAGACTTAAAACATAAGCATACTTAAAACATTTCTTTGTATAGAAATTTACATCTATTAACCCATTTCACCTCTATATTGAAATGTTTCACTTACTACGCATGGACTTTAATAAGATAAAATTATTACTATAAAAACCAGGAAGGCTTTTCGTGTTTCTTTTGTGGTTTCATTTGAACAGAAAGGTTCCCAGCTCTTAGTCTATGACACCACGATTCGGCTGCTGCCCGTCGCACGCTCGTACAAGGGTTAAGTGTAATGAACCAACTTGCTTTTTCAATTAACGGTTTGACCTTTCTTTGAAATTTCAACATCATTTGTCAGTAGTCGTTAGGTTTTTGTACTATTCGCCTAGATAGCGGTCGCATTGGTTCTTGATTTTTATCTATTACATAAATTTCAATTGGCCAAGAAAATGTTTTCAGGAATTCATTTTATAATGGTTATTTCTTTGTAAAAATATAAGCAAATATAGTAAGACAATTAGCGATCGAATAATTATATCAGGTGCTTTATATTAGCATGCAAAATTTATCGTCACCAGAAATGAAAAACAGCGGCAACGACAACGACAATGACCATGTTATTACATTTTCTTAATGTCATTTGTAACGATTATTCCATATTCTAACATTACTTAAGAGAAATATTATAAATGTAAAGTAACTCTGTTTGTCTGTTACCTTTTCACGCTTTTACTACTCAACTAATCAAGCGCGTTTATTCATAGATGATTGAATAGATCTATGTAAGAAAATACAAGTATAATTAATTAGTACACATTTATATATACAATGTAAATGCATAGCTTAATGTAAATGCAAGGGTAGCAGGTGTGGATGACATGCGGGTTGGTACCCTCCCAATTTGTCAGGTTTATGATTCGTCTATCCCTCGTCACGTGCCGTCATTATCTTTGTTAGCGTCGCGGTTCTATCAACGTGATAAATAAATACGTGTATGTAGTAGAATCATATTAAAATATTTTACTGTAGTGTTTAATACAGTAAAATGTTTTAAGTAGTGGCAGTGCACGTTTTAAGTACGTCTGGAGGCAGTAACCACTCCCTTAAAAAAGACCACCCTGAAATAACAAGTAATCTGCTGTTATGTTTCGGTGAGAGAGTGAAGCATTCCAGAGCCCATTTCTCTATCCCTTCCCTCAATCCTACTATCCTCAATCTTACTATCCCTTATCCTCGAACCTACTAGCTCCGAAGTACAATTTTATTGTGTTAATAGGCTACGGTAGCAACCTACCATCAAATCTGAAGAGCGTCTGGCTGTCTGAAGACGAAGACCTTAATATAAAAAAATAATTCGTGTCATGTTTGGAAATATTTTCACGTTGTACCTACATGTGCGTTCTAGTTTATATAAAAATATTATTCAAAGGTAATTTAGCCTTCTATCGCCTAAGAGAAAAAGAAATGTTTTCATATTGCGTGTCATGGCTATAGAGGCTGCATAGTTAGCTAGCACTCGCTCAATGATTACCCTGGGGCGGTATCCATCTCGAAGCACCTCTTATTATTTATTGCTCGCGATACTGAGATCTCGTAATGCTTGCTAACTAGGCATCTAATATATTATTATAGATATAAGAAGCAAAAAACTGAAATAGTGATTTAACTTTTTTGCTTTCAACTGCAAGACTTAAGAAACAGACACGACTGTAAATGTGTATTGTTATTATATTTACGGTGCAATTTTTATATATAAAATATTTCCCTTTCATCCCTCTTTCCATATGTGAAAACGGAATTAAAATTGGAATGGATAGATAGCATTCTCGAGTTTTTGTACACAAACCAACTTAACTTTTTTATATATAAGTAAACGAAGATTTCAATATTTTATTATTAAATAATGAGAAAAAAGTGTAATTTTTTATGTAAAGATCGTTAGACAATTACTTGATATAGGCGATATTAGCCGCCTAATCATGAGTATACAAAGCTGAAATTTAAAAAATAGATTTATTTAATAACTTAAGCATCTGCTAAGAAAGAATTTTTGAAAATTTCAACTCCGTGCGAAGTCGGGGGCGGGTCACTAGTTTTGGTATAAATTTCGATACTTGTTGCAAATCAATAATATTGCAGTTCTCACATTTGGATTACTCCGAATAAGGTTTCAGTGAACGCCTAAAATTCAGAACTATTAATTAACTGCCCCCGGACATCATCAGCAAACAAGACAGCTGTCTGCAGAGTACATGACGGACCCTCCTGTGCCGTTCGCAGTTTTGAATGACAGGATGTAATGTTTTTTGGCCGCTTGTTTCCGTTTCACATATGTGCATATGAAATTTTCAAGATTCGAAACCGTCATTTATGCATGCAAACCTTCGTGTCTGAAATATTAATGCAAGTGTTTCTTGCTTACATTGAATTTATTTTGGGAAAACATAATAAATTGCCAATGCAAATACTGATATTTAACCGACTAGAAATAAAACGTATAAATAAAGCTGCTTAGCGTCAGATATGACGTCGAAATGTTATAATACATCACCTTTATTTGAAAGAAGCATGAATCTAGACATAAAATTCTAGAATTATATGCTTAACTAAGTACTAAATAAAGTTCCCTATCGATCATGACAATATTATGATATTTATTTATTATATACGAAGTTTTCTTTTCGCTTTAAAAAATATTAAGGAATTTAAAAAGAAAAGTTTAACTTTTTTAAAACGTGGTTATAATTTATTTGCATTAAAAATTTATTAAGTAGATCTCAATAGGTTTTTTAAAAAATAATAATACTTTAATTAAAATTTATGAAACATTTTATACGCTGTTAGTTTAATAACAATCACAATGCGCATAAAAGGTAAAAATTACGTTATCTTTTTGGCATTATAAAGAGTAGATGCGACCTTAATTAAAATATTATTTTTCATAAAATTATGTAAAAATGTTAAATCTTAATTATGTCAAAAAAAGCACTCATATACAGCAGTATACTCGTAGTAAACAAAACGATAAACGTTTATGTTTTTGTACAGTAGATATGCAATAAACATTATGTCTACGAGGTGTTTGTCGTGCCGAAACAATGTCTCCGTGATCCCTTCCCCTATCACCTGTATGACGCTACTGAAATTCGCAAAAACATTTGAGCGATATCACGAGAACGTGTTATAGCATTCGAGGTCTATTCTAAGAACGAAATCGATCGATTTATCTGTACCGGTTATTTAAACATTATATATATATATATTTTAAATTTTTTATTTACTTGCTGCCCGCATCTCTGATCCGGATATCTTTATATTTAAGGCGAGAACTTAGCAATAAACCGTTATTTTCTTCTTTCTAGTCGCCTAATTTGACTTCTTAGAGTAAAATTAAAACTTATTTAAAAACACATTGCATAAAAGACTATATTTAAAAAAGATTGAATCTGGCAGATTTATACATAGAGAAAAAATAATAATATATTACATTACTGCCCAAAAAAACATTTCTCTTCACAATAATAAAAAGTTTTAGCGACAACTACATTTTTTTAGGCTTATTAATTAACTTAAGTTCTGTACTAAAGTTTTAATCGGCTACTTTTATTTCTTTTTTCATATTTTATACAAAACTTAGGAAATCCTAGGAAAATATTTAGGACAGTTGACAGGTTATGGTAATTTAGTCTATGCTTTTATCATAGCGGCGTTATAAATAAATAAATAAATAAATAAAAAAAGCCTTTTATTTCTATGCAGTATTGAAAAATATTGAAATTTCAAGATTTCAAAGATTTGAATATTTAAAGAAATGCCAATTTATAAAAATATTTAGTTTTAAAGATTAGTGTGATTAAGTATCTGCAAGAACCCCTCTACAGGTGAAGGTCTCTTCCAAAGTTTGCCAGTCTTCTCTCGAATGGGCTTTTTGAATCCAATTGGTGCCAGCTGTATTTCTTATTTCATCTTCCCATAGCGGCGTTATATCTTATTATAAAGTTTTTGCAAAAAAGCTCATTGTATGTGATAAAAGTCATAAGCTTTTTATCGCACAGTTTTATAATAGTACCGCCAGGCTCCTCGTCAGGTGCCCCCGATTCGCGTGAATTGCTTGTTTAACATATTTTTTCGTTTCTGTCTCGTTTACGTTTAACATAACGACTTCGTACTCTTTATATATTGTATTGTATTATATAAAGTTATAACTATATTATAACTCTAGTTATGTATAACTAGAGGCATCGCTTAAATCTCTAGTAACCTTTAATTGCATCGGGAAAATTATGCGGTATGAATATGTATTGTTATTAAGTCAATTGAAAAGCTAAGTTCAGTCAATAGTTAGTTGGATATATAATATTTTTACTATGTCACATTGTTCTACTGATAGTTTTCCTATTAACCGTCAACATTGGACAATGAATTTCAATTTTCATCAGAGATTTAAGGAAGAGATGCTACTTTCTCTCTATTAGACATAGCCTAGTATTATATTGTCTCTTATGACATAATAATAATGATGATTAATAAATTATTATAGCTGCTGTGGCGAACTAACTTCAAAGTTCGCCAGAACATAGCTGTTTTATCCTTAATTACTTCAATGTTAAAGCCCCTAATTATAATGGACTCGAACGGAATGAATAACTAATCATCCAATCGGCTTAATCCACTTCTAAGGCATAAGTACGCACTAACACTATTTTGTTTGAAAACTTTGTAATATAATTTTCAAACAATGCCATTTTGCGGCTCGCTTCCACCGTCTAGTAGGTACTTTTGCTCTCTTATTTATTACTTGCACAGCGAACGTGCTCGACGCGAATTTGTTTTCATAATATTTCTCACAAGCGCCGCTTCACTGCTACGTGTTCATGAAAAACAAACAATAAACAACCTTAACACACTCCACTCAAGTGTTACGTTCCAATCTGCTTCTTAAATTCTCACTGAATATGTACATTTGTCTCTTTATTTACTTTATTGCTACGTTTTTATAATACTTATTCTATGTTTCGTGATAAGGCGCAAGACGTCTAACAGAGTGCCTTTTATTTCAAAGTTAAGTACAATAACATTCTTCGTATGAAAATCTTATTTCTTTTCAATGTTAAATTTAGAACACTCTTTTAATAAGTATCTGTAGATTGTATGTTAGGACTTGAGAAAAGGGTATGTATTGCCCCCAGGAAAATTAAATTATATTATTAGTTTTTACATCAAAATTAGTACATAAGGAGTATTTTAGATTTCATTAGTGTATTTTTCATTTTTCCCAATAGTGAAGGAATATCCTTAGGTAAACAAAATTGCGTCTGTCAGTCTGTATGTATTTTTCGCGATGATCCCAAAAACTACTTGATGGTAAGTGGCTACAATACCAGCAACGCCATAGGTGCTGCAAGTGCGCTGCCGACCACTGCAAGTGGAGTAATGGCATCCCTTACTCACTCACCGAAACACAACAGCAAAATACTTAAATTTTTAGTGATGTATAAATAATAAAGCAACAGTCTATTATCAGTGTTTCTAAATTCAACTTTATTTTAATGTGCAAGAATTTCCATAATATTTCTCGGATGGAAGCACCTGCTGTCTTCCGGTTGCCATTGTGGAATAACTTCCCTTTTCAATGAATGTTTCAAAGTCGTTTGTTATTGTTTTCGATTACAGAAGTTCAATGGTAAGGGATGGGGCGAGGAACTCTCTACGAGAATGTCATAACGCCTAACTTCGAAAACCTATAATGTAAGTTGGTGAACATTTACCAAAGATTGTTACAACTTTAGTTCCATTTAAACATTATTTCAACTTTACTTTATTCTTACGGAAATCATGAATAAATTGACACATTCAATTAATTAAAAATAGCCATATAGAACGCTAATGGGCTTTCACACCAAATTCTCGAAGTAGAGACTTTCCTACGACTAAATGGAATTAATATCCTATTGGTATCTGAAACACACTTTACCAATAAAAACTACTTAAGTATTCGGAATTACAAGTTCTATCAAACAATGCATCCAGATGGCACATCCCATAGAGATTCTGCAATTCTTATTAAAAAGAACATAAGACATCATGAGGCAGAACAATTTAAAACTGTAGAAATACAGGCTACCAGCGTAGTTGTCGAGAATACCGTATTCAGTGGCGAACCAACTTACTGGCCAATGGATCCAAAAAAAGTTCCAGATTGTGGACTTGTGGTGGACTTTAAGGTGGATAACCTTAGATTAGATTTTTATTTTAAGATAATCCCTCGGGGACAATAGTTTTTTTTCTGGATGTACTTATATCGTTTTCTGTATGCCTGACAACGTATATGCAAAATTTCATGATGATCGGTTGAGTAACTATAGTTAAGGCCTTACAGAAGACCACCGTGAAATAACAGCACCTGTGATGTTGTGTTTCGGTGAATGAGTGAGGGGTGCCAGAGCAATTTCCCTATCCCTTCCTAATCCCTATCTTTAATCTGCAGCATCTGTGGCGTTGTTTGTGTTATAGGCAACGGTAGTCACCTACCATCAGCCTGTCTGCCGACCTAAATATAAAAAACATCAGCAGAACACATGAGCTGTTATTGGGTTTCATTGAGATGGTGGTTGGTGCTGCCCAGTTTTAAACTGTGCCATTACCAAAACATTCCTATCTTTTAATTATTCGAGAATTACCTTTACTTCCTCCCTATAAATTATTGTAAACTTGTTACATGTCAAATCACTATAATTTTGCATTCCAGCCACGTTTTCCATTAGCATGAACTAATCCGTAATTTAATCTTAATTACTGTGTAAACAATAAACGAAGCACCGAACGCTATATACTTGGTATAAATTTTGTTCATAATGCGTCGTAATATTTCAAAAGGCTGTTACAATATTAAAGAATTATGCACACAATGGTGGTGTGAATAAAGCGGCTTAAGACTGTGCTTAAGGAAAGAATTTAATTTATATTTTTATTAGTCCGATGCAGTGCTTAAGTTGACGTCAAGAACTCGTAATATTTACGCGAATTCACCTTTAGTTGGATTACGTGAGTGTGAGCGTGAAATTATGTAGCGTTAAGTTTAAAATAAATTTTAAGATAATTAAAAAAAAAGTGTATGAAATATTTTATTATATCATGTCTGTTGATATGAAGTTCTTATGTAGTTGTATGCTGCGTAAGAATTGTGACAGCCTGGTTATAGCATTCGGTTTCCGATACGATTTTTTAAAATCCGAAATTATTTAAATAGAATTTGAAGTCTGTGACTTCGGGTGACCTAACCTAACCTTTATATTTTGACTACAAAAACAATTTCACGACCGATTGTCTCAGTTAAGTATAGCAGCGGACGCAGGCTTGGTGTTAGTGTGAATATGTTGTTTATCTTAGACAAGTGTTTTCTATGTATTTTATTTATATATATTTATTTAAGAATTAAGAAGCGCTTTTTTTAGACACTGAAACATTTATTCAATCTTTATTACTCACTACCTGGTGACCGCGTCTTCGTCCGCTGTGAAAAATGAAAAATATAACACCTTTATCGCTGTGATGACGACAGTGGAGGTGGTTATATTTTTAGACGACCCTTGCGGTTTTGCACCAAACGAAGGTACACGTATAAAAGTGTGATATCTATAAAAGAGTGATATGTATCAATAGTATTAATTGTGTTAAACAAACGTCTCGAAGTAAATGCTTGGTTGGTTAGATAAGGGTCCGGAAATTACCTTAGCAGTGCCGGCGAATGTATAGGAGCTGAATGGCCATTGCCAGTGGCACAGGCAAGTGGGTGATGGATCGCCCGATCGCATGACCAGGTAATTGTTACTTCAGGAACGTTTGCCATCGTTCCAATCGCGTGTGAACACTTGGCCTTTCCTTTAGAACATAATCTCAGAACGGAGTGATGTTTCTGTGTGAAATTTCTATTTATGAGATTTCTTTTCAATTTTAATTTAATATAGGAATTTTAATTTAATTTATAGCATAAAAAGTTAGTCAAAAAATTTAATCTTTCAACTACCTATACTAAACTTAAAAGATAAGTGCCAAGTCAACCGTTTTTTTTATTACATGTTAAATAAGATGCATACATGTATTAATCCAATAATTTAAGATATCAGTAAAATACGGCGATACTTTATAATTTTGCCAACCAGCACCGATTTGCATAAAAATTTGGATTTAGGTTTTACTTATCCTTTACTTCAAAGTTGATCATGTGTCGGGGGTTGATTTTATCCTGTTGATAGATGCATCCCTTCTCGAGGATGAAAAATGTCTCATTGAATAGACAGATTGCCTAATTATAAGCAACTTTGGTTCTTTAAATTTTTTACTAAAAGTCAATACTTTTCGACTTATTATAGCTAGTGAAAATGTTAATTTTTGATCCATAAAACCACGTTTTTAGACGGTTTTTCTGTAAATAATCAAATAACAATGTATTTTTCTGGAAAACCTTACGTGAAGTACTTGAAATAAAGCCTTTAGTTTTATTTTAAGTATATAAAAGACCCCCAGCATTCAAACTATTCCATGCAACCCTAGTATCTAAGTTATGACGAAAAAAAAAAAACAAAGTTGGTCCCTACTTTTTCGGCGACAAAGAAATGTGAAATCACTTGTAATTACCACCCCAATTAAAAATACATTCACTTAATTTACGTACTTGTAACATGCTCTAGCTAGAAGTTTGACCGGTTTAAGATGCTTAGTAGCAACATTTTTCCTTTAGCTTTTTGGTTGTTTAAGCTTTTTAGCGTCGCGACGCTAAAAATCTTGAGAAACGATGGTCTATAATAACATGAAGTCTTTTATCAATTGTTATACTTCACCATGTTTTTGATTTTGCTCAACAAAGCGAACCATGTTGGATATGCTCTGGATGCACGTTTGTTACAGGCTTGCATTTGCTACACACCATTGGACTGGTGAGCTAATAAATTATGAAATAGAATATTAAGTATTCGTGGTGAAGTTATCCAATTGGCATATCGTTTGGTCTTGCATCAGATGAAGTAGTAATTGTACTCCACTGCTCATTGATAGGTGTATGACATACATAAATCAAATTTAACACATTGCAAAAATATTAAATTTTATTTAATTCTATTTGTGTTATGTATTTCATTTAAGCATTATGTTCTTGTCGGCTAGAACATCTTTATACCTATATTGTAATTAAATCCTGTAGACATGTGTTTGTGTAAATAAAGATTTATTTATTTACTAGCTGGTGCTCGCAACTTTGTTTTTTGAAAATCCTACATCCTCCTAATCTCTCTTAGTTCATTCTATTAAGTTTAGCAGCGAAATTGCAGCGGTTATGGCGTTGCTTATGGTAATATGTGAAGGTAGCCACTTACTCTCAAGTGGGTCGTCAGATTACCTGCATAAAAAATAGCTTTAATGCCAAAAATTTGTTTCGTATCTTAACTTAGTTCATGAGCTCGTTGGATGACTTAAGGTTCCTGGGTTCGATTACCGGCAGGGTTAACTTTGAAAATGAATTTCTTAAAGTTGGTCTGGATTTGGAAAGTAGTGGCAAGGCACGTTGCATTTTAATAAGTTTAGTAGCGAACTTGCAGCCTCTGTGGTATTGCTAATGTAACATAAGCGACGGTAGCCGCTTACCATCAAAAGGACCGTCAGATTATCTACACAAAAAATAGTTTTAATCCCAAAAAAGTAGATTCTTATCTTAACTGGTTTTCCATACAATGGTAGCTTGTGGAATTGTGCAATGTAGTGATTACGCGCGATTACCTCCGGCTGCAGCCGCGTCCATTCGCGATTGTAACCGTGATGACACGATTATTGCACACCGATGATAATTGTCACAGTTTTAATTCAATGATCATGATGCGACTGTGAATTAGCAGGCGAGCTACAATTCGAAGCGGCCTTTATTGATGACAGATAAAGTTATTTAAAAAAAAGGTTATTTCCCCGGCACACTTGTTAGGGTTTAGGTCGAAGGTCGAAATTTATGAAATTCTGCGATAAAAGGCCATTTAATATGCAACGGATATATTATTATTTCTATAGATATATAGGTAAGCTATTAAAAGGGCTATGCTCGGGGTTACAGCGTGCGACAACGTTTCAGTGCCGTAGGCGAACGAAAGTTACCGACATAACCCGACGGATTAGTAAGTTGAAGTGGCACTAGAAGTTAATCACTCCAGTGGTCGAGTGGTTAAAGTGGTTGCCTTGGTTCTCTGTTTCAAAAGTCCCAGGTTCGATTCCCACCTAGGCCAACTTTGGAAACGAACTTTTCAGAGTTTCATTTAGTAAAGAGGAACACCTCTTATCTGTACCTATAGTAATTTATCTGTATCTAAAATTCAGGTTTTTTTATGATAATTAGTTTACTCATATGCATCAGGATTCTAAGACGTTTTCGATTGAAACACATAAAGAGAAGCAATATTTTTTCTCATAATAATGATTTTATTTTCCACTAACCCACAAAGAAAACCGTATCAAAATTTCACTGTCTTTCTAAACATTGTACATTGGATAATAAGTTTTAATTAAAAAGAAATATTGCCTTATACAATTTAAATTAAAAATATGTTAGAAAGTATGATCACAAATATTTTTAAATAAAAATAAAAACTTACTCCGCAAATTTATTACATATAAACGTGAAAGCATGATACTAAATTCGGTATACTTCGGTATACTCTCCAACAAATAAACAATTGTGCGGACATTATACAGAACCAATAACATTATTGCCAATGAACGAGCCCATAAATCCGCGCACTAAACTACGTAGATTAAGTACGACATCGAATGAAAGATACAAATATTTATTGTTATACTGAAATACTGGCCACGTCACGTTTGACCATAAAATATAAGCGAATAAATAAACACAATCACATATTCTGCTCTGCCACTGTCCGATTATTACTTGCGTAGCCAATGTTTTATTCATAAAGTTGTGGGTCGATCAACATTATTGAGACCATATTTCACGGAATGACTTTCCCTTTTCATAGACGTGATTATTAACGGATATTTCTAAGCTATTTACGTAATCATCTCAGCCTTATGACGTCTACTGCTTCCCAGCGCTGGATGGACGTGGCGGGGCACCGAAGTCATGTCATAACGTCCCCGCGACCCCGCCCATCAACGGCCGCGCCAGTGTCCCCTACACTGCCGGGTATACAAGAGGATTTCACAACTTAAAAAAAATGAACGTCCATTGCTAGGCACAGGCTTTCTCCATAATTTGCCAAATGGACCGGTCAGAAGCAGCCTGTATCCTCCGTCGACCGGAGATCCTTATCAGGTCACCTGTCCACCTTGTTGGTGGACATCCTACGCTGCGTTTGCCGGTCCGTGGCCTCTTCTTAAGAACTTTCCGGCTCCAGAGGCTGTCAGATCTCCATACTATGTGTCCTGCCCACTGCCACTTCATCTTACTGTTACGCTGAATTACTAAGCTAGTGAGTTTTTTTTTTTAAATTTCATTTACCATGTAACTCAATAGTGTTACTATTGCTTTTTTGCATTATGCGTGCCTCCGCCTAATTATTTACATCTAAGTATATTGTTTGTTCGGACTATGTTAAATTAATTTCAGCATTTTATATTCGCATTAAAACATTTTTAAAACTAATGTAAACTTAGCGTGTGAGGGTTTCGTGACGTTTAGTTACTACATTGTTAAGCGCCCACTATGCAAAAAATGTAGGTATGCAGTAAATAGGTACACTAAGTATTTAAAAAAATATTTCAGTAAATCATATAAATAACACTGCATTATTGTTTTACGTAATATATGCCTGGAGGATTAAATTTTAGGCCTGGGTACCAGCTAGTTAATAATAAAAAAGAATTTTTTTTTTACAAGAATCCCAAAGAAGATTGTAACGGCGTTGTGATACTAGGGTAATACGTTAAATAAGAAGGTGTCACAGAAAACGAAAAAGAGTATGAATTCAAAGCTATCCCGTTGTGTTGCTAAGGGTATTAATCACGAGCGAATGGCGGAAAAACGGGTGATAAATTATACAGGTCTTATATCGGTAATGTGTGATCTAAACGCTTACCATACGATCGTCGCGGTATCGGAGTAACACACCGTCATTAATCTAAATGACGACACTCTTTTCTTTTTCGTTTTCAAACATAAATATAGTCGCAATAAAAGAGAATAATAATTCTATACTCGTATACCTATCTGTACAATTAAATACGAAAATGTATTATTTTTAAATAAAAATCCGTTTTCTATAATTTTTTATAAACTTATGTGATTTTTATTTGTCACTAGCGATCCATCAACAATTTTGCAAGGGTTCAATTATTTTCTGAAAATTATATACATAAACCTTCCCCGTTTATCACTTTTTCCTTTACTGAAAACAGCATCAAAATTGATTTCGACGCTACATTAAGGCGGTAAGATTTTGGGGTTTCAGATTTGAATAGTGTTGCAATATCTCGATCAAAACTTGAGTAAAGTTTTTATTACTTCAATTATTGTTGAAAATATAGGGACTTCTTTTTGGTCGAAGAAAAGATTTCTGACCAATACAATTAAATATAATAAAATACAATGACCAAAAAGAGTTTCCATTCTGAGACCAACGTCTAATTAAACTTTATTACTAATTCCAAAAAGGGATGGTAGCTCTAGTACAAGTTTGGGCATTGCAAGTTTAAGACTACATGGCAATGTAAGTAAGAAATTTCTAAAAAAAGTTGGTAGTAAAGTAAGTTAAAAATAACTTAAATAAACTTTTAAATGTTTCAAATGTCCGAGGTGCCGTTATGTTCGTTACTGAACATAACTACTTTTGTTTGTCTTATATAATATATTGCTTGTCGACTAGTGAGGACGCGAGTGGAAGCCAGCTTTTATTACATTTTCAATAGCCAGCGTAGATGATGCGATTGCACCGTAAAGGGCGTATTGGCTGACCGCTTGATCAACACTAAATTAGTGGACATCACAGAAATTAAAACAGAGGAGTCAAAAGTCACGTCACTCGAGGCACCAATCTTGCTAAAAACCATTATTGTTCGTCTTTCATTGTTTTATTTTAAAATGAAATCAACTAAAGAGTCATTTGCTAGTTTCTAAATTCCTTCTTTGATCTCCTATCATGAAGTTCATAAAGTATAGTCTTAAAAATCAATTAAACCTATAATTTCGCTTCGCATAATCCTATCAATTCGTTTCCATACTGTTCAAATATCTGTCCGCACCTCCATGGGTGCCTCGACCGTCATGTCGTAAACTAGACAAATCTTATTGTTTGTTCCTGATTGGCTTCGCCGAAGCGATATTGCTTGTTACAAAGGTTTTTAGGTACTACGTATGTATGTAGAAGCATGGAAATGAACGAACCTATATATATGTTATGGAGAATTAATATATTTATCACCAAACTTTACAACATTAGGTTCCAGTTTAGGTTTGGGTACAGATTTTTCTGCGTGAGACACTATTGTCTCTTTAGTTAGGCCTATCATACCAACAAGTTGGTCTAAAAGGAAAGCGTTTACTAACTGCACTATCCTAACTGCTAGCGATAGGAACTGGTTTTATTCTTGATAATCTTTATTAGTACACTGCATTTGTTGCTAGATATTTGACAGGTTTACTACTAAATTAAAATCAAATTATATTTTCACAAATAGCGTGATAAATCAGAATACAGTAATTTGCTTAAAAGAAAACCCCACCTATTATTGAATTAAAAACCATTGCAATGTAATCATAACGCTATCAGATTAATCACAGATAATTGAAAAATAATAGGGCTAAATGTACCCTTGACTTTGTTCAACCCCTCGACAAGTACACGCGAACTATCAACTTGTCACTTGGACCTAAGGGGGAGGGCATAATTGACACATAAGGTGTCATAATATTTTTTTTTCTATCTTTTGTTCAGGACTTTATTCGTGTATCTATATCCATATAACTATCCTCGATAAAGGTTTTTTAACTAGGATAAAAGTCTACTTTGCGATAAAGTGGCACGTCATAAGGATTACTACTATTGCGATGCCGACCTTCATATTATAAAAGTCTAACCACTCACCCCCGGGTTCGTACGGGTGCAATTTGTTTCTACAAATTACACACACAAACCTTCTAAGTTTATCACTCTTTCCATTAATGAAAACCGTATCAAAATCCGTCGGGTGGTTTAAAAGAAGTTAGCGGAGAAAAAGACAGAAGCGAACAGTAGCTTTTTTTAAAATATGTATGTATGTATTATAAGTAATAAGGAATTTATAGGATTTGTCATTCTCTCTTCACTCCTCGAAACTCAAAAGACGGCAGTAATTATACTTCAGAACAGAAGTGTGTATTTAGCAACGTAAGCATGATAATTTTAATAACAAAAGATTCTAATTTGATGTTAGCAAATAAATTGATAACGATGGTTATAAAACATCAACAATAAGAACATATAAACAAATACAAATGAAAATTACCACCAACAAATGCATATATTATATACCTGAGTAGAACAAACTGAGTGGCATGTGTGCAAACACGTCAGACTCCAGTTCCAACCCTTCACTGATTGCTGTAATAGACTCCTTCCTGCTCAAGCAGCAATTAGCAATTGTACCTAAGTTTTTTAACAGACACCTAGAGAACGAGAGATTCTGAATTATTTTCAAGTGTCATATCTTATAATAGGATATAATATCATGTCTGACATTGTATTAACTAAAGTCAGATATTCGTTTATTCCGGGCTGAATGTATTAATGTATTTTTCAATAACACATAAACTCTATAAATTTCACTATTAGCAAAATTGGGTTTAGGTAGTAGCAAAATGACTGAAAGTGAAATATGACCAAGGACGGACAAAGACCATATCTTAAAATAAAGGCTAAATATGGATTACTCCAACTGGTTCTACTATTTGTTCTAAGATAGAATAAATAATTGGACTCGAATAATTTTAATAGAGCATTTCCAAAGGAACGCAGCTTTAGCAAACTTTCAATAAACCCGAATATAAATAGTGACAATCAATTGTAACTTAGTGGTGTCAAAATGATTATTAATATTGACATAATTAATCATTTGGGAAATTTGATTTAATAATTTGAAAAATTATATTGGCTAAAATAATGACTTCATTTGTATCAATGTAGAGACGATGAAATTGAGCCATGACTCGAGTTGCTACATTTACTTTTCTGTACAGCATTTGCGTACACTTTTGTGCTAAACCAAAAATGCATTTAATAATTTTCATTAAAGTTTCTTCAAGAAAGGCGGGGCTAAGGATTGTCATTAATAATAGAGTGCAAAGTCGGAGGGCGTTTCCCGCCCTACGAACGGGGTCAACAGCCCTTGTTAAACACTACGGAAGCAGACTAGTTATATTTCACGCTACAATGACTAGTGCATATTTACATTTCCCTCTTTAGTATTGTGAATTTTCTTTCACATTGTCGCGGAATTTTCTCACTGAATATTCAAAAAAATGGTACAATCTTTAAGAAAATTCTTTTGTATGCTTAAATGAATAATAATGTCAGCATACAAGCATAGAAGAAATACAAGCAACTTACAAAAAGCTTTAAAATAAGTTGAATACCGGTTTAATAGCATTAAATAATATTACACTAATAGAAAGAGCGTTAAATGAGGAAGGTTTTTATGTATAATTTGTAGAAAAAATTACACCCGTGTGAAGCCTGGAAAAGAGTGAAGTGTGAAAAGTAGGTATACATATACATATAAAAAAGAAACATTTAACATTTAGGTTACGAAATATTTAACAAGAAGGTAGGTAAGCCATTACCTACCTGCACCTAATAAAAACCTAACAAACTAACTAAGTGGTCATACTAAGATTGGTTAAATTTGATTTGATGGAAATTATGGGTTATTGGCAAGTAAAGTCCAATTACATGAAGTTTTAATAAAAAGCCAAATTGTTATGATAATACAAATTATTCCCTTAGTAAAGACACATCAATTAACATACATTAAGTAAAGGGTGTTTGAATTTTTTTATAGTGTTCTCCTCAGTTTCTCAAGAGTTTTTAATTGCTTCTCTACAGAAATTTGTAAGTTTAATAATATCTTTACCCAAGCCGAGCATACCTTAAGCGGCTCTTGCTAAGGAGCCGGAATTAGTAATTGTTAGCAATAATTCATTTCAAGCCTGTTGGCGGCCTCTCAGTGCTCGCGCCCCGTGAAATTGGCCGCACATATTTTAAGCCAACCTTTTCCAAAAGGAATGTTTTAAGATACAATTTAGAAGAAATATACATTTTATGATTGAACTAAATTTTTAAATTTCTAATTAATAGGTTTTATTAATAATTCATATTAATAAAACTTATTAATTACTCAAAATTTATTAGTATTATTTATTTAAATTTAACTTATTTTATACTGAAATGTGCAGGTTCGAATCCCGGTCGAACTGGCTCGTCTGAGCAATATAATATGGAGAGAATTAAAAAAGGTAAACACTGGTCATATAAAACATTTAAGACAAATAAAAATATGTGTTTTCATTATATAATATCATTATTGCTTAAGCCGATTACGTTAACTGAAACAAACGACGAAATGAGTATGGAATTCATTAATGTAGACACGTTAAATCAAGGCCAAATGGAAACTTATTGCAGAACGATTACGAATAACATTTTGCGTTTGGTTAAAGCCTAATTATATATCTTCTCTACATTATTATAAAATAGAGTTCTCTGTTCTGTCCGCTGTTCTGTTTCTCTGCCAACTTCTTTTAAACCACACAACGGATTTTTATACGGTTTTCACTATAATTGGAAAGAGCGATAAACGAGGAAGTTTTATGTACATAATTTGTAGAAAAAAATTGCATTCCAAGCCAGAAGCAGGTCGATATTAAAATACAATTCATAGCTTCTTTGTTCAATTGTAACAAACAGATAGCGATGTCTTGATATTTTACATAGTAATATATATTACTACTACTATTGGTAGTAATGATAGCTCACTAATAGCACATAATAGCTGCCAACACGATGGTTTTAGGTTCAAATCTAGATCTGATCGGGACCGTAGAGTCAACAGAAAGGCTGTTTGATATTTACTAGCTCTAACATGACAAAAAATCATCTTAAGGAAACCCTCTCTTCGCAAAGTTTTCAGATCTTATATTTATGTTGATACCTATATTATAATACTTTGGCAATTTCTATATGGATAATTTATAAAACAAAAAAAAAAATAAAGTAAATATTAAATTATTGGAACAAACACTAACCTAAAATTTAATATCGCCGAACTCACAAACCAGAAAATATTATTCATTTGATTTGATCTCAAAGTAAGTAAATAGCAACAATAAAATTAAACACACGCTTTTTGAACACAGCAGCAATCAAAAATACAATGGCAAAATTAATTTGTCTGTTTCACGATCCCATTCTGTGTCCAATATGAGCCAATTTCATACAATAACACTTCACGTGTTCGTGGTATAAATGAGAAACAGTACCTTAAGTAATACAATCTCCAACTCACCAAGGTATGGAGCAGTAAAATTTCACAATAATTAAGCAATTTAAGTTTCAGCATGTATTTTATAGAAGAATGGAGGCTGGGTGATGAAGTCCTTTGAAAAAAAAAATAAATATATTATGCATAAATTTTGGTCAGAAATAATCATAATGCTATTCGTATAGATATTCGCGATAAGAGCAAAAACCTGAAAAAGGTACCTTTTGTTTACCACCAGACCAGACTTTTAGTATGCTTATCTGGATACCGCAAGGTATAACTGTACTAATTTTAAAACTACACGAAGTATTTCCCTGATTGCCCACATTCGGCTTAATTTGACCGAACTAATATCCAAAAATAGAGTTTCATTACTGTTTCAATTTATAATTATGTGTAGTCGTAATGGAAACGTATAGGTGTTTTGTTTTCTCCTGTTTCAGAAAAGGTCTGACGCATAGCAGCTATGATTTTGATTGAATTTCAGAGAGTGGTTTTGGTTTTCATTTATCCATTACTCGTTAAATTCCCTTTAGGTGATTCTTTTTTTGTTACAAAATTTCAACAGTTCTTTTTTTAAAGAAGACAGTGAAATTGACATTTTATATTAGTTCACCATAATCATCGAAATCTCAGTTAAAGCATTGATTTTCTCTTGAAAAGATATTGTTCCTAAGTTACCTCCTATTATTATAATGCTGTTATAATTGCAACAGTTCGTAACATTTAACGGTAAGATGTCTATTATTTTTTATATCAGCTATAAATTGTTACTATAACTATAGCTTATTAAATGTAAATGCCACCACGCTGTTAACTATGACCTTAGAACTGAAACAAAAAAGTAAATTCTTTTTAAATCTAAGTAAGAAAGAAAGGAATAAGACAATTTTTTTGTCATTTAAAAATGAAATGTTACTTTACAAAATAATAATGAAACTATTATGACACATCAATTCTTATATTAATCGCCCCTAGTAAATTTATCTAATTATCTTTTCCTAGCCATAAGTACCTACAGGTTTTCCCTCAAAATAAAAACAATTACTTAGTTATTAAGTGTGTTGCTACAATGTTATTTAATACTGCGATTAGCATCCAAATAGAGGCAATTTTGCACGACGATAAAAGTATAGGCAGGGGTTGAATTTCAGTAAAAGAGAGCCAGTTTCCTTTTGAATCTAACAAAAAAGCGGATAAGTCATTAAAAGTGTCGGTGAAGCGTGTTCGAAGAAACCGCCTTCAAATCCAGGGTTCGAATAATGTCCGAACCCCACTGAATCTGAACTCGCGTCTTATCGAAAACTTGAAACTATTGGCTCTTATCCGACCAACATTTATTAAAGTTTTCTTTGTTTAACAAAACTTACTTTAAAATATCTAGGAAACTGCGATTTTGCACTTTTGTTTTATCTTAGAACGTCATGTTCACGAAGTACCCTTAAATATTCTTATCGCTAGATAATGTAACACATATAGCACTGACATATTATTATTACTAGGGTATGGAAACCACACAATGAATTTGGGGCGACCTGTAAGTAAGTGTAACCGGAACAAGGCCAACTTTGCAGAGTTCATTGCAGGTTACCTTATTATAAATTGAATCACTACGGGGTGTACAGTTAGCACTTTTTAACACACTTGAAAATTCTCTTACAAATCTAACTTCTAACTAATATTATAAATGTTAGAGTAACTGTCTGTCTGTCTGACTGTTACATTTTCACGCCTTAACTACTTAACCGATCATCATGAAATTCTGCATACACGTTATCAGGGTTACAGAAAAGCGCAGAAAGCAGCTGGATGCGAAGGAAAGATGACCTTGCGTGATGGTGAGCCTTGTATGAGGCTTACATCCAGCAGTCAAGAGACACAGGCTGATAATGATGATAGGAGTTCTTTATTCGTGTAGCTTTGAAGCTTTAAAACAAAAGTTAATAAAATAGACGGTTTATTTTTGCAAAATTCTCATATTTTCTAATAAAAATATAAGTAAAAATATGTCCCCATCAACGATAACATTTACGGAGTACACATCGAGATAAAAGCAGTTGAACTGAGTTTTAAGGACAACGTAAGCATGTAATGAGTCGACTCACTGCTTCCATTGGTTCTTTCATTGAATCACAGTAATCTCAATATGACAATAATGTAACTTATTAAACATTAGATATTAAAAACATTTAACTCTTGTATAGAAGATCAATAGATTTGCTTTTATTTATAATTATAATGGGCATTGAAAACTATTAAAGGGTAACAAGTAATTAAAATAATAACATTGCTAATAAGTTTTTAATTTACGACAAGATGAGAATATTTTCTTGTTTCATACTTTTTGGATCAAATGACGAATGACATACAAAATGACGAAATTGAAATTTAACTAACATTATAGATTACTAGGCTTGTGTGTATATTATTTAACGGACTAATCGGCCTATGTAATATATAATAATATATAGTGGGTACAAGTAGACTTCTCATTTTGGGGTTACCTCAAAAATTACCTATGACATTTCTGTTTTTTTTTTTTTTGGAGATTAATATTATATTTGTCCTTAAGTGACAATAACCACCTACCATCAAATGGACCGTCAGATTGTCTGCCACCATTTATAATATAAAAGTCATATTATTTATTATTGCTTATACCTATTAAAAATGCAGTTCATTTACTTTCTAAAAGATGGAGTAACGTATGTATGTAGTTAACGATGATGTAGTTTAATATATTTAATTAGCTGTCGCACGCGACTTCGTCCGCGTAACTTAATAAAATATAGCATATGATACTTGCTGATAATGTAGTTTTTTATAGCTGAAAGAATTTTCGAAATCGTTCCAGTAGTTTTTAAGTTTATTCTTTACAAACAAAAATACAAATCTTCTCTCTTTATAATATTATTATAGATAGTTCAGTTTCGTAAATTTAATTTATTTAATAGCTAAACTGTAATTTAAATTACGGAGTTTGAGCTAAATGTCAATGCAACCACATATTGGTTTTTGCTCCACATATTGAAGTACAGAAATTACCGCTTTGTTAATTTGATTAAAGCTCGAATATTCGAAGACAACCCATTTTTGATTCTGTCGTAAAAAAATAAATATTATTGATTTTTTTAGTAAAAAATTATTATGCTATAGTTTAATAAACATCCTTGACGATTTTATGGTTAAAAATTCCATATTTACTACTACACCTGACCATAAAATTCCTTTTTACCAAATTAAACAAAAAATAATATTCCGAAAACAGGAAAATTTCAATCGTTTTTCGGGTCGCAATTAAGATATTATGTCACTTTTACTTACGAAAAAATTACAAAAAATACAACAAAAAAAAGCTGTTCAGTTTTCTCACTGCTTGTATAATATAGTGTGAATAGTACTGTCCGATTCACTTACTTTTATATTCTTTTGCGCTTTCCTATCTCGGCCTTTAAAGAAAGGCTGCTTTGGCATTCCACTGAAATGGAGAATGGAAATACGAAGTTAGATTACAAACGCGGTTTGTTTCTGAACTCTTTATTTCTACTTTAGTAAATATATTTGGGAGGCCTACTCGTAGCTAACGAATTCAGCAACACTTGCATTTTTCGACGGTACTTATTATAAAGATTATTACAACATTTTATTTGAGCAGATTTAATCTTCAAATCTGTAACTACATTATGTTATGATGAAAATCTGTCAACTTATTTAATTTTTACACAATTTTTTATTACTTGTTTAGTTAAATTAAAATAAAATTATAAAATTGTGTTCACTCGTTAAAACAATTTTATTGTGGCTAAAAAAAGTTTTATTTAATATTGATGAGGTTATTTCAATTGAAAATCTCTTATCAATATTAAATTGCGTATTTTTGTTTATTTTTAGTTAGCTCTCTATTTTTTGTCATAGTGAAGATATCTCTATTTGAACAGTTATTCCTCAATTATATTATTACCGCCGAATCGAAATACAGATTCTAGGAACCTCATAGTAAGAAATAAGAGCGCTCTGCAACAATAAATTGTTATAATCATAAAATTCTCACGTCTCAAATAATATCGCGAGTACTTTTCATATTTTGTTTTATTTCATCCAAAAAATATCTGCTCACAAACTAATAGAATGGAGTATTTTCATTATTTAACAGTTTCGATAAAGTTATTAGAATGTATCGGGAATCAAATTGAAAAAGTTGTATAAAATCCGTAGATGGAAGCAAAACAAAAGATTAGTGATAAGTTATCCGCGCATGGATTTTATATACTGAGTTAAATGAACTCACTATCATTCAGTCGTTCAATTCAAAGGACACTATCCTGCATGCATAGACGTGATACGTTAAAAATAGGGACAGTTTTTGTGGAATAATTTGAATACATTTTGTCGACTCTATTACTACATGTGAACGATATTTGAATTGTAGTTTTAGAGATAAGTATTTAGTCATACAGTTTAATGTAGCCCATTTATCGATTACGTAAATTAAGAACATCTTTCTTTTTGCTTTCATCTACGATAATATCCCTTATTTTAATATAAAAGTCTGAACAGCCCATCAGAATTAATTGAATAACTTTAGATTGGAAATTATTGAATTTGAACCGTATCAACTGTATTCCATATTGATGACTTTCTCGAATTCTCTGTTCATACTTGCACCCCTCTTGTTTGTTTTTAATTCAGTTGTGTTTAATATAACCTGCAGTAAATTATTACGCATTAAGGGGCAGGCTAATAATGCCTCGCTTAAAGCGGTTGTCGAAATTAATAGCGCCACTAGGGAGGCCCGTAGGATCACTGTCGAATTGTCGATAATTTGTAAGTAATAACGAAATTAAATAGCACCAATTCTGTCTGTAAAATAGTTCCTATTACAGATATTTTAGTTCTGACTTATCAAGTGTGAACCATTTTATTTTTGGAAAATATACCACATTATTGTTACAGCGGGAAAATAAACATTAATTGGAACGAGATATTCCGTGGTATGCCAAAGGAAATACACCTAGGTATATGGCATAGGCTCAGACCACTGGCGTAGTTGACTGTATTTTAATTCGTAGAAGGGCTGATAAGCATTGTGGTGATAAATATGTAGGATGCAATCACCTCGTTGGCTGATGTTGCAGGGGCTTCTACAGCCGCCTGTCTGAGATCCCCGAAATAGCCGGCGTACCTCCACTTTCGGGTTACGCCGAAGTTCCGATAGGGGGCATAGTCCACCGTAGTCGGTCTCTGATGACGTTTAATAACATACCCATGACCTCACTTATCTACGGGCTCGCTAGAAAGTCGTAGGGTTTTTGCCGGCAGGAGTCCGGCATAACCCTACAGCATCCCTTTAGTTACCGGGCATCAATGAGGATTTCCCAAAATAAAAAAAAAATAGGGGGGCTTCTGCCACGGTACGCCTACTGCAATTACTGGCGGCGTCCATCACTGCGCCTTATCACCATTCGGGTAGATCAATCCCTGTATCCGGCGCGTTATATATTCATATAGTAGTGAACGCGGGTTGTAACTAATATGCATAACATCGATGTCAGTGTACACTTTTATTTTACTTTACCGATATAAGTTTTTTTTTTTAAGTTATCGTTATCACTAAGAAAACTATCACTAAGAAGTTATCCTTATCTTTGAAAGAAGGAATAAACAAGAAGAATAAAAGATCAAGAACCTCATCTAAACTGAATTGTCTGATTCGCTTCTGCAGGCGCACAATCAATAAGTACATTATTTAGTTTCGCTAGCGATTGTGTAAACGCTTGTGTTTTAAACGGATATGTCTCAATCCCGACGACTGTTCAAAAGAAGACTGGTGAGTTTCGATGTGAAGTCTTACAGAGCTGAGGTTCATTGGAATAATAATGCATTAACACTCACATTAGCGTTACTAACACCTTCGTAGAGAATTCTTTTTTAAAATATTAAAATTTATAGTGTATTATAATACATCGATAAATCTAAATTACCTCACTAGGCTTTGTAGACTATTGTGCAGGGGACTGAGCTCTTCAAGAGCTGCGCTAATATGGCATCCTCACTCGAGGCGATGTCGCCGGCCGGCCCAGCGACAAACTCATTAAAATTACATACGGACACAAAAGAAGAGACACTGCTCATGTATATTGCACATCTTAACATGGACGATTCTTTGACGAAATTAAAAACTTATTTTATATAATTTATTGTGGAAATGACGAAATAATAAACATATATTTATTAAATAATGTAAACTTAATAATTGCATTGTACGCGTATGGTTCGGTACTTCGGCACTACTTTAAGGCGAATGGAGTCATCAATGGCGTGGGCCCTCTGGGCGGGGTGTTGCCCGCCACACTCGAGCCGCATGGTGCATTTAGTATATATCTTAATGTTTTGAATTAAAATGTTAATTGATTTACATTAACTATTGCTTTGTTTAAAGTATAACAGGTTCTTTATTTTTTAGCGTGTAAATATTTCCAAAAACACTGTTTAGTTAACAAACATTTTTTTGAATATAGAAGTTTTGGTGATACGAAAAAAAATGTACCAAATGTAATTTTAGTAATTCATATTTTTTTTTTTCAAGATATTTGTTCAATTCATAATCGAGGAGTATGTTTAAGAACGTACTCATTTGTAGGCTTATAGCGCTTTAATAGCTTAGATTTAATTATTGTACAGCCGACCAATGTCAACTTTATTAAAATTTACCTTCAGCCTGAAATAGCATAATTATGTTACTACGGTTTATAAAATTGGTTTTATCGATTTTCCTTACAAATATTATTAAAAAAAGACGTCATTGATTCGGATGCAAGTTTTTCTTCTGCAAATTTTATACAAAAACCTTTCTCATTTGTCACTCTTTCGATTAGTGAAAACCGTATAATAATCCGGATATTGGTTTATTTCATAGCGATATTCAGAAGCGGACAGCGATTTTATTTCATAGTTAACTAGCTGTTGCACGCGACTTCGTCCACGTAAGTTTATAAAATATAGCCTATGTTGCTAGCTGATAATATAGCTTTCTATATGTGAAAGAATTTTCAAAATCGGTTCAGTAGCTTAGGAGTTCATCGCGGACAAACAACGTGACAAGTAATTTTTATATAATATATAGAGATATTGTGTACATATAGATGTAGAAAAATCTGACACAGAAAGCTAATTATAAATCTGTAGCCTCGCCATCGAAAGGATAGGACAATTAACGAGCCCTGTGCCGCTGACATTTTCAGCGTGTCGCAGTGGCCATAATTAACGTGTACTGTGGGACGCGGGAGGCGTGCTACACGAATAATATCGCACAGCATCAATAGAAGCAGTGAGGAATGTACCAAATATACGATGAATCCGTCTGAACAATCAAGTATAACTTTTGAGCCTCATTTAGATAAAATCTTTTGCAACTGCATCTTTGGTAACCGCCAGAGCGTTTTAGGAAGCATATTAGTCCGCACCTGCGGACTGCGCACGCGCATTGCGTGCACTTTTCCATTCATCTAGCACCTGACTGAATTTTATTATTTCATAATAATATATTGCACTCCACAAACCTAATTTAGCTCATTTTATTTTAGCTAAACTTAGATTATTTCTTTCTAAGTAAGTTAATTTTTCTAACATATTTTTAATAAATTCAATTAAAATTCACAATGGTTGCATTTTCTCGTTGACATGAATTGTTGTAGTTAAATCCTGTTAATAATCCTAAAATCCAGGTAGGCTATAGTCACCGAAACTAAATATGTACTAGAGTAATGGACGATAAAGATTTGTAAAAATTAATGATTTATTTTATCTTAATCAACATTATATAAGATGACAATTCCGTTTATAATAACAAGAGAACTATTTTACATTGCAAGTAATAAATACATACAGAGACTTATTGACATAAACTATATCCTTATGCAAGATTTAAGTTGATTTAACTTACTTTCTCCATGTACTGTGGCCGTACAGAACAACCTGAGGCCACCAATATATTGTTACAAGACAATTGTTGCACAACAAATAGACATGTCCATCCTACTAACATGTTCAGCAATGAACTATACTCGTAGTAGGTGCAATCGTAATTAACTACTTATTTAACAAAAGTTATTATCATTTATTGTTTATTAATTAACAACAAACTATTGTAACAGTTATTTTTGTACTAGCTGATGCAGTTAGCTCCGCTTGCACGATCTAGAAAATAGTAATAATTTGAAGTTGGGTGTCAAGTTTCATTAATAAATGATTTTTTTTTTAATTTATCTTGAATTACAGAGATTCAAGATAAATTAAAAATAGAAATCATATTATACCGTCGATAAATGATAATTGTGATATAACCACACATAAACAACACAAATTAAAAACACGTAGAAAAACTTTTCACGATTCAACCATATTGACTTGCAATCTGTTTCCTTTAGGAAAAAGTTCTAGACAAATTATTTAGAAATCAATTTGGGAGCGCAGCGCACAGTGTGCCGAGATCGAGCCTCGCCCCGCAACGATATTGCGAACGTAATAAACTACTTCGCCGCAAAATTATTTCCACTTGGCCCAATACGTACAGATTCTCGAGAATTCTCGACCACTGTCGGTATGTAGTTATTTACACTCAAACTGAACCACTGCGGAGCTATCTTGATGGTGCACTAAAAGAGTCGCTTTTGTACGAAATAATTTCCCTAATGGATATTCTAATACTACAATTCTTCTGAGTGGTATTACGGGTGTTATTTTTATAATTTAATACAACAATTTATTTTAAGTGAACACTCTTTTGATGTTGAAGAAGAAATGGCCTGGAATTATTACTTATATTATATATTATTATGTACTTATGTAATTTGAGTTGCTAAGGGCCTCTTTCACCATGTGTCAAGTAGGCTAACCGCCACTTAAAGTCACCTTTGTTTGTACGGTAAAAGTCCCAGACATCAAAAAGAAAATAATAAAAAAAAAATCGCCTATCGAAGGATGCAGTAAACGGAGTGCATAATTTAATAAAATATAAAATTATTTCTAAAAGTAACTAACACTTACTTGTAGTAGGTGAAAAAGGCCCTAAATCCATTATAAGTGTAAAAAAAATATTCGACTACTTTTTATTAGTCAGGCTTCTTAATTTGATTTAATACAGCTTTAATTATTCTCGACAAATAAATATTTTGTTGTTACATGACAACTGATTAGGTATAGGTATATGACTAAAAAAATTAATTAAAACTACACATAACTTATGCGACTAGTCCTAACGAAGGTTTTAACAGTATGGTCTTAATGGAAAGTGCTTAAAAAAACTATTCAGTAAATTGATATTTTTTTTATATCATATGAAATATACTAGAAGTCCCACTTACTTCGTTTTAATATACCGCACGGTTTAATAACAGCAGGGAAATTTGAATCGTAAACCGTCTCTCAGTGTGAAGAGCTAAAACACATTTTCCACAGCAGAAACCGTCCCGTGACAACAGCGTGCGGCGAGTCAAAGGAGCACTATTTCTGTGTCGTTTTAATTTGAATATTTGCACTGAAACCAGCACCGGCTTCGTTATCATAATAGTGGATCATGGAGATAGCATTCGTGGAATACCTGCAATCCTCTATATTCTTTTACGTCAAATGGTCTGTATTAAAAGGCTTTATTTGTAGGGCAATTATCCGAATTGATTCAACCTCAGGCTAAGGCTATACTTGCTAGTATAAATAATTGAAGCTTCTGTTTGTAGGGATGGTTTTGACGTGAATACGTCTTTTAAATTTGGTTTCACAATGGGAGACAATTCGGAAAACTAATGATTCAAAGAAACTATTACTCGTACTCGTAAAGTACACGTATGCACGTAAAAGTACAACATACGACCGTGTCCACAGCTCCACCTTCTTTTTTTTTTATTCTTATGTAGAACGGTTTTTATTTTATAAAAAACGTAAACGATAACCAAAACATTGTTTACCATAAACATAACTTGCTCAAATATAAATTTACCAAAAGCAATTTTGACGATAGGTTTTAGAGAATTAATTTTGACAAACACCACCGAAGAACTGGTTAGATCCGTGTTATCAGAAAACAGATGTTTTCAGATCTTAGAAACTTAAAATTTAATCATGTAAGGCTATTTTTTATTTCGCATAACGATCAATCCAACTATTAGTAGCTATAATAGAAAAGGTTGTGACATGATGTTCCTCGTGTTATTTTTAACATTTTTTTGCTCCTATCGTTAATGACGTTAATAACTACGAGTATTATTAAGGAAGTTATGCACTTCCTTAATAATTAATTAATAACGTGCAAAACTTGATTAATGTCTTAATTAATAATCAAGTCATTAATTAAGTAATGAATGTCATTAAGTCATCCATCACGAATGTCATCCAGATAAGACAAAGATAAACAAATTATTTAATATTAAAAATTCTCCATTCAACTAATTTCAGGCACAATATTAGATGCAGCGTCATCGTAATAAAGGATGAGTTGTCGAATTGCATCTGTGTTATTCGAGTACCGATATGAATATTTAAGTTTGAGAATAGAGCGCGTCCTTATTCAACGAGCCTCTCGCGATTCAAACTGAAGTATTTCATATTGTGCAATCTCTTTCAGTCGGCAGACAATGAGGAACGCGCGGGAACGCATCACTCAACGTCACAGTTAGACGTGTATTTTTGCATCCTCACAATACTTAGGGGAATAATTTCTATTGTCAGTAAACACACGCTACCGCTTTGAGCGATGGCTCGACGCGTTACAACTAGCTTTTGTTTTGGATATTTTTATTTAAACTACTGAAAGTCATGAAAACTTTCATAATTTTAGTTACCTACTGCATTTGTTAGCACAATAAAAATAATGGAAACCCGTGGTCTCTATCCCGTGTCCTTCGAACATAGAAAAATGTATGAAAATCATGAAGTTAAAACAGAAATAATGAATAATTTCTATTTCATATAAAAGCTAAAATTTCTAGAATTCGCAGTTCACGCATGTCTGAACAGAGCTTAGCCCCTGAAAAACATGTTTCATCCAAATCAAATCATTAATCAACTATTAGGGAAGCGTAGCAGAAATAAAATATGGCAATTCATAGTCCGCAGAATCGTACTGTCAGAAGCGATGATGTATTTGAACATTTTCATGGGAGCCAGAGAGCGGGCGCTTTGTCAACGTCTGCCATTAGAGGTCATCGGTCAAGCTGCCGCTATCCTCAACACGAGGAGCTCTTATGTTTAACTTAATTATATTTACGTCATAATACTGAAATAAACTTTTAATTTCAAACTTGTTTTTTCCCGCAATTTCGTCCGTTCGAAATTTAAGATACACTATATGCCCTTTTCTGAAACCCTGACAACCTGTATGCAAAAAATCATAGGCGATCGTAGCCACAACATACCGCCAGCTGTCAGCCTGCCTAACTGAATAGACATTCATAAAAAAACCTTTCCCCTAAAGTTACCTTTGTTCAAGGAACAGAAATGTTACCAAAAAGAAATTTCAGTGTGATTTTAGTAACACTATATTGGTTTTATAACACAACTGGATCTATGTTAGAAATAAAATGGGACTTTTTGACAATAACTTAAATCTTATTTTTTATTGTTTACCTTTGAATTTTAATATCTTTTTTAATATTTGTAAAGAGACAGCTACGGTTTCGTAGACAAGCGACGAGATCGGATCAAAAACTGCTTGTTTAGGTATACTTTGAGTTGCCTCGGAAGTGGAACAAGCTCGGATTGAGGGCTTCCAACTTACAGGCTTAAAAATAAAACGAGAATTATGCCTCTCAACTTTTTTAACTTAACATATAGTAGGTATAAATTTTACATTTTAAATGGCGGATTGAACGATTAAACTGTTGTCCAATGCTCTAAGCTAACGAATACTAAGCAAAACAAAGAGGGATGCAAAATTTCTGCCAGGGTCGGGATTTATCAATGTTGATAGAATAAAAGCCATGTAAGTAATACATATATATATTACTTTCACCTGCTTTAAATATATACATAACATAATAGGTTTTATGTTATGATGATACTATAAGTTTCATAATAATATTTTGGATGTTAATTAAATCGTATGTAAGTAAACCAGCAGACGATGTAACGATCACCTCCCTTTGCACACATAACAACCACGGAGAACAATAGAAAAGTTTATTACTGTACCCGCGGGTGAAGTCAGGTTTCTCGTTAGGAGGTAAATATTTGCACTTTAATGTATTACGGGAAACAGTAAGGAATCTTAGAGACTTTGAAAAGTATTCAAAAATCGTGTAGCGGTTAATGTGTTACACTTTTTATTTTTTATGATGAATGATGGGTTAAATTATGAAGGTGCATATTAATGCATCTCTTTTTATGTATTCATAAGATGCATGCTTTTCTAGATTAACTAAATGTTTTTTTTTATCTTGAAATAATAAGTATATAATTATAAAAAAAAACGTGCAATTTTTATGAGCTCCGTCACATCTTAATGCGTTTTTCGATTTGATAAATAAATAAAAAAATATTAAACTAGTATAAATATGGTCTATCATCTGCGTATGCGTTAGAATAAAGAAGAAGAAAGAAGTTGTGTCAGCAGGTAAGCTACATTGCATAACTAGGTGTTAGCTTGCAGCCCTGACACCTGACAAGCCTGACGGTCAAGACAGCTTATAAATTACATGATAGTCCAGTCCATTTTCTGAACTATTCGAAAACATAAAAAGTAAAGAATTCAATTATATAGAGATTTCAGCAGCAATAAAGAAACATTGTAGACCGCACATGTGGCATTTTTCTCATTTCTCTAATAAACCTTTGAATTTTTGAGAAATCGCCATAAATTCACAAATACAATTGAATTTGTGAATGGTAACATCGTGAAAAGTCTAAAAAGCTCAATGGCATAAGAGACACGCTCGGCCCACTCAAATTTTCATTCAATTTCATGAACACATACTTTTCAGCCATCTAACGCGGACTGTAAATGCTTTAAAATTAAAAACAGAGAATCAGCAGCAGCTTTATGTAACGTTGAGAAATTATTTGATAATTTCAGAGCTTTTAATTCGCCGGAAGATGTACACGGGCTGTTATTATATTACGTACAGTACTTAATAGCGGTATAATGCACACTCCAAGCGAACACATTGCATGTAAACGTGCTGTTATTTGTTTATATTGTGTTCGCATGGAGAGAAAATCATGTGTGAGTCTGTGAGCACGAGTAAATAATGAAGCCTACATAAAACGAGATGAATGTTTGCGGACTACCAACGAAAGTAATTAAGAGTTTAACAAGAGTTACAGCATAAGACAATTTTATCAATTTACACCCGACGCCGATGTGAAAGTAAAATAACGTTCGTTTCAACACAGTAATTATTATCGCAAATTACTTGATAAATGAGCTCGTAAGACTACTTTTAAAAATTTATTTGTGTAATGATGAATTATTGTAGGGGAGGCTGAAGAAAAGTTTTACTGTATAGTATCTATACTTATATCTTTATTACATAATTATACTATCTCCTACACTGTTGAGTGTAGGATTTCTGAATTCTACGCTCAGCTAAGCTTCTAAGACTGTCTTAGGATTAATGTGAGTATTTACCATGTATACACAATACCATTATAGTGATAATTCAATATGAACCATAATAGTATATACCAATATAAATTAATAATTATTTAATGTACTAAATTGGTACATTCTCTAATTATTCTAGTTATCTTTACGCGGGTCTCTTAATTATACTATATACATTCATTATTATACACAAAAATCATAATATATTTAACATAAATAATTTAAAAAACACTGACTCATAGAGAATGATAATTTCTTAAAAATATTTGTCCAAAATTGTTAAAAAAATTAACCGTTAATTAGGTTCAATTGTACAGAAGCACTACTTTTGTTCTTATTTAAATAATTTTTGCTGACTTCTTACACCCAATATGGCTTAATTAAAAATTTTGTAATTTTAACTGTTTGTATAGAAATTTATAATGTTTACCTATATGTTTATTGAGCCTTGCCTTGGTAATTATATCATAATCATGCACTTATATTATGAAGGAACATTTTTATAGCCAATTTAAACAGACATTTTATTCCATGTTATAATATTTTATTCAATTGGTGGTTAAAGTGTGACGGTTCTCTTTGAAGAAATGAAGTTATACAAATTTATCTTTCAACAGAAACAAGTGAAGACAGATTGGAACAAATAATAAACAGTGATGTTAAAGTGTTTACAGAGGAACTCGAGAAACTAGAGCAATAAAAGACAAAGGAAGAGTTTGTAAAACTATGTCGGTACATTAAAAACTTGAACAACGAACAACGAACAAATTAAGCTATTTAATCCTTTTACAGTGTTGCCAGTCTTTCGTTATATACATATTAGAGAGACAGAGAGAGAGAGAGAGCTGGCATTTTAAGATTGATAAATTAGATTTACAAAGTAATATTTTAATCGTAGTTAAGTTCCTAGTATACTAAATTAACATGAAAAATACAAAAAGGTTAAGGTTTTTTGAACCACTTCTCTAACATTCATTTATTATCTTTAACACTTCTCTAATATCTTTAACAAGTTTATTTTTTAAAACAAATGAGGCTCGGATCTGAATAAGAAATACCCTTATATTTGTCTTAATCAAGCAACACTGGAGGCCCGGTGACCCGCAAACGGCCCTGATACCCTGATACGGTAATCCGGTGCGGCCCACACTTCGTCACTGTCCGGCCTTCGACGCGCCACCTAACCGGGATTAACAGACATGTGTTCGAATTTAAGGGTTTAGCGAAAAGTGTGGTCTCCATCCGAACCATCGCTTTAATCCTCGGTTACTCGAGTGAAAGTTACAAATACGAGATAGAAACTATTTTCTCTAAAAGATAAAAGAGATTTTATCACACTTACCCAGTTTACATTTTATTAGAAGAAAGACGAGCAAAGTGGTGGCGGCTTGACTGTTCCTGAATCTGCCTTTTGACCCCAATTAAAGCAACAATACTAATTATGTCTGTTGGGAGACATCTTCAACATGTATAAATTTCGAATTAACACTATATTAATCTTAAGGTCAGCTATCTTATAGCTGTATTATCAGCTATAAATCCTATTAATACATAAAATTACTAGCTGTGCCCGCCACTTCGTACGCACTGTAGTTCGTTTTACTTTTTATTCTTTTATTCTGAAAATAAAAGAATTCTGAACTTTTTATTCTGAAAACTAACATTTTTCAGGATAAAAAGTATCTTATGATCCAGGTGCCATCTATCTATGTGCTAAATTTTATCTAAATCCGTTCAGTCATTTTTGCGTAACTGAGTAACAAACATCCAAACATACAAACTTTCGCATTTATAATATTAGTAGGATGTTATTCTACGATTCACATAAACACCTAAAAAATTTATGAAAAAAATATCAATTTTAGCATTCACATGAAACTCGGATTATTCGACTGTAAATTTATGCCGGCTATCCATTAGAAATATGGTGTTACTTTTTCCCATCGATTTAAGAAATAGCACATTTTCGTGTTAAAAATGCGTACGTATTTGTCTTAATAAAGCTGAATCGGGCCCGGTTGGGCGATAGAGTAATCCTGATCGGGTTCTCAGTCAATGTCGCGACCGCACAGTCGGGTGGCCATTGCCATTCCAGCCAATAGGATTAGTCGGTAGCCCACACATGTTTGGATTAACTGATATTGAATTATTGACATATCGATGGGCTATTGTTATAATTGTTTATAATAGTAATGCTACTTGTTTTTCTCGTAGATAATAAACATTCGTGATTATACAAACACTTTTCTGATTTCACTATGTGAATGTATGAATGACATAATCATAAAATATACGATTGACTTCATATTTTTACGTGTAAGGAAACTTGTGTTAGAAAATTTTCGTGGCGCAAAGCGAAAACTTTCGCTTGTAAGTAAACTTTGTAAGTAACAGTACCTAGTTGGAATAGAAATTAAGGAAGTTTTTTTTTATGAGAAAGGGGATTTGACTATTTTTCGTCTGAGCCACCTACCATCAAGTCCTCTTGATGGTAGGTGGTTTACGTCTCAAATAAACTTAAACAGTGCCAGGGGATATAAGTACGCTGACAATTAATGATTAAGGATTAATGTTAACAGCTAATGTGAAGACTATGGCTTCTAAGAACAAGCGCACACGTATGTTATGGTTTTCTGCGAAGATATGTACTGCTGCTCTATCGCAGTTCTTAAAGGAAATGCCTATCTTTGTATCTCTATTACTGTAAGTTTTTGAATAGTAAATGTCCTTTTTATAATGTTTTTATATTTAAATTCTCTATATATTTTTAAATGGTTTCTAAGTTTTCAATATGTTAGCACTGCCAAGGTTTGGAACTCCCTGCCGGCGGCGGCGTCTGTGTTTCCGAGTTCATATAACCCAAATTTATGCAAAGTTCGAGTGAATAGGCATCTTCTGAGTGAGCTCGCTCTTCTTCGCTACACGGCTGCTGGCAAAGAGCAAACCTGCTGGCAATTTTATAAAGTTCTGATCTACGTGGCTAATTCATAAAGTTCTTAAATGAATACTTTAATAAAATTTAAATCAGATTTTCTAAGATAGCAGCATAATTTTCCAAAGTTAAAGATTCACCCTCATTACAAATCAAAACGAAATAGCGCAATAAAATGAAAGTAACAAACCGAAACGTCTACGGCCAACCCCTCTTTTAGTCCATTTAAAAAAGTTAACTTCATATCATGCACCTGGACACAAAGAGTGGAAAAGTAGCGAAATTAGGGAAGAGTCTGGTATAATTCGGGTCATAAATTCAACTTTTATAACCGCGGAGCGTAGTAACTGCGGTGCGGTCGTCGGGATACGTCCTGAGACGCCACATCGACATAATTTAACTTTTTCCTATTATCTTTATGCTGACGTCGTTAAACGCTTCACTCACATATTGCAGAGTGAGCATTACTTGAGTATTTTTTGGCTCGCTTTAGAGGATTCTTTGAAACATTTTATAGAATACTTTTTGTCTCGGTATACTTTTAGTCTATTACTG
This sequence comes from Synanthedon myopaeformis, assembly GCA_944738685.1. Lineage (NCBI taxonomy): Eukaryota > Metazoa > Arthropoda > Insecta > Lepidoptera > Sesiidae > Synanthedon > Synanthedon myopaeformis. The sequence continues at coordinate 9,147,545 of OX122914.1, read as the reverse complement.
TGGTAACGTTTTTAAATTGAAAGCAGCGGTCGTTCTAAATTCAGCTCGGATACAAGTGGTTTCGGAGTATGTAAAGAACACGCGTGTAATGTAATTAAATTTAGAAAGCAGAAGGCAAAGTTATTGAGCGGAAAATTTCGTGCGCCCTCCTTTTGAAAATAGCCCGATAATATCTTGTTCGTTCGTTTAGGGTCTGCATGAACCGATGCGTTACATTAAACATGCTTTGTCATTTTTTTAGTACTTTTTAAAGTATAAGGCTAAATCTTGCTTTCTTAGTAGTAGCAGGGAACACTACTTTTGGATGAAAGGTATGCCCTGACAACGTGTTTGCAAATTTTCATGATCATCAGTTGAGTAGTTAAGGCGTGAAAGTGTGACAAACAATGAAACTCACTTTCGCATTTATAATATTCGCATTTATAATAATCTAATGATTTAAAATCCTAAATAAAAAGGAATCTTATTATTTTACTCGTGCCTTTGGTTAGGATAAACTAAAAAGAAAATCATATCTATTGAGGGCGTGTCAGGATACGAAACTTTGTTGCTGCAAATGATTGTTTATGTATAATAATATTCTATTGTGGTTTTAGTGTAGATATCTAACTTGTCATTATCTTTTTATAATTTTTTGTACGTTAAGCCGTAAGTTTTCCTAAAATAAAATAAATAGATACCTATCTTATGAAAGTTTATATTTCTGATTTAGTTACAAAGTATAATTTTGTTTTATTATAATTCAAGTAGATTGTAGATTACACTTAAGTTTCCATAAATTAATTTATTTTAAATCAGTTAAATGTATAAGTTGTCAAAAGTGTTTGTTTTTATTTTATTTTTAAAAAGTCATTTCAAAAAGTGTTTATTTTTTCGCAAATTTAAAAGCCTTTCCTCATTTGACGAAACTCCGATTGATTGAACTCTGAAAACTGTCCAAATATTAAATGATTAAAGAGATTTTCACGTTGACTCAAGATAATATTTTTTTTATATAAGGGACAGCTTATTTTTGTTTAAAATTGATACATTATAACCAAAACAACAGTCATGTGATATTTCAATTGACCATCAATAGCTAGTGACACATAAATAAGACATTGAGAGAATTGTGACGGTAACATTTACATCCGCATCTAAGCAACATTGGAACATCGTTTTGCTCTTAAACATATCATCGTTCCTCGACTCGAAACATTTGAGTAGTAGCCAACTACCAAGTCAAAGTTCCCCGGGGCCAAATCCATAAGAGCGTTTTGCCACATGATCGCTTCCACGATTTGCCAAGAAAATATAGTAGACTCGAACAGGGAAACCGTTTCCCACCACAACGAACTCGATAAAAGTACATATCTTAACACGTTCGCTGTATTCCAACTTTACTAGTGAATATGAAACAGTTGGTAACAAAGTGCGAAGTTTAAGTACGAATGTGCTGTAACTACTTCTAAATATTGTACGGTAGAAGTTAAAGGACTATAATGTTAATGCGGTGTGAAATATTATTCTAAAGTTCAAAAATACTCCTTTTTATAGATAAGTTTCACAGGCAGGATGAATTTGATGTTAGTCTGTTAAAACAAGTAATACCAAGTGCGTAGCGACCTTGATAGGGTATCAGAAAAGTTACAAGGGGTATAAGAGAAAGAACTCAGGTATTTGTGCTATACAAAATTTGAAAAGATTTTTAGCATTCTTTCTAGACAACCTAAATAATTATATTTTATTCCATCAGTCACACCATCATACATTCACTTTTACATATACATTTAAAAAAAAAACTGTCAAAAAAAACCAAAGAATGGTTTTACCAAAGAATACTAACCAAAGATTAGTAGCATGTGACGTACCATTTTGATATCTTGATTAAATGAGCCATTTTTATAATAACTTGCCAAGTATTAGTACATTTTTTTTAAAATAAGGATGCGTCAAAGCTGACTGAAAATATATTTTATACAAAACTTTTAATTAATTATTGAATGCATAGTCAATTAAGTCGCAAAGTTATCTGGGATTATACCAAAAAATAAATAACTGAATTTTTTTTTAAATTTGTGATCACATTATTCAAAAGTGTCGTCTAAGGCGCGATTTTCTCCATTTTCAAATATATCTCTATTCATAACCAAGACGTGACTTGGATTGTTCTTAACCAAATATCAAAAGGTGTTAGTCCCGTGAGTTCAGTATTTTTCCCATTCAAAAAGTGCACACGCGCCTTAAGAAATTTTCCCTTAAAAAAAGCTCTCATAATTCTTCCTGGCAAAACATAGCTTATAACTTTTTATATGTAATATGCCTAAACTGACATGCCCATATTAACTTGGATACAATTTTAGGAACTTCGAAATAATTTTACTTCAAAAATTTATATATTGTATAATAAAATATCAAATGACATAAAAAACTTAATCCAGACATGAGTTAATCGGGCATAAATAAATTAAGCGACATTTTGCAGAGATGTGAAAGTGCTCTGTTTCACGTTTGAGGTGTGAGGTCGACGGCAGACAAGCGCCTGAATGATGAATGAACCGGATCTAAGCGGATTTCATCTCTACTTCCCTCTTACTGTCTCTATCTTGGAAGTCGAATTTTATATTTATACTCTCTATTTACAAATATATATAAAATAATATTGTTTTTCCTTTTTATATAACTTTAAATAAAGATATTTTGAACACCAGGTAATAAAACCAGCAATTAACTTTTTCTAATGGGGTTAAATATGGTTAGAAGTTATTATTTCGCACGGGATCCCGATTTAACTGTTTAGGAAATAACTTTTATAAAAGGTGTGACATTTAGAATATGTTCTCTTAGTATCAATTGGAGGCAGAGGTAATCAGAATAATTATTTATAGCAAGGAGTTAAGTAATTTTTTTTGGCATGCCTAGGTGATTAAGATTTTGTTACCTATCAATCAGTGTCTCTATAGCACGTTTGAAATTTAGATTATAAAGCTTAGCTATAAACTGAAATCATATCGAACACAGCCAGAGGGAAAGTTCAGAAGTTATTATTGAAAGATGTTTCAGTTCGCTTGCAATAGACAGCGTTATTACTGGATTTGACAGTATTTTTCGTGTTGCTTTCATTATGTAGGATAAAATAAGTCATTATGTAGGATAAAATAATTTAAGAGAGAGCGAGCTTAAAGTGTGTCTTAACTGAATTCAGCTTGAAATTATTCTGATTTAAAGAAATTGCCGTTAATTTTTGAGATCTTAAAATCCGGTTAATTTCTGAGGTATCAACTAAAACTTAATTAAAAAAATTAAACGCCTCAAAAAAAATTTAACAATAAAGATTGAATAAATATTTTAACATCTAAGAAAAAGGGGCGCGGACGAAGTCGGGGATAAAAAGTTAGTTGTGAAATAAATGAGGGGATAATGTGTGAATGGTTAAAAATATTTTATTGATGTTTTAATAGTGTACACAATCCCTATTATACCCAATATAGTCTTTGATTATACCAGATTACTTATATAATTATTGTGGTTTGTCTGTAAGCCTCGAGTATAATCTAAATTATATACTTAATTATTATAAAGAATATTCAGTTTTAGTCTATCTGTGTTAGAAAGCGGATTGAAAAGTTTAACGGCAGCAAGATCTTGCTTTTGACGTCACGTCTACCGAATGAATTGCGAACAATTGTTGCGTATTTTAGTTTAAAGTCTTAAAACTATGATAGATTCCATTGAACATTGCCACATACGATTCTTTGAATCTTTGAGTGTTAATGAAAGTGTAATTGGGATTAAAATATTTTTATTACTAGGTATTAATTTAACCCAATTTAACCTTCTAGTATTAATTTAGAAATGAAAACTATAACATTTTTAACGTACGTATGTTAGATCTAACTGGGCTCTCGAATAGTAAAGCAAGATCGACGAAGGGACATAGGGTAACTTTCGTCCAGAAAAAAAGTAGTGTTTCCCATGTATCATTTAAAAATTGTAATAAAAAATTCAAGGCCTGACAAAAATATTTGAGCAATAAAAATGAATAAATGTTTCATTTAACAGAATAAACATTTTAAAACAGAGGCGTAGACGAAGTCGCGAACAAAAGTTACTTTAATATAAACGAACTGACATATATATGTTAACATGGAATAATTTCGATTCTACGCTTTTCCTGAAATCTTTATTTAAATATGCTTAATGATTTGTCTATTGAATTTGAGTTAAATAAATTTCTAAGAACGTTCCACTTGTTTAATTTTACGTTCAGCGCTAGGTAACGCCGTCTGTTGAACAGGATTTCCTTATCTCCATGTTTCTAATTTCTGTATTAAATACAATTTTGTTACTGAAATAATTATTTTCAGTTATTACGAATTTACTCGTTAGAATTTCAAATGGCTTACGTATTTAGCACCAAATTTAAATAAACATTTTTAATATAATCTTCTAATCTTTATTAATTTTTTAAGTGATAAAGTTTTTTTGATACTTTTACTTATATTTTATAGATTTAACAGTAGGATTAACACGTAAGGTACGTTTGATCTAGGTAAAGATCTAGGTAGGTAAAGACTTTCTCGAAAGATGATTGTTATTATTTTAACAACACTGTATGAACAAAATTTTTAACATTTCTGCTGTATATAGATTAGGCAGTAGACATCTTTTACGTGTACTTTCGTTTGTGAGAAAAAAATTATAATTTTTACTGTCAACAATAATATTTCATAGGCCTAGATTTTTTTTTAAGAAGTAGTTTTACATACTTTACTTTCAATATTATCTAATTACACATTTCCAGTCATTTAACTCAATATTAATTAATAATACTAGTTTAATGAGATGCCTTTATAAAATGTCTTTATAGTGTTATAATATTTACAGAAGTGAATGTCATCAAAAAATCTTGCAAACACCATTTTGAATTCTTGTGTTAATGTATTACCATCTTTTACTGAGGCGTCGTTACTTTAAGATCTTGGCTTTTGTAAGACGGATGGAAAAAAAATGTTTACCCATAGGAAACTTTCGAAGCTCTTTTGTGGTGCACGTATTACATAAAAAGTAGTAATAAAATAAATTCCCTGAAGCCGATGGACCCTTTCGAGCGAAAGTGAATGATCTAAAAAGTTGTTACAAAACATATTGAACGCGCTGCCCTCATTGCCGTTTGTTCGGAACTCGGTAACGAGTTCAGCGGTTCCCTGATTGATGAATGTACGAGCGCTGGCGGCACCGCAACACGTATTGATAACGCGCTTACACATTAATATTGCATTTGCCAATCTGACACCATTACGAATATCACATTTTTTCCTATTTCGGTGTACACAAACGTTATTTTAGTTTCATATATCAATCTAGACATTCATCTATATTTTTGATTTATTTATAACTCATTTCTTTTGTATTTATCTTATCCTGTGAAGATCGGCGTCTCATTTAAAAGCCATATGACGTCACTTATGTTAATAGGCGATAGTAGTTAACTACCTTGAAGTGAAGCGTCAGCCTGCCTGTCGACTTCTACATAAAATCATATCATCGAGTTATATATCTATGCTTATATTTATATCTATGCTTATATTTTAATTCAATTTGGCATTAAGTTATCATGAACCATTTGGAGAAGTAACATAGTAATACTAATACAAATAAAAATTAGTAATTTATAACGAATTCTATCACGCACTTTAAATGGTCTTTAAATAATAATATCCTAACGTGAAATAGAAAAAAGTTACTTGTCAGTTTAGCATGCTATAGGATCATTTGTGGGGTCACAGAAGTCAGCCTACTTATATTACTAATGAGACATTATAGGACAGTACCTATATTAATTAAATGCTAAAGAACCTAAGGAAATCTACGAAAAGTTAAAGTTTTTAAAAATACTAACGTATTTAAAACAAATATATAATTTCATACATGAAAATTTCCGTCTTATTTTTTTCAAGATATAGTTTTTATGTGCCATTAATATATAATAGAAAACTAGAACAATTTGTTCTAAAATTAAACAATATTTTATGATTTGTGTTTAATCACTATCTAATAATCAGTGAAACAAAAAAATGACGTACTTATTTATATTTTGAGACCATTTAAAGAACACGATGATTTTTTTTTATTTACCTGCTTCGGGAATATTGACAAGGCAAGTGAAAATAAAACACTTAGAAACCAAAATGGGCATATAAAATTACTCAGTAATCCAAACAAATACTGGTGACCTTTTTTTAAAAAAAAAAAAACGCGGTACGTACACATTTCTAAAGAAGAATCGAGGTCGCGGATAAATTGAATATACTGGTACAGTCGGCCCGCAACGTCTTCCTAATTAATTCATCCTGGAAAAACGTTCGCTCTTTTTTTCCAACCTGCCATCCTTGATTTTCAATTTCTGTAGCGAAAGATTAATGGGAAGAGACAGGTCAGACCGAGTTTTATCTTCATTTATAATTACTCGGCTACAATGTTTCATAATAAAGCTTGTACTTTTACTTTTCAATTTGAATCGTAATTCTGAATTTGTGTGAGTTTACAAAGCAATTTTTTTTCTATGAATTTCTTTTACATTCGGGAGTGACGAACGTTTCTAAAAATGAAGTCCTAAACTTTATCTAGGTACTTCTAATTTTTTGTTTACTGATGATTGATTTTTTTTTAATATGAGATTTCTTTTTAAACTTTTGACCAAATATTTTTAGGTAATAAAATAAATAAAAATTAAGAATAAAATTAAGGGTCCGGCTTGCCTACACTTCTAATTTTATTTGTGGATAAGAATGAATGTCATAAAAGACATTTTAAAATCGTCAATGGTCTACGTGGTAAATTTATGACAAGAAGCATGCGCCACCTAATTAACATGTACACAGGCAGATACAGATATCTGCATACTTCAAACTTCTAATTAAATTACAATGTCACTTTCATAATAATAATTGTATCTACACTTTAATTTGTTTGTTCCAGAACGCAGGGGTTGTTTATCGAAATTATACTTCTGGTGGTTTTGTTGTTCCTTTTATATGTTTAGAGATAAATTCTGCCGATTATTTCGGTTGTTTTCGTTGTTTCGAGATAAAGCTGGTCGGCTCGTATCGTGATAGCGGGCGCGATCAGGCGCCGTGTAAATCAACCGCCCCTAGCCACTGATAACGAGAGAGAAACACGACTGTAAATCATACATTTGTATTCGTATTCGGAACCACAATTAAACAATGATACGGTTCGGAACTCGTTTTGTCACACTCGATAATAATTGTGTTGTGGATAAGTTTATTTGTTTTATTTTTTTTATGTTAGGGTCGACAGACAGGGTGACGGTCTACTTGACCGTCGCCTATAACATATATATGTGCTGCAAATGCGCTGCTCTATCCCTTCTCCTTAAACCTACCATGGTCGGTAGTGCACTTGCAGCATGTGTGTAGGCGACGGTATAAGCCACCTATCATCAAATGGATAGTCAACCTGTCTTACGAACTTAACATAAATAAAAAATCTGTTAGGATTTTGACATAAATTGAATGACGAACTTAATATAAATTGAAGGAAAATTACTAGAGGATAAATTATTTAATAATTACCAAATTCAAATGTACCTACCATCAAGTCATTAATTATGCCGTTGGCAGGGAAAGTAATACGTGCCGGAATTTCTCCCACTTCTTATAAATTTATGGAACTAATATAAATACTTTAGCTAACTTGTTCATGATCAAGTGCTTAGCTCTAAGCGATATAATAGAAACATGTAAAGGAGGCTTACGTTACATTATCTTGTAGAGAAGCTGCGTTTAAATTATGTTAGTGATATATTAGATTAGTGGAGAACTTAGTCCTTTAGCGTCACCATTTTGCGTAAAAGTTATGCCGAAGACATAGTAAATTACAGGTGACGTACATGAAATATGTACATTGTCATGTTATAAATAAGCTGTGACAGCTCACTTGGAACAACACTTACTTATAGATTAGGCCAACGCATGTACAAGTTCAAATAACCTGGTCTAGTACGAGCCTTCACGATATAATTTGTGAATTATATGTGTGGATTATATAAAAGGAGAAATTGCGTGTGAAAGACAGGTGATAGGGAGAAAAAGAGAGATAAATCTTTTTAATAATCTTTTTATTAAATAATTAATATTAACAGTGAAGTCAGTGAATGTGTTTTGTATTTACATTTTCCTCGTCTATACTTTAAAATAGCTCTATTAGTCTATAGTCATTTTTGCGAAATCTGTATTTAACGAAATCTGGTGTATTCTGGTGTTTGTGCTTCAAACTTTAATCCTAGGGACAGCAGAGGGTACATTTTGAGCTAGATTTTACAAGAATATACTCATCCTTTCCTTATCCCATATCCTTAATCATTCTATGGTCGGCAGCGCACTTGCAGCACCTATGGCGTTACTTGTATTATAGGCGACAGTATCCACCTATGCTAGGTGGACCGTCAGCCTGTCTGTCGACCTTAACATATGAAAATATGAACATTAATTTAATCTGTAATTGGCTTGTGAGAATCTAAGTGAACCTGCATCTTGTGCGGACAGAACATTCCATAGATATAGTAGCGTACGTCCGTTTCGATTGAATCGTCGTGCAAGCAACCTAGATATTTATCACAACACAGTATAACACAATAATAAATAAGTAAACATTGTATTATAAAAATTCTCGTTTTTTTTAAATATATAACAGATATCGTGTACCTATTAGGAATAGCAATGTTTTTAGATACATCAAAAAATATAAAAATTTAAACAATACATTGCTTTATACTTCAGAATCAGAGATAGAATTGCTTTCTCACTTTTAATAATATAAAAAAAACTAATTTTAACCTGTTTTGTTTGGAAAGTAACCATTTTAAAAACTCTTGAAGATTAACATAAATATGTAAATATATTTTACGTTATAGGAGGTAATATATTAAAAACATTACAAAAAAATGGGATGTGACTGTTTCGTAGACACGGCCGTATGAGATTTACGTAAAATTATTATCTATCTAGGTACTCTTAATGTACACATAGTACGTTACGAGTAGATAATAATTTCATTGAGCGTATTATATATCCAACGAATTCGAATATACCATATATATCAAGAAAATCTTTGCTCCTTTAGCTATCGAGTGATGTAATTAAATTTTCCTAAATGAATGTAGCTACTGTATGCCCCGATTTTGTTATCATCAGTTTTCTGAACTGCCTCCCACTATGGAGGCAAATTTAAATACGTATTCACGTCAAACAGTTTAGAGCTTATACTCTGATTTTGAAGTGAAACTATGTTTCTCAACTGCTCAGTACAAGTTCCCCACAACGTGGCCCGTTTCAATGATCACTCGACCAAACCAAAGCTGCTTATGTAGGTACTGTTACTATGAAATTTGCTTAGTGACTATAACTAATACTCACATGAATAACTGTTTGTTTACAATACAAATTGTTACATGAATAATGTACAAATCGATGTAAATTAAGTTTATTGTAAATCGAAAGGAAAATTTACTTAATCATTTATCTTGAGAATCTATATACCAGCTTAATCTGAGATGTAAATATTTTAGTAACAAGAGATTATATTAAAATTTCCTATTTTTATATCATTATTTTTATGTATATTTTTACTACTAATACCTGTATAAGTTAAATAAAGAATCGTTAAAATCGTTAGAGGCCAAAAAGCGGAATTAAGAATAAAGATATAAATCAAAGAATGGTAAACAGGGAGAACCCAAAGGGTATTCCATATTAATTAACGTCGGGCCCGAAGGCGACGAAGACAAATGCTGGAACCTATCGTAATGTATTTTTCCGGCCCTTCCCGACCCAGCTGAAACAAATGATAATCGGGAAAGAATGAAGTCAACATTAATGAATGACAATTCATTATGGTGTATTGTCTGGTGATTGTTATAATTATTATTTAATTGTTTTTACTTCAAAAAGGGTTGGGTTTCAGCGTCGTGTATTACCTCAATAGGAAGTTTATTCTATGAATTTCCTATTGAGGTATATTTTGAAGATTAGAGAATTTCCTTGAAAATCTGTTTAATGAATGGATCGTCATATATAACACAAGCAACGCCACAGGTGCTGCAAGTAGGTAGGCTGTTGACTATATTAAGATTAAGGATAAGGAATTGGGAATAGGGAAATGGGCTCCTCACTAGTACTACTTACTACTACTTACTCACTCACCGAAACACAACAGCACGCGTGCTGTTATTTCATGGTGGTTTGGCCAAATGACCGAGAAATGCAGTGCGCCCCCGCCACTACTTGCCAGATCCAGATCAGAGTAAACTTTGAAAAGTTAATTTTCTTAAGTTGACCCTGCTGGTAATCGAAGCCGGGACTCTTGAGACAGAGCGCTAAAGTAAACGCCTTAACTACTCTATCAATGGGCTCGTCAAATTTTAGCGAATTGAAAGAACCTCTTTTTTTTACGAAACTGTCAATAATTGGAACTTTTGCTAGGTCATTTATAGGCTTAAAGGTACACGATTTAGGTATTCACAATGCAAAAGATTCAAAGAAACGATATCCAATAATAATACACCCACGTATAGATCTGTAGGTAAGTACATTAATTCAAACAAATTTAACTTTAGACAACTTTATTGTAATAGTATAGAAATATTTACCTTAATCAAAGTTACTAAGCGCGATTTCAATCTTGTTAATTGGACTTTGGACCGCATAGTTATTTCTCGAACTTTCCCAACTCCCAAAACACTAAAGGCGCAATCTGTACTTATAATTTTAAATATCTTATCAGTGGGGAGTTTACCGTAGAGTGACAGGCCGGGACTTGATGGATGGCCGAGGGAATGCCGGTGACGTGGCCACGACTAAACTTATTGTGTACTCGTACTGTTTTCAAACTCCTTTAAAACGAAATGAACAAGAGAAGATAAATTATTATAAACTTAACGGCGTGAAACTGATGCTCTTCTTTGATAAATACTTGTGTAATTGTCTATATTACTTCCTCTTCTTAATGTGCCGTTTGTATACGAATAAGACTATCATAAGATCATAGCTGTATCCTTGGAAGCCCTAAAGAGGGAACGAATGCAAATACAAAACCACTCTATTGAACTCCTAAACTAGGATATTTTCCTAAACTAGGAATTGAATCTCCTGCAATTGAAGAACACGGTATTTTTCGCCCTCATCACGTGCCCGAAATACTGTAGCGAAGGTTCTGGTAAGTTCAGTCTATGTAAGTGAATGTTCATAAATGATATGTTTGTCAAGACACGTCCTTCAAAATGCTTATAAATTTAATGATCCAATTTTCAGTTAAACAAAAGTTATTATGGCTCCTAGTTCCAAATGTTAGTTCGTTCAAAGATATGCTTTACTAAAAATGTCATTTTAGCAGTAGCCAATAATAATAATACTTTTAATAGTATAATAGTATTTTTATTCCATCAACGTATTTTACCATGATACATTGCACTTTCATGCATTAATATCTATACTTACTACCTACATAGCTTTAGTTCAGCTATTCAACCAGCTATCCAACAGTACATTTCCTGCCATCCTTTTTTAGTTTAAAATTTATTTTAAGTAGTGGAAGGGAAATTAGGGTTCAACCATCAATAAATTAGGCACTGGTGGTGGTAACTAAATCCTTACACAACATTACAAGTGCTGAGAGCTGTTAGTTCACGATTGTCATGCACGTTAGTCTATTGACCGCCATAGACCGTTTCCCTATCCCCATATTGTTCCTTATTGTTTATCTTATCAGAGTCGACAGCGCATTTGCATCCCCCTTGGTGTTGCTTCTATTTATAGGCGACGATACGAGTATACACCCATCATCAAGTTGGCCCTCAACTTGCATGACGTCTAACATAATAAATCACAAAGTTTTAAGTCAAGAAGATTGAAGAAGGGAGGATGGATACTACATTTTTAACAAGAAAATATTTTATTAGCTGTTGCATGCGACTTCGTCCGCATAACTTTATGAAATATAGCCTAGTTGCTAGCTGATAATATAAAGCTTTCTATAGGTGAAAGAATTTTCAAAATGGGTTCAGTAGTTTAGGAGTTCATCGCGGACAAACAAAGTGACACGAATTTTATATTTCAAAAGTTTTCGACCAATGTGTGTTGCCAGTGATGATATATGCCGCTGAAACGTGGTCTCTAACTATAGGTCTCGTAAGGAAGCTCAATGTCGCTCAACGAGCTATGGAAAGGGCTATGCTCGGGGTTACACTGCGAGATCGAATCAGAAATGAGAAGATCTGTAGACGTACGAAAGTTGCCTACATAAGCCTGCGAATCAGTAAGTTGAAGTGGCAGTGGGCAAAGCATATAGTACGGATAATCGACGGCCGTTGGGGGCTAAAGGTTCTTGAGCGGCGGCCACGGACCAGCAAGCGCAGCGCAGGATGTCCACCCATAAGGTTGACAGACGACCTAATAAAGGCCGCGGGTCCACGGTGGATCCAGGCGGCTTCTGACCGGTCCTATTGGAAAATTATGGGGAGGCCTATGTCCAGCAGTGGACGTCCTGCGGCTGAGATGATGAGATGATGATAGAGATATTAAACCCAATAACATTTAAATATTCATTCATACTAGGTTTTTTTAAAATAGGTGTTATAAAATACCTATGACCGCTTTTGACAGACATTGAATTTTTATTTTATTTTTAGATGATCCTTTGACATTTTTGACTTTTCTGGATGCACAATTTCATGATGATTGGTTAAGTAGTTAAGGCGTGAAAGCGTAATATACATACAAAAGTTATGTCGCATATTAGTTAGGATTGCGATATATTTATATTTGAAAGTTGATTCAGTCTGTTAAGGTCATGTGTTTATAATTTTGTGAAGAATTTGCATGTAAAAAAATTTAGTGAATTAGATTAGCCTGATATACATTTTTAATTATTGAAAATAATATCTCACTTTTACGTGCCACATAGAAAGTCTTTTTGAATATTGAAATAATATCAAGAAATGTAAGTAATGTTTGCTTTTTTGTGATATATTGCAATTAATTTAGGGGATATAATAGGATTTTAACTTTTTATTTACTTAAACGCCTTTTGAAAATAAGTAGCAAAGTGTTGCACGTCAAGTTAAAATCTTTTACGATCAGTAAGTGGTGAATATAAAAAAAATCGTTATATTATTATATCATTGCAGTATTTAAGTAAATCGACAGTAAAAGTAAAAGGAAATAAGTAGTGGCAAGGCACACTGCGTTACGCAGTCACCGTCTGGCGGCAATAACCACCCCTTATAGAAGACCACCGTGAAATAACAGCACATCTGATGTTGTGTTACGGTGAGGGAGTAAGGGGTGCCAGAGCCCATTTCCATATATCTCTTCTCAATCCCTAATCTTAATCTTACTGTTGTCGGCGGCGCACTTGCAGCACCTGTGGCGTTTCTTGTGTTATAAGCGGCGGTAGTCACCTGCCATCAAGTGGTCTGTCTGCCGACCTAAACATAAAAATAACTTACACAAATAACTAGGTATTTTTTGTAAAATACATTAAAAACAAACTACATGTAATACTAATAATTAAAACATAAATCCAAAATTTCCATTCCAAAGAAGAATTAATTACATTGAATAAAAGTTCGCATAATAACAGCTAAGCTTCCCACATGAACGAGCGAAGGGGCCATTTGTTTTTTCTAAGTCCAGGTCGTTAATTTCCTAATTACAGTTTGCAAAATAAAAGCATGTTTTTGTTCTGTAGCAACGTTCGCGTCCCTTCCGTGGAAAGCTGGCTACAATCCCGGCCGGAAGGTTAATGGAAGAAAAATTACGGTGTACAAATTTGCATAACATTTTTCTCTGTCTCCTGCCGAAATTAAGTCCTCTGCCCCTGCATTCACAGCTTTGTTTAAATTACTGAAGTGAATTTCGTGATTTCGCTTGTAATATTCAATTTTCTATTTATACTTTGCTTCTGTTCCAACGTTCGTTTTAAATATGCTCCCTTGTATTTTTTATCTTGTCTAATAGTTTGAACAATGTTCATTTGGAAATTTTGTATTTTATATTAAAATATAGATTTCATTAAGTAAAAGATGTTTTAATGAAATATTTTCGTGACACAAAACAGCAGCATGAAATGGGTAGAGTATCTTTCAGAAGACCATAGAACAACATCAGTACATGTGCTTCTGTTTCAATACTTAATTGGGGTATGACAAAAATAGTTTTTTTCGTACATTTCTGTATATGAGAATCCCATATACAGAACTTAGTAGCTCATGGACATGATTGTTTACACGCTGTCAGTATGAAAAACTGCAACTGTCAATCTATAGATATTGTCAAAACCCAAACATACCTCGGATTAACTATAGACGACAAATTTAACTGGACCCCTCATATCGAACTAATCTGCGATAAATTAAGGATCTTCCTTGCAAATATTACAATCCTACTATGGTTGGCAGCGCATTTGAAGCGTGCTTGTGTTAACCAAATTTATTTAATAATTATACTGTCATAAAATTACTTACTCATACTACTTAATTAAACAGTAAATGGTTCTAGAAGAAAATAAAAATAATACATTCGCAATGTGAAAATATACAAAATATAGCAATTTATTGAAAATTACTTGTAGTAACCTACTAGCAAAGCTAGAGAGTTAATTTATTTAAATTTTCTTAATGTTTGTCAGTGTTTACAATAAAGTTAGTTGAAATAACTGTATAACAAATGATCCGAGTTGGAAGTTGGAGCGGGCGGGCAGCAGCCCTATGATGAATCGATGTTCTCGGTCGCACGAGAATTCGCACGAGAGGTTGCACGCTGTTACCGCTGATAACGTTCCTCCAGTTCTTCTTATGATTACGAGAGATGAGCACCAACATAAATTGCCAAACAAAGAATGTGAAAATTTAAAAATTGTGTATCATGCTTGCTATGGTAGTGCTCAAATGGAATTTATACTAATATTATAAAGCTGAAGAGTTTGTTTGTTTGTTTGTTTGGTTGAGTGAGTTGAACGCATTAATCACAGGAACTACTGGTTCGAATTGAAAAATTCTTTTTGTGTTGGATAGTCCATTTATCGAGGAAGGCTTTAGGCACCAGCTAGTTTAAAATAAACAGTTATCAGTGCGTTCGGAAAAGTTAGGCACATACAAACAGACAAAAAATCTAAAACTACTTTTTTGACCTCGGTAACATAAGTACGACGTTTAATGTACAGACTCAGCACGTTTACGATTTTATGATAATGTATAGATTTTCGGTGTTGCCAGTGCAGATAGCGTCAACTAAAATGAGGAACTGTAGATTGTTGATGGCAATAATAAATATCTGAGCGAAATGTCTGAAAGTTATCGATATAGTCGACCAAGTTGAAACTGGCGTAGGCCCTTTGGGAAATCTTCAATCTTGGCCTGCCGCTAACAAAGTTTTCAACTAAAATCCTATTGTGCTCTGTGTCATGGGGAAACCACTTGATTAGTTCGTTGAACACTGGAAACTAAATGCATACAGAGCTTCACTTGCAATTCAATAAAGTACCTAATCGTCTTAATTATTCAAAGACTTTCTTACTTACTTTATTTACTACACCTAATTTATTAATATTATTACAATTATACCTAATTATTAATTATTATTACAAAATCATATGACTTTAAAAATATATAAGTCGGTATTATAGTAATAATACATTTTGATTATCATATTAAATTGTTGAATTTATAAAAAGGAAGAGAATTTAGACAAGAATGCTTAGTGAAATTTAATAAAGTGCTCAAATTAATACAGCGAAAGAACAAAGCAAGATGGCGGATAAGAAGTTGTAATAAATGTTAAGGGGTTTATTTTTACAAGGGCCGTGCAGATAAGAGCTCTTACCGCGAATCTAAATACTCTGGATAAGCCAAAAATACATATATAAAATTTGGAGTCATTTAAAGTTTTTTTCGGAGTGTGCTCCATCAACTTAGAGTAATTGATAATTATCTCTAAAGTTATTCTAAGTTTATTCTATTTTCATTGGAAAGTCTCTTTGGCTTACTACATTCCGTAGAACGCAGCGAATGACACTTCTGATAAAGAAAAATTATGCCTAGGTCATTAGCATGGCAATGCTTTAGTTTTGGATAGCAGTTCATCTTAAAGTCCTCTATATTAGTTATGAACTAATTGAAGATATTGATTATTTTCTTATACAAATAGCAGAAAAAACTTAAACTCAAGTAATTAAAAATCGTGGCTCACTAGACTTACCTACTTAAAACGATGTTATCATTTAATATCATCCAATGCTGGCATAGGTGCTGATTAGATAAAATAAAATAAAAATACATGACTGTTCCAGTACTAGATAGTTCAAGGTTTGCCCCAGTGCGGGCGGAAGATAAGCCCAGCCGATACGATCGCGCCAAATCAAACACTCCCTTGACGGCGTAGAAGCGATTCGGGCCACCGAACGAAAATATGGCTTCAGAATGGAATACGTTTACTATTCGTCTGGGAATTGATTTTTCTTGTTCGGAGATTTAGTTGGTTTCCGTATAACTTTAATCATATCTGACTCTTATTAAGATGTCGTGATGCAATGTTCGGTTCGTTCGATTTTTTTTCTGGCGACTTACTGAAAAAAAAAAAAAAACACTATATATTTTTACTTTGCAGTCAAGTCTCTCTATATTATGGCTCTTTATCTTTTTAAATATTCGTCATAAATATTCAACAAAAACCTAATTGGTCTGTACAAAGTCTAATCCTTCTCTAAAAATTAGTAGTAGCACGGCGTTCAGCAGTCGTGAACGGGCAGTCCGTCTGGCGACAGTAACCACCCCTTACTTTTGTACAATGATCACATACAATTACAGTATGTGAGATGCCAAAGCCCATTTCTATAACTTACTTAGCACTTTAGCACCTGTGGTATTGCTTGCGTT
This sequence comes from Synanthedon myopaeformis, assembly GCA_944738685.1. Classification (NCBI taxonomy): domain Eukaryota; kingdom Metazoa; phylum Arthropoda; class Insecta; order Lepidoptera; family Sesiidae; genus Synanthedon; species Synanthedon myopaeformis. The sequence continues at coordinate 9,130,612 of OX122914.1, read as the reverse complement.
GGTAGACAATGGTTAGGTTTAATATTATGTATAATATAAACCCGATTTTTATATATTAAAAAAAAAAACTAAATACTACTAAAACTTTGTTAAAATTAGTACTAAATTTAAATATTGTACGAGTACAATATTGAAATATTGAAATATTATTTAAAGGTATGTGCAATAAACCTGATTAACCAAAGGCGAGATATCCCCGTCGACCCATTACGGGTTTATGGTGATGACTACATAAACTAATGATTATTCCATCTACTATAACCTGCCTTGCTACAGACTCACTAATGCGATAGGTAAACTGAAATCTATTGTTCAACACAATCCTGATCTATATAACGGAGTCTTATTGCTTGAGTTTATGCATGTGGAATAATTTTAAGTGTCTCCTTTACCATAGCAGTTTAATTGGTTACTTAACGATTTATTTGTAAAATAACAACTAGTTTATTTTTAAAACTATCAAAAATTGCCAGTCGTTTAATTACTAGCTAATAAAAATACTGTATTCAAAATGTATCTTAAGGTATAAATTTTCAAAAATCCTTTCTTACAAAATATAACCTTTCTTACAAAATTTTTACAGAAATTTTGTTTGTTAAAATTTATGTGTTGTTATTTTTGTTTAAATTTATGTGAATACTACATTATTAACACACTCTGCTTTATATTTAACCGTCGCGTAGAATTTCCACAATTCACCCCAATTTGTTAAATTTAAATTGCAAATAAGTACAAGAACAGTCGTGACTACATCAAGACGAGCTTTCCTAATACTTAATTAATGTCCTGTAAGCAGAAGCGGAGAACTATCTCGGGGCGTTAAGCCAGTGGCGGCTGACATATCCAATTAACACAGCATCCGGTTCCGTTAAATATCTAGTGTGCCAACTGTGAGGGCCTTAGACCAGGCCTCGCTGGCATTTCCTCTTACTTGTGTGGATTTCCTGATTGTACGATTTATCTGTTCCGAGAAGTCATTGTTCCACACGACTATATGTCTTGTTCTGTTTGATTTTAAACTTATATACAGCCTTCAACATTACCAATGCAATACTTATGTGTGTGGTGTTAAAAAATCCAGTTAAAATAACGTATAAATTAAAATAACGATAAATATCCTACGATTTAATATTTACCTTAGCATGTTTGGGTGTATATACAACCATTTCTTTATAATTACATTTATGAAAAGACGGTGATGATACATTTTGCAATCAATAAAATGCCACGCTGTTAGACATACCAATGCCTCTTTTCAATCTGACGCTAAACAAATAGCCCAGGAAAATTTAATAACAATCCAAAATTTGAATCCCCTAGGGGCATTTATGATATAAGTTTCTAGAATATATGTATGTAATATCGAGACGTGAAAGAAATTAATTCGATTCCAACCTGTAGAAGGTGTAAAAAAATATTCTTCGATATTTCGACACCTTTTTTGTATATTTACAAAAAAGGTTCACAGCTCAAGGTTAATTTAAATGTGATTGAAAGTTCCAAACTTGTCCATCGTAAAATGAATATTACTTATTCATGTGCATTACAATGTATATTATGAAGACGAATGACAGCTCAATCATTATCACGATCTGGGAAATGTTCATTATTAATTCACAATGCGCGAACAGCATCAGAATTATGGGGACACTGATTCAGTAAACTTAATTACAGGTATCATTTACATGAATCATGTTTTTTGGTGATATTAAATGGTTCTTTGAGTATATTTATTCATGGATTTCTTGTTTCTGACTTTCTATCCAAACAAGCTATATCTGCTGTGAGTTGCCAAGGAGTTGGAAATTCCGCAGACTACTTGATGCTGTAGCATCAGTTTAAGGTTACCATGTCATGGAAATACCACCGAAGCAACATCAAATTTTACATCAATCGAGGGGAAGTTAGTGAAATCCGTTCGTCAACTAGAAAATGAGATGATAATGTTCATAAATTATAGCTGCCTATCTCGACCACGTCATCTTTCAAACAAACAAAAAAAAAAGGGATCAGAATCGGTCTATCCGTTTGAGTACTACAATTCTGCAGCTAAACACACAGATACACAGACATACGCATCAAACTTATAACACCCCTCTTTTGCATCAGGAGTTGGGGGGTTAAAAAAAGGACATAAATGTCAAACTATACGTCTGGAAGTCCTTCACGAATCCTTGGTTAGTCTCTGGAGTTTGTACCTTCGCTTATGTAATAAGAACTTGTAATAGCTACTTTAATATATTCCTATATAAATTGTTATGAGTATTTGTAACAAAAAGTAAACGTCACCAGGAAACTTGCTGTCTTTTTTTCAATCTTCCGTCCGGCTACAACGCAACAATATACTGCCCACAACACACATGGTCGTCGACGATGATAAGTCAATTAACAAACAGCCGTAGACCTGCCGAAGAACATACCATCGAATACATTTTTTTTAATGGAGTTGTGGATACATAACAAAAAAAGTTGGGATCACCTAAATGCTCCACAGCGAAGTAATATTTCAAAGCATATATCTCTCAAAAGATCTGCTGATATAAAAGTAATTCCGCCGCTTAAGAGTTGTGACTGGCAAGATTGATTGATGAAGGTGCCACCGACAAATTCACTTCGTCTTCAAATACGCAACTTAACGTTTGGCGAAGAAAGATTTAAGATCGTTTTGCTCGGAAACTTAATACCTTTATGTTTTCCTATATCGTTGCGATTTAACCTGTCTGACTGACTGAGAGTTTCAATGTAAATATTATTTGCGTTAATTTGATATTAACGCAATTACTTAAGGAGTGCCTCCTCCAAGTATTTAATTTTTTTCATAATATTTTGTAACTTAAAGTCTTTTAAGATACTTTATTCATAATGTTTTGTTTTGTTTTGTTGATCAAGTACAAAACACGAGACCAAATTATCTATAATTATTATCGTTGACAAGTTTAACGATTAAAGAACACCATATTGTGAACACAGACAGACCAATCGGTAATTTCTGTTAAATTTAATGTGCCCGAAAGTGCCGGAATGGGCCTAGTAATTATTACTATGCCGGAACGGAACGGAAAGATGGAGGTCTTAAGCTACAGATTATTTCTATACCTTTGAAGAATGTATAGATTCTTATTATTATATTGTACTATCTGATGCCTGTGAATTCGTCCGCGTTGAAAAATAAAATATATAAAACCTGATATAACGTCTGACATTTTTATCGTTGTGACAAGGATGGCGCCGACATACTATATTTTTAAACGATCTCTTAGGAACCTAACTTTTTTTTTTTAGAATAAAAAGTATCCTATATTTTAATCTAGGTAATAAACTATATGTGTGCCAAATTTCATCCAAATCCGTTAAGCCGTTTTTGCGTGAAAAAGAAACAAACATCCATTACATCCATCCTCACAAACTTTCGCATTTATAATACTAATATATAAATAGGAGTCACATATAAAAATAAGACTTAATCATCAAACATTAAAGCTTTAAATTCCTTGTATACGATTTTTCCATACACAATTAACACTCTGAGTATAATTACAAAACCAACAGAGTTAACATTTTAATTATTATCCATTTATCAAAATTTAAATTAGAAACTTAAACATCTAAAAACTCTGGTGTCCCCGTTTCCCATTAACACACATTTGATAAACTGAGGTTACATAGTTACTAGATTTTTTACTTACCTACCAGTCTCGATTATCTAGCTGTAAATTAATATAAATCCAGTGACCCATCAGCCGGACGTTATCGCGAGGAGACCATCCATCAATCCGATAGGGGCTTATTTTGAAATCCGTTCGATAGTGCACTGACACAAGGTTGTATTCCGCATTTTATCTATAAAGTATGTATATATTTAGTTCAGAATTGACACGAAGATTAATATGAAAATTGTTTTGAGCATATCGATCATATTAAATTATGATGAAATAATCGATCATATAGGGTAGCAGACAAAGTGACAGTCTATGTGATTGTGCATAGATATTAGATACCGTCAACTGTGACTTAGAAACACAAGCTACGACAACAACAATGCTGGATTTCTTTTATTATAAAATGATAATAAAAGAAATATTCGTAAAGTAAGTATAAGCATACGAATATAAGTACTCGTTAAATTTTATCTACTTAAGCATATAGAAAATTATAACATGTAACTTTTACAAAAGAAACCTTCGCCGCGTATTTTATAAATATGTCGAGTTTGACTTCTTTCTATTCGCGATCCAGATGTAGTATAGCTGATAAAAACTAGCTGCTATACTCACGGTACTTCAAGCCGCTATTACCACTTGCAGATGTTAACTATATAAACAGACATCTCGCTCATTGTCTTGTGAACGAGCGTGACAAAGGTGAATGAAGCGCAAAAATCTCAAGACGATATCTACGAATAATATTTGTAACAAAATATCTTGTATTGGTGTATTATTTCTTAATTTAATAAAATTAAAGTACTTTTAGTACGCTCGTGCTGTAAATAATGGCATTAGTACGCTTCTAATAAAGACTTATAAATAACTATAATTTATTCCGACCTTTATGTGGGATGGAACCACACAAAGAACAGTGACTAAGAGTCACAGATGAATATCGAGTGAGGTCGGTATGAAAACAGTCACAGATTTGCAAAAATTGGGAAGTAGGACTTTCCCAATCGACCTCTCCTCATAGAAAAAAATAATCGGAAATAATTCTAAGAAATATGCATTGCCTTTTTTGCTTAGAGCAAGGTCTTGACTTTGTCTCAGTATTGAAATTAGAATCAAATTTATCATCTCGTGAAATGTTGTACCACGGATAAAATAGACTTGATATAATTTTTCAAGGCCACTGCGCCTTTAAAAATGTGCCTTATATTTTTGTGATTATATTTTAAACAACCCGAACACAACAGCGATACATAATTTATATATTTCAACTAACACGGTGCTTTCGTAGCCATTAATCAAATTATTATGATTATTTGTTTTAGTAGTAAACTCAGTACTCTAAAGCGTTTACAATTCTAGAAATTGGTGTTGGTCTCCAAACTGTACTTTTAATATTATTATTTTTAATTTTTTTTGTGTATATAGGTTCCATAGGCGATACATAAGGGTAAATATTATAAGCTAACTACATAATGCCTTTCTTTTTTTTTTTTTTTCCTTTCTTCTTCCACTTGTGATTGTAATTGTTTACGTTTTTCGAGAACTTCTTTGGGATAATCTTCTTTAACATATATACCTGGAGGTAGTTTAGACTTGTTTTTCAGTTTTCAGCAGATGACATAATCCTTATAGCAGATAACCCTGAAAGTCTTCAAACCATGCTTCAAGATCTATCACATGAAAGTAAAAAGGTGGGCTTAACAATGAACAAAACAAAGACTAAAATACTAACAAATAGATCCCAAAATAAGATCAAAGTAGACGAGGGAGAAATAGAATATGTCAACACCTACATATATTTGGGTCAGCTAACAGCCTTCAGCGACCAAATGGAGTTAGAGATAGAGAGACGGGTTGCCAACTCATGGAAGAGGTATTGGTCGTTCAAAGAAATAATGAAAAGTAAAAAATATAGCATTGCTATGAAAAGGAGATTATTTAACACATGTATTTTACCAATTTTAACCTATGGGTGCCAGACTTGGGCAAATACACAAAAACAACAACAAAAACTTATCACATGTCAGAGAGCCATGGAAAGAAGCATGCTGGGCTATTTACGAAGAGATAGGAAAAGGGCCATGGAAATAAGGCAAACGACAAGAGTGGAAGATGTTGTAACTAAAACTAAAAAACTCAAGTGGAAGTGGGTGGGTCACATGCTCAGGGAAAATAAAAATAAATGGACTAAAGACATAACAGAGTGGACCCCTAGATTTCAAACAAAAAGAAAAAGAGGAAGGCAAAGAAAACGTTGGTCTGACGACATCAAAACAATTGCGGGCCCGTTATGGCATCGAATAGCTCTGCTGAGGGATGATTGGAAGCTGCTGGAGGAGGCCTTTGTGTCGCAAAGACACACCGACTGAAAATAACTTTTAATCTTTATTAACCTATACATGTATAATTATATTGTAAGAAAAGTTGGCAAATAAAGGCTAATAAATAAATAAATAATAAAAACATAATGCCTTTCTATATATTTTAATGCATTATTTGCATTGCATCAAGTGGGCGTTTGTTCTAGATGTTTTCCGCCGGCTTTTCCAGTAGGGAAATATGATTCATCTAATAAAGATGGAATCATAAATGAATCAATAATAACAATGAAATAAAACTACAGGCAGTAGTCCCATTTCTACGGTTAGGTAGTCTAGTGTTCCAAAATGTTTAAAATACAATAATACACTTACTTTAAAAAATTAAAAAAAATATCTGTAAAAATCGACTTTCGATGATAAAAATAAGTAGGTACATACTTTATACTTTTACTTAATACTTTTATAACTAATCGAATTATTTTTTCTTTGAGATTATTGTACAAAGATGAAATTAGCGATTTTTTTATAATCTGCTGATAACAATAAAATTTGTCAACAAATTTTTTGATTGGTCACTTGGAGCGCCTTCATTCTACGAGTATATCCTATCTTTAATGTGAGGCTTTATAATTTGTAGTAATTCATAGAATTTTTCTTTCGACATCCTTAAATTAATATGAAATCGATCGGGTTCATTTAGCTGTCTTGGAAAAAAGGTATGATACTCTCCCTCTTTATAACGAGAATTTGGTATATCGTTCACCCACAAAGAGCGCTTTCTTTTTCTTTCTAATGTTTCTGCCTCTTCACACAATAATGACACGATGATTAATTCTTCAAAGCTCTCATCCATTTAGAAATCGTGTGTATCGGTTGAACTGTATTGCTAAACTAAACAGAAACGCCCGCGTCGGCCGCTCCGATGTATAGTGCCGCTTCGCGCCTCTAGTGTGGTTAGCAAAAGCCGCGCCGCTCAGCTGCAGGTGTCGCGACGCGCCGCTAAAGTTTTCTGCTAAAATTAAAACATATATCATTTATCTAATTATTTTAATAAATATTTGATTTTATATAAGGTGTATATATTGTATAATGTTATGTAAGTATATATATTTTTGGATTAGTTTGTTAAAAAAAAGTTTCCAGATCATTGACATCATTGACTGTTGATGCGAACAATTAGTCTTTTATTATTGTATGAATGCACATGAACTTATTAACTGTTTTCAAAAAAATCTGGTCAGAATCAAAGATTAACCCAAATTAAGATGAAGATTAAATTAGCATTCATATCTTTAACATTTATCTGACTCTAGATGAATAATGTAATTAAATAATGTTGATAATTAGACATAATAAACCTACACAGGACAGGTTCTTAATAACACAATATTAATGTTATTAAAATGTAATGTGGCGAAGCGCAGAGCTCCTTGTGATATAAGGGCTATTTCACACTAGTTTTAATGTACTAGTATGATATATATTAGATTCCTTAATACACACGTTGTTAAGATTAGGGGGAGTTAGCGGCCATACAGACAGACGCCGAAAACGACTGAAAATTAGGTTTATATCTACTATGGTACCTACCTACCTTTGTGGGTCTTAGCAGAAAACATTGGTTACATTCTGTGACAGTACTTCTCCAAAAGGAAGCACATACTCGTACATCTTTGGGCTATATACACATATTATCAAAAAAGTTTTCCGTCATTTCTGTCTGTATGTCTATATGTATGTTCGCGATGATCTCAAAAACTACTGAACGGATTTTCATGTGGTTTTCACTAATGGAAAGAGTTAACGCACGAGCAAGGTTTTTAAAAATAATTTAATAAAATAATTGTAAAGCCTAGAGAGGGTCGCTAGTACACTATAAATAAAAACACGTTAAACATAAATACATTTAATTTAGCAGGAGTCGGAGATTGCATCCCTTCTGGTTTTAAAGGCGAATGAGTAATTCGATTTTTTTTTCTCAGGACTAGGACTTAAAAGAGAATTTAATTTAATGTGTAAACACTCTTAGAATGTAACACAAAATTCTTCCTGCTTACTAGGATTACCTACTCGTTGTTGAAGACATTATGACGACGTTTATGCATACATTAGGTGCATATAAAATGTTTTACATTTCTACATTCCATTTTATCTAGAAACGAATGACGATACTGGAGTACAGTCAAGAGCGAAAGTCATTACAGTCTTATTTAAAATTTACTACTTCATGATTTACTTTTTGTTTCAATATCCGTTATTCCTGTCTTCATTTCTATAATATTATCTTTTCAGACCGTGATGTAAATTAAATTGAAAAGTTTAAAGGTTTTTTGTGTCTGTGAGTTTGAAAGCTTTCTCTGAAACTCTCAGTTAGTCATATACTAAGAGCACCTCTCTGCATGAATTGTGAATCTGTCTATTTGCCCGGGTTAATAATATTGACCCTAAAGTAAATTATCCGCTAAGGTCAGAACCATTTCGGGACTTTCATTGACAGTTATCGAAAAGTCTCTTCACTTCAGTTGGAATAATAATTACTCGTATGTAGTTGTAGGCCTGTCCCAAACGTCGCCACCACGCACGGTCCCTTGCGCTACGCATCCAGCCGCTAATACACTGGTTTATACAGTTTATATATTTTTAATATAATATGTCATTTCTTATAGATTTATAGACTCCGTACTGAGTACGGAAAAAATAATGGAAAAATTCTATCGCGTCTCATTAAGAAAATATTTATTAAATAAAAAAAAAATCAAATTAATAACTTAAAAAACAAAAAAATATATTAAAATTGCTTAAGTTTACTTTTTTTTTTATAATTTTTTGCGTCAGTATCTCTTAAAACAGACCAACTATAATCTCCTAACACACTTTAGTCCCAAAAACTTTTGTGTCTATTTTCAAAAATTTGAAGGTCTTGATGGAAACGTTCACCTTTTTCGTCACTCACAGCGCCAAAGTTTTCGGGAAAAAAGTCCAGGTGAGAATCAAAGAAATGTAACTTAAGAGTTCACACCCATTGCATGATAGTTTTTTAATAAGTTAGCAAGAATTTTTTTATAATTCTAATCTCTATGATTCAATAAGAATCCCTGGACGACCATTTTAAAGGATTTCCAAACATATTTTTCTTTTGTAGATAAAAGCTTTTCAAAATGATTATCTTGCATCAATTTAGAAATGAATAGATAGAAACGATCTGACACTGTATAGAGGACCACAGCGAGACAACTGCACGTATTGTTGTGCTTCGGTGAGAGAGTAAGATATGCTCAAATGAGTATGATAAAAAGGATAAAGGATAAGGAAATCCTTATCCTTTATCCTTACAAGTTTGACAAGACAGGAATTTGCTACGCCTGTGGCGTATCATGTGCTAATAGGCGACAGTAGCAACTGTTACACACATGACTAAATTACTATACATTACAAATTTTCTTATTTTTTCATTCATTAAAAGAGTCTTCTATGTAATTATAGTAAATGACACGAGTCGTGTCAGAGTATCTTTAGTATACAGGAAGAGATATGGTTCATTGTCATACAGGTAACATGATCGAGCAACCCGGACATGAATTCCTCAGCTGGTTCGCGACCGCGTGGGCTTTGTGCACTCAAATCGTAAATCACGCATTTATTTCGTGAGCCACAGGCAGGGTACGTGCTTATCTGTTATTTGCAGCGAAAGCAACCGCTTCGCCAGCGGTTTTTGGTAATGTTTTGTTAAATATTGGGGAGAATCACTGTATTCATAGTGCTCTGTTGTTACGGATCGATTGCTTCACAACGTCCGTGAAATCTAGGCTGAATATTATAAACAAAATATTATTTCTTAAGTTTCAATAAAGAGTTTAAGTGGGCAGAATTTTTATAGTTTTGTTTTTTGGTTCACATGTTTTTAATATATTACTTTTAAATGTTATGCATTCTTTAACATTTGAAATGATTCTAGGTCGGAATATATTTTATGTTAGGCAAAGACTAAAATGCAGCTATTTTGGTTGTTTAAATTTATTAAAATTTTTATTAAATTTATTATATAAGTTTGCTTTTATTTTGTAGATAAGTTTTATGTATGCAATGGGTTTTGATGTTTGTACAGTATTTAACTTCAATTAAATTGTTATTACTTACTCTATAGAGTTAAGCTCCCAGGAATGCCTAAAGGACAATATTCTAAATTCTAAAGGACAAAATGTGGGGAATCAAGTATTGTTCCTATGTATTTTGAACGCACAGGTATCTGCTAAGTTGGGTAGACGGCCAATTACTTATTTACCGAAACATAACAACTCGTGAGCTATAATTTTTATTTACTTATTTATTTATTTATTTCTGAAACAATGCGTATACATATTGTGTCCTGTTACTACTGAATGTATAATGTGTTACTGTAATTGTTTTTGTCCTACTGGCTAGGGTTCCTCTGACATAGGTCAGAGACCTAATGTAGCTTCTAGAGTACTGAAAGGCCACTTTTTAAAATCATCTTTTTTAACCAATTTTTCTTTTTCTTCTTAATTTTTTTTTCATTATTTGGAACAATTTCGAACGACTCGACTAGCTTTAGTACATGCACCTTAATATAGTTATAATATCAGATCGCACTGTAAAGTTATTATAGTCTTATATACATATTTATTATTAATTATATACATTTATGTATGTTTTAGAAACAACATTGACATGGTAATAATAAGCGACAAGCGACAAGCTGTTAGTAGTTCAGTTAAACGAGGATAGCGCATCCATCAACGAGGCTTAATGGTTTATCCAAATCAATTAGTAACTTGAAGCTTCTCTCATGCTATAATACAAATCGGGTTCTCTTTGATTATGTTTAGACATTCATTAATGTACATCAGTCGTAGTATATTTGCTTAATACGACACTATCGATGTGCTAATAAATTGGCGAATTATATTCAAATTAATCATTAATAGGAAAGTGTCACTTGTATATATAACAACCATATATATAACAGAAAAGTTTCAATGATCATATACATATTTTGTCAAGTGTTATATTTTCTAAAAGGAGCGCGGATGAAATCGCGGCCACTGGCTAGTTATAAAATAAAATTCTTTGGCATGGATAATATTATTTTTTCAAATAACATGAGATATTTTATTTTATTTTTAGATATGACTCCTAGTTATTTAAAAAAAAATAGTTCTATTCAAATGACTCACCGTAAAAGAATTTGTATCTAAACATGTTTTCGTTTAGAAAAAATTTGGACTACACGCATTTATATTAAAATGAGAACAGTATTTTATGAGAATGCAAAGATGAACACCCATAATGATAAAACGACTCATTTCAGACATTCTACGTTCCAAATTCGTAATGAGGAATATTGTGGAAAGTTACAGGAGGATGATTTGGGGAACTTAGCTAATACTGGTAGTTTACATATGTACATACTTATAATATACTTAGACTAATTACATAACGATAATATGCTTAAACTAATTAAATAACAGCTGTCGTCGAACTCTTCAATATAATTTTATTTAATAACTAGTGACTTCGCCCGTGTAACCTTATAAGATATAACCTATGTTATTCGCTGATAAAGTAGATTTCTATAGGAGAAAGAATTTTAAAATCAGTCCAGTAGTTTTTGAGTTTATTCATTACAAACTAATTATTAAAATTTATTAATAATTAGTATATATAGACTACATTATATGTAGATAAAGTCAAGATATAGTTATAGACTATGAATACAAAATCAATACAAATTAATTTCTATTATATTTTATATTTAGTTGAATTTTACTTACTGCATAACTTTTAAAAGTTAATCCTTGACAAACATGTTAACACCTCATTAACAACAAAATACAAACGTCCACAAACACATAAATTCCATTAAGAAGACCATTATTGTGGACATATATACTACTGATAGTTGTCAAGTGTAAGGTTACTACTTCCTTGACAAACTGATGAATGGGTTTTTAGAATTAGGGTTTTAACACATGAAAAGAACCGACTAATGTTAAACTTAGATGTTTGAATAAATATTATGAATCACTTAATAGATTTAAATAAAGATTTTGAAATGTTTAATATAAATATAAGCATCAAGATATAGCAGATTTTGAAATATAAGCAAACAGTAAGTATATGATTCTCCCTGAACTGCCATTTTAGAGATTCAGACGTAAGACGTGTCATTCCAGACATTTAAAAATTATAAACTAACCTCCGACTTTCTATTGAGCACACTTAACCTGCTTAACCTACTATAAGTTGCTGAGGAGTATCCCGCAGACTACTTGATGCTGCAGCATCAGGTCAAGGTTAATATATCATGGAAATACAACCGAAGTAACAGTATACCAAATTTTACATCAATTGAACGTGTGGAAGTTAGTGAAATCTCCTCGTCACTAGGAAATGAGCTTCAAACGCCTTCACAGATCTCAATAAATTATATCTAAGAACCATCCCGATAACTTCAGCTTTCAAACGAAAAACCGGATCAAAATCGTTCTATAGCTTGGAAGCTACGATTTCACAGACAGATACACAGCCACACACATAAAACTTATAACACCCCGTTTTTACGTCGGGTGTCAGGGGTTAAAAATAAGGCCACATAAATATGTTATTAAAATCAAAGGAATGTCGAATTTTAGGACTTGTGCAGAAGCATAATAACAGTTCTTTTACTGGCATGAAAACGATGAATTAATTAATTATGATCATTAGAGAAATTTTTACCACTAATTAGGCATAATGAGGAAATCCAATACCATAAAATATTGATGTGGACTAAGATAACCAACCATATAAAAATAAATCTGCATTCTAAAAAAAATAAAATTTAAAAAATATAATAGATTACCCCTTATTGGCCCGTCTTTTTCATGGTTTTGTTTTTTTTTTTTTTTTTTTTTTTTTAATGAATACGTATGGAAAAACATTTATGTCCTTAAACCAAGTTAATTAACTTCTCTTTTTTACTTTGAACTCACGAATGAGTCGTAAAAATCCCAACTGATTCGGATCGTTTTCGGACGTCGTAAGTAAACGCATGTGTACGTACGACTACGCTAGTACTTGGAATATCGGGACTGTTCGTGCGTATACATACATTCAATTTCGCACGAAAACGCATCCAAAGTGAGCACGGTCTTATGTGGCACGCTCACTGCGCTACAGTTATAAAATTAGGGAACCCGTTTGACTACTGCATTTATTAACCTTTTTTCCTGGTAGCGCACTTGTAGCACTAGTGGCGTTGCTGGCAGCCAATTAGTATCAAGTGGACCGTCAGCCTATGTGAGGACTTTTACGAAACACAAAATAAACGGATAATGAATATTAGGGGTTACCTAAAAATTTATTTAGTGTAGGAAATACCAAAATCCGGGTATACATAGTTTCTCAGCCTTTAGCATATTAATAACTTAATGGAGCAAGTTTTGCAAGAGAACAAAATGTAAACAAACACTGATCAAGTTATTTAAGGAATGCTGTCCGTGTTACAACGCCTTCCCATGTTCTATGCATTGCAGTGTTAATAATATTTTTGATAATATTAACAAGTTTTTTTTTTATAATTTTTTTATTACACCACCATACGTTAGAAAGACATTCAAATGTCATTAGAGCGACACCGGGGTCGGATATAGATTTAAAATTTATGTCTTGCAAAACTTGGTCCTTGCGAATTCCTAGTCGTATAAATTGAAAACCTGACTTTGATGGTTTCGTTTTATAGGTTTAAACCAAAATTTATACTCGTCAGTAATGGCCAATTCATTTCGATTCGAAATTTATTCTCAACTTAAATCAATAAAATAAGTATTTTATAAGAAATTAACACTTCAACGGACCCATTTTAATGACGAAATAAAAGTGCAATCGAAAGAGTTATAAATAAAAAAGCGGTAGCTAGTGTGAGGCACGGCCATAAATACTGACTACATGCACCCAATATTATCTGTGGCTGATCTGAGATTCCCAACATTGAATTACTAAATAAAGCACAAAAAGGCTTTGAAAGCGAATTTTACTCGTCTACTCAAAAAACTAGATCAATAATGCAATATGCCTACAAATTAAATTAAGTAGTAAGTGTCAGTCCGTCATTTAGAAAAAAAAAAATAAAAAATAAAAAAAAAAATAAAAATAAATAATCATTTGCTCTTTACTAAAATTCGGACACGTGTTTTAATTTTTATGCCTGCCTACTTATTTGTGCGACCTATTCTCTAAAAGGATAATAAAGAGAGAATATAATTTTGAGACTGTATAGACTAATATAATATAAGATAAGCAAACTATTTTTAATTTTGAAAAAATTAAATTTACTTCCGTTTGAAATTTAAAAGTTTTTCTTATAGTAATTTCCTTATAATATAATAGTAAGAAGCTATATGTTAATAATTATGTTATTGAATATAAGGTGGTCTGTCTCTTCATCGTAATTGAATTAATTAAATAATCCTTCACAACTTACTTATTAGTGATTTATATAAATTTTACAAAAGCATGATTTTTTTTATATCGTCTACATAAAGTGGAAAGTTATTTGTTCTGAATCTATCTTAATAAAACTGATGCTGAAATTATGTCTTAAAAATTTCATCCAATTAAGCAAATGGTGACAAATATAATTTTCACATAAAAAAAATCTTGGTCAACAATAACAAAATTGTGTGCTCATTTGTTTTCGTACATCCATGATAGCTGAGGTCATCGGTTTCCTGCGGCCTTGCGCGGTCGCCGACCAAAGATGACACTGCGACCTGTGATATTTTGGTTGTCGCGTCTCGCGATACCCAATATAAACAACATTTTTCTTAGTATCCTTTTTAAAACCAAATTATAAGGACATTTTATTTTAACAAAACAAAAATTTAGAACAGGTATCGTACACGTGTATACTTTGATTTTATACTCGTACTTTGATCTAGAGCAATGTCGTTTTATTTTATAAACAAATACAAACTTTTATGGGCGTCCATAAATATACAGGTTTCCAACATTGGCATAGCCTAGAGGTTAATTTCTTACTTAGATGAAGACAAGTCATTGGCAACGCCCACGTTGTTATTTAGGTCTTTAATCTTAGAGTTTTTAATTCTCTTGTTTATAGATTCGCCGGTAATTTTTATTAATGCCGATGAATTCGTAGGTACATTGACTTTTCTAACGGAATAACAATACGGAGAGTGCTCTTTTGAACTGTTCACTTCCTCTTACTTGAGCGTTGTGATTTTTTTTATTGTCTGACATACATACAACGCTAGATTGATTAATGTTTTGATTTCTGTTACGCGGGAAGTCGATATCTATGCCGAATCGAATGATTGTAAAAGATTTAAGCTTGTTATAATAAATTACTATATCGTTGTACACATATAAGACATAAATGAAATTGACTTAGGTCACATAACTGTTATGTCAACTGAGATCACCAATAGAACGCTTGAAGACTATGCAACAATAGATTGTATCTATTCATCAAAAGTTAAAGAATTATGCGTTGTTGTTTAGTTAGATAAATTGAAACGCATTAATATTGTAGACTATGGAGAAGTAGGCACAGTAGGTGATAATGAAAACTTTTCACACCGTTATCGACGTGAAAGTCAGGTTTTATTTGGTACCTATTTGGTACGTTCTACCTACATAAGGTTAATGCAATAAATAATATTCACTTAGAGACTGTAAAAGACACTTAAACGTAAACCTAAAATTTTCTAGAAATTAGAATATAACACGATAAATGTGTTACAGACAGATCTTAAGATGAGATATAATCTATACTGGTACTATAGAATTGAAGAGAGACCAAGAATGAGATGAGGATAGGGAAGTATTCTGTTACAGAGTAGTCGCTATTGTCAGATGGACAGTCCAGTTCGTGGCATAGAAACGTAGTTGACACTGCCATGCGAAAAAAATTAAAAAAAAAAAAAAAAAAAAAAAAGGAAACAGAGGTAAACCATTTCTAAGAGTGTGGACCATTCTAAAGAGAAGCCAGGACAAGATAAAATAGGGGTTTTGGGAAAACTTAATCGCATTATTTAGCCGAACAGCAGGAAAGAATATTAGAATTAATAGATTTGGTAATTATAACCAAGATTTGAAAGCCTTAACGAGACAAATACGAGTAAGTAAATCTGTAAATTTTTATTTGAGTGTTAACAGGGCTTCGAAGGTTTAATAGAATTTTATATTTTACAGATGAAATAAACGATAGGCGTAAGTCAAGCTGTCCTAAAAACGAACCAAATTGTATAAAAGATCTTTACAAATAAATTAAAGGCAAGATAAATTGTTTTAAATTTAAGTAACATATTTTATTTCATTCACATCTCGACGTAGCCTCTAAAGTGCACATGTTAATTTACTTTTTTGCGTATAGCAACGGTATAGCACCTAAATTAAAGTTAACTCCAGTCTTTTTGGTGGTTAAATTTAAGTAAAATATCCTTGACATTAATAAAATCTTGACTCATATTTTCGGAAACCATCTAAAACGTTGTTTAAGGTAATAGGATTTTGACGTTTATTATGGTATTTAAGTGATCATCCAGCATTCGATGCGGTGTGCATATCTCTGAATTTGTCAGAATTATTTCCCGAAATTCACATGTAGTCGGTCAAAGTACTAATAAAATCGGAGAGCTCAGGTTTTAAAAGAAAAATGTCATAAATTACCATTGTAAAAATGCATAACATTTGAAAGTTACTTACTCTCAGCAATTTCTTTGCTGGTCAATTTTATTGTGATGAGTTCCTTTCTATTAAGTAGGCATTTACATGATGAGGCAAGCGGTAATCGTCATCAAGACCGTTTTGTATAACTCTGGCGCCGCTCTCAATAAACGCGACCCATTACCGAAAACTTGAAACAGCGAGTATGTAAGGAATGTACCAGCTATTAATTCTTCGCGGACGGATATGGTGGCTGCGTCCACGGGTCGACTGGCGTCTCACGCAGGCGCCAACGCGTGTCGCCGAGCGACGCGTGCGCATAAATATCACAGCCTTATTTATACCATAAAGAATAAAAACAACGTTAAATGCATGTAGATGAGTTTGTTTTTTCGACACATTACACATTAAAATATTCAAAAACGACTTATAACTGCTCCATTTAGTCTATTTTAGTAAATAAGAGTATTTTGCCAAAACAGAGCATGTAGGTATTAGTCCTGGTGAATTTATAGGTGACATTGATGTAAACAGATATGTTTGTATGTGAAAATGTGTCCTTTAATGGATCACCTAAGGTAGGACGTCGCCTACAGATAAGTTTAACATGCAGGAATAAATTGAGGTTAAAAAAAAGGAAAAAAAATGTACAAATTGGAAAACTAGCATGGGACGCTCTGCGGCCATGTGGACAGACGACCTGAAAGGCTTCGCGGGTAGTGGCTGGATGGCTAGCTGGATGGAGCCTTGGGAGAAGCCTACATCCAGTAGTAGAGACACGGGCTGATGATGGTGGTGAAAAATTGGGTCTTGGTAAGACCGAAAATTGGGCTTACATAAATATGTTTTTATATGTTTCTCAACTGGGAAATAAGGATTACATTTTCATTTATCATACACAAGAAAATGTGTTACTTGAAAGTATGTTATGCACGTATAATCTCGTAAATATATTATTCTCATGCCAGATTGAAAATACATCTGTTGTAAGGTTGTGGCGCTGTCAGGTTATCACATTAACTATGGAAACGGGAGGTTAAAGGGCGTTCGTGACGTCACTATTTTGGCAACTTCGCAAAGGTTACCCCTTTTATATACAGTTTGACATTCATTTGTTTCGTCAGAAATGTTTACGGGCCTCTTGTTGTATACCAACCAACACATATTATAAAATGATACGAATTTACCGTAATATTAAGGAATTGGTAGATAGGAGAAATAACTTAATAAGTAGCGCCCAAGGTAGAAAGGAGATATAATTTAATATTTAACGCCCAAAGAGATACTTTTATATTTAGCATTATAATGAGTTATGTTTAACTCGTGTCCTTTTGGTAGGGTTTCAAGGATACTACTGAGTTCATTACCGAGTCTTTTGACATTTAGAATTCATTTTAGTTTAGTTTAGTTATTTCTAGTTGTTAATTATTAGAAAATATTGTATAATTGATTTAATATTGCTTTATTATGAATTCTAAAGCAGCAATATCCCTGCAGTGGGCAGCTAGCATAGAGAAAATGTTATGAACTTACCCTTACCTTCTACATCGAGGATATAAAGAAATAAAACATTTCTTAATCATTTAAACATTCGTTTTATAAACCATAAATAGGCTATAATGACTCGTCCTTCGTTAATTCATGTTTAGACTCCTAAGAAAAGGAATTTGGCTACTTATTAATTTTTAAATAATAAAATACTACTAAGAGGTCGTTCATTGTTATCAATTCGAAACGAACATCGAAGTGTTCGCTATGGAATGTTTATCTGGGTAAATATAATAACTACCATGAAAACATATTGACCTCGATCATTGAATTTTCAACACAATAACAAATTTTAGAATAACTTATTATTTGTACTACTTACCTACCAACTGATGAATACTCTGTTCTAAACTAAATGCTATCTTGTTCAATTATATTGATGAACTCACACTTAAAGCCGGTACACACGTAGCTTTAATATATATCCGTACTAATATTATAAAGTATGTTTGGATGTATGGATGTTTGTAACTCTTTCACGCAAAAACTACTGAACCGATCACCATGAAAATTTCATACACGTTGTCTGGGACACCAGAAAGGACATAGGGTACCTTTCATCGTTTGTGCTGTGGTATTTTATAAAGGGGTGAATACTACCGCTATGTAGGCTACCCAGTTTATATCGTGGAATGCAAGGTGCACTGCTAATTTTTTATTTTATTTATTTTATTTATTTATTTATTTACAGGAATATATATATTTAGGATTATGAATGCGAAATTTTACTAATATTATGAATGCGAAAGTTTTTGAGGATGGATGTAGAGGATGGATACTCTCTCACGCAAAAATGACATTAACGCATTTGAATGGTATTGGGCATACAGATACTTATTTTATACCTGGATTAACATATAGGATACTTTTTATGCTGGAAAAAAGTCAGATTCATGCGTTTCTCAGGTTTTATATTTTTCATTTTTCAAAGCGCACGAAGTCGCGAGAACCATATATATAATATACTAGTTTAATCCTATAATTTTAAATAAGGCCGTGTCTAATTTTAAATAAGGAGATTTAGGAGGCTGCGATAAATTATAAAAGTATTACCTATATGTTTAGTAATCTATTACGCATGCATATAATTTATGTACAAAAGAAGAATCCTTTCAGTGTTTGTGTTGAACAAAATAAAACAAGTCGTGGAATAAATGTCATGGTTAGTTGGTGGAATACGCGGTGCCAAAATCTCGAGTAAGGACGACGCGAAGGTCGCATTCCGATGCATAACCGTAATGCTCGTTTTTTACTTCAGACGATGCACCCTGATAAAGTTAAGGGGTCACATACTCTTAAGGAGAGTGGCAGATTATCGATAATTGTAACAACGCTCTTTTTATGGAATAAGAGAGATTTAAAATACCTTATCAACCTTATTTCCTGGAATAGGATTTGGGATCCATGAAGAACAAAAAAATATTTAAAACATTTAGAGACAGGAATGAAATCAATGAATGATGCTTGATATAGGAGCGAAATTGGAAGACTATTAAATTGAAAAAAGAAATGGATCGAAATGATAAAAGATAGATAAAGATGATAGCTCTAACTACAGTAACTGTAAATTGAAATACAGGTACAATGGATGTTCTTTTTTTTATTACAGATGGGTTTCCTCTTGGTTAGCATCTAGCCGTGTAGCGAAGATGATGGAGCGAGCTCACCTAGAAAATGCCTAATTCACTCGAAATTTGAAAAGAATTGGGTTATATGAGCTTCACTGACGCCAGCAGCAGCCAGCAGCAGCCAGTTCCAAACCTTGGCAGTGCTCATTATAAAGGATGTTTTAAAGCGGTTGGTCCGAAAAAGAGGGATTTCGACAAGATGAGGATGGTAATCAGCCGTACGTCTGACTGCTTGATGGAAGAAAGGGGAAGGCGGTATGAGCTCATGCAGCTCCCGTGCACACTCCGAAGTAAATCTTATAAAAGACACATAGACAGGCGATTTTGCGTATATGTCCTTTATACAAGTTTCTACTAAATTTGCATTCACCAGTCCTTTATGTGCCAATCTCATAGTGCCCTTACCAACAATTATAGTATAGTAAGTAGTATTACAATATACAATAACAATATAGAGTTTGTCAGCAGAAAAACAGCCAGGAAATTGACCATTCGCTCAATCGGTATCCAGTGATCCAGCCCTAAGTTACACAATTGCTTTAAATATCTTTTTGATCATCAGATCGATTAAAAGATTTGACAGTTTGAAAGACACAAATATGATATATTAAAGAGATACTTTATAGTGACTTCATGTTAATATGTCTTATCTGATGTCTATCTTGCTGAATTGATTTGTCGATTCATCGCATCCAGGTCTTACTAACAATTGATGTAATTGTGAGTACCGTATTTTGATCCATTGCGATTTTGTTTTTGATAAATTGAAATGTTAGCTTGTATTTACAATTTAAATAAAGATGGTTCACTAAATAAATGAAGTTCTCATTATTTTCTCAAATCGATATTAAATATATTTAGAAAAAAAGTATTAATCTAATTTAAATGCTATCGAAGATTTTACTAAAACGACCAATAGTACTTAATAATGGGCATTTGATTATACGGGATGTAGGCCAGATGCAGCGACCTAAGCCGCAAAAAAATGTAATAGGTTTTTTATGTGAAGGTACAGCCATAAAAAAAACCTGCTAGATAGGAATATGCAATACACTTTTGTTAGACTACTGTCGCCTATTATATACAACGTCATAGGTGTTGTAATAAAATTGGGATTTAGACTTGTTACAAGTTAATTGTTTTTTCTTATTTACTTTTAAAACGTATGTGTACTTCAAGATAGGATACGTGATCAAAGAAATAACCTATTTTAGCCACTACAACATCGAAATGGTGTCAAGTATATACTACTATCATAGAATTAGGAAAAACATCAGTTTCTAATTCTAGAGACTAATATTAATATTACAATTATGATACATTCATATAAAATAATCCTTATTTTGTAGTGAATAGAAAATATAATTTAATTATAGAAGCAATCCACCGGAATGAACTCAATGGAGCCTTAATAATTTTTTTCCACTTGTAAATAATCGAAGTAGCATTCGACACTAAATACATAAAGAATGGAACTCGTTAAACTGTCGTCTCTAATGAGTTCAAACGTGCGAATAATCAACTTAAATACTTAATTTATATATCCAAAGTTAAACATACAACATAATATGTATCGTATTTATTTTTTATAGACTTTTCAGAATGAATTCTAGTTGCAAAGAGTTGTTAGTTACATCGCTATTTCAACTTGCATTACATAAACTTAAACAGAATTAAAAAATACTAGCTGGTGCCCGCGACTTCGTCCGCGTTCAAAATTTTATATAGCCTAAAGCCTTCCTCGATAAATGGACTATCCAACACAATAAAAAAAAATTCAATTCGAACCAGTAGTTCCTGAGATTAGCGCGTTCAACCAAACAAACAAACTCATGGTTTGTATATTAGTATAGATAGATTTTATAATATTAGTATAGATTTTATAATATTAGTATAGATTTTATAATCATTCGTAAGGAGTAAACTCCAGGACCCTTTATTCCAGACAAACTCGTGAGTCGGAGCTGACACACACCCTTTATTTTTTTTTAAAGATTATTTTTGTACTTATTTTACTGAAACACATTAAAACGAGGTTTTCTTTGGTTATTTTTTAGACTCCACATTAAGAATATTTAACAGCAGCTAGTCAAAAAAAAGTATAAAATAACATAATAAAAATTATAAAAACATTTATCATAACGAATTAATATCAGCGCCATCTCTGGTGCTCAGGGGCTATCTAGTTTTCACTAGGATGTATTATTACGTAACATATTCTAGTTTCAGAGATATTGTGTAAATGGCGCAAAATCGATTCTTAAGGAGTAAACTCCAAAAAATTGAGAATAAATATTTTTTATGTCATAAATTACTTTTTTATATATAATCCATGTATTTTTTGAAACTGTAATGTTGTTTGTTTTATTTAGAAAATACTGAACAAATATTAGAAACAATAAATAAAATTATTATAATAAAATGTAATTATTTCGCTAAATGTGATGCATATATTAATTAAGAAATAGTTTTCTAAAATGTTAAATCTGATGCGAAACTTATACAGACTACAGTTAATTAGTTAATTAAAATTCGAATACGCAATAGAATATTTGCAAATTTTTATACAAATAGCCTAGTTTTTGACATGGAAAATTCTCAATCGCCGTGACCTCAACAATTGTTTGTGCGTTACGCAAACGTCATAAGTATAATATATTTGAATAAAATTGCTATATAAAGTTTTTACGTAGAAAACAAATAAGAAGTTAAAATAAATAAGAACATAAAATAATCAAGAACGTGTAACACAGAAGCCGTTTATTTATACTGAACAAGCTGCTGCACGCGATTTTGTCCGTGTTTTTTTTTTTTTTAATATAAAAGATATGAATATATTTATAAATTTATAAACCAAAATTAATATTATAAACTAAAAAATAAAATGTGTAGCTAAATCAATTGACTATTTTAGGCATTCGGCTTCTTAGTCTTGGAGTTTATTAGCCATTATAGGCAAACCATTTTTTTTAGTAATCGGTGCTTTTTGGTTTTTTAGTCATTGAGTGCTTATAGTCTCAATAAATTGTAGGCAAATCCACGTTTTGGGCATTGTGCTATCAAATTACCAATTTTCAAAACTCCCGGAAAACTTTCCAGATAATATTCTACTTCTTTTCGATTTTGCGAAAGAAAAATTATTGCGAAACTTTTATAGTGAGTGGCTCTATCAACGAGGCACGAGACGCGAACGCCTTAGGAATTAACAAATACATTTTTTAGATATATACACAGCTAACGGTGCTCCACAGCAAGGCATTGAAATTTGACAGCTTAAAGACCTCCGTAAAAAATACAATATATACGTGCCAACTTTTATAGTGACCCGTCGAGCAGTGATGGGTCGAGCAAATGAGATTATTATATAAAAAAAATATAAGCAAACAGATTTCCGGATTTCAGAAAGAGATTGATCAAGAACTAGGTTGACCCAATCAAAAGTACAAAAAAGATGAAATATTAATATGAGAAAGAGGAATGCCTCACAGCAGTAGTGTGCTATTATTTCTCGTTGTTTACAAGTTACTGCCAAAATTAATTTAATTGAAAAACGCGTATACTCTTCAACTCAAGAAGATAAAGCTTCGAATACTTTTTTAATATCCTGCAGTGTTTGTCCAGTGCAATGTCTTGTCGCTCGTAGTGTAGGTGCTTGCTCATTCAACCTGCTAAGCCACAATCTTTAAAAATTAATATTTTTCATCGCAAAAGTAGTCTTTATTCATGGGTCGTATTGGAAAGTTGGAGTAACAATACACAGCACACATACTCGTAGTACGGAAAGCCGACGGTAACCGGGGCTGGAAAATTCTCGAGTAGACACTACGAGTACGAACCGAAAAACGCCGCGTAGAACATTCACCAACAAGATAAACTGACAAAATAATAAGGGCTGCGGATCGACGCAGGATCTAGACTGCTTTTCAACCGTTCTACTTCAAGATTATGGTGGAGGCCAATGTCGACCAGTAAAAACTTCCCCTGGATGAGATAATGATGACATTTCTTTGCATGTACCTTTTAATATATTTAAATGGGGATTTAAAAGAGATTTAAAAAATTCTGGCCTTATTCAAATACCTAACACGACTAGATATGTATAATGTAAAAGCAGGTATTATAAAACCGCATGAGCTAGCAAAAAATGTATTTGAATATAAGATACGTTAGCCTTAATGCGTTTTATAATGGAACACGCTATTACAATTGAGTTCTTTGTTGAAAAATCCGACGTTTCCACTTATGGAACAATGTGCAAGTATAGGAACACAAAAACAGTTACGGACGTAATTTTTGCAGGGTCAAGAGTGGCCGGTGTCATCGACATCACAAATTTCAATAAGAATCATTAAATTAAATTGAATATTACTTCGTGAAAAGGAATTTCTCTTTACGTGCGAATTACATATGAAGGTTATGTTATGCATAAGTTATTCATTTATTACAAATAATAAAAGAATCTGACTGTGTGTGTATTTGTGTGGATCAAAATTGGTTTAGGAAAGGTTAGATGATAAGAGAAAACGTAAGAAAAGGTAAAAAGAGAAAACGTAAGATTTTTTTTCTCAAGAAACGAAACACAACAGCACAAATAGTGTTCAGCTTGAATTATTTTACGACGAATTTCTGTCAGGGCGTGATTATGTGGATTACCTAGTTTAATACTACGCAACCCAATGTACCAAGTCACTAAATAAGCTATAATTCAAATGAAAAGTCAAAACAAATTTAACTCTGAAAATATTTTTCAGAAACATTTTACGAGCTTTTAATCAAATCATATGGCTCAATAAACAAACATTTAACTTTGGAGGGTTTTTGGAAACCCTTCAATAAAGTAAATAAAGTTATATCAACGAGAGTTTAAGTAACAAAAATACGAGAGCACTCTGCAGATTAAGCTTAGGCTTAATCTCTATCAACTATATTTTTAAAGCACTTAAATTTTGAAAATACTTTTAGGTTGCCAGAATTATCTCAAGTAAACGTCGACTGCAAACTTTAAACCCTAACCACTGATCGTGTAATTATTTTAAATCAAGAGTTATCAGCAATAACAGTACTTTTTAAAGGTGGTTGAATCCATGATGATGGTTTATGCATTCTTACAAGAAAGACAGACGTACCTCCAAATTTATAATATACAACACTATCATAACGTCGGAATTTTATATTTTCTTTTATTAAAAGTGATTGAATAAAGTAGCAGTCTACTAAAAAAATGCTCATAAAAACATAATAATAAGTCAAATGCATTCTTCAAATGCGGACGATATACTCGTTTATCGGACTCCTATTTTATTTAGAGTTTAACAATAAACAAAAATATCTGTATTATTGTACTATTTATTTAAATAAGGCCTTTTTGTTAAATTATGAGACCTGCAACGAAATTGAGCACAACATTAAACCTATAATACTCTTAGAGAATAGGTGAGAGAAATCACACGTGAATTGGTGGCGTATAAATTAATTTATATGGTCATTCGATCATAAATTCATTAAATAGTTTATATCCAGTATAAATAATATATTTAGAAACTAAAGAGGTATTCTCTTGGTCTGTTGATTTTTTACCACCATGCCCAGTAATATTTACACTAATATTATTAAAAGAAATGATTTGATTTTTTTGTATGTTTGTTTGTAATGGATAAACTAAAAAACTACTTGACATGATTTTAAAAATTATTTCATCTATAAGTATAAATCTGCATTATCCAATTGTGACATAGGCTGTATTTTATTATTAAAAATTAGAGATCCTTACGAAAATTACAATAATGTAACTCAAGGTATTACAAACTCGATCCGCCAATACTAAAACAAAAAAAAAACGCTTATTCTATTAGTGACCAACCCATTTTTTGTTTAGTTTATAATATTTATATAGTTTTGTTTATAAAATTATATATTCATATTTTAAGATGAAGTCCACGCGAACGAAGTCGCGGGCATTGGCTAATAATGTGGCTCGATAAAAAAATAAACCTTTTTATTTTAACGTAGACAGCTGTTTCTTAAAATGTATAATTTATTTTAGAATACAACAATGTGTTGTATACCAAGGAACCTGTTAATTATACATTATATTGGTGACAATGTCTAGAGGCGGAAAAGTCATATAATTATAATACAGTTTATAAATTGATGTTGTATTATACTTTCTATAACAATAAAATTCTTGGCATTTTTATTTGGGTATTGTTAACCTAGAATTGGGTGAAATGTTTACCAATTAAAATTCTGTTTTATCACATTTTATTAGTTGTGAAGTTTAAATTCTATTTCAATTTCTAAAAAAGTCTAATACGGAAAACTTAAATAGTTTTAAGATAATAGATTAATGTAATAACAATGACTTGATTAATAGAATTGAAGAATAAGAAATGACTTGACTAACAGAATTGAAGAAATGTAACTTAAAAATCACTATAAAATATTTACTTAGTATAAAATTTTATTTTTGTGGAACTCAATTATAATAATTTGGTCTATTCAATTAACTTTTTTATATTTACTTAATGTTCAAATTTTAAGAGCAATTTTTTTTTTTATAAATTTATTAAATACATTTATCTCTATGATTTTTTAAATATTATTTTAATAAAATTTTTAATTATAACGTGACAACTAAATATTCTATGAGTTCGGAAATCTCATCATAACTTGGGAAACTTCATCACAAAACCAAACCTGATGTAGGCTTTTTATATTTTTTATTCAAATAAAGTAGCGACGTTTCAAACAAAAAGCAATTGAATAAAATTATCTGATTTTGCTCCATTTTAAGCATATTTTGCCACCATATGGCAGCCGTTTACGAGTACCATATAAGATAAAAGTAACGGTCGATCATACTATCAAGTTACATGGTTTTACGAAAACGTAAAATATACTACGCGAGACTGCAGTGTATTAAATTATGCAATTTTATTGAGCTAACGGTTTCTTTAGTCGTCTGAAGTCGCGTTTAGGATACTTCATTGAAATATATAGAAGTAATTATGTATTCTTAGTAGTGTGGTTCAAAGTCTGGTTTACCGAACTAGTGACAGTTTTTCCTCGTAGTCCACTCATACAAATCAAGCAGAATCAGGAAGCGGCGGAAAGACAGCGGGAAGAGGATCCCCTCTCCCAGCCAATCCGCCGGAGGAGGCTAGGGCGCAGGCTGCTGGCCTTTTCGCCGCCTTCAACCCTGACCGCGACCCAGGCGGTGGTCTTGGGTGAGACTGCCGCCAGTCGTAAGGTCCCCAGAGATGGCCGCCGTACCTCCTCTTTCGGGTATGCCGAGGTTTTGACAGGGAGTCCCACATAACGTCCCGACGACCCCGCCCATCAATAGCCGCGCTAGAAAGTCGTTGGATTTTAGCCGGTAGGAATCCGGCATAACCCCGCAGTGTCCCCTACACTGCCGGGTATCCAAGAGGATTTCCCAACGTTAAAAAAAGGGGCGTCCCACGCTGCGCTTTTCAATTCGTGGCCTCCATTCGCGAATTTTTCCGCTCTGCGACAGATGGCCCATTGCCACTTCAACTTGCTAATTCTCTTGATTATGTAATATATGTAGGTAGTCAACAAATAGTTACTGGCTTAAGAAATAAAGTATATTATTATTATTATTATTATTATTATTAATTATTCTTGAGTCTAAGCAAGGTAATTCAAAAACTGTATCAACATTCTGCAATAAAATGTATCATGAGCTAGACGACTTTTAATTGTAACTTTTACCAAGTCAAAGACTTTTCAGATTATTTCGAAAACCTTAGCTCTTCAATGAATTTTAGAACTTTTGATCCTATCTACCAAAGAAGTTCAGAGCATAGCTCGCTCCATCCATAGCACACGACTTTGTTTTATAGTAAATCTCAATCAATTTTTTAACAATGTATATAATACCCTCAGTCAGCACCGGCTCTTATACGTATATCCTAACAAGATGCTTTTAAATTCCTAAGATGTTGTTTTGTGAACAAATAATTGTAGTCAAGAAAAAAAGATATTAATTTATATTAAGCTTGTGAAAAGGGCCTAGATAGATTATGAACAATGTAGGTTAAAAATGAAGTTTTCCCTTAAAGACGTTTCTATTTTTAGCAGTAAACGTAGCTGCTAATTACTTTTTCACGTCTTAAATTCATGTCAAATGATAAAGAAAGTTTTTTTTGTCGCTAACGGTATGAAAGAGCTTGTAATCTTATTATGTGCGTATAAAAATCCAATGACTCCATATATTTAACTGAAATTGAAGGGTAACATAAACATTAAACGATTTAAGGTACTTCTGATTTAATTCTTGATATTAAGTACATTTATGAGGTATTTTAGACTTTCAATGCACTGTACCGATATTTTATCATTATACGATCGTCGACATGACCATCGCGAGGTTTACGATATTTTAGCAAATTTTTTTATTGTAGAACGTAGGCGGTCGCACTTTTATATATTTTTAAAGAAAAAAGTGTTACAATGGAGACATTTTATTGATACTATCAACCTACAGATGCTTGCTGAGGCTGATATTCAATGTCGATTCTCAGTAAATTTGATTCGTTCAATAATTACCAGCAGTTCAATGACCGCAGAGAATTGCAAGTCAGTGCTGTTGCAACTAATATTTATATCCTATTGATTTAAAACCTACCTACTTACTTTATTTTATTTTATTTACCTTTGATAGATCCTACAAATATTATAAATGTGAAAGTTTATGAGCATGGATGGATGTATGTATGGAAATGTGGTACACAGATATTTTATTACCTATATTAAAATATAGGATACTTTTTATCCTGGAAAAATGATAGGTCTCGAGGTCTAAAATATAAAAAATGGCGTTACTATATCAGTGGTGGCGCCACTATCGTCATAGCAATAAAGATGCCAGGCGTTATAATTATTACTCTCATATATTTTCTTTATCGACGCGGTTAAAGTCGCGGGCACCAGCTATTCTTATATGTAACAAAGATTTCCAGGCAAACGTAAGGCATAAATATTTTATTACAAAAAAAAAAGAAACTGAAAATATTTTACAAGACAAGCATATAGTTGTGATATCCTTCACACACACAAGATACACAAAAGCAGATATGCTGTTTCATTGTGATCTTATATAAGACAGTGATTACAGTAAGCAATTCAGTGCTACTGAAATAAATTAACGTTCATAGTGAAATATTGGTCTGCCTTTTTTAATATAATACGTCCTATTGCGGAAAAGCTTATTCATGTATACACTTATCATTGAAATAACTTAGGTACTCTTACATTTCAGTAGTACTAAAACATAAGTACCTACTAAAACCCTTATAATCATTTAATACGCAAATATAAAAATAATAAAAAAGATTCGGAGTATTTAGAGAATGAGTGTCATAAAGTGATCATAAAAAACCTCAAAGGATATTCCTTTATCACCCTCCACTACACTTATAAATTATTTTTAATAATAAAATTTATCTTATTGTAACAATCAAGCAATATAAAAAATTAAGCTTTTTTTTTTCATTTTTATAAAAGCGGCTCATCTTAAAAAGTATTCAAATTTGCTTCACAAACGCGAGGGGCAATGGTCACTTACCTACAGCAATCGAACTGTCTTCATGTCAGGCTCTAAAAGTTGATGATACTAATACAAAAAAAAAAAATCAATCAATGACTTTCATTTTACAAGTACGAAGAAGTCAAGTTGGTTCGAATTTGATATCAAATCTTAATTTGAAATATGCATTGTAAGTGAATTCTTTAAAAAAAGGTTTTGCTGTTATTTCCTTTTTTCCATAAGGCTGTTTGTTCGTTGCGACCTCGTCCTTTTTCGTACTAAAACACTCGGCTTAATATTTTATCGTCCCTAGTGCGGGGGTGAATAAAGATAATAATTTCGTACAATGTCAAAAGCGCGGCAGGCGGCGACGCTGGATGGAAATTCGTTTCGTATCACCAAAGGCGGAAATGTTATTGTTCTTTAGATTTTGTAATAAAAACTGTATATTTTATCTCTGACAAATACGGCAACAAATGATTTATTTTTTTAATCTTCCTCACGTTTTTAACGTATTGCTTTTTGAATTTAGATATAGGAAAAAGAAACCT
Source organism: Synanthedon myopaeformis (assembly GCA_944738685.1). Lineage (NCBI taxonomy): Eukaryota > Metazoa > Arthropoda > Insecta > Lepidoptera > Sesiidae > Synanthedon > Synanthedon myopaeformis. Next base: position 9,100,666 of record OX122914.1, on the reverse strand, counting down.
TCAGAGAACTTTTATGACTTTCTTAATATTTGAAGGCAGCAAAAGGCCTTAAGTATAATTATACCATTAAACATTAAGTGCATACATTATTCCGTTAACTTAAGCGAAAACTTAATTATTGCTCTAGCAAAAAAAAGTGTATTTATCAATTATTTGGTTAAAATGTATAGCTACGGAGTTTTCCCTAAACTTATCTTAAACACATATTCTCTACATACGAGTATATTTGTATATATTTTAGGAATGTGATAACCGCCCTGTTAAATTTGTGTGATAATGTTAAATGTTACACAGAGGTAGGTTAGTCTAGAATATATATTAAGGACAAACATAATATTTTTTCTATTTTATACTTTATACAAATAAAGTAAAACAACAACAAATAAAAATAAAAATTAAATTAAATATAATCAGGCGCTTTCAGAATTTCAACCTAATTAATTACATAATTTAAGCCCGTCACACACGTAGCTATAATATATATATTAATATAAATTATAGCAAGGCATATTACGATATATTTTCTATACAAATATTGAATGATCACACACGCATAATATATATTTCTATGTCACCAACGTATATCGTGATTTATATTATAGCACGGTATATTAATATATATTATAGCTATGTTTGTGACGGGCTTTAAGCTGATGCTAATCAAAATTAAAATTGTTCTTTATTAAACGCAACTGTCGTAACTGTTAATTATCTTGAAAACCAGACTGAATAGAAATGTAAAATAATTATAAATTAATGTATAATTCGCAAAATATAAGTTTTATTAGGAAATAGTGTGAATAATATTTACTCGTACGATAAAATGACTAACCAATTCCAAACATTCACAGAAATAATTTTAATTAGCAATGGTTTCCTTCCTTTGTTAATTAGACACAAAAAAATACAGTATTAGTGAGAATTATAATAAACAATATTTTTAAGAATTTTTATATGTGGAATCCACCCATTGTGATATTTTTAGTTAAGAAATTTAATGTCAGATTTCCTCGTGTTTAAAATAATATATTTCTGTTTAATGTTCATATTATTTGGGTAGATCTTGTTATCCTTTCTTTTTCACTTGGAATTAAAGTGAAATAAAAAAGTATATAATAATAGAGTTAAAGCAAATATACTTACAACAAGACACTCATCTAATCCAGTATAGGTTAGTTTATGTGTCCTATACATATAGGCATACTAAGTTTGAAATGCGACCGCTAGCCTAGGCGAAAATCCGAAAATCAACTTTACATTTTACTTTACTTTACAATCAACGTAGCCAACTGCCATCAAATGGATCATCAACCAGCTTGTTGACTATTTCATAAAAATCAACTAAAAATCATAATACTTTATTTGTATAAAAAAGAATCTCTAAAAAATTCCAAATTCTGGGGAAAAAGCTAGAATCTAAATCGTTTTTAAGTATTTCTCATTCCGGTATCGGAGTAATCCCCTGTGACTATGAGTGAGGATACAGTGTGAGGTCCACGTGGAAGATTCTACGACACGCTGAGTAATCACATTACCATAAACCTTCACCTGTATTTCATAAAACAGTAACAAGTTATGTTTATGAGGCGGTGAACACTGGCGCCAAGGCGATGCTACTGCGTCACTCTTCTATGAAAATTCCTCAGGAATGTTTTGTGTATTGGTGACAAATAAACAAGTGATAGCGAATTCTTTGAAAAACAAATACTTGTTATCAAGCCGGACACGCAAACAGACACATTAGCGTTTAATGGATTTGTTCAGAATAATAAAGCCGTTTTGAGGAGTCATCGTGGAATTTTGGCGACAAATACCAAAAATAATGCGCAGAATGTATGAATGTACAATATAGTTAGTTCGGTCAATATCTTGTATCGTTTCTTTAATTAGGTATATTATAAAAATATTGGCCATGTCTTTAAAAAGTACATTAGCATATTGGCTAATTATTTTACTTAACTTAAGAATGTTGCTTAATTTATTATATCTTAAATTTGAATAGAAATGATACTATCTCTAATAAATATCTTATGTGGGTAAATCCAATACGAGTCAACCGTTAAGGACTAGAAAATTATTATCGCGAATCCTTGTTTATGCTAAACACAAAATTAATCAAACGAAACACACAAGATTGTTTTTGAGACCAACATTTTACCAATACACAATAATATAAAAAAGCAACAGAAATTTAAAAAGTTTTTAAGATTTCGTTTTAAAAAGCAAACATGTAAGGATAAAGGATATTTATAAAAATCAAATTTATCGTTGACAAATTACATAATATCGTTAGTATATCCTATTTAATTTTAACAACTAGTGACTCACCCAGGATAGTCAAGAATCTGTATATGTATCAGCTTCTATATAATATATCCTCAATCTGAAGAGGTAAGGGCTACGTACAGTCTATATACTCCTTACTCTGCCTTTATATCTGTCTATATAATATATAGGCACGGAAGTCTGCTCCCGTGCCTTCGCCCACGGCATGAAAACCTTCTCCAATAAAAATACATTCTAACATTCACGGTAATCAGGCACATAGTGTTCGACTTCAACGATTACATATACATATACAAACAATATGAATTTTATATACAAACTAGTTCTCTACCCTGGCTTTGCACATAAAATGCGTGAAGGTATACCTTCATCATGTTACTGCATGTTTTCGTCAACACTCAGAAGTACTAGAAGGGACATCTGCTGTATCGAAAGTCGAGCAATTGCCTCCGTAATTACTGGACGAAATTACAGTCTCAAATTGACAGATTCTCAATTGGACAAAAAAGTGTACAGTTGACCGGTTGTACATTTTCACAGCTATCACAAGACCGTAATTACAATTAATATTTAGTGTTTTTATTAATTATCGCAATTAATATGAATGTTTTGTTAGATACAATGATAGAGAATAGTATTGTATCTAAAGAATTTTACTAGATTAATATAAGTAGTAAGTAACATTATGATAATATTTCCTGTCTATTTGTCTTTTAGTCTTTTTTTCGACCAAACTTAGCTATATATTTTAAATGTGGTTGTAAAGATCTTGCAGAAAGTTATTTTTGGAAGGTACATTCCAATGAAACAAACGCCTAAATTAATATTTATATTTAAAATAAATTTAAAAATAACGAGGAAAAACACATATCAAGCAAATAATACAATGTCTTGTGAATTCATACTTTTTAACTCTTATTTTGAAATTTTTTTTTTGGTTTAGTTATTTAGTTTTCTGGTTGACTACAAATAGACATATTAAAAAGAGATAACAGCTATATACCATTTTAAATCTCGTGTGTGATTTTCAATACAATATTGCGTTAGGAATGTTATCCAAAGCTTAACCGTTACGGACAATAAATTCCTTATCATGGCGAAATCCCCAAAAACAAATGACATTTCATGTGTAAAACAAAAGCTATTTTTATTGTCATTGTATGTAACATCATATGACCCGTACCCGATAAGGTAGCGTTATACGATACAAGCTTAAAAATGCGATCAGTTGAATCATAAAATTGATGCCCTTTTCCTTAACCACTCTTTGGCTTCGTGAAAATCACAACTATCAACGTCCGGATCGATGGCCGGCCATAATTCTCTTCGACAATGTTATTTCTCCGGCGAAATTTCACGTGTTCCTGCGATTAGAGAAGTGGCTTTTAGTGGCGCCATTACCGAACTTAATTCCTGTATGACACGGATACCACAATAAAATAACTCGGATCAACAATGGTATGCAAAAAAAAAATAATGCGCTTGTGTGCGTCTCGTGACGCACACAGTCAGAGCGTACTCGCATGTGTTGACGCTCCTGCAGAAGAGATGAGTTGATGTTGCAAATGTATAAAAGCGAAGCGTCGATTTCGAAATCAACACAACGATTTGAAATTCTCTAAGGAGTGTATCACACAAGAACACAGGAGATCGGCCGTGAATATTTCCGCATAGTGATCTTACAAGCAAGCACTGAGTTGTAGTGAAACAGTGAATTTTATCGAAACCGAAAAGTTCAGGCGTGATTTTTTTGCGGACTATTCGAAATATTGTGCTGAAGATGCTTTCTCTTGGGGTAACATTTATTATCTATTTGTTGAAATAATTTAAATTTTAAATATAATATAGAAGAGATTTCCATACGATTCTTTTGAATTTGATTTCAATTTCAAGACATGATAGTTCAGCAGTTAAAAACTAGGTATCTAGTCTGGCTGCAATATTTTGAACTCTTTTGAGGAAGCCTATTTTGGCCCCCGAGCAAGGGATGCCCGAGGTGTTTTCTATAGTTTGCCCCAAGCTTTATACCAGTTTTGGCTGCAGATCATACAAAGGTCTTCCTCAGACGACGGTAATCATCAAGAAGACCGTCACCCTGTCTGTCACTCTGTAAAAAACAGAATTTGTGAAACAGTTAGTTCCTATTTACTAAATAATATAACATTCTTTTATAGTACATGGTGGCTGTATGCGCTGTCGTGGTTGCGGGGGCGCCTGCGATCGAAGATGGTAGATGGCGTGGTGCATACGAATATGGAGACACGGGAAAGTAAGTATTGTTTAAAAAAAAAAAATATGAAAAATTCGAGATTTCCATATTAAGTTAGAGTTTAAAGAAGAATTTAAGAATATTATTAATACAAGTTGTATTTACTTACAATTTAAAAAAAATAAAATTCTATACTAAATATTATAAAGACTTGTATTTTTGTTTGTAATGAATAAGTTAAAAACTACTAGACCGATTTTAAAAATTCTTTCAGCTGTAGAAACCCACATTTTCAGCCAGTAAAATAGGCTATAACATTTTATAAGGTTACGGGGACGAAGTCGCGTGCAGCAGCTAATAAATAATATACGTATTTAGATTAAATTTTCACTCAAGGGATATAGAATATTTTTATAATTGATAAATTACTAAATTTTAAATCATCGGATAATTATTTAATAGATAAAGGTTATAAAAGCGATGCAAATCTTCTTTCTATATAAACTTTTTATATTTGTATGAGACAATAAATCCATTTCATGCCATAAGGGGTCTTAAGTTTATAGTCTGCATTCTAGGCCATTATATATTTTACAGTTTTCATATGCTTTATGGTTAATATTAATAACTGTATGCATAAATTTGATTTTAAAATAAAGATAATAAAATAAAAATAAAGTCCTATATCCTGAAAAAAAGTATATATTATAAAGTATCATTATATTAACATTTTATTTATACATTGAACAATTTGTAAATATTTCTTATAAATTTTGATTGGTATGAGCTCATAACGCTTCTCCTTTCTTCCATCGGGCATTCAGACGTACGACTGGCTTCCATCCTCATCTTGTCGAAATCCCTCTTTTTCGGACCAAGCACTTTAAAACATTCCTTAAAAGCTTATAATGCGCACTGCCAAAGTTTAGATCTCCCTGCCGGCGTCTGTGTGTCCGAGCTTATATAACCCAAATCTTTTCAAAGTTCGAGTGAATAGGCATCTTTTGGGTGAGCTTGCTTCATCATAGGCCTCATCATCGCTACACGGCTAGATGCTAGCCAAGAGCAAACCCATCTTTAATAAAAAATAATAATAATAAAATTTTGAATTGCAGATACATACCAACAGACGAGGGCAAATATATCCATGTACCGAATCCGTACATTCACCTCGACAACCCCTACATACACGATTATGAACCTTATGTTGGCGAAGCAGCAACTGTAGACCAGTACAGATTGGTACTAACACCTCCAAAGGATATACCCTTCTATAAGGATGGCTATTATAAAAACAACGGTATCAAAATCATCAAGCAGCAGCATAACTATGACGAAGACAAATACGATTTCGAGTAAGTATTTTTAGAACTTATTTAATTAATTTTCTTTCAAGTGTAAAATGTAGAAATGTTTGGTACCGAATATATGTGGTGTCTCCACACTATATGGGACAGCCATATTCGCAACATGTAGAGACTGAAAGCCGTCCGGCTTGTCCAAAGATAGGCTTTTATCGCCCAAAGCTATGTCTACACACTTGTGTAGCTTTTTCGGTTTTCATATCCCGTTTTCATTGGGTTGTTATGAAATTCACGATTTAATATAGTTCAAACTCTTAAGAAACCTCGGCATGGTTAGGTTTGACCCCAAACTTTATGTGGACCCGAGCGTCAACAACTAGCAATAGCAGGGCATATGCAAATATGCTGCCGATCTTATTAGGGATAAGATATAGGATAAGGATAATATTATAGGATAAGCGCAGGGAAATTAGTACGCGAGTAAATGAGGAATGTTCAGGATTGTAGTTATTATAATAATACTTGTCAACTTGAGATCGAAATTAGAATTTATAAAGCTCTATACATAAAATTTACTATCTGGACACGAATATGCTTAGTTCAAAATTGCACGTTCATTGTTAATTTCATCGAAATTAATTTACTAAATTAATACAAGGTCATTTAATATTCGCAAAATATTAATTAATTGTTCATTAATGTTCTTTTTTTTTAAATGGATATTCAGAGAATGATGAATAACGCTTTAAACTGTCAAATTATCATAGACAATGTGTAATATGTAAAATTTATTGATTTCTTGACGCCTTAAAACATGTGGCCTTATATTATGAATGTCAAATTAGTACTTTTATTTGCATAAATATAGGAAGAAATATTTATTAAAAGACAAATATATTTTTAAAGTAATAATACATCTGGATCAAGTCAAAGAGTGTTTTAAAGTCTTAAGTTTATTTATGTATTTTCTTTGTTCTTTCTTAGTTAACAAAACAAAGAAAATGCAACCGCATCATTACACTTTCGCATGACTAAAGACAATAAATCTTAGCATTTACTTACAAATGTTCTTGAAATTGCATGATACTTAGACGTCTAAAATTTCTTCAATACCCTAGTCCTTGATTTCATTGTAACATTAAGGATATCAGTTCAAAACAAACTTGACCTTGACCAAATACACAAATCGGCACTCGAAACGCGAGGGTCAGAGTTCAATACTATTTATAATCGTTTCCAACAGCCAAATTGACATTATACATGGTTTATTACATTAATATCACATTAATGACGTACTTGGGTACTGATATTCAACTTTTACTAAGTCAATATTAATGTAACTGCATACTTAATCCGTTTTATATGAATGACATTGAATTCAATCTCAAAAGGTTGAAGCAATACAAATACGACTATAGAAAACATTAAATGATCAGTAAATGCATAACTATTTATTCAATTTAAACTCAGTCGTAAAAACAGACAATATAATACTGCTGCAATGTATTAAAAAATGATTAAATATATTTTATTCTCAAACTAAATGATTTATAACCACAAATTAACCAGGAAGGTTGTATTTGTATCGTGGAAATCCGAGCAGGACCCTGCAACCCAATTCCAAGGCTAACACATGAAAAGTACATTTCTGGGATAATAACCTATAACACAACGAAAACCATTTTCACAAACAACTTTGCGATTATTGTCTCCTTATAAACTAAAATATCTAGATTAATTATTAAAGTAAATGGAACACATTTCAATATGGAATAAACTCCATGTATAACTCTACAAAATTCAGCCATACCATGGAAATTTCAAACAAGATATTCACATTCTAACAGTTTTAGAGAGTAACCCGTTTCTACGGGTTTTCCTTGTACCATCAAGAGTACCTGCCAACCTAGCTACCGTCCAACTATTAGGAAAAATATATGAGTGTCAAAATTTATGTAATTGTTGCTATTCACAGTTTCGAGACTGAAAACAAAATCCGTGCTGAGGAAAAGGCAGTCCTTAAGAACCCAAATACGATCGACGAAGGAATCGCTTCAGCAGGCTTCTACGAATACATCGGACCCGACGGCTTCATGTACAGAGTCGATTACACTGCTGATGAAAATGGCTTCCGTCCTAAAGTGCGAAGATTAGAAACCCCTTACTCTGGAAAATGGGTTCTAGAAAAGGTCAATTAGACGAACAAGACAGCGCCAAATATCAACCGTCACTACCTTCTTCTCAATCAGTATTTCCTTATGAAGTGGGCGGTATTTTAAGACCGACACGAAGATTTATTTGATGACATTCCACTACATATAAGTCATGAGCATAAAATTGATCACGAATATGACATTTCGATTTGGTTTTGCCCGACTTTTTTATGAGAGCATCCAAACATTATTTAATTTTAAAAAAGCACAACGACTTCCAGACTGTTTAGAATTACGTTCATTCGATTTATTTATTGTACGAGTAAGAGCAATGTCAATTTAGACTTTGACGGAGATTTGTCTGCTTTTAGCATACTTAATTTATATATTAGAATTAAGTGCTTAGATCTTTTTAATGTAGAATTTTATTTATGAAATTGTGATAATAAATTTATACAAATAAAAGAAGCTTTTATTTAATTGTCCTTCAACCGCAAGCAATCATTAATTACATATTGAAAAAAAAAAAAAAAAATACCGACAGCCGGTCTGGTATCTATTGATAGTAAATAAAATATTTCGACACCTAAATTAATTATGTTTTTGATTAATAACTGTTTTACAAGCGAAGAAATCCAAACGAAAGGTGTATACATGCCAAAAGAAAAAAAAATCTATGAAAGCATATCAATATCTAAAATGGATTAGATATTGATAGAGTTTGTTGTTAAAATTCATTTACATGGGTAGATACAATTAAATAGGTAATATATGTTATTGTATTTCATTCATTAGACTTCTACTTTAATGTGCAAACAATGAAAAGGTTATCTCATATCTTTTCAACCACAAAACCTTTCGTCCTTTGTAATTCCGTAATATTACGACATCTTATATGTTAAAGTGTAATTATGTTGAGGCTTATTTACGAATCAAGCTCGTATTGTGTTAACACATTTGTTTTAAGTTTTATCCAAAAGTGCTATCTTATTTTTAAAGGTATTGTTATAATATAGAGGGCTATTTCGACAATATTAAATACTAGCTGTTGCACGCGACCTTATCTGCGAAACTTTATAAAGTATAGAAAGTATAGTCTATGTTGCTTGCTGATAATGTAGCTTTTTAAAGTTGATATAATTTTTAAAATCGGTCCAGTAGCTTTTGACAAAAAAACAAAAATAATTTTTTTTCTTTAAGTATGATATTATAGACAGATCGATTATTTTGTAAATTTTTCGATTTGGTTTAGAATGTAACTACAATTACTGCTAACATTCTCTAAAATCCTGACAATAACTTAATACATAAATACCAAATATATAAATGAAACTTAAAACATTAAATTCCTTGTAAGAACAAAAGTTGCGGAGAATGATTTATGATGTTGTGGAATCGCGCTCAAATCTATTGATTAACTTTTTACTTTGAGCAAATATCTTTGTACAGTTATGGCGCCTCGTTTAACGATTTAATAGGGTTCAAGTAACTCATTCACCTACCTGATCAGACACTAATTTATTAAAATTTAATTCACTTAATTAATTTTTGTATCATCTTTCAAGCAAACGAGTAAAAAAAGTCTATTTGCATTACTCGTTCGCACGAAGGAATGTAATAAGAATGTAAGAACAATATAAGAGAGAATTTAAAACACAAAAATTCTTAATAATCCATTTAAAATATCACAGCGTGAACAGCTTTATAGTCCTTTACAGGCGATCGCTCGACATTAACCGGGCACAAGATAATATATGGGGACACATAATTAATAGGCTGGTATCGGACACGGCTGCCTTGGTTTGTATTTAAATTGGGCGCATAACTTAAGGATCGGGACCGGCACCTTTCGCAATAACCTCAGGGGTGTGAGGGCAATATTTGATCTGATAACGATAAATAAATACCGAGGCGCCTCGAATTTCAATAAAAATATCTCGAGAACGCGTCGCCAAAAATAAAACGAGTCTCATCGCGGAGAGAGGAGCGGAAGGATCGTAAACTCATGCGTGTTAGGGCACTGGTAAGAAATTTGGCGAAATTGTTTTGGCTCAGGCTTGCGGAGGCTTTTATGGAAGCAGGGGACGTTGACCGAAAGCTATGCCAAGTGGCCGGCGCCGTTCTGCCCGACGACGCAGTGCGATCCTGCGACGCTTCTGCACTGCGCTCGCTTATCTCTCGCTGCTTCCTTCTGTAACAAAATAACTTATGACTGTAACGATACATACCATTGCCAAATAGGTCTCTCAAACAATTATTCTTCACGATTTATAAGTTTATACACAAATGACTTTATTCATTGCACACAACCTTAAGTAAGTAATCAAATATGAAATCAATTTACGTATCTTATAACATCGATGATCTTATGACGGTGCATGGAAATGTTCTACATACTTTGCGTACCTATTCTAGGAAATAACTAATTTATAGGCATTACTAGATGACATTTAGAAAGTTTGTGAACGTGTCTTGGAAATTGGATGTTAGCATATTATTTAATCAATAAACCATTCAAAAAATTAACACTCAACAAATTATATAAATTGTTACAGATATCATATAATATAGTTACAGATAATGATATAATTATTGAGACTTAAAAATAAAGCGTGATTATAAAAATAGGTATAGGGAACACTTAGCTTCAGCACCACGGAAGAACATGGATTCATATCTAAATGCAAATGAGGTGGTTCGATTAGCGTGTCGTTTGCAGAAAGAATGTTATTGCTACTTCGTTACGCGGACTTGAAATACTCCTTTTGGTGTTTAAAAAATAAACAAAAAATTATATATCTGAATTAACGTTAATGGCCTTTTAATTGTCAGATAACGCAGAATTCTGAGAGGACACGCTGTGAAAAATGTTTCAAATGCTTTTTATAATTTTACCAACGAAGGATTAAAAATACCGGACTGTAGGAGTCACAAGTATTAAGGAATTATTAGCCTTAAACAGAATAACAAAATATAAATATTTAAAAAGATGTGCTACGTTTAGTTACCTTTAATGCCTATTATTATTATTAAAAAAATAATTAACTTTAATTTTTTTTTGTAGTAGACTGGAATGTTTTCATATTACTCATTAGGAAATGCATTATTGCATTTATTGTTAGTATTAGCCCACTATTCAAACATTTTCATGACCAATTTTTGCATTTTCGCATTTAAACTGAAAATTACTTTATATAAATACAAGATTGACATACAAAGGAGTTTTTGTTTGTATTCAGATAAAAAGCCCTAAACTTCGAGATTTGTCGCCTCAGATAATCCCAAGTAGACAGATTAGTTCTCTTTATATTATCTTGTAAGAAAAGCGAATACGATAAGGATAAAGGCAAATAAATCAGTATTATACTTATACAATAAGTACAGATAAAGCCGATATTTGTGGTCCGGAAGAAAGGCGGACGTCGGCGCCTGCTGGCTTAATTGGCCCCCGACCAACTTTTCCCAAAAAAAAACCTGCGGGAACGTGATGCGGTTAAACGGAAAAGGAAAGAGAGGAAACTACATAATTTTCGAATTATTTTCTTCCATTTGGAACCAAACGAACTTGCGTTAAGGCGAGTTTCGGTAATTTTCTTTGGATTTCTCTTTTATATACAAAACGAGCTGACCCGCGAACTTCGTACCGCTTCAGGGATAATAACAACCCGTTTCATACAATATGTAGGAGAAAATGAATTATCTTCATATATTTTTTTTCGTGAATACTTTTCCGAAGATTTAATTATTCTGCTATTCGGGATGGAGACAAATTCAATAAAACAAAGATCATAAAAATCGGTTCAGCCGTTCTCGAGTTATAACGTTAACACGACTTTCTTTTATGTATAAAGATTCAGTTCACGTGGGCTAACTTGCGTTATTAGCCAATTTATAAGTCTCATTTTATTGTTGTCGAGATTTTAATAATATGGATGCTAATAGAAACAGTAATCAAAAATCTCGACATGGCTAGTAAAAAGTTTTGAAGACTAATATCCTGTTATTGGTTCCAACAAAGAAGCGAGCCATATTCTGACGTTCCACTTATGAACAGACTCAGAAGACATAGTCAGAACACAACGCTTATTATCTGGACCTTCTCACTTTGTACACCTAACTACCTTTTTTTCCTTTTAAGAACCATTACCTTGCTGCTGGTAGTGTTAAGCTTTCTCAAGCTTTATATAATACATTTTTATATAAATTATGGAGACAACATTATTAGAAACAAAAGACTAATCAGAATTGAATTAAGTATTATTTATGATATGATTTCGGCATTGAACTAAAGCCTAACAACAAATGTCTGAGGTCACAATTGTTTTTTTATTTTTTTATTTTCAATAATGCGAACATTATCCCCATATATAGTATGAAAATATAGAAAGAAAAAATAAAAAGGACCCAGTTAAGTCTTCTTTTATCAGAAGCACTCCAGTTACAATGTTTTACTGGTTTGCAAGAGCGATTCTTTCAGTTTAACCACATTGAAATAACATAAAAGTTTGCCGGCAGAACCTGGACCGATTCCAAATAAGGTAACTGTCGGTGACATCCGCCTGGAGGCAACAGTGTACTTCTGTAAAACAATTTGCTTTCAACAATACGTTTTAGCACATGGACATAAGATTGAAATTGCAATGTTTGATATGCATATGCAAATTTGTTTTTCTCCAAATACTCGTTTCCTGAATCGGTGGTCAGTGGGCAAGTTTTATAGCCGGAGCATTGAATTTGTGGGTGATTATGAGGAATGTTGCGAAACTGAATTGTATACTGGCAGATTGTTTTGGGTTGATTGTTAATTTAACTGTCTTTTTTGCAGTTGAAGCTACTAAAATTGTTTTGGTGTCGAGTTGTATTGAAGTATCCACACGGTACCATTTAATTTAAAATTTAGAACCACGTGGGATAAATGTTCTGGATATAAAATTATTAGTATTTACATTTTGAATTTAAGTAAATACTTACTAATATTATGAATGCGAAAGTGAGTTTGTTTGTTTATTTGTTTGTTTCATTCCTTAAGTACTCAAATTATCATATCAAAATATTTATCAATTAGGTTTCTCCAAGAAACTCTTATGATAGTCTTATTATAAATTTAAATTTACGAGGGTTTCGGAAAAAAAGCAAAGGTGATGACGATCCTGAGAAAAAATATCATGTAATTTTGCATACACGAATACAGAAAAGAATAAATGGTGAATGAGTGTTCATTATTGGACGGTCAGCTTGCCTGCCTGCAAATAATATGCTGTAAAATTATAAAATTGCTTTTAGTTTTAAAATTAAATAATTTAGTTTAGTTTAAAATTAAAAAGGACATTATTTATATATGTCACGGCAATTTGGTCGAATATGCATAAAATTTCATTTGCCTATTCGATTGTGTATTTCAATTAATTTGTCAGAGTGCTCTCCAGGAACGAACGTGAAAAACTGTCCATTAAAATATTTTGAATAATATAAGCTTCCATCAAATAGAAACTCTATTTAAAAGCCATTAGCGCGGTCTGTCTACATCCCATTTTAATTTTATTTCAGGAAACTGTATGACTGGGTTAGATATTTTATGAATGTTCTACTTCGTATTCGTTGCGAAGCTTTTCATATATTAAGTTTAAAGTTAAATTTTTCTTTTTATTAAATGGAATAAAAATTTTAGTAAATTTTTTTTTTATAATTAATAATCTTAATCAACTATTGTAGTAATTAATATTTATCTACTTAATATAATCATTTTAAAGAAACACATGCGTTTAACTATATGGCAAAATTTCATATAAAAGTAGAATTATATAAAATAAAACACATTAGAATAAGATTCTAATCTTATTCTAATGTGTTAAATTTTAAAATGTATAGTGATTTCCATAATAAATATTAAACATAAATACAGTTTTAAATATATATATAAATGAGTTGTTTTTTTTTTCAAGAATATTGTTCAAATTAAGTAGTTTGGAAAGAAACTAAATTTTTATTGAATGATATATCTAGTAATTAGTACCGTTTAAGTAAAAATAAGTCAAAAGAACGTTAAATGCGAATCTAGTTTTCATGAGAAATGTGGAATTTCAGTACAATTCATGGCAATATGAATACCACTCAAAAAAACTGCTTTCACTAAAACTACAAACGTAAAACAGCCAGCGAGAGCCCGCCTTGAGACTAACGTATGCTAAAAAATGCAAAAAGGAAAATTTAATGGCACGTGAAGTAAACCAAGTACGCAGGGAACTCAAGAAATAGCCTCCCATATCTGGTTGTGGTACTATTGGTTTGCGAATACTTCTCGAACAAATATTTTATTATTAATTTAGCAACTCTTAGTTAAATTAATTAACAAATAATTTTATAAATAAACATTTGTAATTAATGCGACGCTAAAGCATTTGCGAAATTCTGTGGTCAATCGACATTGTTTTTATGTTACCGAGGTTAAAAAAATGTTTTTAGAATTTTTATCTGTGAGTTTGTGCACGCTTATCTCAGAAACGGCTTAACCGATTTAATTGTAGTTTTCACTGATGTAGTTATCAGTGAAAACCGCATTTTTTTTAAATCCTACAGGAATCTTTTTTTTTTCGCATGGGAAAATCTGCAAACCAGATCCCCACCGATCATCGGTGAGGTACTAACATTTCTCCAGGATAAAAGTAACCTATATGATGTCAAACTATCTGTGTGCTACATTTTAAGCAAATCCGTTAAGCCGTTTCTGAAATTAGCTTACACAAAACCACAGACAAAAATTCTAAAAACTATTTTTTTTTATCTCAGTAACTGAAAACCTACATGTGTACAAATTGTTTATTTTGTATATATATGGGTTATGTATGGAAGGTGTACATACCTACCTTCCATACATTTCCGTACATGATATCATAAAAAATATAATAATAATTTGAAATAATAGTTCGAATAATAATTCATATCTTACTGTAAATTATAATTATTATTAAAATCGACTTGTCGTAATGATTTGCACAAAACTATATTAAATTCGATAAATTAGTTGATTTTGATAATTCTATGGTCGTCGTAATCGTATGATAACCGATGATGTCATTTTTTGCGATGATACGACATTATTGCAAGAAAAAATAATTCACAAATCATTCACAATCGTGGTAACGCTACAGAAGGAGACCCATATTGTGGATTTCCCTAATATTACTTACTATCACTTATTATTCTAAGCTATTGACTTGAACACGAAAATTGCGTTTCGTTTTGTTTACGTTAGGGGTGAGATTGCAAGGCTGTATGTCAGAGAGATAAGTACACCATGGGCTCAGTAAATATTCTTGTGCGTTCTATGAAATATCGTCCCTTGTAATATTTATACGAGGGTGAATTTTAACAATATAATAGGCAATAAGGGTGTTGTAAGCCATTATAACATGTAAATTTCATATAAGTTAGCATCGAAGTAGGCAAATTTTATGCACTCTCATGTCTAATATCAAATTATTTATATCGTTTATAAAATATTATACATCAAAGTGTCCACAAAACCTGATTAAAGTTTGTCACATCCTTTGTATTTATATAGGTAGTAGGTACTGCTTTTTGGTTATATCGGACATACATTATGTTACAAACGGACTATTTGGCCAACCCAAAAAGTCTTGACAATGTCAACAAACTCCCGGTTCGCCCAGAGCTCATCGCTGTAGTCATTTTAATAATTGCATTCAAAATTATTTAGAACATTGGTCAAGTTAAGTATTTTATTTTCTCTCTTCCGAAGTTCCAGTTACTTATTTGACTACAATTATTGAACAATGAATTGAAGGGATCGTATAACGAGCAGCAGTTGGCGATGCAGCTACACAAAGAATTGTAATTAACAATAGAATACAGAAGTAAGGCCACTTCAATCGGACATGCCGTTCGAGTGTCGCTCCAGTATTTAATTAAACGGAGAAACTGAGAAGGTAGGGTAATTTGTCAAAATTAATTAAAAAAGAAAACGAAGGACTTGAAGAATTACAGCGACTTTAACAAGATGACGTCCCTCGCAAGAATTCGCCAACTTGCCGACGTTTGTTTTCCGACTAATTACGCAGTTTAATGGGTGGAAGTCGTTTGAAGAGCCGATAACACATTACTTTTTTAACTAACTAAACTAACGGTTAAATTATCAGGAAGAAAACCAAGATTTTCCTAGTGGACGCCATTTCCAATAGTGAACCGCATCAAAATTCGTTGTGTGTAAAAACAACGTAAAAACGTGTGTAAAAAGTAGGAGTTAGCGGATATACTCGACTCGTACAGACAGACAGACCAGACTGCGACTTTAATTTATACTATGTGAGGATAAGTATTGTGTATAATATAGATACCTATAGATTAGTACTGAATTGTATACTCTTGTTAAATATTTCCTGAATGAACATACAATAATGGTTATGTCACTACGGACAATGTTCTGATAGAGAGCCGAAGTAATCTAAAGAGTTGTGGTTCAAGCGAACCCTCTATCCGGATGCGGTCTTTACGTACAAAAGACCGAATTGGCTGGCCCTGATTGAATTATGTCCCTCCTTTTCCGCCCTCGTTGGGTCATGGCTTTTGTGAGATATTTATGTAAAGCTAGTGTCGATTTAATGTTTTTGTGCGGACTTTTTAAAGGGAAAAATCAAATGGTTGTTTCTCTATGCAATACGAACAAAACATCAATAAAAATTTCAATTTTTCAACAAATTTTATCTAAAAGAGAAATATTTTTCTCCCTCTATGCTTTGAGTCCGTTTTGTCACTCCAAATAAAATATTTGAAAACGTTGAAAACAGGGATTTAACAGGTGTTTCCTGTTGTGAATGTAAATCTATGTTATTCAAAGGATTGTTGTCTAAGACAAAAACCCCATAAAAAAATCCTAAATAAAGGAAGGGAGACGAACTCGTCAGCGATGTCTCGACCCCGAGCCAATTGAATTTCAAAGCTGACAAGCGTCTACCACAAAATTTATTCAAAGAATAAATCTGAAAATTTGTAGATCTAACGGCATAAAGGCGAAGTGGCGCCGATGCGCCGACACAAAGGAATTTCTAAATTTCACAGCTTCCGCCTCGGCTATTTGTATTTATATGAGAGGGCGGGGTAAGAAATGACAAACGACAGTGGGGGAAATAAAGAAAATTGTGTGTAGTGGAGACAAGCAGCCAATTTAGCCTGTAGCGTCTGTAGGCACGCCAAGTCTGTTCAATGTCTGGATAGTACAGCCGGGGGCGCAGTGGTCTAGCCACACTTGCATCGTTGGCGGTGCTGTCACTTGGCTGTAGTTCGTAACAATATATGATCCAGTTACTTACAATATAAAAGCTGAGAAACCCACGTAACAACGCACGACAACGTTTCGCCTTCGCGCAAAGTGCCGACAATGCAAGCCGATGTCACGAGCACTGGACTGGACTTTGTTAGCGTTTTCTTGCAGACTTGCAAGTTTCAGGCGTTACTTCTAATATTATAATTCATCGTATTTAAAACTTTCTAGGTACAATTTTGATGTGTGCGTTTATTCAATTATTTATTAATCTGTCTTACCATAAAGTTTTAATAATATCAAGCGTTAATTTAAAAGTAATATAAATAATTGTAAAATTACTACATTTCAAATAAACTGTATTGATTTATGACAATTAGGCAAATATTGTTTTCAACTGTTAATATGACCATTAAATATATTTAAATCAGTGAGGAAACAAAATATTTGGTATTATATATTACTCAAACATAATTACTTTTTAAAAAACTTTATGATGATTGGTACCCAACTATTCTTATTATGATAATGTAATTATAACAACACATCTACATTAGTTCTTGTCGACTTACCTACTTGTGAAATCTGGATTTCGATCTAATGACAATATGACACTTTGTCTGTACAATACAAATTTATTTGAAATTAAATTCTAATTTTATTCGAAAAATTTATTTAAATTGAATAATATTTAACTAACCACAAAATAATTTAGGTATTTTTACGCTCATGTTAGATACTTACTTAGCAAAACGTTAGATTTCTTAGGGTGTTAGTGTGCATAAAAGGGAAGTAGTGCATAACATGCAAGTGTGAATGCATCGTTTCACAGTTTGCAACATTAATTCCACAGCTGTTGCAGTTTGCTTGCATCTAGGCGCTTTATTTCTAACGCTTCTAAACAGGCGTACCCCTATTCTCAAATAATGCGATAATAATTCGATACAATTTTATAATGCACTAGCTTTTGCTCGCTACATAGTCCGAGCCCCTTTTTCTTAGAAGTTAAAACATTTACTTATTCGATATTTATTGCTTTCTTGTTTATGTCAGGCGTTGACATTTTATATTTACTTATTTTTAGATGATCCCTCGGAAATACTAATTTTTTGTAGATGAAAGGTTCCTACTATACATCCTTTTCTGTACGCACCACAATGTGGGGGGTAATTTTTTTTATACGAGGGCGGCATACCATTCTGCATTGACCGTTTTTTGTCCCTCAAGAGGAATAGTTGCAACATGGCCGGTTTTAGAGACAAACGTGGCCACCATTTTTTTTGCAACGCTCCGTGAACGAACAACTTTTGTTGGCTTCAACTCATTTTCGAACACCCAAACATCTCGAGTAGATTCAATAATTAATTATATTTAAAAGCGAGGATAAAATCACTTGAAGTAAGATGTGGTTAGCTTCGTCTGATCTTTTAAACCAGATAGGTCAGTAGAGTTGCCATGAACTTTTAAGAAGAAAGATAGAAAGAAAGAAAGCCACTATTAGTCAAGCATATAAACGGATAATCTATATCAGTCTTTTTATCTTAATCTATATAATATAATGTTAATAAAATAAGTGTTACGAACGCTTTTAGAATTCGTAACGTGCTTCGCACTTCGCATTTGTTTAGTAGTGCCTAGAGTTTCACTGTGAGCAACATGTCTTTGAACATATTATCTTGCTGTTATTTTTAAGAAAGTGGTTTTACCTTTTAGGATTTTTTTTTTTTTGTTATAATAACTTTTTATTTTATTAAAAACGTAAAAAAGAAGTAAAAGTAATATAATAAAATTAAGTTAGTATTTTCAAGGTACCTCTTATCTAATGATTACCCCATACATCACAATAAGTATTTAGAGAGAATGCCGCTACCTGTCCGAAGATAAGTTGGTGTCTGGACGCGATAATGGTGTAGTCGCAACATGTGCAACATTTTAAACAAAATAGTAAGTTAAGTTAGTCTAGTACCCATCAGTAACGAGTTTACGAGCAAAGTGCAATAACAATATGAAAATGAAACGACGGGTTACATTTAATAATATTAAGTAAATTTATTGTTCTCATTCTTCTAAACAGCCCATTGGTTGGCACTCTGACTCAAGACTTGGAGACCCGGGTTTGATTCTAGTAATCAAACCCCGGGTGTTAACAATATTTAAATGTTAACAACCAGTTCCAAAGCTTAGAAAAATCATTTGAAGTTACTTGTCTCTTCTACATTTTCCTCTACATCTAATACTAGCTGTTGCATGCGACTTCGTCCGCGTAACTTTATAAAATATAGCTTATTTTACTCGCTGATAATTTAGCTATCTATAAGTGAAGGAATTTTTAAAATTGGTTCACTAGTTTTTGTGTTTATTCATTATAAACAAAAATACAAGTCTTTATAATATTTAGTATAGAAAACAATTTTTAGTATATACTCGTAGTAGATATATAAATTGACTCTTGCTGGGTGTGCAAGGGTTACTTCCCTGTCTGATGTATAGTTGTCCTATAGTACAAACCTATATTCGAACTATTTTCTGTTCTGACCAATGTCCACTACATCTGAAATATTTTAAATACTAATATTATGTCTATCTTATTCTTATTGTTAACAACGGGCGGCAAGTGCGAATTGATTGTAACCTACTCCTACAATCAAAAAATATTTAAGTAAAACTTCATAGTCGTATGTATGGATGTTTGTTACCTACTCTTTCATGCAAAAATGGTTCAATGGATTTGGATGAAATTTATTTAGTTTAGGTATTAATATAACGGCTGAGATGGTGATGACGATGACGATCATTATCTACTTGATTTTATTTGACGACATCAGAGTCGTGATTCTCGTCAAACATGATAAGTAACTACGAAAGAGTACTGCGAATACATACTGAAGTGTAATTTGCATATTCAAATTTAGCAGAAACCAATAGCTGGTTCCGTCCTCTCGCTTTGATTCTGTTTGAAGGGTTTAAAGTGTGGAATAAAAACAGAGGGTTCCGTGAAAATGGCACTGTTACAACCGACCGCAGGCTGTCGTTTGCTGAAAGTTGCAAACTGAAAAGGTGTTGAATATTGCCGTGGTAGGTACGGTTAGCTATAAAAGTTACTAAGCACTCTTGAATGCTAGTAATTTATTTACATTTGAATTTTAACTATGCAATGCTAATTCAAAACTGATCTAAAATCCGTTTTGAATTCGCATTACAAGTTGCGGCTTTATAGTTTTTGTTCAAATTTAATTCTAAAATTACACTTATAACAATTATTAATTAGTATAAAAACACCAATTTAATATATTTAAAAATTGCTTATAGTGTTGTTTAATTACCTGATTCGGTGCATTTAAATGAGTCAGAACACCTATATATTATGTAGAATTAGCTACTTCCAATTTTATTTTTCATTCTATTTCGCAATAATTCCGCATAAAGTATCTTGTCCAAATCTAGCAAGCATTCTAATTCTCCGGTATAGTTATGGTGATATAAAAGACCACCTTCTAAATCACACAGACATTCCATTTTTTATTTAGACTTAATAAATGTACTTACTTGTGTTCGATATTATTATTTATTTGTTTAGATACTTGGCAAGATTAATTAAAAAATTGTAACAAATATTAAAAAGTAACATACTTACCTACACGTATGAGAATCTACAACGTTTGAAATTAATTATGTTTAATGAAGATTTGATAAAACAAATAATACTCCATCAAAAAACCGTTAAGATCAATTGAAATTGCGTGAGAAAAAACGATTCCAAACTCGAATTTAATTTAAAACTCGTGTCAAATCTTTTGTACAAATAATGTCAAAGAAATTTACCTAGCGTTTATATTTTTTAATGTGCACGCCTCGTTGTGTTTGATTGAAACAACTTTGTGCTTAAGATTCCGTGTCTTAATGGAAAAGTTTGTTGATGGAATACTTTTTCTTGGCTCTAGTGTATTGAGGCCGAGTTTGCCGTCGGCTCTTTGCTTTGAAATAAATCAGAAGAAATGACGCCGAGCGCGCTATAGCAGTCAGCATCTCACTGGGTGGCCTCTGTCAGACGCCTTCACGCTTATTTCATGTCGCGATGCAACAAATAAAACCTATACGTTTCACGTGGAAATAGATTCTCCGAGAAATTATTAAATATTATCATTTATATTTTAATATTAATTAACTGTCCGTGAGAAAATTTATTATAGGTTAAAAAAATGTTTATTTATTTAAACGTCGTAATCCGTATATTTTTTCTCATCTGTAGTTTCTTACAGCAAGAGGATGAATGATGCTCGATTATTTAGTTTTTTCTTTTTTTTTTTTTTTAATTAAGGTCGGGCACCGTCATAGGTGCTACAAGTGCGCTACCGACTACAGTAGTTAATAATAAGGATAAGCAAGATGTAGGCAAATTGTAGGCTAAGTGGGAAAATTAAATACGTTAGTTACCTTAAGCATTTCATACATATTACAATATCCAGGGTCACACTTTACAATCGATATGAATATCTTAGGAGGTAAATTAAAAACTAAGTGCGAGAGAATAAATTCAAGCGGCCTCGCATCAATGTGACGCGACGGTTGGATGTTACATTTAAATCTAATTCATACGACGCAACAATCTGATGCAAAAATGTAGGCATATATATCTCTACTATATATCGCTCGATATATATCGTAGGCATATAATTATATCGTGCGAAGCCGAGGCGGGTCGCTAGTTTAAGTATAAATGTTAAGTAATTAGTCGATACAACTATTTAATTATGAATGTTTTTCGCAATCAGTCGAAAAATGTACATAATAAATTTAAGTTCTCTTCCAGATATTTTATTGTTGCGGCAGGATCATAATAATGCAAGTACGTTGATTCCAAATCTGACTACCGCGAGACGTCAGACAAATCGATTTTAGATTTTCTCGACCACGTGTCGTAAATACGATTGAAATACATTATTTGTGGGATCCATAATTTATTGGATTTGCACATGGAGATCCTATTGTAGTTGCGATGTAAATGCGACTTTTAAGAGCACAAGTGTGCTCTTAAAAGTCGAATTTAAGCAGGAAAGTTCCTACTCGAGCAGCTTGCCAATTCCGTACTACGTAATTCCACGATTACCCTATGATTACTCATAAAGGTTCGGATGGAAATAAAAAACTGAAATTAATTTCATATTTAGAATAATTAATTTCTAAAATATGCAGAATATTTGACATTTTCCCTGGTTGAATTCTTGTAATTATAGACTAAAAGCGAAAAATGTTTTTCTATAAAAACATCTTAGCTATAATGTACATTTAAAATTGGGATGGCAATATATAAAGATTTTTCTAAAATATTGGAATTTCTGGCGTATGTTTTATTATTTTCGAGAGTTCAAGAAGTGGCGCAAATGTCTTGCATTGCATTCTGTCTTCAGTTATTCGCATATATATAGTAAGTTGAGACAACATTTTTTCCCAAATACCTTTTACTGACTTCTCACTATCTTCTAACGCTCGTACAGCTTTTAAGACTTCAAAGACTGCGCTCGATAAAACGAAGAATAATCGAAATAGAAACAAAAAACAGCGAGCAGATTCTCAAGCAAAAACTAAAACTTGAATAGTAAAAATTAATTTCTTTTTTCCGTCTGGTTAAGCGCATCCACAGTAATCGAGATTCTCAGTAGTTCATTCCAATGCAGGTTTTTAATTTTATTCTTTTCTTTGAATTTTTAACTCGACGCTCGGGAATACGTAACAGGAAACATTTGAAGCGTGATTTTATAAAATTCTTATCAACTTTTTGATATTAAGTTTGTATAAAGGAGACTTCGTTTGCGGCGTCGGTCCGGCTTCTGTTTCTTTTTATGTATTTCAAAATGACCGATCTAGATTTCTACTGGTAGTATAACACTCTTGGTTTTGAACAGTTAAAGTAAAATTTTAATATCACATAACAAATGAGTCATTTAAAGTTACAAAAAATAGTAAGAGTTTGCTTTATTGAGCTCTTACTAAATTGCTCTTTGGTATTTTTTATAAATAGTTATTTTTTCTTTTTTTTTTACTCTCTTTCCGCACATTTACAGAATAATTAATATATAGTTTTCAATTTGTCACTTGATGTTGAAAGTCTATAGTTTTATAAAATTATTTGCAGATTAACGGATTAAAAATAACCAATGAAATGTTGGTATTAAAGATTAGTTTTACTTCTTAGTATGCTATGCAACCATAATAGAGGCGAAGAATAAACATTTTCACGTGTGTACAATACAAACACACCTAACTGAAACACGAAGCTTGCAAAGGTAAACGAAGCAAAAACAAGCGTTCAACAATTTCGGTGCAAAAACAGAAATTACATTTTTTTCAGGTGAACAACAAACAGGGGTATAACGACTTAAAACAATTTGTTGAGGCGGCGCACTCGGAAAGTGTTAAGTGAGTTTGAAAATGTGAGGTAAAAGGCGCACCACGGCGGGCGTTCATTGCTCAAATTGAGTCAAACAAACAAAACCCATCGACAAGATTCTATCTTGCCGAGTTTAAGAGCAATTTTTCTCTTAAAGCCAAACAAATGAGGCGCCATTAGATGGAGTGAGAGCGCTTAATCTATTTCTGACGAGTTCAGTGACGCCGACAAAGACAAATCGGCATTAGCCTACCCACACGGCGCGCAAAGGCGTTCCACTTCTGTTTCAATTCCACTTTTATTTGCGGATTAACTTCTTATTAGTCATTGTGGGGGATGGGCCTCGAGCCTGCTATCACAAGCCTTATGAATGGCTCAATTATTTTGCAGATTCAGTTCGAATTCATCTAGAGAATTTCAACCGTTAGCGTCACTGTCTTATTTACATTGCATTATCTTTGCTCTATCTTTGGCACTTGTTTCACCCTGTTCATTGGCTTCTTTCTTTTCTTTTACTTTAAGGTTAAACATTTTTACCAGGTATTCCTAACCAACTTTGTTCAAGCCAATATCATTATTATATTTTTTCTTTAAATATCTAATAACTTCACAAGTTGTACCTATTGCCCTTGCTATAGTCCAGTGAGATCCAATGTCGTAAGCCAGGCAGACGGTATTACGCCAATAATCTTACAGTGTCTTCTACTTCTATGTGTTACAAAGGATAATTAAGGGATTCTAGATCCTCTTTATCCTATTAGAGGCGCAAGCACTCTACTATCCTTTGTAAGATTTGCACCCTTGGTGTTGCTAGTGTTTATAGGAGATGATTATCACCTACCATCAACTTTAGCATCAGACTACAGATTTATATCATAAAAAAGTACTCCTACTTATCGTATCTGTGATTATTATTATCGAAGTATAGTTTGATTTCTTGAATAAAAGTGTAATTTTGGCCACACAACGTTGTCTACATTTTAAATTATTACTTACACATGTAAACACAATAACAGTCTCATTAAAATCAGATTTCTTCACTCATTTAACATACTATTATTTTTATTATGTATGTCTTTAGTGATACTGAAGCTGGATTTATTAATAAACTGACAAAGTATTTATGCGTCTCCACTGTCAGATGAAACGATGTTAATAAATTTTAAGTGATTAAACATGTTTAAATAAGCAGAGGTCCTCTTCGAGGATTATTAATATCTTTTTAGTAATCATAATTTTCAATTAACTATTAGACACAGACATATTTAAACAAGAGAGATAAACATATAAATGCAGTATTGTATTTAAATCTTTTTATTATTATAAATAGATGTTTTCAAACAAGATTTTAAACTAGTATAGTTTTAAAATTTATAGCATACTAATTGCTGGTTAACCGGCACCAACCACATTAGTCTATTTAAAATAAAGCGTCTTTGCATTGACTTTTTGTTGGTTCTCATTAAATTGTAACACATTCTGAAGAAAATTAACAGTTGTAACAAAAGCACAGTGTTCTATATGATGTCCTATTTGTAAGCAAATAGAGTGCAAAATAAGATCTCTTATGTGGACGATCCGAACAGCATCTAAAACGTAAGTAAAAATAAAAAGAAAGAGAAGCGCGTATTTCAGAAACGACAAGTTGAAGAATGTCGAAATGTGTCATCTGTCAGTCGGTATTTAAAACGATATGTTATTCCGAAAGTGTCTCTGGATGTGGCCACGTTCCTCGTGTTTCTAAATAGTCGAAGCAGCTGTCTTAATGTAAAGATTACGCATTTTCTTAGAACATCCTATAAGAATTCCGACGTGTTTAATAACGTTTACCACTCAGAGTTTATGTCCTTTTGAGAGTTATAATAAATTTTAAGTGAAAGTGACTTCCGTTACTATTTTACATGCTAATAAACTTGTTTAAAATTCGGTTAAGAATATATCGATATATTATGTGTAGTATCACTGTCGCTCGTAATATATTTTTCAAGACGATCTTGAAAAAGGGACTCACTTACAATTATGATAAAGTATTAAATTGTAATGACTGCTAGATAGATTAAGCTATCAGCTACCAAATAATATGTAGATTCTTCTTGCAAATAAGAAAATAATTGTCTATTATTTTAATGAAATCGATGCTTGCTGAAGGCTTGCTGTCATTTTTTAACATCAGACAGCTCGTCTTGATAGTATGTGTATACCACCGCCTATAACACAAGCAGCCCCATAGGTGCTGCAAGTGAAATAATAAATTTCATTTTAAATTAATTTATGTGTAATTTTAGACTTTTATATGTTTTGAATTTAATAAGTAAAGTAATCTCTTTATAAATCAAATGTTCATGATATTCTGTTAAAAATCAAATATCCACTTATGTACCTATATTATAAATCACATAATATAATAACTGTTTTATTTTATCCTCAAATTTTGCTTCAACATTTTCAGATGCAGTGACGTAACGTCTATGAAGTAACTAGTAGTAACATGATTACTTCATAGGGTTCGTTAAATCGCTGTTGTGCCCGCAGTCGCCCGCGGGAAGAATACATAATAGAAGTGGTTCGACGGGAGATGAAAAGCAGCAACCAAATATAAACAAAGGGTGGTTAGTCGTTTGGTTAGAAAAGTATACCTTTCGAGGCAAAATAATTTTAATTTAATATTACCATAAACCTATAAATGTGTTTGCTATCTGATCAAATTGATTCTCGTATAGGTTCCTATTTCCCAATACTATTTCCCATACTATTTCCCAATGCTAGGCACAACCCTCTTCAGTATAAGAAAACATGAGCCATACTCGTCCCACGAGACCTTTACAGATTCCCTGGACTTATCTCACACAGATGCTTGCTCATGTTGTTTTTATTTTTCACCATTTAAACAATAATGATCTTGCAATGAACAGATAAAATAGAATCAGTGATCCTGGTCCAAATTAGTAATTGCCAAAATTTGTACGAGCCCGTTGGATGAGTAGTTGGGGCCTTAAACGCTCTGTTCTAAGATTCCCGGGTTAGATTCTCGGGTTCAACTTTAGAAATGAACTTTTCAAAGTTGGCGCTGGTCTGGATTTGTAAAGTAGTGGCAGGGCACATACCCCCTTACGGCAATAACCACCCCCTTAAAGAATAGCACCGTGAAGTAACATCATGTGTGCTGTTGCGTTTCAGTGAGTGAGTGAGTATGGAAGGGATGACATATTGATCGACACACATTGGTCGAAAAGTTTCGTTTTGAGACACTGAGGAATTTCGGACGAGAAGATTACATGTCTCGGAGCTTCCCGAATGCTAACCATACGATCTGGATTCGATAATCGACCTCCTTCTCGAAATTGGCTCTACCGAATTGGACCCTTGTCTCTCTTTATAACGTCAATACAGAAACAATTTTCAAATTTAATATAACTGAATTGCCATACTTACTTAGAAATCTGTTCTACGAACAAAATTTTTCTTTAAATTAATGTGACGACTATATTCTACATTCTTTATAAAACGTTATGTCTATATTCTTTTTTAAAACGAAGCCTTCGAAACTGACCACTTTCACATTCAATGAAAAGTATTGTGTTGCATGTTCAGCAGTTGCCCTGAAATGTCTAGGGTTTGTTTACATTAAAAACATAAAAGCGAGTGAGTAAATTTTACTATTGTACGCTTTATTAATTTTAGCTTTAAACTACATTGCGTACCTTCTATGAGCACACTGCCTTCTGGAGTCATAAACAGGGCATTGCAACTGGTAGCAGCAACCAATCAACAGGAAACCACCGTGAAATAATATAAGGTTCTCTTTATAAATAACATAAGGTGAAATAATATTAGGTTTTCTCGAGTATAATATGTTTCGGTTCTATCATCAAATGGACTAGTTGTTCTATTTGCCGACTTTTACATGAGATATAGAACACTTTATTTAAGTTTGAAGAACGCTTTTATATATGAGTTTATTATTGTGATTAAATCTTTCTACTTCTATCACTGCAGACACACCTTTAAAACCGTGACCAATAACGATTTTCCGCAAACTCTGTCAAGTAATAGCTGTTACGACTTTATATCGAGTACATCGTGATTTTTGCTCGTTATGTTGCTGTTGAAATCCTATATGTAGAAGGAGGATTAGATAATAATGTTCAAAACGTTATATGACATTTTTGGGTGCAGTTATATTCTACTTAACATGATGCAGATTTTATTTAAAAAAGGCAACAACTGATCGGGATGAAATAAAGAATGTATCCCGCCAGTTGGTGTTAGTAACTTTTCAACTTTGGGAATTAAAGTTACTTATCTATACTATACTTTTATAAAATTATAAAGATAAAAGATTCGTAATTCGTAATAAGAAAATAGGTTCTGGCAATACTTAATCTCTCACCGAAACATAACAACGTAGGTATAGTGTTTTTTCATAGCGGACTCCTTTAAATGTATGGCTACTGCTATAGTACGTAGGTACTTATGCCTTGTCACTGCAATGTTGTTATGGAGTGCAGAATATTCTTATTTTGGTACCAAGGCAAGCATAAACTTACGAATATCTAATGAATGAATTAGGCAGCAACGAATTAAAACAACTTAGGAAGTGAAATTTCAGAGTTCAGTTATCAACGAAGGTCTGACAAGGGTCGAGTCGAGCAGTCTGTCCATAACTTTTTAAGATTATGAAACCCTTCTTAACTGGAAAGTTTTGAAAGTAATTTTTTACAATAAAAAGTTAATAATCTTAATTAGTAATTAAATTAATTAACGATGAAAAATGGAATATTGTTTATCTACACTGTGATTTATTATGGAATTTTATTATAGCTAAAATTACATAATGATTTTTTACTATTTCCACAACTAAAATAATCCTATATACTTAATTAAATTTAACATGCTATGTACACTGTTTAGGACTGAAATTATTCTTATACATGTATTTTATGGTTTTCATTTAATTTCAATCTGTTTGTGTACTTTATTAAATAAAATATTTAAAAAAATCTTTATGAACCATTAGCAAATCTATCAAATCTCACTTATAAGCTTAGTATACACAAATGGACTGTTGACAATTTAAAATAAACAAACCTATGATATATTCATATATGCAATTTCAGATGTGCAATAAATAATATCATTTATTTATACTTTAACCATTAACTTGAAATGTATATTATTTATTGCACAACGTGTCCGCATTACAGCAATCACGTTTGTATCCAAATTACTTTTAGCAAACCCTCTCACAGTCCATTAATAAATTTGCGAGATAATATATATTTCCCATTTAATCCGCATCTGGATTATTAAGCTCATACAAACTATTGTTTTAATATTAGCAACAGTAACAGCTAAAATATAATTAAATCAAAACCTCATTGTTTGCACGGGAGATGAATAAACGATAGAACAAACAGTTGCGGTAATAAATCGTGGCGCACGCTACGCACGCGTCTAATCGCGATCCAACTCAGCTAACAATGGTCACAACACAGTAGATGAACAATACTAAGTATTATTTTATGAAATTAATAAAAAAATTATAAGCTATACGCCAAACACAACACGCTATATCTGCTGTAAGTTGCTCAGGGCATGGGTGTCCCGCACACTACTTGATGCTGCAACGCCAGATCAAGGTTACGATGTCATGGAAATATTACCGAAGTAACAGTATACCGAATGACACATCAATCGAACACGTGGAATTAGTGGAATCCTTTCGTCAACTGGGAAATGGGCTGATGGCCTTCAAACCCCTGAACAGATCTTCATAGCTAAGAACGATTCCGATCACGTCAGTTTTCAAACAAAAAAAAAACCGGATCAAAATCGGTCCAACCATTTGGGAGCTACGATAAAAGACACACAGATGCACTCATATACGGATATACAGACACACGTCAAACAGCGCTTTTGCGTCGGCAGCATTAGCAAAAGTCTCTTGCATATAATTTGGTATATAATTGATATAATTAAGCACAATTATTAACGATGGTGTGTAACGGTACGTAGGTTATACCATGAGGTATAAAAGGCAACGCACTTACTTCATTCGTTGGCCTTGTTTGTTTTTATACAGTGTTAGCCACATACCATCAAGTGGAAAACTTCGGCTAGTCATCTAATCAGTCTTACTTGGTCATAACGTACTGTACACTCAATATTAGCCGTAATAACAACCGAATCCCTTATCATTTATCCTACTAAGATCCCAGAGTACTTGCACCACCTCTGACGTTGCTTGCGTTAACAAACTACGGTAGCCTTTACCTATAGAAAAATATAAAATATAAAACATGCATTTCACTGAAGTACCGACTCTTAAAAGTGCCAATGTATATAATACCGACTCTTAAAAGTGCCAATGTATATAATACAACTATGCTTTTACAATAATATACTTCTTACTTTATCGCATTTATAATACGGCATAATTATAAATGCGATGAAAAGCTTGTGGTAAAGAAAATCTCCAAAATTGTTATTATTATAAAATATTAGATAAGGTAGATGATAAACGAGCTTGGGATTAAGTCACACAATACGCGAAACTTTCAAGTTGGTAGCGTGTTGAGATATAGACTCTGAGTATGACTAACTCTCTGATTGTAAGAGGCTCGATTTCTGCCAAGAGCAACATCAAAACTTTGAAAGTTCTTGGAATCGAAGGATTGATGAGTAGTGTCTGGAAAACAAGATTTCCCCTTTAGTCCATATAATATATGGAACCCATAGTAAGTAGTCCAATTCCACTAGTGATTAGTCTTTAACCATACGATTGATGTTATTGTGTGGCGTAAAATGTCACACATTGGAACTCTTGAAAACTCGTCTGCTGTATTATTGTTTTTTGTTATCTTTACTATTGTTATTAAACAGTTGTTGATGTAACGTTTAGTAAACTTGTCAAGTTCGGGAAAAGATAATAACAATGAAAAATCCTTAAAAATATATATCATTTAAGAAGAGAAAATTACCGGCACAACTACTTGCAGTTCTTTGTTTCGTGGTCAAAATGAAGTAGTTTTAGCGGCGTCATCATCATCGCTTTCATTGGTAATTGAACTTTGAACAAACGATGTAATAACATAATAATAAAGTAAACAGGCAAATACCGACATTTCGTAATATTTGAAATTCTAAATTACATTTCAACGTTATTTTAGTTAGCTTTTATCTTAAAATAATTAAAGTAATTTTAAGATAAAAGCTAAATAAAATAACGTTGAAATGTAATTTAGAATTTCAATTATTACGAATTTTGCTTTTTAAGTCTCTCTATATTTTGAGTTATGTTATAAGCTTATGCCATCGATTGTTTATCCCTACGTTTTTAGGGTTTTCCGTATTTCTTGTAAAAACGCAGTTTTACACAAAAGAAGTTTATAAAAAACAAGTTATAACTATTTATTTTAAATTTTGTGAGATGTGGTTACAGTCCACGTTAGCGTGAAAAAGAAACACCGAGCACAGCTCGGTCGTCCAGGTGCTTCTTCTTAATATGACCAATGACAATCCTCCGAGCCAGAGCCTTTTTCCCCATACTCCTATTAAATCTTATCTTTTATCTATTAAGATTAGCAGCGCACTTACAGTACTCGTGTTGCTTCTGTTAATAGGCGACAGTAGACATCTATTTATCAAGTAGATCATCAGCCTATCTGCCATAAAAGTAACATAAAGAAAAAATGGGATTACGAGAAAGGTTATCAATATATGTGTAGATTTAGAAAGGCTGATGTAGATAATGAGTTATTAAAAACTAGCTTTTTCCCGCCACTTCGTCAGCGCCCTATTTCTTTGCAATTATAACATTTATCCAATATTTTTTGCTCCTATGTTTTTGTCAAGTGTTAAATTAACAGTACTTTTTTTCTGAATGAAAGATACCCTATGTCCTTTTCTGTATCCCTAACAACGTGTATGCTAAATTTCATAATGATCACTTGAGTGGTTAAGCCGTAAAAGAGTAACGGAAAAAACAAACTCACTTTCGCATTTATAATGTTAGTTAGGATTCTATATAAGTAATACAATTTTAAGTTAATCAATAAAATAAATGATTTTATTTGAACTAGTGCTGCAAAACTAACTAGACATTATGTTTCAAGATAACTTTCATTTAGTACTTTCACTGTGGCCTCATTTAGGTTTCCTTTGAAGACTGGTTTATTTGTAATCACAAATTACGTCCATAAAGACAGAAGGAGGAGTGAGTGCGACACGCATCGAAGCAAAAGGGGCATATCGATTGCGGCATCCGCGACGAGACAAATAAAGTACCCGGGAACAATGCTCGAGGAGTCAGTGAATAATTTTAGCGCGACTCTCGCTGTGAATGCGTCAGTAAACGTAACGTGAATATAAAGTATATACAAAATATCTTTTTTAATACGTTATGTTATAATAGGTGGCTACCGTCGCCTATAACACAGTATGCCCTGCCACTAGTTACTTTCCACCTCCAAACCATAGCCAACTTTAAAAACTTCATTTCCAAAGTTGATCCTGGCGGGAATTAAACCCGGAAACCCTAGAACAGCACCCTAACCACTCCTCCAACAGGCTTGTCAAAACTTAAAAAGTCCTAAAAATATTTACTTACCCGCAACGGGCTAAAATTGCCAACAGCATGTAAACTTATAATATCTAGTATACATTATGCTTATTATTTCTGGTGTGCACTGAATACCTACTGATAACTTTGACGGTCATTTTGAAATTATTTTTCAAAAATTTTTTTTTTTTACACGGCACAGTCTGAATAGCAACTATAAATAAAACATAATAACACAAATTAATATTTTGATTCCATAATTCCATACATATCTCTATGTATAAGAATGATACACGTTGTCAAGGATAAAGTTGTCAGAAAAAAGTACTTACTATTCCCGAGGGATCATCTAAAATAAAATAAAAAACTAACGCCTGGCCAGTGTTTTAGCAACAATTAGTAGCTTTATATTGCTATAAAATATTTTATATATTATTTTTCAAAGCGGATGAAGTCGCGACACCAGCTAGTAAGTAATATATATAAAAAAACAACAGAATGTCATTTCCAGATAATTCCAGTTTTTATTTCATCGTAAATAACGCTATCTTTACCGCCCTCCGGGGAAATAATGTACTGTCCCGCGTAATATACTGGTGCGCACCACAATTAGAGATCCCCAGAATTGCATAATTAGAGACCATTAATCGATCCTGTGACACAATGTTCCTAACAAATGTGACAATGTTCCTGTTTTGTTTTTAAATCTCATGATTATTGAAAGAATTCTTCAGAATTATAACGAGAAGCCGAGACAACCAGATTTTCAAAATATTAGTATTATTTACACTTATTTATTTACTTTTCTTTAACCATAAAACATAATTTATTCAAGAAATAACTACAATAATGTATTGTAGATATTTGACATATTATTATAAGTATAACTTGGCAACTATTTACCAAGGAAAAATAGAAACCATCTGGTTTCCGAACTCATAATTGCATCTAACAATAACGTGCAAAATAATGCTTTTAGTCTGAACCCCACGTTCGCAAATCGGAAACGCGTCGGAAATAGTTTCGGCCAAATTCTACTTTTTTTGCTTCACTTTTTTTGTTATCACCACAACCCTGGCCACAGTTAGGTGATCATTGGGAAGAGTAATGATCGTAAATGGCAGGAAATTACTGAGGTACCTTATCGTTCGATTCAATAAGCCCAACGATTCTAGGGGAGCGAATAATGGAAGTGCAACTACAGCTATTCGCTTGATGTTCCTTTACTGACGGCGTCAATAGAGTAATTGCCGCTTATTTCAATCCCCGGACCTTATTGACACATTATCTGTCTTTATTGGACCTGTGGATGAAGTCGGTTAGCATTTAAAAAATCTTAATTCAGAACTAACCCTATCTATAAAACGCCTAAAGATTATAGACTGTATTTATATTGAAAATTCTATATATAGCATTGAATTTACCATCTATTTGAGCTAGGCTAAAATCTGTTTCAAAGAGACATAGTTTATTACAAATATCTAAATGTCGAAGTGTGAGATCTATCAATATACATATATAATAAATAAAAAATATCTGGTATTATTTATGTCTAAAGGCATCTGTAGACAAGGCTACCCCTTGTTTTAAGGCGACCCTGACTTATTTCATCATCAACCATCATCAGCCTCGCCACCACGCCTTTTTCTGTCCTTCGTATCCAGCCGCAACCCGCGAAGCCTTTCAGGTCGTCTGTTCACCTGGCCGTAGGACGTCCCACGTGGCACTTTTCTATTCATGGCCTCTATCGGAGAATTCTTCTACTTCGATCCGTTCTGTAACGGCCCCTTTGCCATTTGAACTTTCCAATTCTCTTGGATATGTCAACAACCTTGGTTTTTCGACTAATTTTATTAAACTTATATTTGTAATAATTTAAACGTGTTACACTTAGATAAATCTTTAAAAAACGTTACGTCTTTGTTGACAACTCGTACGAGCCATTAACGGCCTACACCTGTAGGACTCGTATAAAAGTCAATATACGGCAGCTGGGAACGAATTTAACCTTCAATAAAACGTGTGCCGCATAAGTTAAGCCGAATCTTAAGGGAACATTTGTTCAGTAAAATGCGTGACGAAATTGCGGGTGCGGAGCGCCATTGCTGTCGTTTTTCGATCACTCGCTTCACCCCCAACACTTAGCCTTCCCTTTTTACCAATTTCACATGCTTTCTTCACACATCAATCTCACTATATATGATGTGAGTACTCCATATTGTGCTCAGACTGTCACGTCGTTAGCTCGAGACATGTGAAAATTTAAATTTGTTTTATTTCATGTATAGAAAAATAAACAACTCGAGACGAGAATATTGAAAATCGTTGTTACGAGTATACTTATTTCGTTTAATTAAATGTCTCAAGTGATGAGTAAATTTTTAGTACGAATATTTGTACAACTGACCATTATGTTGTTATAAAAATAACCGCCACTCTCACTAACAGTATCAATATAGTGTCAATATAAAAAAATCAATATGAAAAATATAACAGCATTTTACATCTAAACTACATTTAGATCAAATTTTGTCTCAGAAATTAAAAGTATTAAAATTTTGAGTTACTTATATTAAACTAGAGACTCTCACTGACTAGGCACGGATATGCAATGCGTACATACGCATTTTCTATGTGTACCTTTAAGGTATATTTACAAAAATATACCTTAAAATATACCTAAGAAGGCGAGAGAAATGTATCTTTTAGTTAGAGTAACAATAAGAAAGTCACACTGTCATTAAGTATACGTTATCTCTGGTTCCCAAACATAATATTCCTTGCAAGAAGGCGACGACGGCGTGTAGCTGTGGGCGCTCGGGAATACCGCCGCTTGATTAGCTCGGGCGTGGAATAGCCTGTTCACCATAAAGATTTTTGGGTAAACGTAATATTGTGTCGTTACGGTAATAGAACGGTCTATGACGCTCCGCGCTCCTATTCAAGCTAACTTTCTATTTAGTCCGGGGTAAATATTGTCACTGTGAAACACGAAACAGTGTCTAACATGAGATCTAAGGGAAAAGCGCAAAAAAAAAAAAATTTAATTCGTCAATAGAAACGAAAAACAGAATACCTTTTTAAATAATACCTACTAGTGCCTTGTCCCTTATCTTTTATCTTATCAGGTTCAGAAACGCACTTGTATGCATTTTGGTGTTGCTTGTGTTTTTCGGCTACAGTAACCTCGAATCAATAATTATCTGTATTCTATCTACTTCTTCTTTATATACTTATATAAAAATTTTAAGTTGGTTTGTATAAGCTTCAAAAATTCGGGAATGGGTAGACCAATTTTAATTCTGTTTTCACATATGCGAAGAGGGATAAACGTGGAAGATTTTTATATATAAAAAATTGCACGCCCGGCGAATACAAGAGTAGGTCGGTATTTTATTATAAAAAATATTAAAAAAATTAAACTAAAATAACTACAACAAATATTAAACTCTGTATCATCACATTAAACTCTTCACACTAAGGGTAATTTGAGTGAAACAAAAGGCTTGTGCATAAAGTAGATTTTCAGTTAAATACGTTTATGAACGGGACGGACGACCCTTAGCTCCGAATTAGAGGGACCCTTTTGATGAGTGATCCTCATGAACTTTGCAATCCCTATGCTATTCTTCTCTGTGGATTAAATTGTGATATTAATAAGTCTATAAATAAAACATAATAACATAATAAATAAACAATAAAAATAGTTATTTTCTTATAAGGGCAGCAACCACAACATCTAAAACCTTTATGTTAGTACTTAACTGTGTAAGGCAGCCAGTGGCGAGTTATAGCTGATTTCATGAAATATTGTCATTATACAAAAATAGCAATCGTTAAGACTTAGGTACTGTAATACATACATATCGTTACATATAATACACACCGGTAGTTTTTAACGCCCTTGTATTCTATTTGTAACTTGTATTAATCTATCTTCTATATTTATATATATTATAAAATAAAGTCGTTCTCCGCCTCTGTCTCAAAACGACCCAACGGGTTTTAATACAATTTTCAATCTTCACTAAGGGCAAGAGTTATAATTTTCAGAAAAAAATTGCATCCGTGCGAAGCCGGGGGCGGTGATTAGTAATTTATAAATTTGATCTTCGGAGTCACTATTGAAGCTCTGTTAATGTTCATTTCCAGTAGTATGAGTACAATACTAGTTTCTTATTATTATGTAATATGTTATTATTGTAGAATATTTACATTTCAATTATTATTGATAATAATTTAAATAATTTCAATTGAAAAAATTAATAATAATAATAATATCAAAAGTTTTACTATAAATGGGAAGCTCATTTGTAGAACTGCTTGAAATGAACCCAAAAGAAAGCATAGGTATATTTTATTGTAGATTATTATAGAAGAATTGCTTATCGTGAGAGAACAGGTCTTTTATTTTTTGTTTATCAGTGCTCTGTATGCCGTATTACGTTAGTTAAATCGACCATCCCCCTTGATTTGGTATTTATCTCATTGGTGCATCTAAATTGAATCCTGCTATGGCGAATGCACACCATAAAATACCCCTAAACTAGTAAGCCACTATTCCTTTCGATATCTTCGTTCGCAGATCTTTGTGCGAGATTAGGATGTTAAGAAAAGGGGTCATCAAAATGTCAATGCATTTTTCTTATTAAGCAGCTTTATTTGATTAGAAAATTTCGAAGAGTGACAATTTAGACTTATATTTTCTTAAAAAAAAAAAATGCTCTACCATATTCTTATTAATTTACATGTAAATATCAAAATTAAGTACCTATATGTATACCATATACAATATGAGGTCGCTCAGTAAAACATACTGAGGAATCAATTCTTTTAAGATCATAACTAAAACTAAATTTTAAACGAAAAGTCTTTAAAAACTTTTGTCTTTATATCTCCTATCGATTCTGTCTATTATAAAGACCCTTGAAATAATTCAATGAATGAAGCTACAATGAATTAATTACCGTTTTGACTAAGCTAGTAACAGCTGCTTCACAAAACAATTCTGTAAGCTTATTAAACTGGCCACTTATAATAAAGTAAAATAAAAAAATATTAAAATTGATCGTATGCCTGTCTGTGGAACTTTGTATAAAGCAAAATGACGACCAGTCTTATTACAGTAACTACTTAATTTAATTTTGAACATAATATGTCAGTTAGGAAGGAATGCCAGAAACCTTTCGTTTATTCCCATCTTCTCCCTTTTCCTTTATACTCTCTGAGTAGGCATCACAGAAGTGATGCTTCTTTTGAACTTGAGTTTAGGTGTAGGTGACTGTAGCCACATTATACCATCAAGTGGACCTGCCAAGTGTAGCATGTCAATATTCAACTTAAAAAAAAAATAGTGCATCTAAATTTACCACAAACAGCAAAAAGTTGTGTACATGTATACTTATTTTTAATACAACGTCGGACTCGCCCACCCCCGTCATTTGTTACAGTTGTCGCCGAAAATGAAAGCTTTTCTATACAAAACGTCTCGCTTCATGGCTCAGTAACCACCCATGGGGCTCTGATGGATTATCATTGAGAACAACTAGCTTTAATGAAATATAGCTAAGTGTACGAAAATCTCACGGCCGATGTCACATTTTTCTCATAAGTATTAAATGTCTTTTTCCCGTTATATATTTTTAGATCGACTTCACTAATACAGACAATATGTTAAGACGCCATACGAGTAAACGAAAGCAGACGCATCAAAACCACGGTGAGATCTCAACTGTTACTTATAAAAAGAATAAAAAAAGTGTGGGATTAATATGAAATTGACTAATTTATTGACAAATTTTTAAAAGCATCACATTATTTAATCATAATATTTAGAGTTCTTTATTCTACATATTGTATTGGAAATATTCGTGAGTTCGACGTTAATTTTGATGACGACGTCGAATTCAGTAGAGTTAAGTTAGGCATTTTTAAATTTAGGATATATTAGGGGATTTATATCGTTAACATTTATTTATGATATTAATATTAAAATTGAAAAGATCAAAATATATTTTTACTTTTTCTTGATGTTATTAAAAATTCTATTAATTCTATTAAAAAAGTTTGCTTTTTACTGTTATTTGTGTTCTAATATGTTTACATTGACGACATAAACGGCAACCGGCACCTCTTCTTGCAACTTTCTTCATCTATAAGTTGGAGAAGGTAATATTTCTATCAGTTTCAAAATGCGTTGAGGTATTATACATTTTGTTGTTTAATTCCTGTTTATATTTTCTTGGCCAGCGTCTAACTTCATAAAATTAACCCTTGAAAACTAACAAAAATTTAAAAGCATAACTTCTTTTTTACATGAATGAACACAATTCTATTGTAAGATTTTCTTCAAATCCATAAAAATGTTCACATTCTATTCTCCATGTCCGTCTCATTGATGAAAAGATAAAAGTTTGATTTGATACAAAGCTCAGTTTGTAACGGAATCTCAAAACTTTCGATAACTTTTATTCGATGGACATAGTTGCGATTAACTTTATACCTACTATGTTGTGACTGTCTTATTTAATACTAGCTGTGCCCGCGACTTCGTATGCATGGTATTCGGAATAGCGCGTAACTTTTTTGTTTGTAAACCGATTGGACTGAAACATACACTAAATGTTACAGGAAGCTTTAGCAAGCTACATCAGTGGAAACAACATTAAAATCGGTTAAGCCGTTTCTGAGATTAGCGTGCATAAACGCACAGACAATCAACGATTTTATTAAATGTATGATTATCTCTTGCAAGCGACCTCTTCCACGTTTTTAAATAGTAATAAATCACATAAAAATATATATAAATACTTAAATAAACTTATTACAAATCTATTATTACCTACACGTTAAATAAGTATTAGAAAAGTCGCTTGGGGTTACTTGTATTTAATAAAATTCAGGTATACGATAGGTGCGTTCTCAAAGCTATAACGCTAGTCCCTCAGGAAATAAGCAATGTCTGGCGGCTGGGGTTGGTTAACTTTTAGAACTCATTGTCAGCTAAAACCAGCTTTTATTATTTTCCTATTTTGTTTTGTTGGAAATTATATAATGTGCAATATTGCAGCTCTTTAAATATGTTTATACATGTGTATTCACAGCTAGGCATTTCTTTTATTCGAATGTTTTTTGTATTGTATAGCTTATTTTACAGCATTCTCTATTCTTGACGTACTTAGGTATGTTCTTTGATGAAGGATATATGATATGTTCTACCGCCCCGTTGTGGATTTCTTCCATAAGTGATCAGAATCAATCCCAATGTTACCAGAAATTAATTTCATTATTTTTGGATAACAAATCCTTAATTAAACCTTAGATGATTCAATGAAATTCAAAGATATAAACATTTGACCTAGATTAAACGAAGCCATAAGTATAATACTTACTATAATGAACAGTAAAACTTTTGAAAGTATAAATGAAATTGTAACACTTTTTCCTGTATTTAGTTATTAAAAGTCTCTTGCTTTTGAATAGTGATATTTTTTTGAAAATGAATATCCTATACCTATAAATCTTATAAGCATAAGACTTACCTACACGAGTTAGCGTGAACTTATGCTACCTAATATTATAAATGCGAAACTGAGTTTGCTTGTTACGCTTTCAATCATTATCTACACAACCGCCCTAAGTACATGAAATTTTGCATAAATTTTGTCAGATATACAGAAAATGACACAAGATTCCTTACATCCTGAAAAAAAGTACGCGGATGAAATCGCTGGCAAATGTTAGTTAAATGCAACCCTAAAACAAAGAGAACACCTTTAAAGAGAAAATAACATAAAAACCTTTCATAACATAAAAACTAAAAAAATGTGCGAAAAATTATGCAAAAGCACATGAAAATCGATTGATGATATGCCGGTTAAGTACCTATTACAAACAGTGAGATACTTCTCTTGTACTATTTAGATATGTTAACTTTAATTAGGCTTAAATAAATTACGAGTGTACCATAATTATGGACGTTTTCGACGCTCATAATGACCGGAAAATGCATTTTCCACATCTTCACTGCCGAGTAAGAATTCATTCATTCTTAACACGAAATCTGCCACATCTCACAAAGAATTTTAGGTTATTTCTTTCATTTCAAATTCTACGTAGACGACTAGAATCGTAAAAAGCGGATTATACTCGGCGAGCTCGCGTGGCGGATAGAATTCGTGAGAAATAGTCGACTCGGCAATATGGGCTGCTTTATTTACTCTTCGCCACTAAGCTGCATATAATGAAAACGCACTGTCGGGGCGTCAAACGACGACACTAGTAAAAATACTCCGTATAGTACGACCAAACAGTTTTGAAGTTTGAAAATATAATTTACTTTAACGTTATCACATTTTTTTAAAATTTATCAGTCAAATATACTTATCTCGGAATTCGTACAATTGCCTATACTTGCAAGGCTTGTAAATATATAATATATTATTAAATTGCAGGATATTTTATACTTTTAAAAATCTTTGAACAAGTTGAACAAGTTAGTCGCCAAATCCAAGCGTTATTTGAGTAGATACAGTCATATTTATCAAAATAATTCATAATGTATTACAAAAACATGTATTCTTCACTTCATTACCATTGTTATTGCTAAATTACTGAAATATTTTCTTTTTCTAGGTGAATTTTTTTTCTTTCTTCAAATTATATGACACAAACCTTCATAGTTTATTGCTCTTTACAACAGTGAAAACCGTTATGTAGCTACAAACTATATTATTATTAAATATTTTCCATTAAGATCAATACACTTTTGCATACGTTAGAACCAATTGTCGAAGCACTTTTTCCATTCCGCTTGAGGTACCTCCAAAACATGTGATTTGAACGCATGTAGCGCTTCTTCAGGCGTCGAAAAACGTTGACCTCACAATTTATTTTTGATGTGCGGAAATAAAAAGAAATCATTAGGTGCCAAACAAGGACTGTACGGTGGATGACCCATCAATTTGATGTTTTGACTGCTCAAAAACGTTTTTATATGAGCTGATGTGTGAGAAGTTGCATTGTCGTGGTGGAGAATGATTGGTTTCCCTGATTTTTTCGAACACTTCTGGCAAACAAATACTGGTGTACCATTCAGAATTGACCGTTCTACGTTGCTCTAATGGAACGCTGGCGTCATGTCCAGTTATTCCGAAAAAATAGGCGACCATTTGCTCCGAAGTGCTTCGTGCGCGAACAACTTTTGTTGGATTTGGCTCGTCTTGAAAAACCCATACGAATCATGCATAGATTCATGATTCGTCGCCTGTTACTATCTTATAGACGTATTTTGAAGCACCGCGAACGAATTTTTTCAACATTTCCTTGCACCAGCCTTTTTTTAAGCGATTGTCAAATTATGCGGTATCCAACGCGGACAAATCTTTTTGGCAGCCAAATGTTCATGCAATATTGAATGTATGCGAGTGGAACTAATGCCCAAGCATGCCACAATCTCACGGTATGTCACATGACGATCTTGCAATATCATTTTACGCACAGCATCGGTGTTTTCTGGCATAAAACCCGATTTTGGACGTCCTTCACGGAATTCATCCTGAAGCGAAGTGCGACCACGGTTGAATTCGGAAAACCAGCGAAACACGGTGGCTCGAGATAGTGCTTCATCACCAAAAGTCAAAGCGAGTTGATCGGCACACTGCCGTTAGTTTAATCCACGTCGAAAGTCATAGAAAATCATCGCACGAAAATGTTCGCGATTTAATTTCATTTTTGACCGAGATGAATGTTTCAAGTATCTGTAAACAACACAAATAGCACTCGTATGACAACACGTTCTGAGTACGTTCACCATTACAAATGTTAAACTTTACGATGATAATGTCATATTTGACATATTCACATCAGTGTTTCCATATCTCAAAACTTAAGTAGCAACCTAGGTATGCCTGCTGTAATAAAAAAAAAAGTTTTTTGCTCTCATAATCATGCATACGATCAAAACTGAAGACTCCACGTACATAATAAGGTCTCACACTGTTGCTTATCCGTACACGTCTCGTTTCTTGTCAGTTGTCGCACATGACGTCGACTCCCTAGTTGGTATTGCGTTTCCGAAACCTTATAGTTTTTGGGTGATTCTTATTCAAAACACTCTCCCCTATTTCCGAACATATCTATTTGTAAAATGAAAATAGAAAAAAAAAGAAAAATTACAGGTTTATTGATATTTTGTCTGGTTATTACTTACTTACTCGTAGTTATTAAAATGCATCCATGTCCTATGAGAAATTAGAGTTATAAGAGTGGGATGTGGAACAAGGCCCCACAGACGACAATGAAGTTTGCTGTTGGCGAAGATTTTGATCACAAACTCAACGCCATCGCCACTGCAAACATTCTATCCGGTAAGCGCCATGAGGAGTCCTGGAAACAGAAAGTTCGAATTTTGGTGTATTTGTTGTAAAATTTAGGAAAAAATTCATTAGAAATATATCAATAATATTAAACAATAAAATAAATATCTGTAGAGGTTTGATTCCCATCTATGAAGGTTTGATGCGTTATTATCTACTAACTGGTGCCGGCGACTTCGTCAGCATTAAAAAATTATAAACACCTGAGTAAATATATGAGCATTATAACGCTTGATATCTTTATCGCTGTGACGACAGTGACGACAGTGACGACAGTTTATATTTTGACGATCCCTCGGGAACCTAATATAGACATAGGCCTCCTCTATAATTTTCCAAAAGTACCAGTCAGAACAGAATAACCTGGATCTACACATGATTTATACACATATATGTATATATATTGCCTTCTTTTCATTTGAAATCATGCGAACCAGATAGTAAATAGTGAATCACAATAAATAATGCAACAATAAATCGGGGTCTTTATTTGAGCAGAACCCGAGGCCAATGTGCTAGTTCGCTCTCATATCTCTACTCATAAAAATGTTTTATTTTACTAGCTAATAAATGACATCAGCAAATTCAGTAAGACAATATGAGAGGCGCTCTATGCATCCGCTTCCTCATTTTATTTCCTCCCCTCGCAATCATTGTTTCGGCTAAGAACGGGGGCGCCAACTCGTCGCTTCTGCCAAATACTCAAGATAATAATATTGCCTTGTTTTTGTTAAGCTCTGCCATTGCTTGTAGCGTAAATGTACTGCTAATTGGATTGGGTCGTATCGGTTAAAGGATAATAAAATTTTCGCGAAAGCCTCTTCGAAATTGGAAGTTGACGCTCTCAACTGTATAAACATATTTAAAGTTGAAATCTAGCTGAGCAAAAAGCGTAGCGCAATATATTTTTGTCGCATTTCTTTATTTGCAAACATCCAAATCCTTATTGTTCGGTCCCCCAAGTGAGCACGGCTAGATTGGTTTTACTCTTTCACTCCTTCTAAAGTTATTGTTCTATGGTTTCACGTCATTTCTCAACGTCATATATATTTGTTACAAATGCGAGTGTTCACTGGGGGTGGACGTAAGTGTTTTCCATTAACCATTTCGTTTTGAGATCATAAAGATAGGTTGACGTTTCATTACGCATATTCACTACAATTTGACGTGCATTCATTATTTTACTAACGTTTAAATGGATCTTTTCTCTTCGCTGAATGTCATTAGTCACCGTATCTGTATCAGACACGAACTAAGATACTACTTACGGCATCTTTCACCAACTACAAGTAAAGTGTTGATTAGTTACTTTTAGAAATAATTTTATGTTTTATTAAATTATGCACTCAGTTTA
Source organism: Synanthedon myopaeformis (assembly GCA_944738685.1). NCBI lineage: Eukaryota > Metazoa > Arthropoda > Insecta > Lepidoptera > Sesiidae > Synanthedon > Synanthedon myopaeformis. The sequence continues at coordinate 9,056,759 of OX122914.1, read as the reverse complement.
TTGCATCCTTCATTAGGCGAATTTTTTTATTATTTTCTTTTTAATGTTTGGGACTTTTACCGTACAAACAAAGGTAGGTATCAGCTCCATCATTCCCGGTGACCGGTGACTATAAATGGCGGTTAGCCTACTTGACACTTTACTCAGAGATGGTGAAAGAGGCCCATATTCCAATATATTTTAGTGATACCCTAAAACACAATATTCAAAATCCTATGGCCTAATAAACTTTTTTTTAAAATAGATACGACGTAAAAAAGTTGATGAATGTTAAAAAAAGGAACGTCCAAGAAATTGTTGTTAATTTTTTTTTAATTATTTCCATAATAATAACTTATTTCTCCATCGCCAATGATTACAAGTCGTTTCAATGATGATGGTGAAATAAATGAGTACCCGAAAATTATCTCATAACTCATTGTAGATTTTTTTTAAATATTGAAAGCAGTTTGATTGAATAAAATTGTCAACTTCACGTACTAGTACTGTATTACTACAAGCTTTTTTTATAATGTATACAGATTGTTTTATTTTAACTGACACAGTTCATGATAAATTTGTGGGTAAATTTGTTAAAAATGGTATAACAATTGAAATTTGTGTTCAAACGGGACCTAAAATATTATAATCTCAATCTATTATATTATTATTGTAATTTCAATTTCTGTGCTGATAAAATTCCAATTTCAACGTGAAGTCAATAGCGGTTATCCGAAATTACATTTACTCAATAGTTTTTGTGTTCAACCCACCAAAAAGAAAAGTCAAAAACAGTTTCTTTTTTCTGTATAAAATTATTGTATGTTCTGTTGAATTGAAATAATGCAGATGATAGATAACAGAATAACAGTGCCATAAAAGAAATATTGCGTGATATTTATGAGATTTGAAAGAAGATTGAAAAGAGATTTGAAAGGACTAGAATCCTAACAGTGTCTCTATTTCAACGCCACCTATCTAAATTAAAACAACTCAGAACACTGAGCATAGTACAGAAGTAATATATAATATAAGGTTTGAATTGAATTTGGCTAGACTCTTAACTAGGTCTTAACCTAATGCGCCTACACCTGCACATATGAGGCATGTAATAAAAATTCACCGCACACTCTGAAAATCTCTTTGAAAGAAAATATTAGGGATTCCGTCTCCAATATTTACTTTTGCCCGTTAAGCTGAAACTAATGAAATTGGCTGTCGGCATATTCTTGTACCAACATTACCCGGCTTTGCACTTTTCACACTAAATCGTATGAAATGATTTTTTGTGAATTATACACTGGTAGGTGTAAATAAAAGGGTAGGTACAGCAACATGGTAAAAAACAGGGTAAAAAGAATTTTAAAAAGTGTAGTGGCAGGACACTGCGTTTCGCTGTCATTGAAGTAGCCTGTCTGGCGGCACTAACACAGAAGATCATTGTGAAATAACAAAGCAACCGTCAAAAGGATAGAGAAACGAACGCTAGTATCGCTACTCGTTCACACAACAGCAAACGTGCTGTTATGTCACGGTGATCTTTTGTAACAAAGTGATTAAATGCACAGACCTAATTAGTTTAATATTATTACTAACATATAATAATAGCAAACATCACACATTTATAATTTTAAACTTTGAAAAATATTGTAAGACTTTGTTCATTTAAAATAATAGCGTTTCTTGGAGGAATTGCGGTTTCTCAGTTTACATTGTGAAAAGGAATAAGAATGGAATAATTCAATCAGCGCTTCCCATTCAAACTTTTGTGCGGCTAAAGGGTACATCCTAAGAAATCTTTAAATGTAGCCAACTGTACGTATCTTTGAGAAAAGGCCCCTTCAATCGAACAATACGACGGTTCAGCCTAGTGGACATCTAACGCTTGACCAATTTTCCTTTGTCCGAATGCCTACGATTGGGGAATATCAAACGAACTGCTCAGACGGTGCTGATTGGGGACTTTTTTATACATAAAAACCAATTGATTTTAAGTAGTTCACTGAACACCACAGCCGCTACCCTTCACTTATTTTTCACTTAGAAAATATGTTTTTGTGAAAGAATTTGTATAAGGGAGAAACGTGATTGCCTTATATTGACGCATTCAAGTAAATCTTGAAAACATTTTTGCTTTCAGGCTTGACCTAAAAATATATTCTCGGCTACATCAATGCAGAGATTATTCTCGTCTACATTTCAGTCCTTTATTTTGACTCATAATTATGAGTAACTATTATAATACAGTATTTTTTGAAGATTTTATTGTTTCTATTCTACACAATATAGACTTTTGCTCCTAACTTCGTCGGTATATTTTGTAAATATCCTATTTTAAAACACTATTAACTTTTGTAAATGTATATGGTAGTTAGTTGCATTCACTAACCAAATTCATTCAAAAATTTCATTGATTTCCGTTGTGTCGTTTCGGATATCAGCATTAACTTACATTGTAACATATAATTTTTGTATATTAAGACTAACAGCCCGCCCCCGTCTTCGCACGGAGTTGGAATTTTCAAAAATCCTTTCTTAGCGGAATTTCTTTTTTTATTTTGAAAAGCTGACGGGCCACTTGATGATAGATGGCAACCGTCGCCTCTAATATAAGAAACGTTACAGGTGCTGCAAGTGCGCTGCCGACTACGGAAATCAAGCTTAAGCAGTGTTTTTGCCTGTGTTTGGCAGCGGTAGCCACATACCAAATATTAGACGTCATGCTGTCTTACGATAAAAAAATGTAATCGGGCATGCCTCATAAAAATAACATACTGAATTGAAGACGAAACTAAGTCCACCTTACCCAAACCTTACCGGAAATCGGTAAAATTTAATTAAAATATTGATTTGTAATAAAATGAATGTTCAGATAAATATTATTTAATATAATTAAAATATCAGACGGTTGCTTTACAATTAAAACCACAATATTACAAACACACAAAACGATTATCAGTTTCACGTTACACTTACCACAACACGTATTTCGCAGCTTTAAAAATGAATCAATTAAATTTTAACCCTTCCGTAGGCCGCAATAAAACACGTAGGTATACAAGAATTCAATAATTTATTACCAGAAATGGTAAATAACTGTTGCGGCATGGAAGCCTCTAATTTTCCAGTTTTGTAGGCGCCGTGTATATTTATTTCTGTGAATGCTCCGTGGGCTTTGTTCTTCTATCCGCGAATTAAGCTGGATCCCGTCGAATGATTTATAGAAGCCACGCTCATCCCGGTTTATTTACGATCCTCGTTCCGCGGAATAATTACAAGTCGGTGTAAACGTTCGTAAACGCGAGAAGAAATTACCCTTTAATGATCACTGCGTAATTGTGCAAGGAATGAGAACACCTCAAGGAAAAAATATCGGTGCCTTTTAAGAGCGCCCGGCGTAATGAAACTAAGTTATTTACCTCCTGTAAAGAAGCTAAGTGGGTGTATCAATTAAGAGCCAAAGAGAGTTTGCATATTAAAATTGGCTGCTTTTACGTTAAATTAATTTACCTAAGCTACGACGTAATCTTTTATTTACTTTTTTTTTCAACCAAGGATGGCAGACAGGCTGAAGATCGTGCACTGGTGACCATGTCAAGACAAGACAAGAAATTAGATAAAAGATATCTTTTATCTATTCTACACTGCAACCCGACAACACCTTGTAATAATTTTAGTGTGGCTTATTATTATTAGGGCTACCCGGTCTGATTTTCTAGGAGTTCAGTATACACATAGCCTAGATTACTAAAATCCATGGTTAACAAAATGTCTAAAGTGGAAATGGTCATGACAGGCAGAATGGAATGCCTTTATTTTAAAATATCTACATCGCAGTGTAACAGGGTGCTTATGTGATCTATTTCCTAGCACTGCTTACTTCACTAATCCATGTATGTAACACACGTATATAAAACGAAAAAGTGTGATTTAATTCACCGGTTTAAGAGATATCAACTTTTATTTTTATAGACTTTGCAGATAAGTTCTTTGATCGTTAAGCGTATGCGTTCACAGACGACCAATATAATCAAAACGTTACTAACTTGGTTGGGCCCGCTGGCTTTAAAAGCCATAAATTTTTCAACATATGAATATCTAATGCTCACACAAGCCAACCAAAAACACATAAAACAATTTTTGCTCACGTTAACAAAAACAAAATGCTGAACGAAATCCGTGAACATTTCTGTTTATGTTGTCCACAAAAAATGAACAAAGTGTGTTACCCCTTTTTGTATGTACGGTCGGGTAGCTTATTGTTGCTGCGATCAAGCCTACATTCATGCCTCGTCTAACAGGCGGCATGAAAACAGTAAAATTAGTCCAATGTGGCTTATTTTTCTTGCTATAATTTCATATAATTATGTTTTTTTTCAAGTCAATATAAATTATTAATGACAGGCGAATACAGAATATGTACTGTCAAACGGGGTTAATTTGACAGGGTTCTTAGGGATTTTTTTTGTTCCTACGACGTGTTTCTGCGATATTTGATATTTTTTATCTCTACAGTACAATTAGTCCTTTGGCTGTACAGTCTAATGCTCAAATGGGGAAAAAAATGAATTCATCTAATTTTTTTTTGTAAGTGTCAAAGTTTCACAGAGTGAGGGGCTATTTTGACATAGCATTTAAATGCACTGCAAGTCAAAGTAATAGCTTAAAAGCTTACATTGAAAACTTTCTACAAAAACATGATTCATTATTTTGAGTGAAAATTTTATGGAAATTGAATAAAAAAGGCAAAAATAATCAACATTTCTTTATTAGGAACCATATTTTTTTCCTTGCCAATAGGAACCTTAAGAAATTAACTTAGGAATAGAGGAGATTCTTACAGTAATAACGAACAATAAAAGGTACAGTTACTTAGGTACATTAAAGTACTGAGTACTTGCATAAACCAAAAAGACGCAACAGACCTGTTCTAACCCATTGTCAATTTAGCCTCAAAACCTGTTTCACCTGGATTTTTAATATTCACCTGGAAGTTAAAGTAACCCCGTTTGACGGTATGGATTGGGTTTTGCAATGTGTACCAAAAAAACGAAAATTCAGTCAGCCGTTAAAAATATTAACACAAGCATTTTTTAATGGAGGAACAATTGTTACATAGCAGATTAAAAGTAATCATATTGATCTATTTTAATTTTATGATCCCATAAAGTAAAAGCAAAGCTGTATGGAAATGACAGTGGTACATATAAAAAATCTAAATGAAATAACATAAAATGCAGTCGATAATGTATTATTTACCTTGTTATTAAGTTGTCTCGTTTTTATAATAATAAGTGAACTGAACAAAACTGACGTGAACCTTATTTTTGTCATGCAAGAATTTTAATTGCAAACCCATGTATTGGGTGCATTTTTTCAGTGACCAATGTTGTTAGAAAGTAACAAGTTCTAGTGAAGGAACAGCACTACGTAATGAATATTGATCACAACAAATACAGCTTTCGAATATACCCGTATATCACGGGTACAAAGAAATTCATTGCTTATCAATTGAGTGGAAGTCGTCTGCAGTTTTCAATAGCAAGTGAAGTGCATTAGCTCTCACTCGGAGGGCGTGTAATCGTATTTGCATTATAAATTTGCTCCAACACCCACCAACATCTAATGGCCTTGTACAAGCCGCGGTAAACAAGGTATAGCTTACATATTCATAACAACCAGTAAGCGAACTAATAAAATTTAATATATTTTTATACAGACCAACCGATTTTCTTGCAACTCACTCTAGTTAGTTACAATAATACGATAGGTTAGTTAATTAATATTTTTATAAAGTGATAGAAATCTTAATTAAATGATCAGTAAAGTGTATAGAGGTCGACGGAGACAGTATTGAAAAATAAATATCACTTTATGTACTACAATGCCTTTTTTCTTTATCGGGCGAGAAACTTTTAGACCCTGCCACTACTTAGGTACTAAGATGTATAGAGCTCAAGAGAGCCAATCAAGCCAATTGAAACTGAAGTGAAAAAATTAATAGTTAATGACAATTTAAGAAAATGTTATAAGCCAAACAATACTATCAATAGCCAACACTTCAAGTTATTATTAAATAACTTGAATTTTTCAAAATAATAAGTATGTACTTATATATAGTAACTGCTACTTTCTATGCTGTGGTGGTCTGGCTTGCCTTTGAGATGCTAGTTCCATTTCAGTAGTATTTGAAAGGGTGATTTCCATTTCGAATGTGAGGTTTGTACGAAATATTTTTGAAAATTTATTTTATTAGTTTTTCTTTTATTTCTTCTATACTTATACAAAACCACTTCTTACCCGTGGTACTACCGGTGGTACTACTGGTAATACCAAGGGTAATATTTTTTTCCCGTAGTACTACTATGTTGTCTGGTAGTACCACTTTTTTTTTACTACATTGATAATAATATTTATATATGAAAATCGTCATTATGGTTTATAATTAAGCAAGCTTTATGGAATTTTTTAATAGTCTAGTCTAGTTATTTGATTTATGAAAACACGTGCACATGCGAATGCAATGATATGTAGTTTCTCAAGTTATAAGAATTTGAACATACGTACATTTACTGAAATTATCCAAGACATTTATTCTTTGTATTAATTATAGAAAGTTGAGCTTTAATGACGATGTAGAAATATTGTTCTCTAATATTTCATTTTCTGGTTCAATTATTATTGTGCAAAAGTAAAATTTTCTTCACTTCCATGTTTCTGAAAATATCTTTTATGTTCCATGTTGCTTTTATTTAATAAATAGTTAGAGAAGTTAATAAAACTATCATTGTGACCATTAAACGGCCTCTTCGAGTCTTCTTAACTACGGAGGGTATTCTTCGCAATTCATCTTGCAACTGTTGTTATAAAACTTTTTACTTATACAAATAACATTATAGTTTTGCTACAATATTACCTATATTGTAGGTCAAATTTAGTAGGTACCGACATAGGTATAGTAATAGGTACGTATACCGTAAGTCATGGCATCCGCATAGCTCAGAATGTTGGCACAGTCAGTCGGTTGCGGTCACACCTAAATCCGCAACCATTTTACAAGTAGATACTCATCGTAATTGTGTATATTCTTAGCTCGTGAAAGGCTTAGTTGTCCTATTTTTACTCTGGCTAAAACAATTTGTCTACAGACACTTAATATTTATTAATCACTACTCAAAACACTTTGTTCAGTAATTACTGAAAAAATTGCATCATAATTGTATTGTAGATAGTCTTTTCCAGCCATTATTTTGTATCATACGTGGCGAGACACCAACTTGCATTTCGTCTGAAACTATATATATTTTCGTTTAGATATACATAGATGTTATAGACTGGTTCCACATCGCATATAATTTTATGTTTGACAAATAAAACAAATAAACAAATAAAACAATTGATAAAATTAATAAAAAATCCTTGAGCAAAATAGGGGTATTTCTTAAAGAATTTTAATTACCCTTACTGTAAATTATAAAAAGTTTGCTTGCTTGATATTCTATAGTGGTCAAAATATTCGTTTAAATCCAGTGAAATTGTAATGAAACGTTTAAATCCAATAGGCTTTCTGATACCTTCCAACTTCATTACTTTGAGCTCCTAAATACTTTACTTCATAAAAAACACATATAAATAAGTAAGTCAATCAGTGATATTTCGCTTTACATAGATTAGAGTCTAAATTATGACTTCCAAACAGCATTCGGTAGGTGCATGTGCTTCAGTTATTGTCATCTTAAAGTCACTTTCAACTCAACTGAAGTGGCTTCGCAAAGTGAGTTTTCATAACAAACACATTACGAACAAAACTTGTTAGGGCCCCACAAAAAGGCCAAGAAAACAGCTACGAGTGTTTGCAGCACGGAAGAAAGAAGCAAATCATTAATGCACCCTCGGCCAGACCCCACACATTCAGATAAGTAAGTAAAACAACTTTATTTGATGTTTGCGTCAGTGGACGACACGTCATGACACTAGGGGAGACGTATAGTGATAAAATGCCTCCAAGGCATTTACATGTCTGGATGCAAAGAGTATGGAAATGGCTTATTTCCATTGTCTCAGAGGTAAAAGAAAGATGTGTTGCAATGTAGGTTGCAATAGAATAAAATGAATGTTTCTCATCTATGTTTACAATATCTAAATATAGCGCATGTATTAGTGTGTGATTATCAAGGAAGTCAAACAATTATGAATTAAATGATTAACTATTCTAAGATTGAACCTAATAAGATACTAAGATTAAAATATTTTAAGATTTATTTTGTGTTGTAAGTTCGTTTAGACTGATGTAATTGTTCTATGTAAATTTTCTATGAATTTTTTTCTCTGTAAAGGTCTGATGAGACAGCCTTGAGGGTCCACTTTATGGCAGGTGGCTACCGTCACCTATTTACACAAGCAACACCACAGGTGCTGCAAGTGTGCTGCCAACCATAGTACAATTAGGAAGGGATAGAAAAATGAGCTCTGGCATTCCTTACTCACTGAAATACAAAAAAACACATGCTGTTATCTCACGGTGGCCATCTGTAAATGAATGGTTACTGCCGTCAAACGGGCTGTCCAAATGACTGCGAAATGCAATGTGTCCAGATTCAGAAACTAACTACGAAAAGTTCATTTCTAAAGTTGGTCCTGCCAGAAATCAAACCTGGCACCCCTGAGACAGAACGGTAAGACAACACCACTACACCAAGTGTAGTGGTTATTATTATTATTACTTCTACCAGTAAAAAAACTGGTATCTCTGTGGGAATCAACAACAATCCTATCAACAGAGTAACTGTTGAATAGTAAGTTTTTTTCATAGTTTATCCTAATGCAAAACCATATGATATAATTTTCATCCACCTCAAAATAAAGCGAATCACATACAACTCTTCACATACAACTCTCGGAAAATAAGTACATAAGTTTAAGAATAAGTTTTATTATGTTTTTGATGAAGTGCAATAAGAGTGAGAAAACAAAGCATTTTATATTACTCAACGCAATAAAGTAAATTTATAAACTATCTCATAGTTATTAGGTACAAACAAATAAAGTCATGAATTTCCGGACATAACTCTCACACGTAATGTAACTCGAGTATTCCGCAAGTGCATCTCGTTCGATAGTCCTATTTCCATCCAAACTGAGACCGCGCTGCATACAGACAATGCTTCCTAAAGTACCAGCCATTTTTAACGTACCACTTAGAACACAAAGGGACTTTTATGGAACTTTCACTTGGTAACACTGATGGACACGATTATTCTTGAGAACCTAAACCGTGCTACATTAGCCGGTCCAGTGCAGATTAAATTGCTAGGATTTGCGTAACCTGATACTGTAGACATTTTGCTGAAAATTTATACTAAAGTTCAGTCTAGAATCTGTCCCGCTGAGCCTGTAATTTCATTGCGACAAGCCAATGCGGATGTGTCTACAAATAGATATTTCCTTCTTACAAATTGTATTAAATAAATTGCGCCGCAAAAGGTAAATATTCTCCACATTTTCATGTACATAAGTGGTATACTTTACTGTTCTGCATTTTTATCTATATGTAAGTATAAGTGTAGGTAGGTATTAGATACAAAAATGTTCTCATTTTGAATTAATTTTAAAAATACGAAAAATAACACTGGTTGGTTGGTTGGTTGGTTGGTTTACACAGTTTATATACTTTTGTTATAATTTGTCATTTCTTGTGGATTTTAGGGGTACTGAGAAAATATTTATTAAATAAAAAAAATCAAATTACTTAATAGCTTAAAAAACAAAAAAAAATATTAAAAATGGCTAAGTTTACTCTTCTTTTTATAATTTTCTGCGTCAACAGACCAACAATAATCTAACATACTTTCGTCCCAAAAACCTTTTTGTCTATTTTCAAGAATATGAAGGTCTTGATGAAAACGCTCACCTTGCTCGTCACTCACAGTGCCTAAGTTTTTGGGAAAAAAGTCCAGGTGGAATTCATACCTATTGCATGATAGTTTTTTAATAAGTTAGCAATAATTTCTTTATAATTCTTTTATGTCCTGGAGGACAATTTTAAAGGATTTCCAAGTATTTTAGTTTGTAGATAAAAGCTTTTCAAAATTATTATCTTGCATCAATTTACGTATCTGCGGACTCACAAAAATTCGCTTCCCCAGCATATTTAATGTGTTGTTTATTTTTTTAATTAAAACCGGCAGTATTGTATTTAAAGAACTTCTAATAAAATAAAAGTAGTTTATCTATAATTCTAGTTCATATAAAAAATATAAAACATGTGTAAAAAATAGTGTTTGTGAATTGTGAATCGTGAATCGTGAAGCCACGTCAGGATCACTTTTCAGCGTGGGCATCCTAACAGCTGCCAGATGGCGTCGCTAAATCCATGATAATCCACAATTTATTTTCTGTGTGCTAGCATTTCTCTATGATGTGGCAATCCGCTGCATTTACATTTCGCAAAAAAAAACTACTTTACTAAAGGTGTTTTATATAGTCTGGATGTAAAACAATTTAATTTATTCAACTACGAATATAATCACAAAGTTCATTGATGCCTTCTGGTGGCAATACACATTGTCTTATATGTGTATTGCCACATATAAGACATATAAGAATATAATTATATTGTATTATATTATATTATATTATATTATATTATATTATATTATATTATATTATATTATATTATATTATATTATATTATATTATATTATATTATATTATATTATATTATATTATATTATATTATATTATATTATATTATATTATATTATATTATATCATATCATATTATATTATATTATATTATATTATATTATATTATATTATATTTATTTACATGGCCTCCAACGAGGCAGGCATCAAACAAAATCAAAAGTTGCATAATATGGCAGATGCTTCAATAAAAGTTCAAAGTAACGTCATAACAATACACAACCAGAGAGAGAGAGAGAGAGAGAGAGAGAGAGAGAGAGAGAGAGAGAGAGAGAGAGAGGGACAGAGAGGGAGAGAGAGGAAGAGAGAGAGAATCAAATAAAATTAATCAATTAGAGTAAACTTAAACGAAGACAATAATAAAGATAATGTCATTGCTGAACAAGCAACATCCAAAAACCATCTTGAAATAACAAAAGTATGCTGTCGTGCTTTCTCAAAGAGTAAGGAGATGGTAGAGCCTGTTTTATAACTCTATTCGTGTCCCTTAACAAGATTACATAGTGCACGTGCCTTTTCCTCTGGTACAATTGAATTAGAATATGATATTAGAGATTATATTTGGTAGGCGATGGTAACCACCTAGTATCAAATCAATCACTTTGTTATAAAACTTAAGTTTTTTGTTTCAAATCTTAAATTAGGAAACTTTTTAGTTAATTTTAGAAAAAATAAGATTGTTCATATTTTCAATGTTTTATTAAAATACAAACACAATTGAAACAAAAAAAAAATAGAAACATTGATGTTTTAATTAAAATAATAAAAAAAAAAACAATGGCACTCCGGGAGTGCCGACAGAAGTGAAAACTTGAACAATTACTTGTGTATTTTTTGAATTGTCGCGATATCAATGGTTTTTTCCAATCTCAAAAAATGCATACAGAGAGTGTGTTATATACAGAGGTGTCGGTTACAGTAACAGTGACGCCAGTTCAATGGTTTTTTTTTTTCATCTCAAAAATGCCCAACGCGCCTAAAGAAGTTTTCACTTCTGATGGCCTGATCTCTACACAAAACTGATTGAACTTCTTTGCTCTATGAAATTTAATACGTCCGGCTAGTTGTTACATTTATGTAGGCAATATTTTATTAACAAAATATTATGTGATATTTCTACTCTTAATTCCCTGCATTTGAATGGACACCTATTGCGTGTGGCACAGATGCGCAAGTAAATCCATGCTAAGCCCGGACTTAGTACGCGTTGCTCGTGATGTAATCAAAATGGTTTTGCTCTTGAATTACCTATATAAGTGTAGAGTATTTGAGTCTAAATTTTACTCTCCTAACAATTTTAACTGGAATTCAAAATCAAAAATTTCATAAAATAACAACAAAGATATATTATTTCGATATTATTTCGATTATATCCGACCGGAGAGGAGAGGAGAAACGACACGTTCAGACGAGTCTAATTATCTATTATTTTTTTATAATTTTTATATAAAATCTACTTTTTTCATTAATATTTATTATATATAAAAATTACGTGTCACGTTGTGTCTCCTCGATGAACTCCTAAACTACTGAACCGATTTTGATAAAACTTCGTAACTATGTGTAATTTGGACCAACTTAAAAGATAGGACAGTTTTTATATCAATTTATAGTATTTTAAAAGTTATCTGTGAGTTCCATAAGTTTCTCACAGATGGCGGTGTAAGGTAATTTATCGGCTGGATTAAAAAATTGATATTTGTTATAAAAATTATACTCCGGGCGAAACCGGGAACGGGACAGCTAGTTATAAAATAAATTCAACTTGAATTTTTATGAAGATTCAAATAAAACATAGAAAATAATTCTCAAATATTTTCTTCACGTGAAAACATCAATCTGTTACGACTTAAAAAAAAAGAACAATTAAATTTAATTTTGGACATTACAAAATTCTAATATTATTCATTATAGTATTTCTGTTAATCTAAAATTAAGATTATTTTACATTATACTCATACTTACGTGGACAAAGAAGTCGTATTTAGTAAGACAATATCATACTTATAGTACCTAAATCAATTTCCCCTCACCGTCTACACGAGTTTATCTTCACCAACTCTAGCTATGTTGTGCATCTACACAAACCGTAATACACCTTGTTACCGATATTCCCCGGGGTGTTACCTCGTGGTTACAAAGTAAACTAACACCTGGGTAACCGACGCCAGGTTTAATCATAAGAGGAAGCATAAACCCCCTTACCGCAAATCCTACTATACGGTTACCGTTTCTGCTGCAATAAAGCGCATCACATTGTCATCTTGCATCCCTTTTACATCTGCGGAGAGAATAAAAAGGCTTCCTATTATTTATAGCAGCTTTTTACTTTTCTTAAACATTGAATAAACTAGTAAAGAAAGGGAAAATCAGAAGGAAATATCTAGAAGTTAAAATATTTCACATGTTTTGTTTATATTTTTTGTTGTCTTTTTTTACCTAATTGGTTCGCATTAGTTTAAAAAATATTGAACATCGTGTTATACTTATAAAATTATAATAATTCTAAATAAGAACACTAGAAAAATAAGTCATTTTAAATATATCTGATAAAACCCAGGAAAATTGATTAGTTATTATTATCTTACCCAGTAGACCCAATATTTGGAATAAGTCTCCAACTCTTATGAAATTTAAAAAAAGTATAAATCCACGTTTTTTAAATTATATTCATTATATTCATTATACTTTTTTACTATTTTTTGTGAACAAAATAAGGTGAGCCCTCTTCTTCGGTCGACTCTTTCCAGTATTCAAAAAAAAAAAAAAACTTATTTGGAAAAATATACTCGAAATGAAATAAATCCAAATAAATAAATGTGTATCTTTGTATTTTTCAATTTTTTTGTAGTGATGAAAAACAAAATTCAATTACTATTCAAAGTCGAAAGGTCTCTGATCTCTGATGTTTATTTGTGGGAATAAAAAGATGCATTACGTGTCCCTCAATGGGGTGTTTCTGTATAAAAGGAGAATTGAAAGTAAACAGTAGAGTAAGTAAACGTGTATTTTCTTAAATTGTTACAATAAATTAATCTATAAGTGGATATAATTTTAAACTGTTCAAAAAAATAGAAAAACGGAATAACTTATTTTCGACCAGCAACTCACTCGTACATTGGTTGTGGTTAAATCTTCATGTAAGTCTATAATATTTATTGTATTTACGGGAGAGTCTTTCATTCTAATTACATGTTATGAAAAGGAATTCTTAAGGTGACGAAGGAATTATTTAACACTAGCTTTTTCCCGCGACTTCGTCCGCGTTGAAAAATAAAAAATATGATGACTTACTAAATATGTGAGCAATAATTTATTAAATCATTATTGCTTTTAAAGCTTTGCAAATCTTTGGATTTTTGGTTTTTTGGTGTCCTTCGGAATCAGTAGATATTTTTTTTTCTATATATGTCATTTTCTATGTGTATGCAAAATTTCAAAAATTCAAAATGATCCCCTAAGCCCTCTTAAAGTTAAAGTTGCGAAGAGCCTAACCATAACCACGACTGGACCAAGAACTAAGAAGATAAGAATCAGAATGTTATATTAAAATATGTGATTCAAAAAATAGAGTTAATATGTGATTCAAAAAAAAAGAAAAAACTACAAAAGAATAAGTTAAAAATGATACGACGCAGTGAAACACAATGCATGTCAAGCACTGAATTTTGTATAACAGTCTTTACAAAATGTCTATGCCGGTCTCGCTCGTAATGAGGTATTATGCAAAAACTCTTTGCAAAGTTCTAACTAAATATTAAATTTAGAGAGAGCTAGTTCGTCAAGTTACACTACTGTTTTCACTTATATATGATAGGTGAAGGTATCCTTAGCCCCTCGCTTGCACTACTCATGAATATTTGAGTGACGTTCTTACGATACGGAAAGTGGTGAATATGCGCTCTTGAGATATCTCAAACTTTCCACAGTTGAGTGTGATACTTTGAAATAAACATATTCACACACCTTTATTCTTATTATATCGCTTTGTATTCAATGTTGCAATCACGCTTGCGACTGGACCGACGAGGCCTGGTTTGGCTCGAAAATAATAATAAGGGATCTCTAACTACATGAATAAAGCCTATGTCTATATAGAGTACTTAATGTATCTTTAATAGCACAAGATAAATTTAAATAAGAACAGAAAATTCCCTCGACATACATATAAATTCAAAAAACTCATACTCCTTTTTTTATTTATATAGACTAATAAGCACTAATTTATACTCCGGCTAGAAGATTTAGAAAGATTTAGAAGTTTTTTAAGCAGAAAATATACGAGTATGTTTAATATAAATTTGAATTTGTTAAGGAGTATGATCCATTTGCCGTAAGGATTTATAATCCATATGGCAAATGCGCAGAATTACAAAAGCAGTCCGATTTTCATGTAATAAACCTTTTTTTAAAGTATACTATCGCTCATTAAGAGTAGCAACGTCAAGAGCCAATGTAATTGCTCTGTCGACCTTGATATGACCAAGGATAGGAGATAAAAAGGGAATAGGGGACATCTCACTTACTTACTAAAGCTGAAACGAAGGGATGCCTTCCTAATCCCTCACCCTTAATCCTGCTATGGCCTACAGCGCACTTGCAGCACCTGTGGCGTTGCTTATATAGGCCACGGTAGACACGTACCATTAAGTGGACCGGACATTAACATAAAAAAAGCAATACCGTACACCTTTTTACTTCACGGTGGGCTTTTGTAAGGGATCGGTTTCTGCCGTCAGACTATTTACCCAGTTTATGACTGCGGAACCCAATTATTCCCTGCCACTACTAACAAATTCAATAACTTGTCCTTAAATAAGCGTCACTTTATATAACACTGAATTTATACGTTCTTAGAATAAACTAGACTCACGGGGAACGACGCCTACCCTGTCTGCCAAGTCAGAAATAAGTATTAATTTTTTGCTAAGTATGTACTTACCTATAAGTTTAGTTGAATTTAGGACAGATAAAAAGAATTTAAGTGGAGCTTTTTAGAAGCTACGATAATTTACGACGACTTTTATGTTTCGTAGAGTTCATAAACATAACCTTTCCGATTCTACGCGAGGGTGAAATGCTTCGTAGCGCTTGTGATACCTAAGCTTGTTCAGATATTGCGTAATCATGACTTTTCCCATGGCCAACCCTATTTTTGTCTACTTATTTATTAAATAAATTAAGATTTAAAAAAAATAGTACATTAATGCCTAATCATGTAACTTATAGTATTAAAATTGATTTTAATAAGCATGCATAGGCGTCCTGCTTTAAATATATTTACTCAGTTTTCCGGAAATAGGTCAGGCATATTTCTATAAGGTAATTCTAAAAAAAAATCCAATAATTGATGCAGGTGAATTACTGTATAATTAAATTGCCTTATTACATGTTGGGGTTGTCACTTTTTGTTAAATGCTGTTGTTGATGCTAATTAGACATTTTTTCAAATCTTATCACATTTTTCTTGGGCGCCCTTGATAGACTTGCAGGTATCGATGTTATTCTTTAAAGATTTTATTGATATTTTTATTGTGCCAAAAGAAAAATATTACTTATTGTAAACATCCACAAATATGATACCTACAATATCGTAATAATATAAAACAGGAAAAAATATGTAAGAAAATTTTTCACTCTTTCTTTTGTTCGGAAGGCTTACTGAGTAATAAAATCTTTTAGGTCTACGTAAACGACATTTCTATAAAGAAGTGAAACTAAAGTAATTTCAGCCAAACATGACTCTCTTTACGATCGACCGAACGCAAAATATGAGGGTCGTGTTGACATTTTTTATACCTGCCAATAAAACTAAATCGAGACAAATTTTTATACAAACGTAATATAAATTTTGTTTATCGAGAGATCTTTACAAAATTATGTAGTCTTTCCATGAAAAATCGGATGTAAGGTAGTATTCGAAACTGCTCCCATGCAAAATCAATGTTTTTTGTTATAAATTAAAAAAACTATACCAACCATAGACGAGGGTAAAACCATTTATGCATTGACAAACAGTGAGGTCAATAGATCGGAATATGACTCTTCTAACTTAATTTTTTTATATTTTTATTGTGGCAAGGCACACTACATTTTGTATTAAAATCTCTTGAAAACCATGCGCCTTACTTACTAATTTTTGTAAATTGGGCTTCTCCAAATAAAGCGTTTCTTTCTTAAAAATAATATTATCTTTCTTATTAATTGAATACTACTGGGATAGAAAAACTCAATAGTTACATTAAACAAAATTTTGAAATAATGGAACTAATGGGAATAAAATTTTCCCAATAGTTACAGACCTATTCTGCACATAAACTGGGAATCTAATCATACGGCAGTGACCCTCGGCGTACAGAAGACCAGCGTTAAATACCGAAATGTGTTCTGTTGTGTTGCAGTGCATATTAGCTTGAGGGTTTAGCTATTTATTCCATCTTCCAAATGTTAATTCATTAAATATTTCTCACGGTGATGATTAAAAATAAATTAAACTGCTCAGATTATAGAAAATAAACCTTCTTTGTATTGATAATACAATACAAAATAGTAACAGAAATAGAAAACTCAATTAATTGCAACATAATCTTGTATCTTCTGAACAGAATTCCATTGAAGCCCAGACCAAAATGTTTTATAAAACGAAACCTAATTTGCTTGAATAGACGATTACTCTTTTGTTGAACGGGGATTTCCAAGTTAGAAAATATTAATTTCAAATAATAACAAAGGTTTACCAAAAATACGCCAATTGAATCTAAATTTGTCTATGAATAAATTTAATAAAGTTAACTGGGTAAAAAGGAGTAGGCACGATAAATGTTTTTTATAAATAATCAATGTGTGTGTAGTATTTTTCCTATGGACTCCAAAATCACTTAACCGATCACCGTGAAATTTTTACTTAGGTGCTATGAGGATAATTAAGCCCATATCGATTTTTTATATAAGGTCATATAAAATTTTTACTTACTACATACGGGCTTGGTTCTAGTCCTGAAGGCACTTCGTCGACGAACTGTGGACTGATGAGCTGCAGCCGCGACGTGCGGTTTTGTGGAATGGAAATAACTGAGAGATGTCACTTTTTCTCTGCCTTACTTGACTATCTATTAGAAAATACAGAAAATACTAACCTAAAAGAAATATTTAGGGAGGTTCAGGATGTAATAAAAACTAATAAAAAGAAATTGTTATTGTTTCACAGGAAATAAATAATAAAAATTATAAAAAAAAAAAAAATACCAGCAAAATCTAATAGTTTTTTCCATAATAAATTGCTCTTTTATTCTCGCATAAAAATTTCAAACTTCGAGTTTAAATTGAATATTACGGAGCAGTTTTATAAATTTTCGATTAATTAAACACTGAGTAGTATACGATGCCTAGTTCACAAGTACACCGACCCAACCGTGTGTCTATGAGTTCGTATATTGAAGTTTATGCGCTGTAAATGAATTCGCCCTACGTATAAGGCTGTTTAATTATTCATCTCATTAGAGAAGTTTCCAGGCGTTCCTTAGCAAAGATGGCTGGGTAAAATGCACTGCCAATAGCCTAGTTTTCGAACGTCGGGTTCGCAAAGTTTGAGAATATGTGTCGTACAACAAACTTGGCTTAATGCCTTCCATTGCCGGAAGGCGATAATAATGCAATACGAACAGATGCAAGTATTATTCAAACAAGTGCATTAATAACAACAAATTATGTCTACACGTATCACTCCTTATCATCATCTCAGCTGTAGGACATCCACTGCTTCTGAATTTTCTGAATTCTTTTGAGTTAACACATTTTCTGAAATAAATATGTTACTAAATGGGTAAAATAGTATTAAAGAAGTGGATATGGATTGAAAAATTCTTAAATTGCATAAAATACTTAGGTGAATGAAAGCAAAAAAAAGGTTATAGCGGACAACATAATTATTATTATTATTAAAATAATAATTCCAAGATTAAAATTATATTCATGCCATAAAAAGTTCATAATATGATGCTATTTCTAACCGAGTCGTTACTCAGTGAAAGAGTTATCTAATGTCATGGACAGCGGAACATGAGGATTTTGAATATATCACGTCTGACGAAGGGGACGTTTAGGGGGACGTCAAAAACAAAACACAGTAATTTTATAATAGACTACCAATGCTAAATTAAAATAAAGGAATAAAAAATATATCATGATTTAATGCTTGTCTACTAAGTTTCAATACATTTTATTGATAAGTTGTCATTAACTTATAATAACGACTTTTTAATACAATAAAATTATATTGTATTTTGGTTATTTTGAAAAACCCCATAATTATAATTAAAAATGTCAGCTTTTTAAATTTTCACTAGGTATTTATTTCTTTTAATTATTTACTATATATAATTGTAATACACATAATTATAATATAGTACTAGTAAGAAAACTAAATAAAAAAAATTGCACCTTTCAGAGGAACCAAAGAATATTACTCCTTAGAATATTTATCTGTAAATGCCTTGAATTTTTTATATCTATATTAAAGACCTGGTTATTTTTCCTAAAAAAAATTGAAAAATTTATACCAAAGGTTGGTTTACTTATATTATAATATTGACGATAAAGTATTTCTGTTAGTATAGTAGACATTTCGCGACATACATAAATAAATCTTATGGTAAAAATGTTTTGAATTACGCAGCTGTAAACCCTTTGCATAAGATTCCCCTAAATTGAGAAAGTCCCTAAATTTAAATTGGGAAATCGCGAATCAATTTACCATGAAAATGTGGTAGTGACAAAAGCAAACAAGTCGGAGGAATGTCACAGTATAGAGTTACGTTGAAGTAAATAAAGACAAGGTTAGATGTTATCGTTTCATTAATTAATGTTAGTCTATATCTTACAAATATTATTTATTATATTTATTTATTGAAATATAGCAAACATAATAGAACTACTACCTATAAAGTTTATAAAATTAAAAAAAAAATATTAAGATAATATTTTTACAAATTCACAAATTAAATTTTACAACGTTATATTTTGTTTATCTAAGTATGCAACTACGCCCTGTCGAATTGTTGAACTAATTTATACAGCTCCTAAATTCCTAATAGTTTAAAATAAATACCTACATTCTGTACATTTTATGATAATTATTTAATTCAGCTCGTCTAACTATTGTTTTGTTTTTTTTTTTAAATATTTCATTCTTCTGCGAGAACTCGAAAGGAGGCAGTTTTATTGACACTTTATTTATATAAAGTCATTAAACTTAAAAATTTGCAAAACAAAGGTGATTATTTTGTACTGAACAAAATTTATGTAGCAGCAAGTAGACCATACTTTCTAGAAAAAATATAAGACGAGATTAATTTTCTCTCGCCGCTTAAACTATGGTGAGATTACCTACTGCTATATTAGAGAGTTGTGCAGTTTTGAAAGAACAACAAGGAGCGTGACAAATGACGTGCAGGTGTCACGGTACGTTATCAGTACACCGCAGCTCTCTAGTGGTGATGTTTTGTGTTGTTGTATACACAAGCAGAATCATCACACCTCAAAAAGTTTGCTTTTTATTAGGCATTTTTTAACAATTCTTACCGGAATAAAACTATCCCACGAGTAAAAATGTTTAAGTTTGCCCCTACAACAGACGTGCTGATATTTTATATTTTATATCAGCACGTCTGTTGTAGGGGGAAGGAAAAAAGAAACTATACACTTATTATAACTATACCCTTTCACTATTTTGTCTCGAGTCATTTATCAGATAACTAATATTACTCGTAGGAACCTATTAATCCATGGACCACACAAAAATAATATTAAAACACAATAAGTAAGCGAGGAGTTGTATAAAATTTTATTTTCCATAAATAAGTCAATTTTTACTAAATATATCTAAAAATAATGTTTATTACTGAAAGTAATTGTTATGCACATTAATATTATAATTTATGTTTAGCCCCATAAATGAGGTAATTTTAATTTAGTAGTCTTTTTAACTGACAGATAAAGCTTCTAAATCTGCTCAATGTATTATGTACATTCCCAGTCTTATTATGTACAATTTTGTAACTTGTAAATGAATACAAATATGCTGTCGTAAATAAAGACCATAAAATAAATTTATTTAAATCGATACAATGCATCGGAGTAATAAAGATATACATTGTCACGCCGTAAGTTTTCAACGCGTGTTCAACGACTCGTCATTGGAAAGCAACCATTGTGCCTTTAATTTTATCCACAAATACGAATATTTAAATCGAATTAAATGTTTTTAGTATGTATTGTGTAATATAAAAATCAGTTATATATCTGATAATACCAATTGCAATATTAAAATGCGTTATCGAATAATAAAATACTATAAACCCGCTCCCGGATTTGCCCGGGTACATTTTTTATATAGACACAAGCCTTCCTCGTTTATCTCTCCTTCCATTAGTGAAAACCGTATCACAATCTGTTGTCTGATTTAGAAGTAGACAGACGCGAAAAGTTTCAGGGACTTGGTAGCAAAAATATATTGTTTTTTATGTTTCTATTTACTTTATACTTAATTAGGTTAGTTACGCCGCATCAAAATCCGTTACGTGGTTTAGGAGGAGTTAGTGGATATATACATATATTATATCGACGGACAAACGGTCAAAGCGACTTTAATTTATACTATGTAAGGATACTTTG
Source organism: Synanthedon myopaeformis (assembly GCA_944738685.1). Classification (NCBI taxonomy): domain Eukaryota; kingdom Metazoa; phylum Arthropoda; class Insecta; order Lepidoptera; family Sesiidae; genus Synanthedon; species Synanthedon myopaeformis. The sequence continues at coordinate 9,035,405 of OX122914.1, read as the reverse complement.
GGAAAATAATATTACAATTTATAGGTAATCCAGTTAAATTATACACTTTTGCCTGTTTCTCTCTGTGAGCAGTGATACAGGAAATTCTTCCGTCATTTGCTAAGCTGTTTTATTCAATAATTTTAATATAGAACTCTTTTCTTTGTATATAGTGTGACAAGAAGATTCCCTATGGTTTTAAAGTTGCACATATAAATTTACAGATAACAGTCTGGTTTCGCGACAATGCCGCGGGCTGTGACAAATGACATGCGGGCGCGCCGCGTCTTTCCAAACCTCAACTTTCTTATCAGAGCGCCAGAAATGAAGCGAATACGTACTTGGCGAATAAGCGTCTTGTGGAACTATATCTCTGAAATTCGACATGTTCTATTCTAAACTAGATCTTGTGTTTGACGTTTTACTTTAATTAAAACATTTTTAAAGTAATTACTTCATTAGTTTACTTAAGTAATACTTTAATGAAGAGAATTATAACAATGTTGCCAAAGTAGGTGTTACTAAGCCTAGCTAGGTTCAGAGCTATACAATGTGGATTCACCCGTTTTGATTTGACAGAATAAAATGTTTTTAAATGGTTAATTATACCATATATCGATCTTGGCTCTCATCATGATTATAATTATTATCATGTTATCTTCTAAACTATACATAGGTGTCTGTGCCTCAAACCGCTCTTAAACGTCTGACGACGTTTAGGTACATAAAAAATAATTTTAGAAAATAACCGGCTGTAAAAATATTTAAAGCAATAAATGCACATTTGCTCTAAATATCTAATTTGAATTTATTAGCGCACCGGTTACTTTACAATGACGCTTGTCCCAGTTGCGGGATGGCCTTATTATCGCTTAATATAATATGAAAGGCCTGAAACCACAATTTTAGCTGATACTACACTGATTATGGCATTTTGTTTCCTTTCGTACTCAGCGGTCCTGTAATAACACGCGCCGTCACCGAGCCCATTGAGTCCACATTGCTATTATAATGCCTACTGTAATTGCATACAATGCAAATATTAAATGGTTTACAATTTACGTTTCAAAAACAAATATAAACGTGTGGGTGACGACTGGGAAAAGAAATCTCAATTGCCGCCACTGGTGGCGAACAAGGTGGTGGCCAATGGGAATACTACATCCCAAATACCACTACTGGTAGTCGTTGTAGTGGCGACTGGGCGAAATAATCCCACTTGCCACCACTGGTGACAAACATGGTTGTGACGAATGGGAACATACCGTTTTTTACACACAAGAAGAATAGGCTGGATAATTTAATACATTTTTGCTTGGCGAAGTATCGCTATATTATTGCAAACATATTCAACCTTGTCTAAATAAATGCCGGAAATGTAAACCATTCGTATACGTGGGCGTACGTTTGCGACTACTTACCTCACAATAGGATTTATTCATGGGGCATAAAAAAGTTTAAAATATTTTTTATTCTGTACGTAATAAGACTTGATTATTATGTAGTTGATTATTTCAAATGTTATATAATTAATTTACTTATACTTATATAATCGAAATAATAAAACATTAGACAATTTGCGATGTAGGCTTTATTTATAGACTTTATACAGACTATAGACCAAACGCATGTATAGATAAATGAAGTACCTACAAATAAGTATATTTTATATTTCATAAAAAATATATTTTATAGTGATGGGAATAAAGAACAAAAATTGAACTGTACAGACAATTGAAATCGAAGCCATGAGAGTTATTGCAGCATTTTATTCCTTACAAGCGGAGCCCGTGATTTCGTTTCATATGCGCTGTATTTAATTTTTTTTTTCAAATCCCACATCAACCTAACATTTTTGCAGGATAAAAAGTATCCCACGTGTTGATCCAGATAATAAACTATGTGTGTGCCTAATTTTTATCCAAATCAATTTAGCCGTTTCTGTGTGATTGAATAACAAACAACTAAAAACATACAACTTTGGCATTTGTAATAATATTATTAGGAATGGGACTCTTACTCAATAAGTAGATATATATTTTATTTTTATTATATAAGGGCCTCTTTCACCAACTACGAGTAAAGTGTTGATTATTTACTTTTAGAAATAATTTTATGTTTTATTAAATTATGCACTCGGTTTACTGCATTCTTCGATTGGCGATTTTTTTTTTATTATTTTCTTTTTAATGTTTGGGACTTTTACCTTACAAACAAAGGTATATCATCTCTATCATTCTCGGTTACCGGTGACTTTAAATGACGGTTAGCCTACTTGACACATGGTTAAATAGGCCCTTAAGCCTATTAGAATTTAAAAACTTCTCAAATTGTATGTATTCAAAATTGGAAATAAATATAGGTAGAAAGTTTTTTTCGTAATAATATGAATACAGATAAATATAAAATTTAAAATGTTGCATCGAACGCTTTGAAGCTTCTACGAAAATGCCGACAGACGCTTAGTTTATGGGTTGGTTTGTTAATTTTATTACCTTTTCGAATAATTGCGTAAAAATGTTCACTTTAGCAAATAAATCTTTTTTACTGCTACATGTTATTTAAATTTGCTTTAAATGTCCGTGTTGATGGGAGTGAATTTTGTACGTATTTTAGAACAACGCCATACAAATTTGTTCAGTTCATGTCATTCGAAAATAAAGTGCTCGACAGGAACTACTTTGGTTAAAGTTCATTTCAAATATTTTTATTAGGTAGGTACAATAACATACACTTTTATTGTAAAAACTACTAAAGAAATTATCATTACTCTCCTGTACTCTATTCTAATAAAAATATATAGGTAACTAAAAAATATAAAAATGAGTGATTTATATTTTAAATCTGAAACCTTTTAGTTTCGGATTTATTCTAATTTAATAAAAATATTCTAATTTTTTTTGGTAGTTTAAATATTTTAATTTGTAGCTTCTTACACCTTAATATTAAGTAGTTTTAGGCTGGAGTCAAAATAAATATATATTTGTATGTTGTAAGAAAAAATGTCATTTTTTTTATTACAACATACAAATACGTTAGGTATTCAATTTCTTTTACACCGCATTTTATTAAAATTTTATTCACATTCAAATGAAAATAATTAATTAGAGACATAAAGTAATTATCGTCATTACTTCGATTCATTGTGTTTTAATTATGAATCGAATAAAATGTTGTGAAATTCTTTACTAATAAGCATATATATTTCTATTATAAATCTATCTTTATTGTTATTTTGTTATTATTGATTATTGTTTTAAGACATTTTTTTAAATTAGTAGTAGCTATTGATTAAATTATTATTATTATTCACACTTATTTATTTTCATCCTTAATTCTTATATTTTTTTTAATACATATATATTAAAAAAAAACAATAAATATCAAAAAAAAAGAGCCAATGTATTATTATTAAACATGCAAATCTTAATAAATAAAAGGCGATATGTGTATGTATGTCCCCTATAGACTCTAAAACCGCTGAACCGATTTTGATGAAACTTTCAGACAATCTTCAGATTAGTCCAGCGGGTGTTCCTATATGAAGTTTGGTAGCGATCGGACGCGGACGAAGTCGTGGGCATATACTAGTACCTACCTTATGTTAGCAGATTTTTTTTATCTCTTAGAAATTACTTGACTACATTTAATATGATAAATAGACTATTTCGCTCCGCGGGGAAAGAGTATTACAATGTGTTGATTGGAGACAGTAAAAGTGAAACAGTAAACAATAAATACAGCCATCAAGGAAATATAGCACGAAGCTAATTCAGCGACACACGTGCTATATTCCACTCACGTAGTCCGTAAGTAACGGCGTCTTCGCTGCGAGCATGTGACACCTAGCGTTAGGTGCCGTGAAAAATGGTCCATTTCCCGACGCGGGATAAATTTATCTTCCGCGGTACTATTGCGACGCAAGCGTTATTCGAGTGTTAATATTCATTGTGTAACAACAACGTGACTTTGCGGGTTGTAATCTTTCGCCCAGTGCTACGAATTTATGATGTCCTGTGCTATACGTAGATCCTCCAGTTTCGATAGATGATCTTAATACTTAGTAATTTATTCGCAGTAAATTTAGTGTAAAAGTTAATTTAAACCTTTAATTGTTTAATATTCAAACTTAACATTTTATAGATAGTTTGTTTATATATCCGGCATTGTTGTGATATACGTGTTAGTGGTCGTTTTTAGGCAATTTATTTGAGATTTTATTTTTGAATTTAATTGTAATTTTTGTCATCTGTTAAAATTATCTCTTTTATTATTTATTTGCTTTTACTTATATAATATGTTGTAATAGGTGCATATTGAATTGTATAGAACAATAATATATAACATAATAATAGTGTAATTATAATAGAACAATAATATATATGGGTCCAGTTGCCTGTAAATAAATGTATTAAAAAAAAATTTCTGTTACACTTTGCGAGCGCCATAAAATCAATTAATGGAATTCAAGTTGTAAACAAGCCAATGTGAAGCCTCTAAGCACAGCTAGCAATATAATATATGTACATAATTATTACATATTAATAAAAACCTACAAGCTTAACTTAGCTTAACTACCTAAAGAAATGCAAAGCTTAACTTTTAAGCGAAATTCAACCATTTCTTTCATTTACTTTGTATATTAAATTTAATAGATTTTACTATAGCTGAAAGTTGTTTTAAACCTTTAAACATCAAATTGATACGATAGAATGATTAACCAACAAGAATTAATTCCAATCAGTTTTAAATCAGAGGTCAAATATAATGTTCACGAGGATCGTTACTGTCGACTCGGTAACAGTTAACGCGATTTTATTTATCAGCATTGTTTAAAAACAGTTCAGGGGGAAATTTTAAACCGATGACAAAGGCAATGCACTGAAAATGTCATACGACCGCAACACCAAACCAATTAAGCGTATCTCTGGCTATAATTCCTCTGTCGCACTTTGTTCGGGGGAGCAGTGCGAAAATGTGACAAAAAAAATTGTACAGAATCCAGACGTAAGATAATTTCATTTGCTCCGTTCAGAATTGATGAATGTTAGGCAGATCAACGTGAAATCTGATATTTGGTGGGGACCGAAAATCTCCCCACAGTCCGCTAATGGATGTGGGGTGAGTGGTGACCAGATCATAGAATTATCTAAGTTATAGACACGTTTATTGGCGTATTCGGATCAAAATGTGTATTTGAATTGACCACAATTTGATAGTAGCTGTTTCGTGTACAGGGGGGCTGTTGTGAATATTAGGTACTCGTTGGCTAATATCCACTTGATAATGTTGGCAGTGGTTTTGTTCAATAGCGGTTGTTTTAATGAATAGCCATAATTTAATATTTTTGTATTAGATGTTCTATCTCACTATGTTAACTTATAGGTACCTACTGCTAAAGTTCTACTGGGTAGATCGTTACCCACAATATTGTATCTTAACTATTGTATGCTATTTGATTAAATTGATTCAACATAATTTAAGATTAGTTTTTACCATTTTAAAAATTTATGACCAGGTACCTATTTAAGGGGTTTTAATTTTGACTATTCTTAAAAATAAGCTTGTTATTACTATCCATTTAATTCGGAGAAATGTGACCCGAAAACAAGAACCATTTTGTATTCTATTTAATATATTTTTTCAATGCATTTAATTTACTCGTTTTCGTATTTCCAATAAGTTAACAACTTTATGAAAACAATATAATATTAAAGATTTCTTATTATCCGCAGTTAAAATTTACCGTCTTTTTAAAAAACTTTATGGTGTTTAGTAGTCTTTTTATAAACTAAATGGCGATGGCATGGCGATGGCCAGTTAGCAGTGTCTTGCCACTACTAAATGGCAATCGCCTCAATGATTATGTACTTGAAATCTCATTTTCAAGAGGACTTGGGAACTGTGTTTTACTTTATATGTATGTACCCACAGTTTTTTTTTTAAATAAACAGACACTAGAATAAATAAACCAATACTTAATTGAAAGGTAACATAGAACCTTGCGCATCTATAGTCCAGACTTGTCCCATGACGTGAGCAAATTGAGTTTCCCGCATGTACGCATCGCTCTGATTCCAATTGACAAGTGAACAGTCCCTCTTTACGTTATTACTGTTATCGTGTGCGAATGCAGCGAATGTACTTCAAAATGTGAAGAGATAAATGATTTTTACTCCTAGATTTTCAATTTTTTTTTATATAATATATATATATTATGACCGCAGCCTACTCTAGATAGCAGCAATGGGGCGCAGTGTCGTCTATGACTCAAGATTTAAAAAGGTGCAATGAAGGATAAGGCTTTAATTGGTCTCTGGTACCCCTAATTTATATAGGAAACATATCAAGGTGAATTTTAATAGGTTAAAATTAAATAATAATGTAACTAATTTTTGACATTGATTTTAACAAGGAAATACATTTAGTGAAAAGTAAAGTAAAGTAAGAAATTACTCTGCCATTCTTAAGTAAGTTACATAACTTAAGCATGTATATACGAGTACATTAATTTTTTTAGCTAGAAAGCTATTTTTATGTTTCAGCTTAGACAATAAGTAATTAAAATGATATATCTATTATATCCCTGTTAGACTACAGCAAAAATTTACAATAAGTATATCTCTTAAAACTCAGGTGCTTTTAGCGGCGGTCAAGGTGCATTTTAGTCTAAGGAAGGGTAACCTCAAGAGGGTTTAAAAGTTACTTTACTGAGGGAATTGTACAGAGTCCTTGAAAAAGCATTTTTAAAGTGGAAGTACAATGCATGTCTGCCTTAGTTCGATAGTGTGTTTTTAAGATATTTTATCCACAGAGTCAAGGATATGTTTCAATTGAAATGTGTGATAATACACTTCAATGTTTTCATTGTATTACTTTGTAAATTTATGCTTTAATCCCCTAATATATTTTGGGCCTATGTCCTGAAATAACAAAATACCCTGTAGATATAAAATTTACTTAGGACCTGTTTGATTAGGCTCTACGTTAAATCCTTGTACATTTTATTACTACAAGAAGGCAGAGGCAACATGAGGCCAATATTAAATTTTGTCTGCTGATAAAACTATGCCTCACTACCATTTTATTATTAAGGAAAGTCTGCAAACTAAATTTACCAAGATCAGCAGTTACTACGAAATAACGAGGAATGCTTAAAAATAAGTAACGGAATATATCTCTCATTAATTACCTATGAATGAAATTTCGCTTTAAGATAATAAGTTTCAATACATGAAATAATCTCTTTCATATTTTTGGTGAGATCGAATTAAATAAACATCTGACTTAATATTGGCATTCAGATAAACAGAATCATTTTAAAACTTTTATAATAAGTAAATGGAGAGTTTTTAATTCTGTATGTTTATATATGTATATAAATCTGGAAATTATATTCAGGGATTCGAATATATAGAATTGTAGATAAATATAGACTTTGTGGATTTTATTTTATTTTATTACAATAATGGATAATAATGTATAAAAAAAAAACCAATTCACATATAAATCAGAAATCAAGTATAAATATATTGTCAAACGGATGAGTTTCATGCGAACGACTGGCTGTCAAATGTTGATACAAATTACAATATTATGAATACATTATAGAGTTGAGAAACATAAAGCAATAGTTTGTATTAATTTTAATAAATTGATGGCGCAGATTAAAATTGAAACCACCGAAATATTACCATTAAAAACATACTTGTCGTATGCAGTAAAACCGGAAAATCGTTTCAAAAGCGGTACAAATTTCCACTCTACAGATGTTTTTCGTAATGAGCAACTAGTTAAAATTAAAGCAGCTTGTTAACACGACTGGCGAGCACCGCGAGGTAAATCAACAGTTTGACCGAGTTGCTTCACAAGTTTCCACTCGGCGAAAACCAAGTGCACACTTATTACCAGTGATCGAACTTTTAGTGACTAATAATTTCCATATTACTGAGAGATATACGCAATACATACAGAGATACATCCATTTAGCCGTTTCTGAGATTAGCGTGCATAGACAAAAAATCTTCAAATGGTTTTTGGAAAGAAAAATATAATAATTTACAGACAATGCTTGTTTAAGATTTTATTATAATATATATAGAATAGATTTATACACTTTCATGGAGTTTACAAATTTATGGGTAATCTTTTTACTGATTTGTATACATTAGACATTAAAATAAAACAAATCCCTTTTGCAACGTTATCAGTTAAAAAATAACTTCAAAACTTTACTAAACAAAACAGCGAATTGAACTACTGTTCTTTCTGTATAATTGGAAGTGAGTAGAAACTTTGATGGCGTCGCCTTGATCAAATTAATACTGTGTAGCTGTACCCGCTTACTCCATCAGAATTTTGATCATTAGCTACGTACTTACTGCTACTTGCTTAGTTGTAGCTTTGTTTAGAACAACATTGTAAGGGTGCTTCGATGTCGTTTGTGATTAGATAAATCGAAGCTAAAACTTCTGCAAAGCTATTTTAGCGGTTGGAATTGATGTGAATTCTAAATTTACTATCATTGAGAAGTTTAAGAAAATATTTTTTTCTTAATTAAGATTTATGCTTTTAAATTAAGATTTTTATTTAATTAAGTAAGACTTATGCTTTAAAATAAAATGTTATATAGAAAAAAATATAAGTACTATTTTTTTACACATTCAAAGCAGTTAACTATTCGAGTTGAGTAGTAGTAACTAGTAATCTTGTTAGGCAACAACCTGCGAGCGAAGGGCTTGCTCGGTAAAGTTGGGGCAATTCGCTTTACTTAGAACTCAAGTTTTGCGTCCAACACTACTGCCATGGAAATGTACAAAGAAACAGTAATGCGACTTTAAATTGTAAGTTAGCGACTTTAAATTTAAGTTAAATTTTAGGTTTAGTTCACTAACGTTTGCTTTCTTCGAGGGAAAACAAAGGAACATAACATTTTTTTTAGCATAAAAGGTATCGCATATCTTCATCCAGGTAATAAACTATCTATTTGCCAAATTTCATCCATTTTTGCGTCATATAGCAACAAAAATCCAAACATACACATTTTCGCATTTATTTTGATTAATTATACTGGCGTAAGTTTACTTCGCTGTAATTATAAGCAAACTATTTTTTTGATCTCGGTAGCATAAGTACAACGTGTACAATTTTTTTTTAATATTTAATGTACAAACACGCCTCGTTTACGGTTTTATTATATGTATAGATTGGCACACTAAATCACGTGTACTAGAGCATTATTCTGATATGTAGATAACAGAGCGTACGTTACTCTCAATGACAGTTTGCACGATTCATGTAAAGCCTAAAAACATGTGTGATAATTCACACGTGACATAGGAATCTCGCATGAATTATTGGATCAGTCCTGCTCGACGTTGTTTTTGACAATTGAATTTTAACATGATTTTATTCATGCACAAAAACAAGACTAACTCGTAAATTTTAATAAGACATCATAACAGCTCAATGGAATAAATATTTGGCTGCTGGTTTCGAAACTATTTTTATTTAGCCTTTTTAATTTGAACTTAATGATTTAAATTAAAGAAACTCTCGAGAATCAGGTGTTGCGGATAAAGAATTTTCCACAACCGCGCATGCAGATACGGATGCAGGTTCTTAGAAGATCACATCCGCAATTGCGGATGCGGTTTTAAAGTTATTTTATCAATGATTGAAATTGATGATTTTAATATTGTATTTATTTATTAGGTTGATAGCTTTAATCACTAAAAAATTTAACTTCATAAACTGTACTTAACTATTTATTACGAAAGCGTATTCGGCGGATGTCTAAATCGATGAGGAAGTTCCGCATTTGCGGATGAGCATGCAAATATCCGCAACAACCTTGCTAGGAATATCCCTATATACCTATGCTAGAAATATTGAAGTAATTTCCATTCGCAGTGAACGTTATGGGACTTTTAAACCTAATCTACCAACTACCCGACGTGCACACACAAAGGTATCAAGAGTAATTGTGGGGAAATAAGACAAAGTTTATAAACGGCGTGGTCAACTTCTGTTTATTTCAGATATCATGACAGCACTCTAACCTAAGAACGCGATACTATTATTATGCTGTGCGTCTTCCAGATATCTCTCAAGTACTAAATTGAATTTCGCATGTTGTCAACTTATATAATCTAAGAAATATCCTTATGTATATTATGTCTTAATAGAATTGTACAAGTTATCGATTTAAATGTTCACAATGTTAAAAAGTTATCAAAAAAATGAGAGTTTTCAAAAAATCCTACTAATGTTCAGTATATCTACTAATATTATAAAGAAAAAAGATTGTTTAATAATAAATAAGTAGGTAATGGTGATATTACTGTCTGGTCTTACTATACAAAGGTCAATCTATGGGAGTACATTTCTCGGACGCCCACATCTTTCCTTGTGTCAGAGTTTTAAGAACTATTAAAATGATTTACTTATTTTCTCTTTCAATTATCAGTCGATTTACTTAAATTATAGAATAACACCTATAGTTAATACTTTACAAATTATGTGTTATTAAAGTTATTAATGTGATTCAATTTTCAATGAAATATAGCTTTTGATGAAATCTTATCTTTTATTGAATTAAGTTGCTACATAATTGAGTAAGTACCTACGTTTCGAAATTTCCAAGAAAGGACTTTTAAAGAGAAATCTAACTTTAAATAGCTCAACGTGCGAAAAGAGTACTTTGTTTTAAAGTGTACAATAAAATGTTGAAACTTTACAGCTACGTTGGCATTTTTAACTTGCAATCTCCGGCGACAAAGATGCAATACGAGTTGTTTACTTTTTCAACTATATTCAATTAAATATTAAAAAATTATAGACTTTTTTATTGTGTTTCTACTGTATTAACAACGTAAATAACTTTACGCAAAAACGATTGCAACTTTACGCACTACGGAAGAATTATGTACCATTGGGTTAATGGAAGCTATAGCAACTAGGTTATCAGCCTGATAAATAAATTTCAATTCTGTTGAAATTTTCTTTTTATGTCAACTAGCTGATTAGCTGGTTTTACTTAATTAAATTTTAAACACTTTTATTTTTGAAATAGAAGTAAAGTATATAGAGTCGCCTGAAGCCATTGAGGCGCGTCGAGACAAGTCCCCGCCGGCCACGACTGCTTCATTTGAATCTACTCTTCTCTAACACTGTTTGTTTGTGTGAATAATGTGTTCAATTGATTCATATTTTAAAAAGTAATACCCACGGCGTATTACTAAGGAGCTTTTTACACAGTAATTAAAACATATTTTGTAATTGTAATGCATTTGTACATAAAATCCTTCTAAAAACTAACTAATAAACTTAATACAATAACAATAATTATATAGACAGATAAATGTATAGGTAAAGTAGCTCAATTCTGAATCTTTATGTATTTATTTCAATTGAAATAAAAAATATTCATCCATATACTTAGAACTTAGAAGGTTGAATATTGATTGAAAAATAGTTTCCAAAGAAAGTTAACACAGGGCTAAATTTCAATTAATCTACTCAAAATAGCTGTAAAACGTCAGTCAAGCCTGTTGTTACAGCATATTTGAGTGCAGCAGAACTTTTCAATTGGCATAAAGTTGCGCGTGCCGGGCGCCTGATCAAATTATTACCATGTTGCGGTTCCGGACTACTCCGTCAAAGTTGTACATTAGAGAAAATTGTAAAACGAAACAATCAACATAAACGGCCACACCATATTGAACCTTAAACGTATGCTCATTATTAGCCTTCAATTTCATTCAAATCGGTTTTGTAGTTACTACGTTTTATAAGCAAGTGTGTTATGGCTTGCGTGTCTTCGAGTCGAGTTGACAAGAATGATTAGCGACTATGTGTGTGAACTTCTTAATAAGTCCTCACAACGTTTGCATCGGCGTTGGAAGCTGTTTCGTGTAATATACACCAACTTTTGTGGTATTTTGTTCTCTTAAATCCACGAGTTGTTGTTGCAGCTTGTTCTTGACGAGACTAATTAACATTAATGGAAATTATGCCGGGAGTTTTAGGCAACGTATGAATTTCAAGTTTAGTAATCATACAAAATTGTACCGATAAGCACTCAACATTTTAGTTAATATAAATATAATAAATGTTTTTCTTGTACTTTTTTTGTTCAAATTCGTAAATACTAATTTTTATCCGTGACTTCCTCTGCGCCCCATTTTCTTAAGCGTTCTTAAGAAAAAGGTTCTCGAGCGTTCTTAACATCTGTAAAAATATATGAGCAATAATTTATGAGAAAACAATTAATTATGTGACTTCGTTAAATCAGAATATTATTCTGATTACTATTTTTACTATTTACATTGGTTACATAAAACAAAACTAATAGAAAATTGTAGGTGCAGAGAAAATATATTTTTCTACATTTTATGTCATTTTCTTTATTCGTTATAGACAACGCTTTTTTCGGCGTATGACTTATTTTATTTTATTTTATAATTGTTTTATATTTTTAGATGATCCCTCGGGAACAGTGCTATTTTTCTGGACTAATCCAAGGTGCCTATGTCCAATTCGCGTAATTTTTGATTATCTTAACAAGGGTTAGCAGTGCTTTTTTAACCCTAGAACCCTCTCTAAAGTATCCCTTGCACTTGCTAGAGACTATTGATGAACATTCTCATATCCAATGCTTTCAACTATCCAGCTAACCTATAGACTAACAAAAAAAGCGATCGTTTACAGTAGAACAAAACAGTAACGACGCTTGAACAAGCACGAAACGAATCAATTTGTTCTCGAATTAATAACGTTTTAAAGTTTTATTTCGCAACGGCTGTAGTACGGGTCATCCGTCAACCGAAGTGGCTGCCACTCGACCGCACACAGACACAAGGGGATTCCGCCCTCGATGCACTTTTACTTTATGAATTTATAGTTCGCCACGTTTCGTTTTGCTGCCTCGTTTGTCAAAGAATCGCCGATATGGAACGTTAGAGGCTAAACTTTCGCATCAAAGTAACATTTTAAATACTTAGTTATCCACTAAATGCAACGCGTTAGTACGCATTTACAATATTAATAGGATTATAAGGACTACGAGTATATAAGGATGTAAAATATAAACTGGTTTACTAAAAATAAATGTGCCAAAATATTAAAATACCTTGCTTGCACATGTTTCGTAGTGGCAAAACATATCGTATTCCGCTGTCATAAACTGCGTAGCATGCCTGGCAGTAGTAACTAAGCACTGTTTCACGGTCGTCTTTAGAAGACCACCATTAAATAGTTCTTGCGTTGTTGTGTTTCGGTACGTGATTAAAGAAAGGGAGATTAAGGCGACGCAACGGTATTAAAGGCGACCCGACGGTAGCCATTAAAAAAATCCAAACTTCACAATCCAAATACAGTTTTAAAACTCAATAATGTTATTAATAACCTAATCTACTTATAGAAATATATAGATTTGGTTATTAATAACATTATTGAGTTGTTGAGTTGTTTGTTATTTATTTACTTGGATTGTGGCTAAGGAAGGCATTGTCTAGCAGTGGTTTCTCCACAGGGTTTCTCAGATACTGAAATTTTAGTAGACGTTTGGGAATAACGTAACTATTTGGCAATAACTATCAGCTTTTCGTAATTGCTTTGTGCCGTGAGGAACGTTTTGCTGCAGTGGAAATAAACAATTTTCGTACAGAGTTTATAGGCCGTAGAGACAAGCTATTTTTTATGGAGCTTAATGTAGAATCAGAACAAAGTGGAAGTATTGTCTTTTTTAGTACCAAAAAACCGAGGCAAGGTAAAAACCAAGATAATTTTTATTGTGTATTTGGAAATAGCTTGAGTGAACCTTAGAACCTGTTTATTTCGACGTACCTAACTGTATATTGAAGCTAGTAAAGAAATAAATATGTATTTTGAGAACATTTAACAAAGGGGGGGAAAGATTTATTTTATTAACAAACCAAACTAGACACTTTCTATGTAAAATAGTTTTTAAATCAAAATTGTCAAAACTGATGTAATGAAATGAAATTAGAAGCGCATCTTCGCTTCTAGCTTATAATAATTATAATATAGCTTATAATAAATTCATACTGAAGTCACAGTATTAGAATCGTTTCTCAAAGACATTCAATATTATCTACTCTCTAGGAAATCGTCACAAAATTTAAATCGAGTCAAGTGATCTAACATGAATAAATTCATAACGAAGCTCCCATAGTTGTTGGTATTATTGCATAAAAATCGCAGTGTTTGTCGAGAGCACTTGTGGAAACCTTATTTTTCCGCAGCGCGCGCAGGTCATCTGTCAAGTGAAGTGGACTTCACCCCTCGCTAACACAAAGAGACGTGAAAGAAATGGCGAATATTCATTTCAGAACATTGCATTTACTTAGCTTTCCAGCTAATGTTTATAATACGTGCATTCAGAGAGATTCCTCTCTTCTCTCCCACTTAGCTTCTTTAATAGAATAATTCAATAGTTTCTTTAATTCAATGGAATACAGATAAGAATTAAAGGAGTGTAGTGTAACCATCATGTGAGCCACATTTGGGTCGATACTTGATGGGGAAAATGTTAAGTTAAAGTGTCGCCGATGGAAAGTCGACATAAACTTCACATAAACGATATCTCTTGTCAAAGTGTGTCACTTTTAATCCATTCTTTGCGAAGGCGATAGAAATATAGTCACATTTGCATATAGAACATAAGTTCGAATTATCTTTTTTTGCCAGCTCAATCAATGGAACTTATAAAGACACCAACCCCGTTTGACGGTAAATAGAAAATAATTTTGTTTATAACAATATTTTAGTACATCTTCTAAAAATATTATTAATATACTAAATAACAATATTCAAGTTCTATTAAATTTAAGACACCATTTATGACATAATTTAGATAATTAAATCAGTTTTACAAAATACCAACGAAACGTGTAACACCCTGTAAATTACATTCAGAAACATAAGCATCCGCTATAAGTTGCGTCGTTCTGGCACATTATTATTACACCGAGAGTCCCGATGTCATCCTCACTCGGCATAAAAAAGGAAAGGAGGGAAACTCAGTATTCTAAACAACAATAGTCTAAATTATACATATTTTATGAAAAAAAAAAAAAGATAGATCAGCTGAAGGTATAGCTTATAAACACAAGAAATTCCTGGAGGAGATATAAGCTCGCTACTGACATGAAACTCAGATATTTATCCCCACCTAATTTCCCTTCATTTATTGTTGTTTTAGAATACCTTTTAATAGATATTAAAAATAATATAAAATAAAATAAATATTTTAATAAATAAACACGATAAAATATACATATATCAAAAATAATATCCACTAAATGTCATATTATCAGAAGGGCGTTTCAGCTTTGATTATATATAAGAATCTGTCTGTGCCTTGGAACCCTTGATTTATTTCGGAGTGTATGCCTTGTCTGCATCGCTACATTCTCCAATTAAGAAATACCTACTATACAAACTATCTAAATACTTATGAAAAATCTAATAGAAAAGCTTTCAGAAGACATTTCCTCTTCAATCAAATGGGATAAATACGCCGAATCTAGAGATGAATTACGCTTTAAGCTTCACTTGCAGTGCAGACGACCGCGTGCTGAAAGACCGAGACTAGTCTAGCATCGGTTTTCCCAGACTAGACTTAGTTTGTTATAATCTAGACTTCAATTCCGAATCGTTTCTGGAGGAAACAAAACAATTTAGGAAGTTATGGTTTTCAGTGTTTTAAGCTTCATTTTAGCTGGAACTTAATTTGGACTTATTAATCTTTACTTATATCTACTATAATATTATATATTAACACTTATAAGAAAGGCTCGAAACTCAGTGAGGATATTGTATCTAATTAGTGCTCGATAACACAAAAATCAGATTAGGTTAGAAATTTATTCGAAATAAAACTAAACTAAACTAATATCTAAAACTAAATAAGCCTAAAAAATATCTAAAAAATTGGGCGCCCGCGGCATGGTGCCGAGTATGCTGGCAGCATTTCCTCGCTCTATTGCAATGCTTAATGCGTTGCGCGAGGAAGCTGCCAGCTCGTCGGTCACCGGTGGTGTCGGTAAGCCTTTTCGAAATCTCTTTGAAAAGATGGCGAGCGCTGGGGCCCCATTAGATTTAATAAACATATTAAATAAATTATTAATATTATAACGTTACCTGTGGTTAAATAAATGTTTAAATAGATAAGATATATATATATCTATATAAGGTTAGAAATTGACACAAAGATAGGCCATGCCGTCGAGTAAGACGAAGTATTTATTTGTTCATGCATTACTGTGGGATAAAATACTCGTATCCATAATTTTGGTAATATTTAAAAATACTTCAGTTCTAAACTTTCTATGCATAATTGGCGCTACAAAAAGCAAATTTACTTGTGAATAATATAAAATAATCATGTTATGATTGTTAATATTATGTATTTAATTATCTTCGATATTATGGAAGATTCTTCACTGTGTTTCTTAACATGTGTCACCACATTCGCAAAGCAAATGTAGCAATTATCATAGGTAATGTAGCGAGCAAATGAACTCGGCAAGAATACCGGGAAACTGTCTTCTTTAACAAAATTTCCTTTTGTTTATTAAATTCCATATTGCGATACAAATATTTTTGGAACCATTACGCTACTTAACCAAACTTGATTAATATTAATCATCTAATTATTGGCACTATTAGGTAGATAAATACATTACAATTTACTCCTAAGTAATATGGGCAGTTGAATGAAAGTTTTAACGTAAAAAATAATAATAAATTAATTTAAAAAAAAATTATGATATATTTATAGTTAATTGTTAATTTATTAGCAAGTTATGAGTGTTCAGACATGATTTGTAGTTACGAAACGTAAATAACAGAAACTCATTTTTTTCAATTGTAAATATACTGTTAAAAGCACAACTGCTTGTTATTAAAATTTCCACTGCGACCCATAAATAACTAAAGAAAAAAGTTAGAACAATTCTAAAAAAAAAATTAGATTATTTCGTTAAAACTTACAACCCACCAGTTTATCTTAGGACCATTGGATATTAAATTGAGTTTAACTGCTTGCGAATAAAGATGTCCTTTTAAGATAAAAATATCCGAAGGGGAAGAAAGAATTTTCTACATTTTCTTTCCAAAGCGGTCTCAGTAGCAGAGGGTCGACGGACATCGACGAGTGACAATAAAATTAGATAAGTACGGGATAGTCCCGGTTCGGACTCGGCGTCCGTCTTGCGGACGGAATCAATCGCAGTAAAACATCGTACACTGCACCAACACTGATCACATATGAAATAGAAATCTCACTTTTAAAAGCAACCTTATCAATATAGTATTAAAGTCTATATGGCATTTCACAAAGCTTCACCCCAATGTTGGCAGACGTGTATACTTCGCTTTTCTGTAATGACACGAAACGAGTAGAGTGAACCAAAATGTTAGGTATCGTTACGGATTAGAGAAATCTCCCTGTGAATCGCTCAGACGAGAAATGCATTAATTTTGTAAACAGTCGTGCTTGAAGAAAATTTGTGTTTTCATCTTACTTTAATTAAATTTACAATGAACCATATAAGACTGATCAATCTTCATTTTAGTTGAAACTTTAAACATTAAATCATAATCATAATATTATTTTGTATATGATTAATCATTCTGTTTTAAAAATACTATTTATTTCTACCTTTAACATATTTATGGATATATGGATGTATGGATGGACATTTGTTACTCATGCGCGCAAAAACGACTGAACGGATTTGGATGAAAATTGGCATATTGTGTAGTTTGTTACCTGGATTAATATATAGGATACCTTTTACCCTGTTAGGTTCCGAGGGATCACCCTAAGTACTTAATATCAATACCATCCATACCTGCACTAGATATCTAATTTTAAAATTCCTAAAGAGCTCAGTATCCGACAGAACAACTGAACAAGAAGCTACTATAGTTAATAACTGCTATAAACAAGTAAACAAGGATTATAGCTATAATACATAGTTCACTATATAAGTACTATAGTTTATAGTTCACTAGCATTTATATAACTATTAGCTTACCCGTGACTTTATCCGCGTCCTGTTTGTTATATATTTAGATGATTTCTCGGGAACAGTTTCTATTTAAAAGGTACCCTACCTCCTTTTCTATATCCTTGACAACGTTTTTGCAATATTTCATGGTGATCGGTTGAGTCGATCAGGCATGAAACGTAACAAACAAACTCACTTAACGCTTTTATAACAAGTGAGGATATCCAATTACCTACATATATCACGAACCTTTTCTTTTTTTTTCTGTTTATGGTTTTTAATAATAAACAATTTTAGTATACACTATTAATTTTCTTTTTTCTAGGTTACTCCAATTATCGAACGACAAGCTATTTATTTTCTTTTTACAATAAGCAAAGAATACATTACAATGTGGATTATCCATCCAGTCATTGTGAGACCTACCACTACTAAAAAAAAAAACTCCTTTCTAAAGTTCAAAGTCAAATACTGAACATGACTACACTGGCTGAGTTTATAAACTACCCGTATACCAGATAATAGTTAGTACGAGTAAACTGGCTCGGCACAATCGACCCTTAAATGTTAGAGAAAATTAAAAAAAAATCGTGTGGGAAGACGGATGGTGTGTTCAAGTTAATTGATGCCATTATGGTGTGTGCGAAGTTATTCCAGCTCTGCTTCCATCGACATTAATGCACGTGTCGAAAAATGAAATTGATTTTTCCCTAGCATCCGACTGCGTGCCGTATCAGCGCGCCTCGAGTGGTTGGGGCGAGGCGGCGCTAATAACTAGCGGGGAAGAGCTGCCGAGATGTTTATTTAATGGCATATCCATAGATACAGAGTACGTATAATTATCAGTAAACAAGGTATGTTTTTCTTTTTTTTTATGTCAAAGAAGTTAGATAGTGTGCGGTACCTCGATGGTAGGTGGCTACGGTCGCCTATACACAACACAAGCGACGCCGTTATTATAAGTTTTTATTTGCAAACAGTATCAATATTGGTTATTTGCATTGGTCATATTTTAATTACTTTATGACAATGTCAAATGCCATAAGTACATGACAAGAAAAGTCATAGATTCTGTTATCAATTATTGGTATTTGATTATACAATAATAATATCTAATACTACAACAGTAATTACGTGTCACATCTTCCTCCGCGATGAACTCCCTAAACTACTGAACCGATTTTGATCAAACTTTGTAAGTATATGTAATTTGGTTCAACTTAAAAGATAGTATAATTTTTATTTTAAACCCGGGCGAAGCCGGGAGCGGGCCACTAATGTTGTATATATCATCAAATATTTGATCAGTAAATCATTCGTATTTTCGTCATTCGTATTGGGATAGGGAAATGGGAATTTATTTTATTTGTCTTGGTTATTAATACATTTTTACATCGTCGCTGTGTTACTTTCTTCCATTTGATTCTACAAAGAATGCGTGGAGATTCATTATGTATTAAAAATTTCTCAAAATTCACAAATCGAGTCAAAAAGAGACATTTTCTCTTGTATTAAAATAGTGTGCTATCATTTTTTTCTTATGTATTTTTTTTATTATGTTGATGTACCTACTGCTCTTAACTAATATTGTGGTATGGTCGGTCTAATAGGGATTTGCTCTTGTATATCTGCACCTCTTGTCTACGTGCGGAAAATTATTTTTAGAGACAAATCTGAAAACATCGGGTAGTTACAAAGTACACGCACTTGATGTTAACCTCAAAAGCGAGCGCACCGTCACGATGACGCCTCGAGGGATGAAAGATGCAAAGACTAGGCGAGTAATTTGCAGACGACGCGACGCGGCACGCTAACAGAAAGGTAGGAAATTGTCATTGTTTTCAGCCTGAGCGATTATAAAAGAGATGGGGCAATGTCGTCTAATACTACATACGAGTATGTATACAGGTATCTGTCTAGAAAGTAATACGTTTCAATAATTTTAGAAAGCCTTTTAGTCAAAAAATATTCTCACCCAAGATGTAGCATTAACTGAGTTATATTTATTATAGCGACTCGCTCCCGGTTTCGCACTGATGCAATTTTTTTCTGCAATTTGTATAAAAAACAACTTCCTCGTTTAATCCTCTTTCCAATAATGAAAATCGCATAAAATCCTTCAGTAGTTTTTGAGATAATCGTGAACATACATACAGACAAACAGATAGATATTTTTTAAATACATTTTTTTTTATTTCAAAATTAATTTAGTTAAAAGCCCAAAAATATTAAACAAATCGTTGCTTTGAACATTAATTACAAGTGGATTCAAACTTCTCAGTTAGAAGCACATTTTCGTTAGTTAAATAACAATTCCACAAATCTTAATATAAATTAAATAAAGTCATTCACCTCTGTCAGGTAATACGCTTAAATCAAGCTAATGTGACATTTCTGGCGTCCGCCTACCACGTATAATACGTGGAAATTCGCAAAGCGTATGGCCAGATTATCATTTGAATGTGCCCTCAGACGATTGTTGGATTTCGTGACAGTTGTACAATGGGGGAGAGAGTGGCCTCGGGCAAAATATTTTTCCGAATGAAAACCGCTGTTTTCGGTAGTATATACAGGAGGAAATTACATTTTTATCACGAGTCACATTTTGCGTACTGTTATCTCCGTTTTCCTTTTAGATATTAAAACCATTCTTGTATTCTTTGTGTACATATTTATAAAACTCAAGATCAAGGCTTTTATTTTATTATCTATAATACTGCAGGTTTTCGTGCCCTTGCTTTCTCAAGGTATTGAAAACCAAAAATTGTGGCTTACAGAAGAATACAGTCCTAATCGTTTATTAATTATTAACTAACTGAATAGTTAATTAATTATTAAGTAAAGATAACGTTAAAAATTTAATGTCACAATGAGTTATATTTATTTATCACTGAATTAATTAATTAAAACCTATGCTCGAACAACGCCTTATGTAGCATTTTCACGTTTTTGTGTAAGTATGTACATACCAATTTATAAATTATGGTGTATGGTTATAAAAACCATACAAGGAAGACCCTCTTACAGAAAACTTTTAAGGTTTTTCTTTACTTCCTCAAAAATCGAGCACACATATCAATTATTTATGAAAAATTTGACGTGTCAAAGATTTTGCTGTAGTAATGTTGGTCATTTCGGGTGGTTTGCTGTTATTTATACTGTGGTGAAAAAATAGAGTATAGACCTACATACGTAATTAAAAAGTGTAAAAAAATATATATAGAAAATACCTTGATGTTCTGGGTACTTATACTTAACTAGTAGTTAAGTATAAGATAGAGTTGATGAATATAATTGGAATTTGATAATATAATATAATTATTGCTTTTTGGCATAAATATCACATAACAATAACAGCTTAATGAATGTGTAAATGAATTATCGAGACATTAAAGACGAAAATTTATAAGTATGTCTATCAAAATACATTTGCCCAACGGACCGAAGCGAACTAATGAAGCTAATTTTTGCTCTCAGATGAACTTGACAAGTAAACAATGTTAATACATTATAAATATTTCTACCAGTCACCGGCAATCATCGTAATGGTATAAAAAGGCGTCACTTTGTTACTTTTCGTGGAACAACCCGCAGAATGATAAGGCACGAATAATGGTGGCAGAAAATTAGATTTAAAAGCAATTAAATGACTAGGTACTTTCGTTGTTAGTACTTACAATATTACCATATTATTAATTTGTTGTGCGACTGTGGAGGTCATGTATATTCACTAAAAATTATGAACGACATCTTTAATTTAATTTAAACTATTTCAAGTTATTTTTCCTGAATTCAAATATAATGCCTGACATCTGCATTACTATTACTTTTGCCAGGCGTTAGTTTATTTTTTTAAATTTTATATGATCCCTCGGGGACAGTACTTTTTTCTGGATGAAAGGTATCCTATGTCCTTATATATATCCAAGACATGTATGCAAAATTTTATGATGATCGGTTGAGTGAGTAGTTAAGGCGTGAAAAGGTAACAGCCAAACATACAGAAAGACAGACAAACAGACAGTTACTTTCACATTTATAATATTAATATGGATAGTGTCAAAAAATTAATTAAAATATAATTTTCAAATATATATTTTATATTAGGTAATATTCTATACGTAGGCTACTGAAACAGCCAACCATCGTTTCCCAGTAAAGAAATCAAAGTATTGTACGAAATGAGAATTGTGTTGAAATTGATTTTGCCTGGCCCAAGGCGACGCGTTCTTCCATTAAGGATTTTATTTCAACCTCAGTCTATCCGCAAACGAGGTTAATAAGTTTTTTTTTTATCTTGTTAAAGTAATACACTATTTATCGTACTAAAGAAAAAAAGCTTTTTATCTGCAAAAATGTTAAGAATTGTATTTCTTCAGTTGTGATTTTTGTTTGGGTAATTTTAGTACATAGGAGGTTCCGTTCGTGTTGTATATGTTTACATGAGACTATCATCAAATAATGTATCTTGGGCTTACAAAATTAAAATGTCAAGGTTCGTTCTTATTACCTGTTCGTCTTTTATAACATCTTCCTACGCGATTAGCGTAGGTTTGGAGGTAGAGTTTAACAAACAAAAACAGCCTAAGCTGACGCAACTATTTTTAATTATAATCTACTTGCCTTTTAGCTTATTATGCAAAAATTATAAAATTAGATATTTAGCAATTAAGATCACTTGCACTATCGGCGGAGAGAATATATCATAGTAATGGTTATGAGAATGTAACTATTTAGTTTATTTGGTTTATCTATACTAATTTTATAAAGAGAGAAGATTTGTATTTTTGTATTTTTGTGTGTAATGAATAAACTCAAAAATGCTCAACCGATTTTAAAAATTCTTTCACCTATAGAAAGCTACATTAACAGCGAGTAATATATTTTATAAAGTTATGCGGACGAAAACGCATACAACAGTTTATAATATAGTTTATACACCAGAATAACACATAATTATAAAGGTTGGATGACGATGTTAGTGTGAAAATAAATTCATTCATATTTTTTACTTTTCAGTGTTTTTAAGAAAAAGTTCTTAGTTTCAACATTTTGTTTGAGTATGTATAAGTTTTTTATGAGTGTCTGAAACTTCACGTGGTAACTGCTGAAAAAGCAACCCCTAAATTCTATCAGAAAATATTCTTAAAAGGTAAGCTAAGTTAAATGAAACCGCAAAAATGTCGAATGCTGCGCTAATTATATGAACAATCAAAATAAGTATTCAAATAAGGGTTTAAAATATACGTTTTTACTCAATTTAATAAGTTACTGTTTACAATTTCACACTGTGAACTGTGAGTATAAAGTAGGTACTCCTGATGAAACTGTGTGATACAGTCCATTGAGCAGTTGGAAACTGGGGCGGTTTCAGAGAAAGTTAGTAGGTAGAGAGATTTTCATATTTAAATTAAAAGCCGCCTCCAATTTAATCAGAGTTGCAAATTTGTTTAAACAAATAAAAATTTTAAAATATGCTTATCTATACAAATATTACAAAGAGAAAACCTTTGTATATTTATATTTTTGTTTGCAACGAATAAACTCAAAAACTACTAGACCGATTTTAAAAATTATTTCACCTATAGCAAGCTACTATGACAGCGAGTAACACTGGCTATACTATATAATACACGCGACTTCGTTATGCGGATGATGTCGCGTGCAACAGCTAGTTACGCATAAAATTATAGTGTGGGTGGATTAAATGTAGTGATGGAGTACCTGCTCTGTGGACAAGAAGTCTCTGACCAGCCGGATTGCAAAAGAGAAAAAGGTTTTACATAAATCGAACATATCTTAAAATAGGCACATAAAACAAGAGCTAGAAACCCCGATCCTCCGATAGGATACGCCGACGTAGCGTTGTTCGCTGGACTATCACACAATTCCAACTTCAGTTTAACAAGGAGTACGTAAGGATAAGGATCTGTGTGTGTAGTTTGGTTCTGATGCCTTATGTAACCCACGCCTAACATTTTGCGATAATTTGACATATGAATAATATATAAAAAAATACTGTATCGTTTTTGCAACAATGCCTAAAATTAATCAAATAAAGCTATAATACGAGTTTGTATTATATCTATATCACCTTGTCAAGATATTTGTGTATTTAATTCTCTCTTTAAAGTTTCAAATAATTTTTCTACAACATATCAGTAATAAAATAAAAATGAATCACCGTGCGTTAGTCCGCTAACTACTTGTAAACTACCCAATGGTTGATTCGGTTTTCATTTGTGGAAAGAGGGATAATCGGGAATAAGTTTATATAAATAAAAATTAAATCCCGGTCACTAGTCAGTAAAAAAATGCTTCTGACCGGTCCTATTGGAAAATTATGGGGAAGGTCTATCTCCAGTAGCTGAAATTATGATGATGAATAAACTATAACAATTATAGTCACAACAAAAACTAAATAAACAATTACCAACATAAAAACCAACATAAACATAAATAATTCTGGGTTGCAAAATTAAGACATTTTATTCTAGTTTTATGGTTTTCTAATACCTAGTACCAGTAATAGAAACGTGATACAAAAGTATAATGTACAGAGGTAAAAATTTACTAAAGCATAACTGTTACCTAATTTTCTGTTGACTCTACAATAACAGGAAAAGGAAAATTTCGCGGCAGCTAAATAAATACTACTCCAAAGCCCAAGAGGCGTTACTAGGCCTTACGAATTCAGCTCACCGTTGTTTAAACTTAAGCCTTTTTACCGTATGCCGCTCGCGTGTCGGACAGTTTATTCAGGTTTCAATCAAATATACGTTCGCGATTTCTATCTTTATCGCTACAGGAATAGGGATGGAAGTCGCTACTTGATGAAGAGGGTCTGTCCCTTGTCACCTCAGCACCGTCAGCCTCGTTCGTCTGATTAGTAAATGCTGATGCTTTTATTATGTAGATGCCTATTTTTGGTCGCTTAAACGTAAAATTAATGTTTTTTTTTTTTTTTTTCAAGTGAGAAACCACTAGTAAATTAGGTAAGTATATAAGAAGGTGATTGGCTGTCCTTTACACGTAACTTCATGTGATAGCTAAAGATATATTTTTGAAGAGAGAACTTTTTGTATGGCGATAAAATACTGAACTCGCAGGGCCGACATGCTTTCATATTTATATATAGATGTGTTTGTGTGGGTGTTAAAACGATAGGCTAGATTATAATAATTTTGAAAAAAATAAGAAAAAAATCCTGATCACTTTGTTGTTTGTGTTTGTATTGGACGTACTGTTTTAGTTTTTTATTTAAATATGCAGTGGGCCAATACTATCTAAATACTTTAATAATTTAATAAGCAACTCAAACGCGATATTTTTGATACACAAAAATGAAGCTTTGAAAAGAGCTTTCAAATTTTCGTAAATGAAAAACAACCGCACGCCCGCAACAGTCTGCGGTCGTGGAATTAATTTTATAAAATTTATTACATTTCGATAATCTGTTATTTTCATTGAGATCAACCGATTTCCGTGACATTATTATATCAGTATTGGACACAATATAAAATTGTCACGATCATTCAAATCGTGTATTTCAATTTTTTTTTGTTAATTATGAATGCATGGTATTTGCGCATAAAAGAGATTTTATCTAGATTTTCAGTTCTAGGCCTTTGTACACCATGACGATTATCGTTATTATTTATACTTGTGTATACAAAAAATTCGCCATAAAGTTGGCCTGCATTAGTTTTTCAATATAATAATCGACTAGCAATAAAGAAAGCTTGAGTTTTTTTTCAGTGAGTTATCAAATTTATATTTAGAGATTTTTGCAATAGATTTTAGAAGAATTAATGACTCTTTTATAAACACTAAAACCATCCTAATTAGAAAGGCCTAGTATCAGTAGTCCGATTACTCAGTCCGATGATCGGACTGATGAGACTTTGTCGTCTCAGTAGTCCGATGATTTAGAACATCGGACTTTTTACTAGGTTTAATTTTTACTAAAAAACATTATTAGATTTGTTATAACTGCCATCTTAACATAGCATAAGCACATTCTAAACATATTCTTGTGTGGTATACGATAATAGACATGCAGATCGTTTGATCAAATGTTGCCTAAATATATGAACTTGACAAAAATCGAACCTGTAATCACAGAGTACGGAGACTAAGAATTAATTAAGCATTCAATCATCGGGCTCAAGACACAACTTAAACAGACAGTTATTTCTTTCAGTTTACTTTCCTCTCTCTACTCTATTTAACTATAGCTGCCTATAATTTAGTCGAAACATCTCGTCGTCGCTTTGCATAAGTAATTTTTTTCGATAACGAGTAAGTAATCCGATCACTTATACTAATTTACATCAGAACCAACTCTTAAGTAATGAACTAAATGAAATAACTTGATGTATATTTTAATGTAAATTAGTTGTTAACTTCATTCTAACATCTCCGACTCGACAATCTACTCATTAGATGTTCAAACGAATTTATTTATATTTATTAAATTGAAATATGTAGTATTTTTTTACTGTATGTTTAGGATAAAATAAAGGGAATAACATTTTTTTCTTAAAATTTTAAACGTCTTCAGATAGGTTTACGGTTCACTTGATTGTAGGTGACTACTGCCAACAGCAACGCATGCAATCCCACTGTAAGTGCGCTGCCGACCTTAATAGATTAAGGATAAAGGAATAAGACGGGATAGGGAAAAGGACTCTGCCATCCTTTACTACCTCGCCTACAGACAATAGCACACAATGTTGTTACTTCACGGTGGTCTTCTGTAAGGGGGTGTACCCTGCCACTACTTTTAGATGTCAAATTAAAAATTAAATTAATTAATTCAGAGTCAACTTTGAAAAATGCATTTCCAAAGTTGACCCAGCCGGGAATAGAACGCCCGGTTGCATTTATGTAATTCATAATACTCGTATATAGCCTATGTTCATTTGGAATAATGTAACTATCAAACAGAAAAAGAATATTTGAAAGAGGTGCTGTAGTTCCGTATACTACCTTCCACATATTATAAACAAACTTATAAAATTAACTTTATCTCTATAATAATAAGTATATAGATTTGTATAAATACAATTCATAAAAAATTTCCCACATTTTTCCCATGCTAACAAGTTAGCAAATGACTATGATGATTGTACTAATATTTTAAAAGAAATTCGTCCTAGGCTATGAAGAAATCTTATTTCCCTCTTTAAATTATGATTATTATCATTTACAATTTCTAAAGATTTCTTAGGTAGTGTTTTAATAATTTCTTATATGAACTATTTGTCTATGTTTCCTATTCATTGACAACGGGAAAATACTACTGGCCATTCGCGCTTCTCTACATGTAAACTATATATTTCTCATTGTGATAAGATAAAGCATCGTACAAGTATCATGAATTATTCTAGTCTGACAACACAGGGAGGTACAGAAATATTTTCTCGGCTCACTGTAGTACAGTCAGTACCTAATCTATGAAAGTAAGCGGATCACGTCAGCTTATTTGTGTTTGTTATGAGATCGCGGCCCCTGGTGCCTTCGCTATGCAGTTGTCTTGCAATCTCTTTTCATTGTGGCTCCATCTGGAGTTCATGACCAATATATGCGAAATGCACTAGTTGACTAATTTATAATTTATTAAATGTCAAAATAGAAATTTTATTGGGAAACGAATATTAAGATTGTATCCCATCTTGATATTAATTTGCCAATACCAACTGTGAGTGACATAGACAAACTAGAAAAGTATATCTTCGACAAATAAATAATAAATATGGTAAGCATTTATTTTAATTTATCTTCTTTTAATAATACCAACATGAATAACTTTTGTATTGACTAATTACTTGATAAAAATACTTTTATATATTAATTAGATTTTTCTATGTAGTATGAATCAATAAACATTTAAACAATTGTTAAGTACATGAATTCTTAAAATATTCAACTAAAACAAATTATATAAAATACAAACTATCTTCGAATTCAAACTTAATAAGTAAATAAGTTTATCACATTTAATTACAACAAATGATGTACAGTTCTAAAATTGTTTTATGGTTCATCCGTTATTAGGTACATTACAGACGCATTATAATATATAATTATTAAACCTTGTTGAGGGAGACCTGCAAAATTAAATGATGTAGTTAAAATACGTTGCATAATTTAGTAAAACTAATAGTTTTATTCAGAATGCAGAAAGAAATACATTTTTTTTACTACTTTCAAGTAAATATCTGTTGTTCCTTTTAACAAGAGTGTATATCGTTAAATATAAAAAAATCACATATATAAATCTTACAATAGAGTTCATCGGGGTTCCCTGCCTTTCTGGGGAATCCATCTATAATATTTTAAAACATATCTTTTTTATGGATTTTTTAATGATAAACGGAGGAACGAGACGCTGTAATGTCCTTGATGATAATTAGTTAATACAAAAGTGCTGTGCTGACCAATAAGACAATGGGCAATTTATACACGCAGAAGAATTACTGGCACCTATAAAGACTACCTATTTCCCTGCGAACCTATTCATTGTGGTCTAGCACTACAAAAGTAAGTAAGCACGATTGTGATCGTAATTGAACCACTACGATTTTGTTCTGTATATTTCGTGTGAATTTGTTACACCAATATTCCCTGTACACGTTTAAAGTTCAAAGCTCACGTCTGTCTGAAATGTCTGAACATTGTAATAAAATGTATAAACAATTGTATGATATGGTTAAAGGGGCAATTGGTCGTTGGATATGTTTCGTCACAGTATACATATATGTAGTCGTAACATCATTCAAAGTCAGGACATTATTATTTTAACTTACATCTTGGACAATTTGGTAATACAAGTATTTTTTAATTTCAATTATTTCCTGTGAATATTTCAGATTTATAAAATTCTAATTATATATTTTATAGATTTCATAAATAAATATGAAAATTATGTGACTTGTATTTAGAAAATGCACTATACTTTAATACTTTCAAGCTTAAATGTCTATGAAACCTCATTACCAAACAAATTACACGATATTTTCCAAGTAAAATCTGTAATTTGTTCTTACCTAATGGTACAAGTTTTAACCGTTAAAACGAAAATAAACTGATGGCCTAATCTCCATATAAAACTGATTGATCTCCTTTGAAATTATAATGATGGGTCTTTTTTAGAAATTCCAGAATAATTTAAGAATAACAGTCTTGTTAAAGTGAAATTTGTCATAATACATTTTGACCATGAATCAGGTATAAACTAAGAAAATAACGTTGTTTCTTCAAGTAGATAACTATTATCTAATCTGAGACCAAAATGAGTGCATATACTTTTAATATTGTATACTGTTACTATTGAGCACCGGATATCAACGGATTCTCTTTGTCTAGTTGAGTTCGATCAACGATATAAAATTTGTATGTTATTATTGAGTCTGTGTCGTAGCCATAACGTGAACATGATCATCCGATCTGCGACTTCTTATCCATTTTATTCGGGTTCGCAAACATTATTAGTTGTGTATCAGTACCTTGAAATGGTTCCATGAACGTCATGTAATCAACTTCAATGTTTATTTGAAAATTAGGCCTATTCAGCTCTACCTTAGTTACAGGTATGTTATCGTATCATTCAATATGATATTCAATGAATAACCTCATTTATAGCTTTTTCAAAAGAAGTGGTTCAAAAGAAGTAAGCAGAGAAACAAACAGAGGTATAGATATGGGATGAAAAAATAATAGAAATGACATTGATAATATATGTATAGATATAGATTTAATAAGTATAGATAATAAAACATAGACTGTCCAGATCTGTATATTTCCAGTGAAATTTATCGTGTCTTGAGTCATTTATGTAAATAAGGCTTCGCCGCCACCCATACGCCACAAATGGTGGCTAACACGGGTAATGGATTGCTACACAAATATGCAAATCATAACATTTCGCCATTATTAAAACGTTCTTGTAAAAGAAGGGCTGTTATTACATAGTGTTCAACTTTAGGGTTGTTACAAAATTTAATATGCAAAAAAAATATTATATACCCACAGTTTATTTTTTTAAATTTTTAAACTGAATTTATTATCTAAACCAATTTATCAAGATGGAAAAATTGCAACCGTCTGAAAAACTAATAAGTATGTGTTGTATTTTCTTATCAAATATTTTTTATTATAATAGAATATTATTTATATTAATTATTAGTTTAAGAGAATATTGACATAAACAAGTTTTACTTTTCTGACTCACAATATTATTTTTGCATTTGAATTTTATGAAGTAAATAATCTTTGTGGATTGAAATAAAAATGTAAATATTCATACACATGATTTATTCAACACGACGATTCGATAACTATTCGATAAGAAATAATTCATTCGATAGTTCATTCAAATGCAGTAAAATTGGTTTTGAATCAAATGAACTGCGAATAAATGATCAAATTAAGATTTGACAACCCTGGTTGGCAGTAACGCGTAAACACAAGTTGCTAACGAACCAAAGCGGCCCTGCACAAATTTGCAATTTCGATTGGACCGTTTGCGTGTGTTACCTGCATTGTAACTTCCCTCATATACGAGTATGTGTATTGCCATTAAAAAAATGCAAATATGAAAGCCGGCGATAACGTGTATCTAGGGTTGTAAATATTAAGTGCACAATAAGGGTTTTTATTTATGCCAAATTCATAAACATGTTAAAAAAAGAACCCTAGTCCCGTTGTATCAATACAATGACAAGGTTCACTGTTTTCGCAGTCACAATTTAGGCAGCGTTTGCAGCAAC
The DNA here is from genome assembly GCA_944738685.1 of Synanthedon myopaeformis. Lineage (NCBI taxonomy): Eukaryota > Metazoa > Arthropoda > Insecta > Lepidoptera > Sesiidae > Synanthedon > Synanthedon myopaeformis. Next base: position 9,004,612 of record OX122914.1, on the reverse strand, counting down.
AACTACCCTTCTTTAGAAATCCATAATAAAATGACAGATTTCAACCGATTATAATAATCATCAACCCTGAGCCCATAAACGCACACATTGAATTAGTCCTTTTTAATTCTGCGCCTTTTCACTTCATCCATATTAAGGAATACCATATAATAATATATTTTATACTATCAAGTTTTTATCGTACTTAGGTTCCCTTTGGAATTTCTTGTATCTAAATGCGACAGTAGCCACTTACTAACAAGTGGACTGTTAAGCTACCTAAATTTTGTTATTAAAAACAGTGCTTGTAATGGATTTCAGAGAAAATTTACATTCTTTATAAGAATAAATATATTATTATTATATAAGAATAAGAAGTATGTAATCAATATATTATTACTTTTTTTTTTCTTTTCTTAAGTCAATTTCTTAAATTTGTTCTTGTTCTTCGCGAATCGAAACAATTGATTCTCGGTTTTAAATACCAGCCCACACTCAGATGTTACGCAGCCATGGCAAACATGGCAAATTCTTAATTTGCGCTTTCCTCGGCGCTTCCTGGCAGCATCCGGTATCTGTATATGATTGTAATACATTACCCAATTTTCATCACGTATCACAGAAAACAAAAAACACTCAAAAATTTCGCCAAGCCAAAAATTTCGTAGCCATCCACGAAATTCTTGGCTATAAATAATTATTTTATATTTTCAAAGCGACTATAAAGAAGTGAACCAATGCCAGGAATGATTTAAATTGTACGTACGCAAAATTATTGAAATTGTTCCGATGCGAGATAATAAAGTATTCATGACAATTATATGTAAATTTTATTCATAAACAATAGTTCGATTTACATTGCTCTGATAGAATCGTAAAATGATTTTATGGGATCTCGCAAGCGCGGCCAGCCCAAGAGACTCGTGTCACTTGTTTTGTGTTTACGACTCGACTTTTCTGTTAGTCAGCTGGACGTGTTCGCGCATACTTTTCTACACCTCTATTTTATATAATTATAATGTTCTAACAACAGCACATACTTTTTGTAAAAAAAAAAAACACATTTAATTTTAAACGACATTACCACGTTTATTTTGTTGAATTGAATTGAAAACAATGTATGGTGGGATTATTTCTCTTATATAGGTCTACAAAAAAGTCCGACATAGCATATGTCTATATTATAAAGATTTTCTATGTCCATTCTAACTAAAAAAAATTATCACATATAATGTGGTATTTTAAAAAGCTATTTAGACTGATGAAGTTTTAACCATTATCAAATTAAATACGTTAGTTACCTTACCTATTTCATACACATTATAATAGCGCCTTACTATATACAATTTAAATGAATATCTTATAAATTAAAAACTACGTGCGAAAACATAAATTCAAACGGTCTCGCATCAAAGTGACGCCACGGTTAGTATGGTAATATGTTACAATTAAATCCAATTTATACTAGACGCAACATGTTGATGCAAAAAATGTAGGCATATATGCTCAATTACCCCCCTAACGAAGCCGGGGCGGGTCTCTAGAAATAATAAAAAATCAATATGATTTATCTGCCTAAATTTAATTTTTACTTGCGGATAAAATTTAATTTTTATTTGGACATAGTACGTAATATAGTTTAAATTTTTCCACTCAATATTCTAGCCACTCAGTTCGAGAGTTTAACAATATTTCAATTTTGACGTATACAGACAGTATGATGAAATTATTTGACGTTTCTGGATAGACCGTCATCGTTTTATTTTAAACGCTCAAACAAAGCGTTGGAATATTTCAGAAAAAAATTGTTTACTATTCTGTGAAGGTACACGGCGTAAAATCCGATAACTTTTATAATGTCGTTTAGTTTGGAAAATGTCACTAAATAACAGAACTCTTGGCCATTGGCCTTTCGGAGGCCCCAGCTTCGATTCCCGGCAGGGAGCCAACTTTGAAAAGTGATTTTCAAAGTTGGCTCTAATCTCGATTTGGAAAGTAGAAGCAGGGCACACTGTGTTTAAAGGTACACAAAAAAAAGGTATCTCAAAGAGACGCAAGTTGTATCATAACAATTAAACAATAATTTGACTACAAGCTAACGACAGCAACGCTCCGTACATCGATTTATTTGATGCTATAGGCTACTATTATACAGTTAATTAAAATCCAATATTGTCTAACCGAAATTGATTGTTACAAACCTCGCTCCAGCGCCGACCAGTTTAATCTACCTTCACGATGGGGAAGCCGCAAGACTCTCTTGTTAAATTATACCACATATATTGTTGCTTTGACACACTCGTAAAGATATTATCAATTGGATGGAATCCAAACAAAATGTAATTCACTTCGAGAAGCTATAAAGGAAGATAAGAGATCCCTCCGAACTTGTTTGACTAGTTGACATGCAGATTTGAAATAGCCTATTTTTGCTATGCATGCGTTGTTTTATGTTTATATGAACTCGCTTTCATTCATAGTTTGCATTAATGTCTAGTTTATATGGACGCATGTGTAGCTGGTGCTGTTTAATATAATAATCTTGTTAGTAATCTTTTATTCCACGGGCTCCAATGGCCGCGGATATCGTGTCAGTTTATAATGTTCGATGCATCTTAACAATTCTCTAACTTGTTACAGAATTGATAATTCTATAACTAGGCTGCTCTGTAAGCCTATAGTTTGGTTTTTGTTCTTTTTGGTCAACTTTTTTTAATTTTAAGGTAGGTGGCTACCGTCGAGCAGGCGGGCCAGCTCTCTCTCCTTCCGGCTTGTGCAGGCGTTTACGGGGCATGGATGCTTCGGAAAGTACCTGTGCGACATCGCTAGGAGAGAGCGAACCACCGCCTGCCACGAATGTGGGGTGCCGATTGATACGGCCGACCACACGCTGGCGGAGTGCCCAGGTTGGGTTAATGAGAGGGCGGCTCTGTCGTCAGGGCAAAGATTGAAAGTCTTGACGGCTGGAATGCCATCGCCCTGAACTGGGTTCGAAGAGAACGTAGCGGTGTGTGGGGATCCGAGGATAAGGCCTCGCTGTGATCTCGGACCCGCATATCACCGCTGATGGTGGAATCCGGGTTGGTATCCGGGGAGGTCCCCGTCGATAGTGCGTAAACGTCATTTCCCCTCCTAAAAAAAAAGGTGGCTACCGTCGCCTATAACACAAGCAATACCACAGGTTCTGCAATGTGTGTTGCTGACTATATTAGGATAGATAATGGGCTCTGGCATCTCTTACTCACGCACCGAAACATAACAGCACACGTGCTTTGATTTCACGGTGGTCTTTTGTAAGTGGGTGGTTACAGCCGCCAGATGGGCTGCCCAAATGACTGCGGAACGCAGTGTGCTCTGCCACCTAATCTACTAAAGTACTAAAGTACTGAAGAAGCGCTACTGTAATACAGAAAATGAATTGAAAAACAGTAATATTCGGACGCGATGGATAGTACTTGGAATAATAAATTCAATTTACAATTTCTATTAATTTAATATATAACAATTGGGGACGGGAGCGGTTCTTTGATTTCTCTGCTATTGAATCGCTGGCGGATTGCGCGCCGACTGGACGCAAATTAATCCAGCAGACAATGCTTGCCGTGACGCAGCGCGGCGCCATGTTTGCAGAGACAATAACAAATTATTCATACTCGGTGATGGAATGTAAACAGAATATGATTGGCTATTAGCATGCAGGGTGCCGAGACCATACTGGCTCCCGAGGGACCGAGGGCCTACACACACGGATCGGCCAAGGGATCATCTCCCTAGGCCATTAACAAGTCGCCGTTGGCCGCGTCCAACTTTGTTTCTAACGTATTCGGAACTTAATTTAATTAATTACGGTCCCCTCTCTCCTTGCTAGTCCATTTTCCTAAATATTATTTCGCGTTAAGAGGGAACATGTAATCGAGATCAAACGAAAGCATGATTCACGCCTTCATATATTATATGTGTTTAATAAGGATTATCCTTAAATATTATAAGACAAAGTCCCGCTTCGTATCTGTCTGTACGTTTGCGATAATCTCAAAAACTACTGAACGGATTTTCATGCAGTTTCACTAGTGGAAAGAGTGTTAAACTAGGAAGGTTTTTATATATAATTTTAAGAAAAAATTTCACCCATGTGAAGCCGGGAGTGGGTCGCTATTAGGTGTCTAATATCTGCGTGCACCATGTATTATCCAGGCATGTTGTTAAAGTTGTTTGAGAGCAATATGCGGCCGCATTAGCTTGAGTTTTATTGATCATTATTCATTATAAACGCCGTCATAAACCGACCACTGCATGTTGAATTAAGTTGTTAAAAAGTTTTACTGCTCTAAAAAGTTATACGAGTATACATCGCGATTACATGACGCAATAGAACAGCGCGTGTTTAATTTAAGGCCTATGCTGAGTGTGTTTGGTATAATCCTAAGCTAAGCAATTTACAGAATTAAAATTAAATTATGTGACGTTTATGTAAATCGCTTTTAATTTATGTCATAATTATAGTCAGACTTTTAAAGTCTTAGGGCCTCTTTCACCATCTCTGAGTAAAGTGTCAAGTAGGCTAACCGCTATTTAATGTCACCTGTCACCGGGAATGATGGAGCTGATATACCTTTTTTGTACGGTAAAAGTCCCAAACATTAAAAAGAAAATAATAAATAAATTCGAATATCGAAGGATGCAGTAAACCGAGTGCATAATTTAATAAAACTTTTTTTTTTCTAAAAGTAACTAATCAACAATTTACTTGTAGTTGGTAAAAAGGCCCTTAGATTTGTCAATAAAGCCCGTTACACACGTAGCTATAATATATATATTTTTTTTTCTTTACAAATATTGAAGTGACCACCATACGCAGCTATAATATATATTTCTATGACGTCACCAACGTATACCGTAATATATATTACAACTACGTTTGTGACGGGCTTAAGTACTTAAATAGGTAACAAAACTTGTCACAATTGCATCATAGTGTAGGTAGGTACATCAAAATTTGAAAATTATGGGGAAGGCCTTCTATATCAGTGGCAGTATACTATATCAGTATCAGGCATACTATACTACTATCACTATATCAGTGGACATCCTACGACTAAGATGATATACATATTATTAAGATCATAGATACTTTAATAGTTGTTGTAGAAACTTTAATGTAAAAGTTGACCTAATATATAGGCTTTATCAGCTTTAAATGGTTGGTTTTTTTAAAGACCATATTTTTGTAAGGAACCAATTCTGGAACCCTTTAGTCCAAATGGGATATTTAATCGGGCGATGACGATGTTCATAATTATTTATATATAAATAAATACATGAAGCGAGAAACCCTGGTACTCTTTTTAAGAAAATTTCGCTGACGAAGGAGTGTGAATTTTGGTACACTTAAGCCCATCACAAACGTAACTATAATATACCGTGCTATCATACATATTCGGTATACATTGGTGACGTCATAGAAATATATATTATAGCTACGTGTGTGACGGGCTTTAAAATTTATATGGAAAAGGACTGGACAAAGCTAATATTAAAGAAATATAAAGCCGAAATTTTTATATAATATGCATTACAATACATTAAATTAATTAAAATATACATTATACACACACGTTTGACACTACGTATGTAATATGTAATACGTTTGTAATATCTTTTGTTTTTGGTCGACCACTGGGCGACCTCTAGTAAGTATAATAGTCTGTTTATAGCTAAGGATATATATCACATACAAAGTTACATATAAAATTGCTGTATCCAATAGAATCGCTAGCTACTTGCCGTTTGCATTTTTATGAGTTGGTGAAACATCAGTTATCACGAGTCTATGTTAACGAAGCAAAATGCAGCACAAATTTGCAATTTTGATTGGCGCTCTACAGAGGTACCGTTCCTGCAATTGTTAGAGCAATTCGTCGAATTATAACTTAATCAATTGGTGACTGTTTTGAATTATAGAATAATATACCTACATACAGTGGAATTTTCGATTTTATAATATAAGTCTATACTATATTTCATAGAAATTCATTATGTAAACTATGAATATTTTGGGTGTATATGTATGAGTCTATATTTTACATAAACCTATATTGAGTCCCACTGCTAGGCACATCTCTCTCCTAAATAAGAAAAGGTAACAAAATGGATCACTTATCCCCAAAAAAATATTTTTTCAGTTATTATTATTTTTTGTTAGGTTTACTTATACTTCTACACACATTTCACTTTCTCTACATGTCTATTAGTTACTATTAATTTTATTAATTTAGTTATTATTAATTTTAGAAAGTGATAATTTTATATATTTCCAACCCTCATATCTATATTCCTTCTATCACTACTCTTATATAAACTATCTTATATAGAATATAAGATATTAGATCCAAGACATAATATATAAGAACATTCGTTCTCAACTTATTCTATAGATTTACCACCGGAGCAGTCCTGGTGTATTTACGTTAATATTTAAAGCAACAATAACCCTTATTTATACTGTACATAGAATAACTTTATACTTTCTTTTTATACACTTTAGATATTTGTGTGTAAAATTCTTTTTTTCATATTTATAATAATATAATAAAAAAAACCTTGTATGCATAATAACCCTTAATGATAAGTATAATCATAAAAGTATTTTTACGGTAAAATTGCAGGAGAAACTGGTAAAGTATTCCTTAAACAGCTAAGAAATTAACAGAACACGTTGAAAGATTGGATTAACATACTTTTACCATTTCAGTTTACATACGTCACGTCTGGTTTTCTACACTCCATCAAAGTCGCAGTTTCATTCGATTTATTTTATAGCTCGTAAACAAAGCAAGTAACTTCTGTCACTCTCGTTTGAGTTTATGGTAAATAAGATTTTACGGTAATGTGAATTTCCAATACCTACCCCTATTCGTTTTCTCTTTACATGCAAATGAAACTAACAATAAAAATGTAAGTTGTCCTGGCTGCTGCTAGCAGGCTACGATGTATACAATATATTATTTTATTTCTTTACAAGTAATAAAATGTAAGAGAAACCTAATAGAAATACATATTTTCTAATAAATGTTTGCGAGTGTTCTTGCAAGCCGTTGTTACAGGTGTCCAAATATGATCCTGGTTTTGTTTTGATACAGTTTAATATATTTACTATTTGTTTACTCCGGCTCTACTAGCTCTTTAAAAGTAGTCAGACTAGTTGTACCCTTACATACATTTTTTAGTACATACATTTTTTTTTCAACTCGGTCATCTGTATTTTACATATAGGCAAAACAAATAATAAATTTGCATTAACATTTTGGAATTTTACAAACGCTTTTTTTGAAGTAACTATCTATTTAATTTCAATAAATTAGTAATTACTAACAATAGAATAATTCTGAAATCCCTTAAATTGCACTTAAATGTCTGTATATTTGTTATTGTTTCACGCAAAAACCAATGAGCGGATTATAAAGAAACATTATAGTAATATAGTTTATAGATTATAACCTGATTTATAGATATAAGATATAAGATATTTATAGATTTATAGATATTACCTCGGGCAACAGATTAGGATTGCCATTAAAATAATTTGTTAAAGTTATTAAGTTTGTATGTGCTAGATTTTAAAAGAAAAGAGTGATTTTTTGATTTTAAAATGAAGTGACGAATAAATGTGCTTCAAAATAGATATTTTTTTAAGTAAATTGGAGATATAATCCAAGAGTTAATGCTAAATTTTCAGATCATGTCATTAAGGACCTTAGAAAATTAAGGTCAATAAAAAAATACAGAACAATCCGATTGACACGTTGTTTATTTTTAATGATGAAATTATGTGAACTTTTTTTGGGACACATTGTATGTTAATATCCACACTTATACACCTTAAATAACAAACATCTAAGTACATTTCGTCATTATATATTTTACATTCCCCGCCTTATTAAACCGCACTTTTAACATTAGCAGAGTAGAGAGAGGAACTACAGCGAAACTTTGATTAGCAATTTCATAAAATAAAATTTCTCAACTCCCACGGCGGCCATTACTAAGATTTTTAATAAACACGTCCGCGCAACGTTCAACAAATTCTAATCGAGTTTTGAATTGCAGCCATTCATGGTTGGTGCTGTCGCCGGTCCTCTCTCCGCTTACTCAACTTTCATCTCTCATCTACGGTCTATGGTCCCCACTGCTCGTTAGCTTCTCCTTAAAACTTCCGCCAGATACTTCGACAACAAGTTTTTTAACTTCACCGGAACTCCGGTTCTCGTGATTAATTAATTCGATTGTGTGTGAGTTATTTGCGGCCTGATCGCTTTCTCTGGTGTCCATTATTTCACGATTTGGGTCGAGGGGAACTGCTATAGTAGGGGTCGATTCTGCTCGGTCACTGCACTAAACAGTCTTGTTACATTTCGGCTTTACAATTTTCCCCCTTTTATTCGTGAAACTTGAAAGGAGACGCGTTTTCGTGGAAACTCAATTGAAACATTTGATTTTTTCTTCTCAACTTATACATTATAATATTACCTACATATAGGTATTTTAAAGTAAAAATTGAAACAACTGTAACAGCCACCACTGGGATATTGCAGTGCGTATACAGGTTTAAACTACTCAGAAGTTTTTTTTTATTTCAAATGTATATTAGAAATATGATTAATTTATCGAAATGAATTTAAAAGAAAATGACTAGAAAATATACTTTATTTATCCAAAAAATTCTTCGAAAGGCAATGGAAGTTTGGCCAATCCTCAGAGGCTTGAGCAATTCTAAATAAGATGGTCGCATAGGGATGAAAAATAAAAATGAAATTTGTAACCTCAATTTCAACTACTATTTTAATACTTAATACCACAGAAAAATGTCATATTACAACATTTTTTTTTTTCACATTTCTTCACATTTTATGTTTATTTTACGTATCAAGACCCAAAACGAGGTTATATTCAAATAGAGTTATCCAAGGCAAATGGTATAATTGTGCAGAGACAAGAAATACGCACTGGAAAGGTCGTAACACACATTATACGAGTATAAGCCTAATTACTCTCGCGCTTAGCTCCGTATAACCGCTAAGTTGGAAGGATTTTGGGCAGCGAAGACAACGTGGCTATAGAAAAAAGTCTGTATGGCTAGACTATGGAAATTTATGCACAAATACTTATCAAATGTTGACATGTGTGTAAATTGAGTTTGAAAAACTTGTTGGAATTTTTAAATAAAAAAAAAATGATACAGGTAATCGCTTAATGTGTGGCTTATTTTATTTTATACTCTGCGCAAAATGAAACACATAACATGTTTTAACTGCTCATAAAGTATAGTAAGTGCACAAACGCATGGCGCGTGCTGCGGCTTTCAAGGCACGCGATGTAATTTAATTAAGGCGCGATATAAAACAGTGAGGTGGGAGCGCGGCGGCACTTAAGACTGGCTTAATTTACGAAGCTCTTGATGAACCTCCCATATGTAGATCCCACTAATGGGCACATTACTCAGGCAACGCGGAGATGATTGTTTATACGCAGACTTGCGGTTATCGTTGTAGGCATTTGCATGTCGTTATAACCGCTGCAGTTAACACTAATATTGTTCATCCTATGTTTAGATTGTCTTATTTCCTACTTTAAGTATCTACCTATCGAGGAATATTTATTTTGTTTGTATAGTATACTGAAAAGTGACATTTCTGTCACTTTATGTAATGGCACGTTTCTGCCGGCAGTAACCACCCCATTACAAAAGACAGGCGTGAAATCACAGCTTTCGCTTACTGGGATCAGGGAGAACTAAGGAAACGGCTGACTGTTGACCGTCTGGGGATTGTTGATGGACCGAAACCAGAAATAACCATATTCTACCCTTAACTGCCCCACTTTTCAGTGTTACCTAATCCCTGGTATGGCAAAGTCGAAAAGTAGACTCCGCGATTTATCGCGGAGCGTTGAAGGTCCACTTAATGGTGGACGGCTACCGTCGCCAAAAGTCAAAGGCCACGCCATGAGAGTCCTGGTGCACACTTATGGATAAAAGAATTGGCTATGACGTCCCTTACACATTCAATCATTCATACACGATTGGAATACAGTCGCCAATTGGATTACCAAGTATATGACTGCAAAATGTATTGTAGAGATTCTCTGTAGTACTTTAGTTTATTCCTTTGGCAATGAATAATTGGATTACTTCTTCATAATGATATTCTGAGAGTCTGAGTCCGAGACACGTTCACTTTTTTAAAAATATGCCATACAAAACAGTCATTATAAAATTATATTAAAAATTATACAGGTCAAGGATAAAAATACTCGTCAACAGATTATAAAAAGGGAAAATTTCTCTTAAATCAATTGATTTTATTATAAAAGGAAAGACAAAGGGCAGCTGTAATTAATTGAATTTAGACTGACTCAACTTTCTTTTCTATTAATGGTTATAATTTCCTCTCGAATAAACCAGTACGTACTTTGTGAATATAATATTAGGTTTCATTCTTATTATTTAATAGAATCTAGTATTCCAATATATCAGGGAACTACCTGATACATTTTCTTCGAGAAGTTATTTGACTTATTCGAAGACTAAATGAGCATAACAGGAGTATAACAATTTTCTATATAAATAGGTACTTGTTTCGAGAATAAGATCAGACAATACGACTGTGTACAAAGCCTTGCTTTAGAATGAAGTCGTTTGTTCTTCTCGTCATTATTCAAACTATCTTTTGTCCGCCCCTTTGCTCACATACCTACATCGCCCTGGTGTTGCTTGTGTCTTTAGGTTATGTTAGTCACCTACCGTCAAGTGGACCGTCAGCATGCCTACAGACATAAAAAGAAACATATTTTCAAAAGTAACCTATGTCATGCAGAGTTCAAGTACCTACCTAAAGTTCATACTTGTAATTTCAATTAATCATTTTTAAATAGTTTAGAAGATTTAACATATAATACTTTTTGGTTACTTTCGCGTTTTTGACATTATATTAATTATAATTCTATTGTATATACAACGCCTGGCATACTTATACGTTGAGGCCAGACATTATACTTTTGTCAAGCGTTTGATCTTTATTTTTAGATAGCTGATACCCGCGTGGAATATTTAGCCTATATCCATCCTGAAATTCTAATTCTATATATTGGTGGTTTCCAAGATTACATCCTACATACACACAAACAAACATACGAACTTTGCCTGTTTATAATATTAGAATAGATGTAATGTAGAAACTTTATTAGGAATCATCGACTGTTTCATTCGCAACGTGCAGAATTTATAACGACAATAAATCATGGTCAACGTTTTCCCGAAACAGTATTTAATTCCTAATCCACAACAAATTATCGTAAACAAGATAAATGTTTATATGTGAAGTAGGTAATTCTCTGCGGCAAAAACCCTAGTTAGGGTCCCAGCCGGAGGCGCGGTTTCGCAACCTATCTTATGTCATTTATAGATAATAACATAGAAAGGGTGTTGCTCAGACATTAATGTCAATACACTCGCATCTGATAATACTTCTATTACAGAATTACATTTTCGTTATTGCTAACACGACCTAAACTCTAATTGCATTAGTTTGAGAACTTAAAATAAACGAGAAAAGTTTTTATCACTAATTACACTTATGTGTCATCATCCTTATCATCCTGTCTGTCTGTATGTATGATCGCGGTGATCTCAAAAACTACTAAACGGATTTTAATGCGGTTTTCATTAATAGTAAGAGCATTAAATAAGAAAGTTTTTATATGTAAATTGGCTATATATATATATATATATGCATTTATATATATTCCTGCAATTTTCATACATCACACATAGTTTTTAATTGGCATGTCTGACAATTGAAACTCGTGAGGCGCGAAGTGTCGCCTGGCGCTTGGCCAGCGCCACTGCCAAATAGATAATATCTTTTATTCAGTAAAACTCAAACTTTTCTCTCCATAAATCCACAACTAGAGGGAACCTTCATGAAAATGTAATGAGAAAGAACTATTTATGGCTAATCCTTTCGAAATAAACTACTTGAGGCGTTGTTCTACGCATAACTATTGCAAGAAAGTGTCTAGTGGTGTTGGCGAGTGTTTGCAACAAAAAGTGGAGGCGTGGGAGCGGGATAGATTTATTGACGCGTTACCAGGATGAACGGGATGGCTGGCGAAGACAGACGAATGAGCTAGAAAGCAGAGCGGATTTTTGAATTGCAAATGGGGAAATGAAACTGCCGCTGCCTTGGTCGACTCCGGTACCACCCCTACTAAACCTCTTCCGGCTTTATAATCATCCTTAATAATACGGGAGTGCTTTAATGAATTTATGTAGTGATCAAAGCAGGCAGCTTGAAGAAACTTAAAATATACAAGTACATTCGGAAGGGTTTATTGCCTTCTCGGATGAGACAAGTTTTAAAAGCTTTATCTCATTTGGTAACCAAAATAGGTAGACGTATGGCATGTAATTAAATTATCGCCCCTATGCTGATCTGCGCGTGTAAATTAATTTTAAATATTCGCATGATAGATTAGAAAAAGGAATAGAATAGAATAGAATAATTAGAAAGGGGAATTAAATTATTATAAATGAAACAGTTGTCTGTACTTTAATGAAAATATTAGAATTGAGAGAAAAAGAATACAAAAAATAAACGAATTTTTAGGATTTTACTGTGATAATCTCTAAAACTGTTAGTGAGCAACATTGAGCTATAGTAAGGGAGAAAAATTATTAAGATAACCCTTTCGCCTACTACTTATACAAATTGCATGGAAAAAGTTCAATCATCGTACTTTTGTTCCAAAATTCGACTACTTGGATAATTAGGACAGTGGGAGTAGAAATACCTTCGTCAGTTTTTAAATTCATTTCTTTATTAAGTGGTAGACTCTTAGTGCCTTTTGAAACTAAAGCACTAAGCAGACAATTGCATATGAAACAAAAGTAAACTTACTAGATATGATAACAAGAATAGAACCACTCATATCGTGAATGAGTGGTTCCATCGATACCCTGAAGTAATAGTGATTCCTTGGACATATACTCTCGCCTTGTAGGTTCAATGCGAACGCGATTACAATCTGTGATAGATGCGAATGGCGGATATACACGTTTTTGATTTAGTTGTTTATTTATATAAAACAATATTAAATACTAGCGACCCGATCCCGGCTTCGATCGGGGTGCAATTTTTGTATATAAAAGTCTTCCCCGTTTATCCCTTTTTCTATAAGTGAAACCGAATTAAAATCGGTCTATCCATTCTCGTCTTATCATTTTATACTATATATAAAAAAGATGACATTTCGTAGTTTCCTAGTTGTCCTGATGACAAAACATTATTCACCTCCTTGTGAGTATATAGTGTTCTGTGTTATTCACTATCTACATAATATATTAGTTGACTTATCAGTCAACAGTCTATTGCAAACGTCAATTCGATATTCTGTTTTGTTTTGAGAATTATACGCGAAACAAGTCACGGACAACAGCTAGTAGGTATACAGATATGTCATGGCTCTAGCATTATGTAGACTCAAATATTCCAATTGGTGTGTCCTTGTGTCTTCGCCGCTGGCAAAAAATATCCGTGTCTTAAAAATTACACAAATTTTCAACTAATAAAAATAGAACATAATATAGATACAAAAAAAATGTTCTAAATGTCGATTACCATGATAAAATAATAAAATACGATTGGTTGCAAGGTAATTAATGTTTATAATCGCAAAATTAATGAAAGGGTGTTGTACAAAAGAGTCCATTAACCGAGTCTAAACAGCAAAGCAAGATAACAAATAGGAAGATTTAATTATAAAGACTGCTTGTGAGTGAGTTAATAGTTAGAATTTAATTCTGCTAGGGGCATTCCGCCGCAGATTGCATTCCGTAGCCGGCTGCGCGAGTGGCCGCGAGCTTGACGCCCGCTGATGGAATATAAAGCGGTTTCATGCTCTAAAATTAGAGAGCGGTAATATTTTTTATTAACATAAATGTAAATAGTATTCTGAGCCTGAATAAAATTTAATTAAGGTAACTGTTTTGTGAGTTACCAAGTCCATGTATTAGGAATTTACATCAGAACTATACAACATTTTTCTTTAATTAAATCCTTTAAATTTTGTTATAAAGCTGAAATTAAAAGCTGTAAAAAATACAATTAAAGGGAAATAAAGGTAAGAACAGTTATTAAAACAAAAAATACTTTAAATTATAAAATTTTACCTCAAAGTTTCATTCTTAATTGTTAAATTTAAATATTAAAGTTAGTTAGCTTAGTTAAAGTTCTTGCCTAAAAGCTCTATTTCAGAGGCCCGGATTAGATTATTTTAAAATATTTATATTTATTGACTTTCGAGTTATTAAGGTACTTACTTGCCTTATCTCTCTGTGTCTGAAGCCTTTAATTCAATTCCCGACATTCCCAATCTCGGACCCTACTTTTCAAAACACTTGATGTGACTAGTAGTGGCTGCAATTCGCATAAATTGGCGGTAGTAACGACTCCCTTACAGAATAACAGCAGGTATGCTGTTGTGTTTCGGTAAGTGAGTAAGAGATGCCAGAGCCCATTTCCCTATTCTTTCATTAATCCTTTGTCTTTAATCATGCTTGTGCTTGTGTTATAGGCGACGGTAACCATCTACCATTAAGTCATTCAATAGTCTGTTTGACGAGCTTTACATAAAAAATACATAGATAATCAATCGAAATTCATAATGTGTTTAATTTTATATGTTTACCATATTATGCGGGTTTTTCCATAAGTCATTGTTGGACACCATGGGTTTTTAATTATTGATTTTTGCCACTATATCCAGTGAACCACGGACAAAGTCCGTGTAGAACAAAGTGGTACGTAACTAGATATATTGATAGACAGATTACATAATACTGAATTTTACTTATCTAGACGTAATTCTTCCGAAGCCATGTTGAACCACAGACAGGACAGGTCAAGCCTTATCTTAAAAAGCCAGTAAGTTATCTTGAAAAAGTAAATTTATTTTGTAAATAAAGGTTTTACTTATAATTTATTTATTACATTTATTGTGTTGGTTAAACGTCATAAATGAAAAATATGAGTCTTAAAATCACTGAATTAATCCTTTAATGTGCATATGCAACTTCCGAGCGAGTGAAATCTTTACAATCGCTCCTTGTTTTTGTATGTTTTAAAAGCACTCTGTAGTAAATATTTTATGAGGAATGCTTTAAAATTTAACTGGAAATTTTGTCAAATTTTAAATTTAAACAGCAATTCCTTTTGAAATTATTTCTCTAATTGACGAGATGATTCCACTGTGATGCGAGATTCCACGCTACATTTTCAACAAGATGAGTAAATACGAGTATTACATAGTAAGATCTAGCCTGTGTTCAGTATGCATACTAAATTTATATAATGACACTATCAATACTTTTATATTTTGCTTTTCAGCATAATCGCATGTTTGTGTGTAATTATTAGTTAAGCAATTATTATAACATTGAGCAGCTAGTAATTATGGTACAGTAGCAGCTACCATTGAACTAGCATGTCAAAATTTAGTCGATTTTAGGCGTGCCATGAAAATTAAAACAATGTTGAAAATGAAAAATTGGAGGTCATCGACCGTGTCGACCGATTCCCACTCGAGGTTGATTAAAGATTCGTGTTAAATAAAAATTTACGAAGTAATGAAATGACTGAAAACGAATTTGAGCGAGGGAGTGACTAAGTAAAATTTTTAAGATGTTTTTAACAAGTTTCCTTTTAAGTGAAAATTTTAACGTTTACTAGACAAGTATTTTAGTTTTTAAAGTTATTGAAGTTTTTCACAAATACTACCATTACGATAATTAAAACCAAGCTTAAAATACCTGTAGAAACATTTCATAAAAAAAAATTGTAAATATTAAATTTTAATATCGGATTTTACTAATTTACCTAATATTTCAACGATATTAAAAAACTTTTAGAATCCAATGAGATTCTACAATGACGACCACTGGGCGAAGACTATAGTTATTTTTGATATCTGTCAACAACTCTGATAAAATCAATGTCAATAATTTTTGAATGCCAATATTTCTTTTTTGATGTCTTTAAATTCTTAACACAATAAGTAGATATTTAAGATTCGATGAAATTGTAATTAATTAATTAAATGTAATAAATAAATACATTTGTTTGTTCAATTTAGCAATGTTCAATGTTGCATATAAAAGATTAAATTATTTAGACATTAACGTCAGAAAACCATACAGCCTTTAAATTACCCCTTCGAAAGGGCAAAAAATTATCCTTTCGATATACGGATTACGTATCTACTGTTTAAAATTACTACCCCATTCCTCAATATAAATAAGAGTCATTTGACAGATCCAATGAGTATGAATGCTTATTCAAATACTCTAAGTGGAGGAGGGCAACAGGCAAAAACAATTGTTTTAAAGGAACACCACTCGAAACTCTCCCCAGTGGAGTGCATGCAAATTGATACCACTTCTGTTTTACGACAAAGTGAAGCGGATAGACGGTGTAGGTGGCCTTTACACAAACCGAATACAATCATTTCAAACAATATTGGCTATGGGGGATTTGTTAGTTGTTACGCTTTTATTACGTTACTAGCTACTACTAGCCCTCGACTTTGTCCGCGCGCCTTTTTATTAGTTTCAGTCTTTATCGCTCATATATATTTGTCAGGCATTAAATATTTTATTTTCAAATAAAAAAGAATCTAGTTTGAAGAAATTAATAAAAAACAAACAGAACCTGTTAGGCTAATCTGAAGATTTCATCAAAATCGGTTGAGCGTTTTAATTTATAAAGATTGTTATGTTTATGTAAAATTTTGTTATTTTGTTAATATTTGTTAAAAGCGATATAAGTTATATTTAAGTGAATAGTTTTTGTTGTATTATTTTTGTACCCAACGTACAATATCTCAGAGAGACGTATGTTTTTGTATGTACAAAAAAAAAGGAAAACGAAAAAGAGTGAGTTGAAGATCAAACGTTTAAAAGCCTAGCCTAGAAATTCAAAACAGCGCAAATTTGTAATCGCGCAAGGGCTTAAACCGTTTTGACTAACACCGACTTTTTCTTTGAGAAAAAATAATTCTGTTTCTGTCTGTTACTTGCTAATTAATGCCTTTTATATATTTTTTGTTCTTTAGAACTTATTTTGTATATTTGTACACACTGAAACCTCTTAACGTTCTTAAGATTTTAAAACATAAGCTTAAAATGTTACAAATATATTTTAAATTAGTTGCTGCCCGCCGACTCCGTTTGTAAAATGAAAAATATAACACGCGAGAAAATATTCGACATCCTTATCGCTGCGACGACAGTGGAAAAAAAATCCACTTATCCCTATCAGGGATGTATAGGTGGATACTTAGTATGGATAGGAGGATTTTCCAACTTAAATAAAAGATATTTATAGATAATATGTATATAAAATAATAAAGTCGCTTTGCGTCTCTGTAAGCCACCTAACGTATTTTTTATGGTTTTCACTAATGGAAAGAGCGATAAACGATAAATATTTATGCATTAAATATGCAAAAAAAAATGGTCCGTGCAATGCCGGGGGCGCGTCGCTAGTATGTTATAAATACTAACTAATATTATAAAGAGAGAAGATTTGTATGTTTGTAATGAATGAACTCAAAAACTACTAGACCAATTTTGAAAATTCTTTCACCTATAGAAAGCTACATTATCAGCGAGTAACATAGGCTATATTTTATAAAGTTACGCGGACGAAGTCGCGTGCAACAGCTAGTATGTTATAATTGTATAACATACTAGCTACCATGCTAATTGTATAACAGCTAATATGTTAAAATTGTGAAATCTAAAAATTTTTGTGGTAAAAAAAACATTACCTATTATTATAAGTAAAAAGAAAAATATAAAAGGTAAAATCTTGTCTCCGAAGGCTTTAAGTGTCTTTCATTTTATCAGGTTAAGTAAATTCAATTAATACGTAATCGTAGCCCCGAAAAGTCGTTCGCAGATTAAAAAAGAATCAGTGATTAATTTAGCAAAATAAATTGTAGGTACCTTGAATACCTCATTGAAATTTGTGTAGCACTCTTAAAATTGGGTCAAACTATATCGCTGCGCAATTTATAAATTAAAAACACGAAATTCATGCTCTACAAGCAATAAAGTTATTAAGTCAGCTGCAGTCGACAGAAATAAAAAAAATAAAAAAAAAAGGTTTATTTCGCTGTGCAGAAGTTTTGTAAGAGCCAGCCAAAAAACATTAGCAAAATATATAGCCGGTCCAGCACTGGTACTTTGTAAATATCGTTTCGTTGCAACCAAGTTAAATTGTATCACATTGTTGGTGGACACTATAAATACAGATCTCTCAGCGATATGCGTTCACCTCTGTTGGCTCAAGTAGCTACGATAGTATTTAAACTCTTTAACTGATTTCACGTTTCACGCCAACTTCAAAATTATCCTTCTACAACAATTAAATATTGAAACGAGAATCTTTCTTCTTGAATATTTTCGCTTTGAATAATTGCTTGTTCAGTGAAAATTTTCTTTTTTTTTAAATTTTACGAATATCCCTATAGGGAGATAATATCACATTATTTGACAGTCTTAGAAATCAATTAAATAATAACTATTATAACCATTTAATTTAATTATTACGTAAATTAACTATCATCATCATTATCATGATCAGCCCGTGTCTTTACATTGCTGGATGTACTTAGGCCTTTACCAACGCTCGCCACTATGCACGGTCCTCTGCGCTTCGTATCCAACCGCTTCTCGCAAAGCCTTTCAGGACGTCTATCCATCTGGCCGCAAGGCGTCCCACGCTATATATTTTCCGATTCGTAACCTCCATTTGAGAATTCATCTACCCCATCAGTTATTTGCACTGAGACATTTTTGACCAGCCAATTCCTAAGTAAATTAACGAAGTTAAGAAAACAGTCATGCTATAAGTATTTCTATAAAAAAATCGATAATGTGGTTTACTTTTTGTAATATACTTAAATCAAATAACGTAGAATTTAGATGCCTCTTGACCTTTCTAAGCGAGGACGATTTAGTAAGTTTTGGAAGTCTCTCTGAGATATTTTACCTCGTTTACCCTATGTTCAAATAAAATGATTGGTTTAAGCTAACTCTAACTCTAGGTCAAAATAATTTAGTTTTACCTGGAGTTGGACCTCTAACTCTAGGTGATTTAGAGGTCTAATAAGTCAGGTCTAACTATGACTTAGTTTTACTTTACACTTCGCCTTTTAACCTGATTTTATAAATTATATTTTATGGGGTTTACACTTGCAAGTACTTGCTAAAATTATTATTAATTTTGAAACTGTAGCAAATTTTTTTAATATTTATTGCATCCCACACAATCATTTATCACGAGAAACATTCATTAAATTTTGTGATAACACGCACCGCTGAATGAAACTTGATGAATTTTCTCCTATAATGGAAAACGTAATAAGAAATCGCAATTTATTTCTTATTGAAATGAGGATAATAGACGCTAGGCCCCAAGAAGCAGAGAAATTGCTCCCCACAGGGTACACACCCTACAGAATCATGATATTAACATTATAATCCAATTTGTGGCTTCAGCCGAGGTGAAACTCATTAGAAACTTTATGCATTATTGCATCTGACATTGGATCTGTGGAACGTCTAATTCTTGTCCATGAAATGCATTTTATATCACGCAACCCGTCTGTACTACTTTAATTCTCTCCAAGAAATGACAAGATTTTATACAGTCAGTTAGGATTTTATTAATATCTTATTACATAGTTATTATTACTTTAATATCCAAAGTTATTTGATAAAAACATCCCTATATTGTTCGTCCAAATATTTTTTTTATTTAAAGTGGACATTATACTTTACATATATAGTTGTATAATATTATATAAAACATTTTATTGTTTTTAGATGTTTACATAGATATTTATATACATTAAATGTTTTATATAATATAGATATTTTATATTTAATTTATTTCCTTGCATGGAAGTTGTTATAAAGGTAACAAGTACCGTTAATATGGCATCATTTTACAAATTTTTATCAAACAAGTCATGTGACCATTGTTGCATAAATGAAAAATGGAAATATAATGACAGTTATTGTTTAAATATAGAACACACTGTGTAAATGTGTACGCACAAATAAAGATGTTACAATGAGGGCGTTAATTAATGTTAATATGTACGTACCTATTTGACTTTCTCAGATTTTTTTTATGGACTTGACAATTCAAGTATGCAGCGGCCTAATTGCGGTGGGATACTTCCAAATACTCGCAATTTGTTCTAATTTTTTTAAATGGTTTTTCCGTGAATGCGTCTTTAAATTTGCTTTAATAGTGGGAGGCAATTCAGAAAACTGACGATAATAAAATCGGCATGATACAGTTTGATGCTTTAGCTACATATCTACCATCTACATCCAAAAGTTAATTACACTGATCGATAGCTAAAGGATACAGTAACACCCCATTTTTTGTAATAATGTAAAGTCTAGTTTACCAAATTTTGCTCTTTTTCCAATGTGTTAAATGTAATTTAAGAATATTAGATGGCGTTGCGCGCATGTTGAACGTTTATTTGAACGCTTGTTGAAATGCATCTAGATGTCGCCAATACCGTCGCGGACACCCTAATGAAATGTTTCGACCATAATAATAAGTTTGAATGTATAAAATAAATATTGTCTACCAGGGCTCGGTGTTTTAAAGACAAATTTAAAGAAGTAAACCCGAGTATGACTCATTCATATTATAAAAATATGAGTAGGAGTCCTTTCCACAATGTTTTGCAAAAAGAACAGCGCACCGTGCAAATAAGTTTAAATAATATTAACATAAGTAACTCTTTTGTAGTGGAAAGTATAACTGGCTATAGCCACTGTGTAAAATTAGAGTAAACTAATAGTAATTGAAACGTGCCTTCTTGTGTTTCGGCGTGTGTGTAGAGGCCTTTATCCCTTTCCTTATACCTAATCCGTTCTCCTATCAAAGTCGGCAGTGCACTCTTAACGGTTCTCCTAACAGTGTTGCGATTAAAATTTTGTTCTTTTTTCTTTACTAGCTGTGCCCCGACTTAGTACGCCCTGTAGTTTGTTTTTGGAAAATCCCACAGGAATCTAACATTATTTATTATGTCTTGTGTTCTTATGTTCAAAAATATTCCTCGTCCAAATGAATTGTATTCAATTTCTGTTCATTCTTTGTTAAAATAAATAGTTCATCGCATGTTTCTTTACTTGCGAATGTGAATTATATTTTTATTTAGAAACAGTTTACGGTATATTATTTTGATGTTCTTTATTCCGAGATTTATTTGTAGAATTGTACCTTTCATATCAGTGTCGTTACTAAATTGAATAAGTCGCTCGAAGCATATTAATATCCGAAAAAGCTGCTAGCAAATTTGACTCGAGTCATATTTCCAGTCTTGCTTTAGAAAGATCATTAACGAAGTTAGCTGGTTTGTTTTCGTGTGTTTCATTTTCTTTGTGCCGTGTAGTACTTTGTTATTGTGTTTACGTGGGAGACTGGGTCTGGAACTCAACTAAATACCTAGTCAACGTGTATCTATTTCAACCCACTCCACAAGATTGCTTGTTTCGATTAGTATCACTTATTTGATATCCCGTTAGCTCATTTGAATTATAATGAACGCTTGTAATGAAATTTTGCACAGTGGTTCAAATAAACGTCGTTCTGTTCAACATTATTCAAAACATTAACAGTGAACGGCTTTGTCTAATCAGTTTGGGTTTAATTCAAACAATTCTGAAGGCGTGATCGGATAGTAATAATATTATATTGTACAAATTTCGGAAAAAGGACGATGAAAGCTTGATAAGAAGCGCAAATTGTAAACATAGGTAATACTGGTTGCTCAGGAATATTTATAAATTATATCCACAAAATTAGAAGTATAATATGCTACTATTATTAATGCTAAAATGGCACCGTTATTTAACAGACAGGATCATGATTATCCACGAATAAAACTATAAGAAAAAATTAAAATCAAATAGAAATGATTACAATAAACTGAAGCCTCTCTTAAAAAAATCTAATTATTAACCCAGTATAGTTGGGCCTCGTGGCTTCACAAGTCTTGAAATTTGAAAGCACAACTCCTTTTCCTTGGAAATACATATACGAGTCATAGTGATCGATCAAGCTGTCATAATTTTGACTTTAACGATAGATTTATGAATATTGGATAAAGTTCTGATGTTACTACTTCCTCTGACTCTGATGTTACTAATTGCTAATTTTATTTAAAGATATTTTTTTAACGCTAAGCAATAAAATGCCGTAAAATATATTTTATATTATATTTAAGGTATGTAAAATGAAGCAAATTTTACCCTAAAAAGGTTACGCCAATAAAACGCACAAAGTCTCTTAAATTTTTTTTCTGTTAGAGTAAGTAGATTACAATGTTAATTTCATTGATGCGCTGCCCACCCCGGAGGATTGGCGCCGCAGAGAGGGCTACAGGCATTAGTATGCCGATGGTAAAAAAGATAAATTTGTTGTTGGAACATTTAATTTATGCGATTTTTGGGGTGGTCTTTCACAGGTTTTATTTAAAGATTTGGGCGTAGAATGACAAAAGGTAACATTTTTGATTTAAGTTCTTTATTATTGTATTTTGATGATAATTTTCTTTTACACCATATATCCTACAATAGCTGATAGGAGCTCTGCCCTCAAACTTTGCACGGTTGCATTGGAAGGTGTTATATACAAGCCTTATCTTTGAAAAGTCGATTAAGGTTAAAAGTTTATATACTTTAAAAAATATTATTATGTTCTTTAAACTATAATGAAAATTTATCATAATTATTTATTAATGTTAAATATAATATATTAAAAAGCTCGCCGTAACAACTGCAGTTTATTTAATTACTGGTTACCTAATTTTTGTGTATTATTTATATAATAATATAAAGTTAATTAATAACAACTAAAATATAAACGTGGTCTCTAACAATGAACATTGTAATAAAAGTGATATGAAGAAGGCTATGCACGCGGTTCCTATATGATGTCGAATCAGGAATGAGAAGATCCGTAGACAAACGAAAGTCACCGACATAACCTGGCGTATTAGTAATAAAGCTTTGTACGAAGAGCCGACAGTTCTCTATGACATTATACGAATGGTCGTTTGAGCCCGACTGTTCTTGAGTGAGGACCATAGGCCAGAAAGACTAATATAAATTTTACTTCAAACATAAATTTAATATGTTTTTTCTTCTTAATAGGAACAAAAACCTAGTTTTTGAATATTCTTTTTTTTTGTACTTCACTTATAATATTTAGTGTATTTTATGTTTACAGGTATTTGGACTGGAAAATATACTGAAAATTTGAAAATTTGAATTCATAAAATATTATGAATAATCATATTATTATGTAATTATTAGAAGAAGTGTGTCTTAAAGATTAAGGAATAAACAAAGGAAATCATTTAATCTGGGTTTAAGTGTGTATTTTGGAGCATTAGCGTCCAAGCCAACAGTCTGAATCCTTATTGATCCAACGTCGAAAGCTTACAACACGTTCCAAAATTTACAATATCTATATCTAAATTGGATTGTAAGAGTAATGTAGACATCAATTGCCAAATAATGTTACTTTAAAAGTTATAGTTAACTAGCTGGTGCCCGCGACTTCGTCCGCGTTGAAAAATGAAAAATATAACACCTGAGAAAATATCTGACATCTTTATCGCTGTGACGCCAATTTTTTAGTCTTACTAATATTATAAATGTGAAAGTTTGTGAGAATGGATGGATGGATGTATGGATGGATGTTTGTTACTCTTTCACACAAAAACAGCTGAACGTATTTGGATAAAATTTGACATACAGTTTATTATCTGGATTATTAAATAGGCTACTTTCTATCCATAAAATTTTAGGTTCCCGAGGATCGTCACAGCGATAAGATGTCAGTTCTTACCCAATATCTGATTCCTATTAAGTATATGCTAATTAATTAAAAACACTTTTATGTTTATAATTTTAAAAAAAGAAATAAAAAAAACAAAATTATAATTACATTAATAAAGTTTCTTTGTTGTCCATTCTCATTAACTTAAAAGCGAATCTCACCTGTAAACAATTGCGATCGATCTTTTTCTACTGAATGGGTTTAGCTAGAACTACATCTACCAGCACGACCGAAAACTTGTTAATTAAATGTAGTCTCCGGAGAACAAAAGTTTACTCTAGATACGATATGAACTTCCACTGTAGTATTCTTTTCTACGCGCCAAAAGTTGAATGCAATAGAAATGCAAATGGGAATGCAAATGTTTTGTACTTGTTCTGAGTTGTATCGTTGAGCGCAATACAGCTAACATTGATTTTCATTTAGTCCATTCGATTCGGCAGCAAGCAATGTATGTACACTACGAGTAACTGTCCAGTAACATTTTGACTGCATACGATAAAGTCGCAAGCAGAATTCTTTTGTACTAGAGTACCTATATATTTTATTAAGTACATAATATAAGTACATATGCATACACTGCTGACCACAGACCTTTACTCTATATGTTTTGATTATAGTGTACCATGTTAGCAAACTGTGGATTAGAGCTTCATGTGGTTTCAAATACTGAGCTTTTCTCTTTCTGGAGTTTATTGGAGTTTACTCCTTAAGAATCGATTTGCATATGCTTATATAAGCCCGTGGTATGAAAATTTATGGGACTAAAATCAAAATTGTCACACGGAATGCGAGCAGGAATGCTTTACGTTCTATTTTTATTAATATTTTAGAATATCTGAAGTTTCATAGATATTGCGTCATCTACATAATATTATTTGAAAAAAGAAAAATGTTGACCTTTCGGCGTGTTCGCATTTTGAAATTTTAAATTTTATAATCGTTCGTAAGGAGTAAACTCCAGTCGTCCACACACAATTTTTTTTATTGTATTTTTATGTTGTTAGACAAGTAATTTTTGACTCATTTAATTTGCTTTACATAGTAATTTATTATGGGTATATTGAAAATACCTTCGCCTGCACCAGTTGGGAGACCCCTGCGTCTAGCTAGACAGAAGGCCTGAAAAACCTACGACTTACGAGTATATCCAGCAGTGGAGATAAAGATTCGGATGATTACGAGTATTTGAAAATAAAACTTTCTAGACTTGTTTAATTTCATTGCGTTTGTGATTTCATAAAGTTAAAGATTGTGCGGAGAAAAGGAATGCAGACTACTATTTATATACATTTTAGTTAAAAATAAAATAAAATGAATATTTCGCCGGCAATGTCAAACACATACCTAATAGTCTGTGGTTTTTTGCAAAGCAAAGATTAACGCGAAGGGTTTTTTAAAAAAAGTACTATCCAATAATTTATTACTGACAGATTGAATGAGACGGAATGCTTGAATTACTTTCGACTACTGGATTACCAATAATTTTGCTTTATTTTTACGTAGAATTCCGACAGTAGGCTAAGGGTCCACTTAAGTGGTAGGACTGTTTGGTAATGTATAGTTCAACATTTAACTTTTATAACAATGAGAAATCATTAACCGAATGGTGAATTGGTGAATTACAAAAAGTAATTTAAAAAAATTTCGATTAATTAACTAAAGTTAAATTTAAAAAAATTACTGAATTTAAATAAAAAATTAGAATTTGTATAATGTAATTTTTTTCTAAGTATGTCTCTTCTGGTTGTATGTTTCAAATAGATTTTACTTTCTTAACTAAATTATTTATAATTATAAATTAAATTTAATTATATAATTACTGTTTATAAATTGATTGTTAAACCTTGTGGGCTATATAGATAAGTACAAACGTACATGCAACGTGCAATAGCAATAGCCAGTCAGTAATATAACCGTCTCCCCTGCATAACACTCTCGTCATTAGGGGAGTGCTTCTCGTAAACCACTCGTAATGGGTTTTATCTTGGCCTATAAAATTTATTTACACATCTCCTAGTACATTATCGGGACCTCATTCAGTAATGTACGCGACAGTTCGTGATGCTTCTCATAAATCGAATATGCATATCATAGACGTTATGAACTCTGTGCCAATTTTATTTCATTTCATGGCTCCGATACAATTACGAGTATTTATGACTACCGATTTGTTCGCTGTACCTACTCGTTTTTGTTGTTTCCATTTTATTTAGTAGGCTCGTCTTTACTACTTTTCTAAAATCTATATCTATACTTCTTCTATATCTATACTCTATACTAAACTATATCAATACTTCTATACTTTTTATTATAATATTATAAATGCGAAAGTATGTTTGGATGTATGGATGTTTGTAACTCTTTCACGCAAAAACTACTGAACCGATCACCATGAAATTTTGCATACACGTTGTCTGGGACACCAAAAAGGACATAGGGTACCTTTCATCCAGAAAAAAGGGACTATTCCCGAGGGATAAATAAAAAATAAAAAACTTACGTCTGGCCAAAGTGTTATAGCAACACGAGGTCAAGCGTTATATTGCTTTTTTTTTTTAATTTTCAACGCGGACGAAGTCGCGAGCACCAGCTAGTTTACTATAATTTTACTTAAGTGTCACAATGCTATAACAAATTTGGTACGAATTAACACTTAAAGGACACTCGTTTTTGTGATCGGTTTCAATGTTTCACCACTATAAAGATATAATCCATTTACCACCGATTACTGCTTCGCATAGTTAATTTTTTTTGCAAATTATATACTAAATCTTAATAAAAAAACAATAAAGTAAAGTCATCACCTTAATAAATGTTTAGCCATTACAAAATAAGCCGGAATGGTCTGAGTGAGATAACCTAAAACTATTCAACTGATGATAAGTCATAAAGTTGAGGGACTGCCATTCCCACAACTATTACGGAAAAACTTTTTTCTTAAGACATTTTTTATATAAATTCATAGCTGTAATGGGGAAAAACGGTAAAGTATGTGAGAAAAAAAAAACTTATGTAAAAGTCGTTAGAAAGGTTGACGGTCCACTTGATGGTACTTGAGGCTACCATCAATACAAGTGTTACAATTGTGCTGCAAACTATTGTTAAAGATATGGGATTAGGATATTGTGAGCTGTAAGACTGGGTGGTGACTCCCGCCAGACGAGCTGCCCGATTTTCCAAACAAATCCAGACCAGAGCCACGTTTAAAAAGCCAACATTGGCCCTGCCGAGAATTGAATCCGGTGTTTGCCTAAAAAGTTCCCAGACAATTACTACATGGCTAATATTTGCGCTATTTTTACTGTTATATAAGTGTAATTAATTTTTAGATTGATTGAATAATATTAGGCCAAGAAAAGGCAAAGTAACTAAAATGCTTTCTCTGACTTCTGATGCTGGTTGTTAACATTAAACGTAGGTATCACAATTTCATGATTTTAATATTGTTAATTGGACTAAACTTCTCATTAGATGTTTAAAAATTCCAAATCAGTTCATGTTGCTCCAAATTTCTGTTTGATTTAATTTGAAACTGAGAATGCTAGTACCGCTGTCGCAATTCCCACATACAATCCCACGGTGTACGCACAGTAATCTGCTGATCTGCGGTTATATAACATTGGAATGAGTGAGTCTCCCCCCAACGCGTTGCAGGCTGCATTCTCTAGCTACGAGTATCGTCCCTTCGGAGTCATAACGGCTGTCGCGATATAAATCTTCTCACCCTAACTGTACTGCTGTTACAGCCTCCTTTCAGGACGCGGATAAAGGCTTTTATTTTTCGTGTTGAGCCCTTTTATGTCCTGCGTTTTGATTGCTTTCTATTTTATTGGAATACAGACATTATTGCTCCTGTTAGTTTTAATTGACAAATTCAACCTGTTTAACATGTATTTAACAAGAGGAAGCTTTTAAATAAAATATAAATAGTTTCATTTATTTCAGGCATTTAAAAATGGCCCATTGTAAACGTGACATTAACTTCTATGTCAGTACGGCTACAATTGGACACAATATTAAAACCTATTTTCTTCATTTAATTATATTACCTACCTTATTATTTTCAATAATATGAATTATTAATACCTGTTATAGGAATAATTTAAAGGTTGAAAATTTAAGAATAGCTACAACTCTATTTCTATGAATCTATGAAAGATCTGTAGCAGTTATATGATGCTTTAATTTTATACAAAAAAATCTTTATTACCGGCGTTAATAAAATATGAATTCATATATTTTTAAAGCGTATCATATGTAATGTATTATTTAATATAGTATTTATTATTATTATCCATGAACTTCTATTTCAAAAATTATAACAAACTTCTTTTAAAGTTTTAGTTTTAGTAACTTGCTTTTGTCAACGTTTTCGTCCCCCGCACAAAGGAAAAGAGTAGCCAAATCATCAAAATCATTTCAGAGGTTTAATTGCGATATATAAAAACAGTCTCGAAACTGTGACATTTTATATAATAATATTATTATTGAAAATTATATAAATATTGAACAATATATATTTCCATCATAAAAATATTTTAAAAGTTTCCTGGCCAATTTATAAAGTTTTAATTGTATAGTAGAAAAAAGTAAATTACATTTGAGGAAGAACAAATAAACTGAAAGTCAATAGAGGATGCGTCCGATTGGTAGCGTGCTTCAAAAACGACTCGCAACAGGCACGCAAAAAGGCTCCTACAATTTATGCTGCAGTCACACTCCCTTACCATTAAAACTGTCCGTCCATCCGTTTGCAGATTTAAACCAAACGGTCGGCTGTCACGAATCTAAAAAACATTTATCACTCTCGATTTTCCGCCCACAGCCCGTGGGCAAGGAGCGTGTTTCGACTATATTTTTCATTGATCGCTGCTAAGCAAACCCAGAACGAGGGAAGTTTTACGAGCTGCTCCGTGATTCTGATCACGTGGATAAAATTTATTATGTCTTCATGGGTAATGGTCGGTATGCTAATACAAATAACTCATATTTGCAAACAGATTTTGCTAAATTATACCTATTATTATGTTTATTGTGGCCATTTCTCATCGCTTATATATTGGAAAATGAGACATGCAGGGATTTCTCTGTACTACTATTTAAGCACTACTAATATTTCGATTATTCGTTTTTATTTTGTGACCAAAAACTAAAAACTTCTTAATTAGACAATGGAACAGGATATTATGGTATAAAGATTGAGAAGCTTGTAAAATCAGTTATTCAGAATTTTCTTTAGTACTTATATGAGTACACCAATAGTTTGGAAAACTCTCTAAGACCCCTTGAAATAATCGCATATGTGCTTTTGTGTTTCGATGATTGAGTAAGGGATGCCAGAGCCTATTTCCCTATTTCTTACTTACCTCCTTAATTCCACTATGGTCAGCAGCGCACTTGCAAGACCTGTGGCGTTGCTTGCGTTACAGGCGACGGTAGCCACCTACCTATCTTCAAATGGACCGTCAGCCTGTCTGACGACTAGTGACGACCTTAACAAAAAAAAACTTATACTTACATTAAAGTATAAGTTAAGGCGACTTTGCTCATTTACGAAGCTTGTATTTTTTTCAAATGACGTTTGAATTTTCGCCCTTTAGTGAGATAGATTTTTAATGTTAACTGTTGTTTGAGTATGTAATTGATTATGTATTAAATATTTTACACACAAAAAATAGTTCAGTGTCCATAAAAGTCCTATAAAGTCCAGTACGATTATATCCTAGTGTTGTGCTTTTGCACTCCTGACGTTTAGGTACTGGACATCAGTTTAACGCAAACCGCCGCCGCAATAAATTTCAGAAAACGTGTGCTAGCAAAACTACATTAACAACAAAGCAAATGAAAGATACATTTAAACGAAGCCTAATTGCTAAATAAATGGTATACACGCTTACTCCATTACATGGCTGTAACCCTTGCAATTTTACTTTTGAGCTCGGTCGACGCACGGCAATTTGAGTGCTTTGACATTCATTTATCTCCATTATAGATCTGCTAAGGTAACGGCTCGGCGGCCGTGGCTGTAGCAGGAACGGGTCCCCAGTGTGTACTCTCCCTAACTATAGTAGACATAATAATGAGAGCGGAGCGAACTGCTATTCATTTATTTTATTTTTATTTTCACCATACATTTTTGTTTCAATACTTCACTTTTTTTGTTGATTTTTGAATAAAACTCGCAACGGAGCGTTGAACAACAGCATAATAAAAAGGAGCCTTGGGCCTTTTGCGTCATTAACCGAAGACTAGCGTATTAAATGAGAACTCGGCAGAACAATGAAGTATGAATACTCATTCATTGGTCTTATTATTCTTTGTGCTGGCCTTTTTCTTTGGACGCCTCAAGTCGTACCTAGGTATATAGGTAGTTAAAACTGCGAAAAATTGAATTTAAAAAAAATGGTTGATTTTATTTTGTGAAACTATGCAAATAAATATATTTAAAAAGTAAAAATCAATTGAAAAAAAATTCACATTACTTATATATTCTCGATAAAAAAATTAAACACAAAATATTTTCGAAATAAAATCAGATATTTAATTTTCAAACACAATTTTCTAATATAAATTAAAAAGGATGAGATTAAATGTAACAATTATCCCTTATGTAAGGAAGGTTTTATATTTGATGATGACAGGCAGGCTAACAATCCACTGGCTTACATATATCTCAAACGAATAACCTACTCTAATAGTGTGTAACCAAAAGTTACCTTCGTTGTAGGTACTGCACATGCTTTAGCAGGAGTCGTCAGTATTTAACTTCTGATGCACCGTATCAAGTCAATTTATATACTTAATTGATTGATACCGTATCAATTTAAGTAGAAAAGTCGTTATTCACATAAGAAGCTATAAAATATAAAGGAGAAACAAATTGAACTAAATTTGTAACTTAAACTTTTTACATTAAATGTATATTTCCTCAAACCCATATTGCACATCAAATAAATCGATTGTCGCTGTCGAAACAGATCCCCTGAAATTAAATAACGTCATAATAATCAACTCGTTGGCTGTCCGAACTGAAACGCATTATTGTGTTTCGTTTTAACTGAAAACAGAGTAATTACAGGCACTAAATTGCTATTTATTCTCACATTTCATTGTTCCAAATGGAACTGTAATGTTTTGGATTGCATACAAAACCAGTTGACAATTTTCATAAAATCTCTGTTTTCCTGTGTTAAAATACATTACGAATGTGTTCTATGATCTTTCTTTGTCTGTGGAACTTCGATCTACTTACCTTTGAAAGTGTCACAGAAGTTTTATAGCAAAATAATAATATAATATTGACCAAAGTGTCCATAATTCACAAGGTGATTTTATATTATTATATGATTTACTTGTATATAACGGCCACATCGATATCGATGTAAATTTTAGAACTAGATAGAATTTACATTCTATAGATTTATGGCGGTACCTATTTTACTAGATAAGAAAAAAAATACAAGAAATCAATAAGTATAGTTAAACTATAAAATTTCATAAATAAAACTGTTGAACCTAATATAATACTAATATTATAAATGCAAAAGTTTGTGAGGATGGATGGATATTTGTTACTCTTTGATGTAAAAACTACTGAACAGATTTGGATGCAATTTGGCACACAGATAGTTTATTACCTATATTAACATATATGATACTTTTTTCCTGAAAAGATGTTAGGTTTCCGAGGGATCGTCTAAAAATATAAAAGATTGGTGGCGCCACGACGATATTTTCTTTTTCAACTCAAACGAAGTCGCGGACAGCCACACATTTTTGTATGTAATTTAATGTTGATACAATATGTATAAGAGTGAATAATGCAAATAAAATAAAATCCATATAAATGTTTTAATTGTTTATTTGTCGTTCGTTTTAATGCATTATATATTTAAATAAGTTTCATAACAAAAGTTTAAAGTAGTATGTATAAATAGTCTTACCCTATCTTTATGACTGTAGGTATCATCGATTGGATAGGTAATTTGTTTTCGATTATGGCGTAGGTATATTGTATATTAATGAAATTCATAGAATACTTTAGAAAAATGTTATCATATTGCAAAGATATCTTTCGGCTAGAATAATTTACATATTTCCTAAGTACAAAAATATTAACTCCTGAATATCTATCGAAAGAAAAACACTAAATTAAGTCTTCATGAAATCAATTTACAAAAATAGCCAATAAAATGTACCTTATTTATTTGTACCCCTTTCCATCAGAGTATCCTGGTTTGTATTGTTACGTTTTACATAGAATTTTTCCCTAAGCACAAGAACACGAAAGATATTGACCATAATATCTTCTTCTAATACAATTAAACGCTATAACAATGTCTCAAGAAAAAATTAACGACTTTATTACTATTAAATAGTATTTGAAATTAGTATTCTATATTGCTCATATTTGTACAAAGTTTTCGTCATGTATTGGTGTTCTAATTCAGAAAATATACAAATATACTATAATATACAATGCAATGATATAATACTCACTGAACCTCTTAAATAATTTTACAAGCACTTAACATTATTTTAGTACCCATATAATAGAGGAACTAGTAAACAAAACAGTACGACCGTAGATACGTATATCTAATAAAAATACAGGTAAAATGCGTTACAGCGTGGAACATGACTATATGGTTTAAGTACAAAATGGGAGTAATGTCTTTATTTGCACTGCTAAATTATGGCTTATTTACAAGTCTATTTACAAATTCTATCACAAATTACAGTTTTAAATGTAACATTATTTACATTATTGCAATGTTTTTCGTCTCGCAGACGACACACCTCAAAATTGTTCGTATGAGTCAGCAAAGTTAACACTTTTATTGTAATTGTCCTTTGCATAAAACCTTTGTTAGACATACACTATGTGAGGTTTCTCGGGAGTTCTATGATGTGGAATAGTTTCATAAGCAAATTGCTGGTAGATATGTTCCTCGCTGTCCTCTTGGTAGTAAGGATTCTTGTCTACACTATTCCAAGGTGGATTCAATGAGTGAAAATTATTCGACACAGTCGAACCAATCATCAAATATCGGTCTACGTCCCTTTTGTTTTCCGGCTCTCGACTCCGAGTTGAATAATTTAAACCGTTGCCTAATTTAGACACATCACCGTTCAACATGACACTCGTCATGACTTGTTTAGATTTATCACCCTTGCATTTCTTCAAAGGTCCCATAAAATACAAAACACCACCGACTACACTTATAATGATACTCACAGTTAGCACCACCACAGCAACTACTACCCAACCGTTCGAGCACCCATATTCCGATTCTGGAATTTGTACAAACAGAACATTCTTCAAATGTTCTGGCGCGGCACATTTCACATCTTCATAGTCTATCTTCAGTATGGCACTTGCATTACCAGATCTTTTATTACTAACTTCACATTCTCTCCCAAGCTTCCACAGCCACAATATTGAACAATTACAAACGAAAGGGTTTCCAGAAATT
Source organism: Synanthedon myopaeformis (assembly GCA_944738685.1). Taxonomy (NCBI): domain Eukaryota; kingdom Metazoa; phylum Arthropoda; class Insecta; order Lepidoptera; family Sesiidae; genus Synanthedon; species Synanthedon myopaeformis. The sequence continues at coordinate 8,971,164 of OX122914.1, read as the reverse complement.
TGCAATTCCTGCAACCTGTCTATGGGGAAATGTGAAGCTTCGAGTGTTTCCAACGCATTGTTCTTCATGTATATGTGTGTTAGTTTAGGATTACCGTGAAATAGTCTCGGAGGTACTTCCCTCACTTTTACGTTTTCGTTCATCCATATTTTTTGCAAGTTTATATTGTCGACGAAAGCTCTAGAGTCGATTTTATCGAGTTCATGAAGTCTGCTTAAGTGCAAATGTTTTAAGTGAAAAAGACTTTGAAATGATAACGCCGTAACGTTACATATAAAGTTTCCACTGAGATAAAGGTGCGATAAATTTGAAAGTTTTGATAGAGCAGATGTGGGAATTGTCGTCATGTTATTATCACTAAGATCCAAATGCCGCAGAGATGGCAAATTATGAAAGCCTAATGAATCTAAACTTTCAATAATATTGTTGTTTAAATCTAAATGCTTTAACTCTTTCATAAATGGTATCCCGTGTTTCAATACTTGTTGAATGTAATTTTCTGACAAATCTAAATATTCTAGTTGAATAACGAAGATGAGATTAGCAGATGGTATGTCTAATATAGAATTATTTTTAAGCGACAACATTTTCAGTCCCGACAAGGGCTCAAAAGTATGAGGCTCGAAGGTTACAAGTTTATTGTTTGACAAATCAAGCTTTTCTAGCGTTGTCAAATCTTTGAAGGTTTGTGCGTGTACATTTTGTAAATTATTGCTAGACAAGTCCATGTCTACTATTTTTTTCAGTCCAAGGAACGTGTCCTTTTCTAATCGTTTGAGCATATTGTGGCTCAAATTGAGGTGAGTAATCTCCATGTTGTTCTCAAAGTTTCTACTACCTAAATCTTGTATTCTGTTGTAGGATATATCGAGTACGGTGAGTTGAGTGTAGAAAGCGAAAGTGTACATAAGGTTGGTGATGACATTGTGTGTTAGGTTGATGTTTGTAGCTTCCGGGTTGAGTTGTATCGGTACGATTTCGAGGCCAGCGTTGGCGCAAGAGGCGGCTCGGAGGGCGTCGTCGCAGACGCACTGCGTGGGACATAGTGTGCGCGCTGCTGTGCCCGCCCCGCAAGCCCATGCCACCACTACCACCCACCAGCGCCACTTGGCTACTCCGCGTGAGCCCATAACATCTCATGTATACGCCACTGGTAACCTGAAATGAAGAGAAAGAAATCATTAGTAATTATCATTTTATATTGAATTATTAATTGGAAGTGGTAACTTGGCAAGACATACTGCAATTGCAGTCATAAACTGGGAATTCGATCTAAAGCACTGATTAACAGTACGTGTTATCTCTCCTATCTCAGTCTTATGGCTTAACATTTCTCCCTGATCCGTTTTGATTCCTCCTTGATCGAAGGCGCTACTGTGACAAATCTCTGGTATTCATAGGTTTATAATTGAAAAGTTTGTATCCATGGACTTTTCAACTATTTTTTAAACATCAGTTTTTCAAAACTTTAAGCAATTTTTTTAGTTTTATTTATAACGAAATCTTTATAAATTTTTATGGACTACATGGACTTAAGTAAGCCGAAAGTAAACAAAAGAGGGGACTAAGGTTGAGTTAAACAAAATAAAACGATCCCCTTGGTGGGAAACAAACCAAGAAAAAGTATTTTAAACATTCAAAGGAAAGTCTTACTGCCATAGATCTCATCTAGCTTATTTTGTTGTTATAATAATGTTTGGACTCTCTCCGGGCTACATTACCCCCACACTCAAGAATATACAACGATATTATCGTTGGGCAAATCTTAATATAATTTCTGCCAAAAAGTGCAGATAACAAATGTGCCTCCACAATTTGTATGAGGGGAGTGAAATTGTTTGATCCAAATTAGGCCGATAAGAGACGTGCCGCGCCAACCGAATGGTAGCCTCGCCACAAAAACTTTTTTATTATCTTTTGTTATGTCGTCGAATAGAACGACATAAGTTTCATGGTAATCTTGGACATATTGCACAGGCGCGGGCCTCCCGGAGGCCGCTCGTTATTTACGTCCATGATTTGTTATTCAATATGCCATTATGACACGTGGCGGAGACAATATGTTAGAATCGCTTGTCATTTTTCTTTGAAAGCGTTTGCAAAGCAAGTAAGGGGGTTCTTTTGCAAGGTTGAACTTCCACTAATCTTACAAATATACACATATCCACTAAATAAACGCTTTCCGAACCAACAACGATTTGGATTGAAGTAACTTAATAATACTACACAAAATGTTCAACAGTTTAACAAAGGAGCGTTTGGTACTTTAAATTAAATGTTCGACTTTACAATTCGATGGAATGTATAATGAATAGCACCGTAACATCTGTTAACGAAAGCGAACGATCTCGAAAGTTTTCACGCGCGGGAATAACTAATTGCGAAGGTTGGAATTCAATTTATGGCTTCTCCTGCGCCTCCCAGGAGATCATGCCATACTAAAGTATTAATAATGCAAAACAGTGTCACGAAAAGTTTTTGATTCCAAATGCAAATTAAATTAGGAAACAAAGTTGTGAGTGCTGAGCTTGTTTCACCGCTTTGTCAGTTATCGTTGACTGTATTATGAAGAGTGTTTAACAACTGTTACTTTAGAGTAGGTATAACTACAAAGTATTTGTGGTCTGAATGAAATGTATGGACGATTTTGTAATTGAAAAACATCTTGTGTTTATATGTAGGTACAGTTGGCTTTAATATACACTGAAAAGGTGCCAACCAAAGTGCCAACACACACAACTGTTTGTGTCACCAGCTGGAGCGTGTGACCGTGTGCACTTAGACGATCACATTGTTCTAGCTGAGTGGTCCGAATATTCCGGGAAGCGATCCTCTCTGTCCCCTCTGAAGACGTGAGAAGACGACTAGACTCCCCTAGTAACACGATATCACCCGATACGCCGGATTACCCCGGCCTACCCGAATTACAGAAACCATACACATACATGATACAGCACGAACGTATTAAACCGGATTAATTAAACATTTCGAACGTATTCTGGATCACGTGAAGAGAAAATATCAATATTAGATACGCGCGCATAATAATATAAATAAATAGGTGAGATTTGCATATTTTAAACTAGATGCAGTCCATTTCTCCATTCGCGTCATCTAAAGACAAATTTCAGAACTAGTGTTGTATTATCTCAGTATTCATTACGGTTCTCAAATCTTCATTGTTAAAAACGTCTTATAATCAATCCGTATATTCCGTAGATTCCGATGAGGAAACCTTTATATATTCATTTATCTATGAGAAGGTTTAACAGATGAGCAGAGTAGTGGTGGTAACCACCGCCTTACAGAAGACCACCGTGAAATAACAGCATGAGTTTCGGTGAGTTGACTTTCGATGAGTGAGTAAGGGTTTGCAGAGCCCATTTCCTTATCCCTTCCCAATCCCTTATCTTTAATCCTACTGTAGTCGGCAGCACCTGTGGCTTTGCTTATGTTATAGGCGAAGGCTAACATCAAGTGAACCGTCAGCCTGTCTTCCAATTTTAACATAAAAAAGAAACGATTTTGATAAATATCACGAAGGATTTTTTATACACGACATAAAATGAAAACAAACTGCAAATTAATGCTGTCCTAATCAATTGTTTCGTTTATGGTTTCAGTCATTGTTGTCGAAACAATAAAAGCGGTCATGATATGTCAGCAGTCGTCATTAGGCATTCGCACAAAACGTGCCTCGGTTATGATGAAAAGAAGCGAAAGTGGTGGGGCACGCCCTCCATTTCCGAGCCTAAACTGCTCCGGCCGGCACTCTTTTGTCTTTTAATTTCCTGTCCGCCAGAGAGCGCTGCCATCGTGAATTTCGCTTTCGTGAACTTCGTTAACTTTGTATCGCCCTTTGTTGTTGCCTATTGAACTTTTCCATTACGGACGTCATCGATTGAAACCGCTAAATTCGTTGGAAAATTCGTGTCGCGAATCAATGCTCGCATCTGTTTTCCCACAAAATGAACAGTTCATTGTTCCCGTTTTCTTTTTTATGAATTGAGCATGTTTGGGACTTTAGGTTTTGCGCGGAGGATGCCCAAATGAAAATTTAAAAGGGAGAAATGAAAATCAAATATTCCTTCATTGAGATACGGCTTCAATATGAAATTAACAAGAAATGAAACATAATGGACTTTATGTTGCTTTTGATATAAGATATTTTGTACTCTTTTAAAAAAATATTATGATAAAGGATATCTTTAAATATGGCTTTTGCTTCCATTAAGGTTCTGATTTTCTACATAGTACAATACTAATTATTAGCTATTCTACGTGCATCCGTCAGTTCGTTTTAGGTATGATACTACTGATTTTGATGCAGTTTTCATTATAATTTGTAGAATTTCCAGCTGAGGGTTAACATAATCTTATTAACGCGTATTGTTGCAGACAGAACATACTGTCTAACAGTGTGGCATGCAATGCAACTGCACCGAACACTGACCACATAAATTGAATAAGTACCTACCTACGTTATTTAGCTAATTGTATAAAATTAATAGAATTTGTGTAAATGTAATTTATATTATTATTAATTAATTATTAGTATTTATTACTTGAATTATTACTGTAATTTTGTTTTCTTTATTGTTGTGACTTAATTATATTCCAATAATTTGATTAAATTCCTAAACGAAACTTATAAAATGGAGAAAAACTAATTCATATAATTATTTTATTTTATTTACTTTATTTTGGCTTGCCTTAGATCTTGACTAATAGACCTTAGCTCACTTTAGCTGGTTTTATAAATTAAAAATTCATTCAAATCCGTGACTGTTCACTAGTTGTGTAAAATATTCAGTTCAACTTCGAGTTCATTCCGTGATAGTTTTCGGGGTTTATATAACCCTAAAGTGTTTAGGGATGTGCCAGAGAGAACTTGCCTTCCTAATTATAGCATAACATCTAAACACCGTTAAGACCGCGACAAGGGACGTCCATAATTTACAGTCCCGCTTTCCGTGAACGCCTAAATTCATTATTAAAGGGTGTCCCTAACTCCTTTCGATTAATAACAGTAAACGTCATCGGTTCCATTTAAATTATTATCAAAACTATCCGCTTAGCGTGGCGTTTCGTCTAAATTGTAATCGGTAAAGCAATCCGACCAAGAAGGCAATGAGCGGGTTCCCACTAAACTTATCAAGGTGTTAATACAACTTGAGACGTTACTAACACAAAGGACGGTTTACGAGGGGTGTTGAGACAATAAAACCAGTGTAAAAGTCGGCTAACCGCTTTCCTCTCCCCGGGAAAATATCCGAGACCTCATCACTTTTATGAGTTACTCAAGACGGACGCTGTCGTTTTTAAAAACATTCCCTCCCTTTCGAGTGAAAGGTTTTGTAAACGTTGAAATAGTTACTTCGGCGGCAACATTCCCATGTTCCTGACTAGTCCTTGACGAATCTCAACACGAAGTGCACACATGCTCTGGCTTGATGGACGCAAATAATAGTCCAAGTGGCAACGAGTCTAACCTACGTAATGAGAAAACTTAGCCGGCCGACGAGGCTGCTTCCAGAGTAACATAAAAGCAAAAACTAGACGCGCGAAAGCCAATTCGATTGTAGCTTTAGGAACATTTTTATGAGACTTTCTGTTATGACACACATTTTAATGCACTTCAGCTGTTGGAAAGTTGGCGAGTGTGTCAACGCTCGATAAAATGACAAAAAGAGTTAAATATTTGGCAAAAAAGTGCCACCATCCTGAATAATATTACAAATGCGAAAGTGAGTTTGTTTGTATACTTTGTTCAACAGATCAAAATAAAATTTTGCATACACATTTCAGGATACAGACAAAGACGTAGGGTACCATTCATTCAGAAAAAAGTACTGTTCCCGAGAGATCGTTTAAATATAAAATAAAAATCAAGCTTGTCAAAAATAATGAAGAATAAATATTTAATAAAAAATTTAAAATCAATAAGAAAAAGGTTCGTGGAGGAAGTCACGAGCAAAAGTTAGTTGTCATTGTGTCTACAATAAACCTCTAATACAATCTAATACTGTCTAACCAAGTATACAGTCGTATTAGTCATTGTACTATGAGAACAACTTACTGGGGACTAACCCTACATTCAGAATCTGTTATAAGTTTGATACTACAGTTTACCTTCAACTGCACTAATCTATCATAATGTTGTAAATAAGCTTTTTCTATATTCGCACCTCCAGCTAGCAAATTTTAATATCTCTGGGGAACGCACCTGCCGATAGTGCGCTCCAGCAGTTATTGATTTTGCAATCAAAGCCAGATTAGAGAGCTCGGCCGCTTCCGTTCGATTATTACACATAGATTTATTAATTTCTGAACGTTAAGTTTTGACAGCCTTTGTTTACACTTACCAACTGTTAATTGGAGTTCAGTTTCAGTTGGCCATTGTACTATGTATGAAAAAAAAGAAAGATATGATGTAAAATCTATCTTACATCATTAAGAAAGATAAAGATAGATGTTATTTTTTGCAAGTTAACAGAAAAATATTAGAAACGTAAGTCATTCGTTTTTTAAACAAAATTAAAACCGTGTTTAGTTACAGTTACAGTTTCAGTCTCGTTTTCATATTACAGTTTTTCATATAACTATATTATTATTTAAAATGTAATGAATAATATAACGTGTATCGTATTAGCTGACTACATAAACTAATGAGAAAAAGCTTGCCGCAAAATATCTTCTTTCAGACGCTTCCCTGCAGCTTAAAGCGACGGGAAGAATAAAAAGAGAAATTTAACGAACAAAGCGACTACACAATTCCATTTTCTCTTTCATGGGTGCAGGGAGTCTTAGTGAATCAGGGTTCTGTATGGACGCTTTTATAAACGCAATAATGAGGAGTGCCAAGGCGGCATTCAAACGTGCGCCCTAACGAGAGGCGTCGATGAATCGCCCATGAGGCAAGTACAAAACTTGCCACTCTGGAAGTTAATGGCGGATGGCTGCCACGGCGGCGGCGCCGCTCTCGGCGGCCACTGCACATGCGTCTCGCAACACAAAGAGTAAACAGTAACTCAAACAACGAACAAAGTTGTGGGTGCTATAGGTAAATTTATGCCTGTATTTCAAAACTACGCCTATTGGAGCTCAGTTCACTAGGATATTATTAAAAATTAATAAAAGCAACTGTTATACTGACTTCCCTTGTGTTTGTTTCGGACTGTGATCAATCATGTTAAAAATCGTATTATGTAAATTAAGGTAGGTACATATGTCTAGGTAGATATTAAAAATTACGAAGACTATAATACTAAATTTCATTGCCTATTTAATTCGTGTTAGGGGTCTACTTTGAAATAATCTTGCATTCACTTCTAATTTTGCAAATTTCAAAAACTTCAGACTAATTTTCTATCCAAGAGTTTTTAAAAAAACCTGTTCATAAAAAATCTTAAAATATGGCAACAGCAAACGATTTTCTTTTTATCTCATGTACACGCAAGTACAAATTATATACATGGGATTAGAATGAAAATCAAATATAATTATGTAATTAAGCAAAGACACAATAAATACGTATAAGAATATTGAAATTTATATACTGTTTAGCTTTGGTACGTGTTCGCGCCGCACCTCGCTGCCTCGTAAAAGGCCTTTAGCTAACACCAACTTGCTTTTGCTTTGACTTGCATCGTTTGCAAGGATTAAATCGAGCTGGATTGGATGTGGCCTATGGATGAGTAGTCAATGAATTTAGGCCATCGACGAGATACAGATTAAAAGCGTGTTTGTCCACAATTAGCCAGGCTGATCTTAATGACAAGAAACAGTTTATTCGATCAGTAGGTACATGACTTTTAAAAGAATATGTTGTTTATTTAACGATCTCATCGTAATCTTCAATTTTAATATCAGTGTTATATACTTTCTATTTCTAACGTAACAACTGTTACATACACATTCTTCTTTTTGGACTCAAATGCGAAGTTTTTCAAACACATAAAATTTGATTATATGTTAACCATGGAATAAGCAGTGATGTATGAACTTCCAAGAACCTCGTGTTACAGCTGTGTTGACTTACCTATGCAGGAAAATCGCCCGTTGATGACGAGATTCATTTCGCATACACAACGGATTAAATTTCTATCCATCTATACAAGAAACTTTTTCTTTTCTTTATTTTCTGTTCTTTCTTTTTCTTTCTTTTATTTCTGTTTACTAACACATTAGTTTGAGTGCATAAGGTAAGGACGGCTAATGTAAAGACAGGCAACGATAAGAGTTACAAATGACGTGCTTAAATACGCCGATGAAGTTGAGTGGATCGACCTAAGCTCGCAAAATGGTCTCGGCCCAAATGAAGACGCCCCAGCCTCCATCTTACTGCAAAATTAGTCAATCCTATCGCAGCGATCTCTAACTGAGTCGGTGAGGCTGAATAATGAAATAGCTCATTGAAGTGGTGAGGCGCTATCGACGATTGCGAGACCAACGGAACGCAACCGAGCCTAGGCGAAAATCCCACGGATTCCGTGTGAGATATCTAGCGGATCCTTTAGGGTTATTAAATGGAGTGGGTTTTAGGGAAATGAGCTGCAAATATATTACTTCCGCGCTCTCCCTGGATATTCTATGTATTTGTAAATAAAGTACTCTGATAAAATAAATTAGGTAACCTCACACTTTGTCTTACTTGATGTTGGGGAGGTTTTACCCGCGAGCTCATATATGGCGAATTGCCAATAAGGCGAATGGAACTAGAACAGTTATCGCTACATTTGTTCTTGTTTATGCGAGTGGGAATGGAGCATTGAAAATGTAATTGTAAATACAGTTGCTATAGAGCACCGAAATCGTAGTGTAAAATAATTTTGCATTTTGGATAAAATTTGATGTAAAATTTACCAAGAATTTCTGACTAAAACAAAGATATCTCAATTTGCATAAACGAGGCAACAGATTATCTTTTGTCTCAGCGTTGGCGAAGCGGAGTGACATATTCATTTCTTTTCTCTCGGTTTTATTAAAACGAATACAAAATAGCCTGATACCGCCGGCGGACACAAAGCATACACCCATATGGGGCTAAGCTTACCCCACGACTCTGTAAGCGTAAGTTGCAACAAAATCCTGCGTTTCCGTTTCAATTCCATATTGCACTGAAACAGGGATTGCCAATAACGTATTCCGCGTTTGCGAGCGAGACGACGGGTTTAGGGTGGCAACGGTAATGCGTTTTATGAATGAATGAACGAATGAATGGAAGGATTTCACTTCCAACTAACCGTAGGTTTAAGCAAAAGTGCAGTCGGGTGCGCGGAGGGATATATTCTTTTCACGGTGGATTGCATGTTCAGCTTGCAGACAGTTTGCTAAAATAACTTAATAGATAAGTATAGCACATTATGTTCATAAGGCATGGGTGGGATAAATTTATTATATACAATCTGTGTTTTGCGATCTGACCCGTCTTAAAATTAGAAACACAAAAACTTTCAGGTCTATCCGTAAAAAAGTATATTTATCGATCATTAAAAAAATTTGATTAGTAACTACAGGTTAATAACTAAAAAGTATTTAATTTTATTATACTTACTAATATTAAAATAAGTAAGTATAATAATATTATATTATACTTACTTATTATTATGGAACTTATTTATTTATTTATTTTTATTTTACAATTACACCATATATAGTAAGTTGGAAAAAAGATAAATATTTAGTATAAGGATAATAGTGCAATAAACAACATTTTCCACGAATTAATTAGCATTTCTTATACAAAGAGAAACTTTATACATATTTATATACAAGAATACCTACACCCAAAAAATCAAAACAAAGAATACAAAACAGTTAAGGCCTCTTTCGCCAACTACAAGTAATGTGTTGATTAGTTACTTTTAGAAATATTTTTATGTTTTATTAAATTATGCATTCGGTTTACTGCATCCTTCGATAGGCGATTTTTTTTTACTATTTTCTTTTTAATGTTTAAGACTTTTACCGTACAAACAAAGGTATATCAGCTCCATCATTCCCGGTGACCGGTGACATTAAATGGCGGTTAGCCTACTTGACGCTTTACTCGGAGATGGTGAAAGAGGCCCTTAGACACACTTACTTCGTAAAATAAATGGAAAAGAAATTTTCCCACGATCTTCATTGCAGTTTTTCGTTACCTTCATAAACTTTAATTGAATCGAGTCAATTTACGAGTTTTTAACAGTAACTCAAGTAAGCTCAAAGGCAGCTTTGATTTTAATTACATAGCCAAATTTAATAGACTTTTAATTGCAATGAAAATACGTTGCAGAAAAGCTCTTTTTATTGATAGAAGTATTAAGGATGCATGCAATATACATTAACAAACAGTTGACAACGTTCAATGGCTACACAGTTGATTCGATTAAGTCGCTGTTCGCTCTGATTGCTGTTGATAGAAGACTGACACTATTTTTTTCAATTCGCTCTCCCATTTATACGCAATAGATTTGACTTATATAAGTGAAATAAATTGTACTCTCATATACAAAGAGTAAAAACGAATTTAGTTAATTCACAGCAACTAGAATATTCTATCACAGTAATAAAAGTATTGTTTTCTTTGCAAACAAATAATATTACGTCAGGAGAAATTATGTTTGCGAATTCTTTTGTAAATTGGTACAATATTACAAAAAAATAATATCTACATAATGTGATTCACTTATACATTGTTTTATGAAATAACAACATCATACTTGTTACTAGAAGAAATATAAATACTTACTATCTATATTATAACTTAGATTCCATGTTACACTGTGGTAAAATGCTACCATATCAATAAGTGTTACATAAAAATAATCCATTTGTAGTCATAATCCATAATGTCATATGATATATCCTCTATTCTATGACAACATTTACTTTGTTATGTTGTTCATGTTGTTAACAACTTAACCATATTATTGTTTTATACTATGATTCTTGCCTAGAGGCGAAAATATCCTCTGCTGGTATATTTATCAAAATATATTCGTATTCTAAAAGTAAAAGAATATATGAATTTTGGATTTATGCCTCATACGTCCCACATTCCAAAAATTTCCTCGTTTGTCCCATAACAATAATATTCGATTCTTGGTTTGTTAGTGAGTTAATATTCTGGTTAACGGATATTTTTTGTGTATTTAGTTCAACATACATTACTTATTAATTTTAAGTATATTACTTATTAAAATTAATATTATTACTTATTAAAATTAATAAGTAATATACTAACCAAGTCAATAGAATTTCTAAAGACATTTGTACAAGGAAGTGTAAAATAAGTACGACATAAAATTCGTATCACATATACTCATCGCTTATCTTACTTAACTGGTGCATACCGACGACTCCATTTAAAATTTATAACAGCCCATCGCTGAATACACCTGCCACTGGCATCTGAGAGATAGCTGTAAAAATATCACTTGTCATACACCGTAAACCTAAGACTCTGTGATAAGAGGAAGCAGACGCGAACGCGGTTCAAAATATTTTTAACATTTTTAACAGTTCGTTTAGCAATAGAAGTTTCAAATTTCTGATAATAGTATTTATTAAATTGCAATGAGATTCATTTGATTGGAAACAATTCATAAATACTAGAGTTACTTTATAACTAATCAAATTTACTAATGTTAGAATGTTGACTATAATTTATGACCTTTTTGACACTTTATAACAAGTTCTTCAGAAATTTCTCTGACACAATAAAATAAAAATAATTGTACACTAACACAATTTTTAAATTATTAAAATGTCGAAGATATATAAAAAAAGTATATTTATAGACAGTAGTAAGTAATAGAGTTAAAATTGTATTGCATTCTATTAGGACTTCAGCAGTAAATGAACTCGCAAATTCTTTATAATTTGTCATTAATATTGATTTTCTTGATTAAAATTCTTTAAGAGTTTGGAGTAAGTATATAAATAAGTATGTATATGCGGTGAATTTTAATTAAAATTATCAATATTTAATTTACTATCCGCTTCCACCTGTGTCATACAACTCAACTACATTATATTACTTGTGGTAACCTGTTCCACAGTTTTCTCAGTTCGTCCGCTAAGAATGATTCCAATAAACGCTAACGTCGCAAGTTATTGGTTATACCTAGTCTAGTTTGGATTTCTTTTTATAGCTATACAACTTAGGCTACAAATAAATGAACAAAGTAACAGTTAAAATTATCTAGGGCAAATCTTGTAAGTCAGTAACAATAATTATATTACTTATAACATTAACAAAATATAAAATTATGTTTTATATTTTAGTTTTCATAAAACTTTTCTCAATACTTGTTTACTAGTAGTTTAATAGAGCAATATACTATTCTTTTTTTTTGCAAACATTATTTTCTATTGACGAGCCTTTTCATTGTGGGTTTTATTTTTCATTCTTAGCAAGGTGAACTATGGTAACGAATCTTTCAAACATTTTGCGTCAATTCATTGATGTGACAAATTTAAAAAATATATAATATATATAGAAAATTTAATTTCAAAAAGTTATAATGTAATCATCCGCTACGAAAGAATTTTTGTAAAATTCCGTGCGAAAACGGAGGGCGTTCGCTAGTATAGTATGGTATAAAAAGAGCGGGGTCTCCTGGCACAGACATTGTATGGCTCCGGAGACTTCAACTACGTACCTACAAATCATTCATTAAACAATTGTTGTAATTGTCTTACGCAATTATTTTTATGAATTTTTCTTATATTAATATTTATTAACAAAATTTCATCTTACATTTTCATACTCATTTCAATAATTTACACATATTTTATATCTATGATTAGACAGTAATTGAGCTAATTCGGAAGGCATTTTTATGATACGATATTATGTTACCTACATTTTTTTATTTGTATTTGATTTTTATACATAGGCACTTACTTCTATTATCTATACCAAATTAATGTCTACTTCGCGACCACTAACAATAAAACATATTCATAACGACCCAATTCAATAACTGGCACTTTGAAATTGTATCTGTTCCCATGAAACGATGGTTAAAGTCAAAATGCACGTTCATAGGCGATATTTAAACAGTCTCCCACGACAGTACCGCCTACCACAGTGGCTACACCCCGTTACCCGTTATCCGAACATCTTCGTGTGTATTATATTACACAATATTATTGCGGGTATCGAGTATCGGTCGCGGTGTCCGTCTTGCGTATTCAAATTTTATAAAAAGTGACTGGACTCTATGGACCGTGAAACCGCAGCGGCCCGGTTACTATGAAGACCGGATTGGAAGAGGCCGACGTCATACGTAATTACATCAAAGCGTCCTTATTTAAATTCAAAAGGTCACCCGGATTATGATAGGTAAATGTAACGTCACATTAAATTGTGTGTTTTGAAGTAACCTACTTAATTATTTACGTGTTGATACGAACAATAATTTAAGCTTGACCAAAAATTTAATTATATTGTATAAATAATTTCGACTTTAATAAAAGAAATAAATTTAACAAACACGGGTGAACACTTAAGATTTTTGCGACTTAACTTTAAAAGCATTTTAATTTACTTTTAAAACTAGGTATCGCTCGCGACTTTGATTCATAGATTGATTAGGAATAAACACTTATTTAATGTTACTCATTTATTTTTAGATTTTCTTACCGATCCTTTGGGGACAGACGGCTGGAAGTTATTTTGTTTTATACTATGTAAAAATAAGCATCCAATGTCTAAAAGCACAAAATGGCTTTATTATGTAAGTAAATATATTATCTAAAAATAAACTTTTATAATTTGTAATGTTCTAAAAGAGAAATAAAGAATATCACTCGGTGTCGACCTCCAGAAGTTGGCTGGTATCAAATGTAGATTAAACCAAATTCAAAAAGTTCTCACCGTCTCGCTCCACTGCTCATGAATGGTAACGTCTTTACAACATTCATAATTATTTTTCTCGTGAGTCAATAGGAATGATTTTCATTTATTGAATGTGTTAAGTTCTCATAGATGTTAGTCACGTCCTTGAGAGTGACTTGCTTTGCTTGCAACTACATTGGTAAATTATATCACTGTTATAACAACGTTATATATAAGCATCGATGTATATAAGCGACTGGCACAGTAAAAAGTAGACCTCCGGGTATTCAATGAATATCAATAGATAAATAAGTAATGTATCTAGTAAGGACTATCCTACAATAGAAAGGTTTTATTATATACTACCTGTTGCAGCTACTTGGTCTGCGTGATTTTATAAAATATAGCCTATGTTACTCGCTGATAATGTAGATTTCTAGAGGTGAAAGATTTTTTTTTAAATCGGTCCAATAGTTAATATTAGTATAGATAAAAAAATATATATAAATAAAAATGACTTCAATAAAATTATACTGAAGTAAAAAGTTAATAAAAACGTTCAAAGAAAGACAATGTTGAAGTTGATTTTGTAATATTTTTTACAATTATAATGGTTGAATAAGCACATAACAGGCAATGGAGGTGTATTGTGGCATTTAGATATATTAATCCCATTGTTATTAATCGTGAAATATGGAAATCCTATTTAACCAAACTTTTTTACGAAAAAGAACGATTTCAATATCCGATCAATCGTAGAATTCTTTTCCGGTTTTTTTCAATTAATCCAATTTTTTCTTTCAAACCAAAACCGATTTGTAGTGATTATGGGCCAACCGAAATATCTCTCCTGACACTGTGCTATGCATGAAACGAACTATATACATACAGTAATGCGAAACGCAAACCCAAATAGACATAAAAGCATAACAAAGAAACTATATCCCATGCGAGACTACGGTACAAATAGACCGCCCTATTCGAATTCACGTCAAGTCGACGTATTTGTAATTCAACACGGGAGTCCCAAAGCGTATATGTATTGTTTCACCTACAACTGCTTAAGGCGAAGCTCTAAATTCGTTTGTCGTTTATATCACAATAAAGCGAACCGGTAGCTTAATACATATGAATTGGTATTACGTCATGTTTACGAAAGCGTTTGCTTGCGGAAATCAGTTCAGTGAGATCCAGGATATCATCTATTATATATCGATACTTTTCAGAAAAAAAAAAACTATAATAATAATTAAGTATATATTATATAATGAAATTAAAGGTAAAGAACTATTTTCAGTATACATTCATACTCGTACAGTTTAATTTTTTATAATCAATTTTGAAAAACTCCATATAAGCCATTAATTTTTTTATTCTTGTGAAATAAGCGTGACTATAGTTAAAAATTATGTTTAATACACGATTATTCGTGTAATAATGTACAACTTCAATAAGTATGTATAATATTAATGTTACTTATTAATAAACTTACACGTTATAATATTACTTTTCTATAAGTATAGAAATCATAAAATCATTACAATGATTCATTTAATTAACAAGGAAAGTTAGGAAAATAAACAAGACAAGAAAGGTCTCAGGGCGTTTTGATAATCTGAAGTAAAATAAGAGAGAAGATACTAAAAAGAATTTGTCTGTGCTCAGACATGCGAGACTTGATATTCGTGTTCAATTTCCATGCAAATGTTACCAGCTCCATTCAATTTCAAGGAAACAATTTTTCGGGCACATGTGACTGAAAGTATATAATTATAACAGATCACATTAATCGCATTGCTCCAAACGAAGTAGGTACATACTACAGAAGTTGAATTTTATTATGGAAACCAAACAACAGACTGAACACCCAGAACAATATTTGAGTTACAAAGCTAACACTAATAGTACTCGACCATTGAACTATTCGAAATACAGATGGCTAATATCAGTTTACGCAGATGGAACCTATTGTTTTTTAGAGTTCAAAGTGCTATTAGTGCGAAATTCCTTGTGCAATATCGTTACTATAACGTAACCGATTGACGATGGTCCAATTTCATTCGGGACAAGCCACGTTAACCGCTGTTGAGAAGATGGAAACGCTTCGTCCGAGAAGCCTCACTTCATTAAGGGTGCGGGTCTAATGCGGGGCGAGGAGAGTGAGGCGATGGCTTTATGGGACAATTTGCATTTACACGAGCCCAAGCACGGATTACGCCCGCACTTATCCGCCTGTCGAAATGAGCCGCCACCCCGCGACCGCCAAACAAGCCTTTGTTTATATTCCGTTGAATTTTTCACCCGCCATTTGTTTTGACGGGCCATTTCGAAAATATGAAGGCTTTCCTACACAAAATACTTAACGACTTGCTTGTGTAAGTTCGTTCCAGATTTATTATTATTATTATTATATTAGACATTTAGCCAAACATATTTCGGATATCTGCTGACCCACTTACATCAAGCATTTTTTGAGTCAAATTTAATAAAGCATATCAATGCACGTATACCTATAATGTCTGACCGGTACTCCGAAGGTTCAATTTAGAGCCCGCATTGTCCTATCGAAAGATCGGCCCGTGGCGTAACGAAGGAAATGAATGCCCTCTATTACGGACAATTTTGCTACAGTCTGTACACTGTTACAAATAACGGGTATTGCGGTAAATGGCCAGTTCTTAGAAGGGCTCTTAAAAGTTATCGGTGGTTAGATGCCATTAATAATGGAGCAGCTATTATCTTAACTGACGATGTATTGCTTAACCTTAGCGGGAATGTTGCACTATGAATGTTTGAGCAAAATTTATTCCCAACTTTCAATTTGAAAAGATCTACCTAATCTATATCCACCTTGTCAATTATCATTTCAAGGTCGGCTGCAAGGTTTGCACAGTGCTGTCTTTGCTGTGGCTTATGTTTCTTTTGTTTATAGGTAACGTAGCCACCTACCATTAAATAGTAAGTAAGTATGTCTATACATTTTGATCATGAAAAAAATTGCCACATCCACAATGTTGGTTTCTACTCTTCGTATATCCATGTGGGTACACACCGCCGCTCGATTTGCCAGGCTGTCGCCACCGCATACACCGACACCCTTAATCAGGGAAATTGCTAAGTAATAGAGCCTAACTAAAATTTGTATGATAATGAAACTGTGCAGGGCCTTTATTATGCTTCCACCGTGATTTTGTGCCGTTACTGAACTTAACATAAGCACTGTGTTGACACAAAAAAAAAAACGAGGCGTAATAAAGGTTATACAGTTTAACATGATGATGACTAAGTATACTTTCTTCAAGAATTTTGCATATTAAATAGTAATATTGTTTTAATTTTACCTTTAAAGTTAAAAATGAAAATACATCATTGCATTATAACTTAATTAGATTTAAATCATATATAGACTATGTAATAAAATAAGACATAGATGCCGCTGATAGTGTTAAGATAATATATTCGTACTAGGTACTCGTACATATTTGAATATAAAAGTAATAAAATTATTAAAGTTGCAACGCTTGTGCCAGGCTTCTTATTTTACATTCATTTAATTCTAAATTATATATTATTTACATATTATCCGTACTAATATTATAAATGCGAAAGTATGTTTGGATGTACGGATGTTTGTAACTCTTTCACGCCTTTCATCGTTTAACGCGGACGAAGTCGCGGGCACCAGCTAGTACAATATAAAGCTTCGGTCCCCTAGGGAGCACCTCGTTGTATGGAAATGCTAATATGTATTGGCCGAGTTAATAGCCAGCTTATTAATATTAAATAAATATAAATAATTGAAATTTTAGTCAATGTTATAATTATTTGTTTCCTGATTTACCTACTAGAGTTATAGTCATAGTAAAAATAAATCATAAATTCTAGTCCATGGATTATATAACTAAAACTAATTAATGTTTTCATGTAACTATTTATTATTTTATAACACTACACAACAGATTAATCGTAAATTATCCATTTATAAAAACCACTTTGTCGTTGAATGCAATCAGTTGGCCTACATCTATCATTCCTACATATTTAGTCACATTCCGTATTCTCTTTATTGAACTACATTTTCTGTTTTTAGTTAAACAACATGACAATTTTGTCATTTACTGCTGGTACGTGCTTTGTCTAAATGTCGCTCTGACATTCATAGCCCTTCATCACAACAGGTCAATGCAATTAGATTCTCTTTGTAAAACGTTTTTATGAACTAAAATGTTACAGGCTCTATAATTGTATAGTCAACAGGGAACTAGTTTTTCTATTGGATGTCTGTTTTTCTATGGATGTTTGTTACCTACTCTTTCACGTAAAAACGTCTTACCGGATTTGGGTGAAATTTGGCACTCAGATATTGACTTACCTTGATTAATATATAGGAAAAAAATTTAGGTTTCCGAGGGATCGTTTAAAAATATAAAAAAAATTACCGCTACAATCGCCATGGCGGCGCCACCGTTGTCACAGCGGTAAAAATATCATATAACAGTTGTGCTCAAAGTTCTCTGCGATAAAACGCTGCTTCAATACATCAATTTTTTTGCTAAACTTATAAACGAAAATGGCACTAGCCAGTCACTAGCCGAAATTATTTGACAGGAAACCATTTCGGTGATTGACACAATTGGTAGTACACGCCAATCACGAAACCTTTAAATCCGTCCAAAAGGGAGTTTCGTTAAAAAATGAACGGTCATATTTCATCAGCGGACGAAACCTAGTACATGACGCCGATGATAGCGAAAACCGAAATAACTCGTGCATACTAAATTCGTTTCACGTACCCACCATAGTGCTGTTCCCTTCAGCAGTGCAGGTGCAAGCTGAATTTATTTGTTTCTGTAAACATATTTTTATTTAATAAAAAGAAGCAAAATTACATAGATGTCAAATGATATTGATATCAAAATAAAATCATACCTATGTATTTTTTTTAAATTTAAAATAGTTTAAGTTTAAAATAACTTATCAGAACTTTAAACTCCCGATTATATTTGATGTGAAATCTATACTAATATTATAAACAGGTAAATTTTGTATGTTTGTTACAGTATTCGAAATTATTCATTCGATTTAAAAAAAATCTTTTACCACAATAATTAGAATAGAATTTCAGAATGGACATTGGCTAAATTAAATATTCTAAGCGGGCGAAACCGCGGGCACCAGCTATCATAAAGATCCAACGCTTAGCAAAAGTACAATATCAGACGTTATATTGCTTTACATATTTGGTCAGGCGTTATCTTTTATTTTTCAATGCGGACGTATTTTAGTAATTGTTTTTCTATTTATTTTAAATTTAATATTAATGAAAAGTTATCGGATTGGATATTAGTTTTTATTGTAACGCTCAGAGCTCCGAATTGCACCTTGGTATTGTAGACACGTAGCAGTTTTGTTGCGGCGCGCAATATGTGTCGAGCTTAATACCACGTTCGTTTGAATATACCTCACACAGCAAACTTGTCACAGAAGACGGATGTCCAAGTGAAATAAACGGGATAATACTTTACATTTAAATTGGACATCGTTTCTAAACAAAGATTTATACTGCACCACTTTTGGAGAGTTTGACTTGTGACACTTTATGCTTTAATTTGACTTATGACACTTTATGCTGAAAATTGTGCCAAAATTGTAGTTGTTGTTTTCGATTTTGTGGATAAATTCTAAAACGATTTTTTAATCAAAATGAGTTCAAAGATTCCTTTTTTTTTTCTAAATGTTAATCCAATTTATTAACCGTCGTGTATCCAAATCTGTTCAAGTGTCATTAAAAGATTCGCTTAGTTTTTTTTTTAATAATTAGTTTATAGGCTTTAGGTATATATGCTTTTCTATTACTAAAAAATATTGGACACTTTTTTTTTATTCGAAAAAATACGCAGAATAGTTAATAAGAAAAACTTTCAAAGATTCAGACAGAACAAGATTAAACAATGAACGAACACTTACATACTAAGTGGTATATTTGTAAACCCACTAAGTACAAGTGGTTCTAACAAAGTGTAGTAGTTGGTAAACGAAACAGTTTTTCAATCACAAATACAAATGGTGAACATTTACAAAGCTTACAGCTTAGGGGCGAATTGTACAAATTGTTGGGCGCAGGTGTTGCTTTATTGAAAAAAAGATACAAATTACCCCTTTCGCGGATCTGTTGCTAGTTAGATGAAATGGCCTTTGTTTCTTGTTTTCGCTTTTATTTCGGCTTCAGTATACGACTCAGATCTCACAATTTGGTTCAATTCAAACGTTGTTAGAAATAGCAATTTAAGTACGATCTCGTTTTCGTTATAACTTCGAATATCAGATTCAAACTGGAATAGAGGGAAAATATTACGAGATTTGAAACATCAATTCATCCTTAGTTACCTTTGAGAGGTCTGTAGGTAACGACGAATCAATATTAAATTGGAAGATGTTGAGAAACTAAATAACATTTAATTTAATTTCTTAATTTTAATATAATATTATTGCCAAAATATAGAAATGTTTGACAATAAAAATGTTAAACAATGTTTTTTATGATGATAATTTTATTTGCAAAAGTACGTACGAGTATCTTCCTATCTTGCTATCCTACCAACATAACATTAATTAATTATCATGTACATCTTTAATACTTAATTACTTACAAAAAAAAATAACTGAGCCTTTCTCATGGTTATTAAGAGCGCTTTCTATTGACAACTTTAATCTTTCAGATGATTCAGAGCAGAGCCTAAGCAACAAATATAATCTTAGCCTAATGTGGATTAGTTTACATAGTAGAACTAAAGTTACGAAAATATATAGATTTTTTTCATTCATAGTTACTATGAAACGGAAAGAAAAAATTAATTATTTGACGTAAGACGTAACATAATTTAATATAGATAACCTTAAAACATACCTAAGTATAGGCGTAGCGTGATGTTATAATGTCTTGATATGAGGATTCATTTGTGTAGTGATGGCTACGAATTAGTCTGAAACAAAATCATATAATCTATTAGAATATCGAATACAAAAATACTATATAAGTTCTACAATAACATTATAGAACTTATATAGTAGAATTTAAATTTTATTAAAGAAATTTTATTTGTATGAATAAAATGTCGAAAAATCCATTTTGTGTCCAGCTCGGTTGGGTAAAATGTGCAAATAAGCCAATCTAACCAAAGAAACATTAATATTTAACCCAAAGAGGTTATGACCACCATTACAAAGCGACGATAAAGAATATGCTCTCTTAGGGTCCCATAAAAGACCTTCATAAACAAGCAATATCTTTTTTTTATTGACACTCATAATTCGTTTCTATGTTATTGCTATTGATTTACGAGAATAAAATTGTTATTGCACTAGCTATGCCCGGGACTCCGCTTCTACATATTATATTACCAACTTCAGAACTAGGATTGTTAGAATCATATAAAGCGAAGATGTTTAACCTGAATTAAAGGCAAAAAGCATCGTGTAGGTTAAACCAGAAAAATAGTCCCTGTATTGTCTGTGTTTTCAGTTTTAAGCAAATCCACAAATGTTAATAAACAAATATGTAAACGCTTATTATATTATAGGTACCTACTAAAGTTGAATTTCTAATATAATTGTATTCGTTCGTGTAAAAGTCAAATTCGTCCTGTCCGGGCTGCGTCCGGGGAGCAGCGATAAAACTTTGTCCGGGACCGAACTGAATTTCAAAACAAAACGCGTAGGAAATGATCACAGAGGGAGCAGGTGCGCTGAGCACTCGCGCGGCCTCTAATCAGGCGGAAATATGTGCTCGGACGGCTGAACGGATCTAGAATACGACTGGTTGGACTGACCGGGCGGCTGCCAACAACTCGACACCTGCACACGAACCTCACAGCAATATTAAAATTTGAAACTTAATCGAATTCACTCAAATTCAAAACCTATTAATATTGTAAATGCGAAAGTTTGTATGTTTGTTTGGATGTTACTCGATCACGCAAAAACGGATAAACGGATTTGAATGAAATTTGGAACACGGATACTTTATTACCACTATTAACTTAAATCCTGAATCCTGTTTTTATCCTAAAGAAGAATTAATTATGATAGAATTGAAGTTTTCAATAAAAAAATTATTTTTAAAAAAAGTTAAAAAAAATATTGGGTTCCCTTGGGATCATCTAAAAATATTAAAAAATCGGCGCCACAGTGGTCACAGCGATGTCAGGTGTTATATTTTTTTATTTCTCAAACCGGACGAAGTCGCGAGCATCAGAAAGTAGTTTCATCAACTTTAAATTTCTGTTTACCCGTTCTAAACTATTCTCATTTGGAAAAGTCTACTTCGCATTATCAACTCAGTATTTCTCTCCTTTGTTACGTCAAGCGTAGATAGCGACTAACCGAGATAAGGCAATAAAGAAGAGGCAAGACAAAAAGTAATAGCTCTTACAATCAATTACACAATTCCAAACATTGCATCACAGGTTGAAATTAATGTATTGGGTCGGACAAAGAGCCACTCGGCTTATCTGGGTGAAAGCAACGAGTTATACGTTTTGTACACAACAAAACGTCTACCGATTGCAAGATACCGTCGACAAAAAATAATAGAACTAGGAACTGTTACTGTTACTTATTTTCTATGACAGAAAATGAACGCTACACCTAAAGATCCAAGTCCTCTGACCGAGTGTAAAAAACACGTTGTTTTCATTACCGAATAACTACCACTCGTTGTCGGATATCACCCTAAACCTTTTGACGTTTCGCTAAAAGGTTCATTTCGTCTGATTAATGTTGTAATTCCTCCGGTTGCGCTTACAAAAAAAGACACTCGAAGCATTTATACGCTGACGGGTCGTGAGCGCGAGAAAAATGAGAGGGAATTAATCCTAGCTGTGTATCGCAACGGAGCGTCCGAGAAGCATATATTTTAATACAAGCGGTATAGTTAAAGGAGAATGTTGAAATTGCAGGAAAACCGAAAACTTGTCCGAATTTCGAACGCATTTTGAGCATGAATTGACGATTGTATATCACATAGTTTTAAACAAAAGGCATACTTTTTTTCAAAGCCATACACTCGTTAAAGGTAGTTTGAACATAATATATGAATGCTTTATAAATAAATGTAATAAAGTTTCGGTAAAGTTTTAACACGCAGAGAACACCCTCAAGTATAAATCGTTTAATTACAACAGGATAGTCATCCGATTGTTACAAATGTACGATCGATCGTTGTTAGATAAGCGCAACATGTTTAGGGGCATTACATGTCTTTATTGCCGTACAACAAAGAGTGACTCTGACTGAGGGGTTTGAATTTATTAAACAAAGTTGGAAAATAACACTCACTAATAAAATAAACTGTGAAAGCTATTGATAAAACTTATGACCTCCGGATTTGGCCGTCAGATTAGGCTGTTCTGTCAACGTTAATAATAATGTAAGCAAAATTACTTATGTTTATTCAAATACTAAGCAGAAATGATGTCATGCATGAATATGCTGTTCCCACAGTACACCTGCCTACTTGGTTTGCTGCAACTTTCAGTCTTAAGCTAACAATTCTGCTCATTTGTGCTTTGAATTTCTCTTTGCAACTCGAAAGAAATTCATAGCAGATTAATTCCAAGTTCTACTTCGGTAATTTTTTCGTCGCTCCCGTTAACGAGGTAACTTGCCGTTGCCTAACAAAGTTACGAAATGCAACGGCTTCAGATGAAACGCCTTTACTGTGTACTCACACAACGTTCCGGGACTCCTTAATTTTCTTTGGAAACTCTTTAAAATTTTCATCGCTTTCAAGATTTGCTGCAAAATCCTTTCCTATGAGAAATTGTTGCCTTAGCATTAATTCAGCGAGTGAGTAGACAAGATAACACTTTAAAAACAGAGTGAATGTCTAGCAGCGCGACCCAAGAACTATTATGGTATTGTGTGAAATCTAATTTATATAAAATCTTATAATTTCCACTTATTTGGGGAGACATAATTTCAAACTTTATTTCGATTTCGAGTCAGTTAAACCATTGTACTCATTGGACCAATTCTATTTATTACGTTGTATTTTTAAGGATTTATCCGGCGCTTAAGTGTTTTGTAAGACTCGGGTCAGTGTTAAAGTTGGCGTGGGAGTTTTATTTATTTACATAAGTTATGGCTGGTTTAAAGCTTACGCCTCTCTATCTGTTATATATTTTCTATGTAGAACAGGCTGTTTTTCATCGACTTTATTGATCTGACCCAACTTTATATCTCTATACGACATTCACATATAAACGTAGCTATTACATTATTAAGTGATAAATTTCAATATAATATACCTTCGTAGTACCTACTTACGTTCACAAAGCTATGAAAAGTTTTAATTCATAAACAGTAGGTATTCATTTGTCTTGAGCGTCCTCATGACTACATGTAAAGTATCTATTGTATTGAAACTTAAAAAGCTCATTTAGGCAAATGTATATAGAGAAGCAATATTTGAGATTTTAAGTGGAAAAATTTCCCCAGTAACTATAAGGAATCAGACTTCCAAATAAATTTATTTTTCTTTTTTCACTTATAGAGTAAATGACAAAACATTAATAATAAGAACATAAAATCTTAGGATCAAATAAATTTTGAAGGAAAATGACAATGGAAATGCATTCCTAAAGTAGTAAATAAACCTTCCATTTCATATTAAGCAAAAACAAAGATGAAATTGAATAATAATAAACGTCCCGAGGAAGCACTGGAGACGTTCAAACATCAGATTTTGTTCTCGGAAGACAAAACACGTCCACCTTTCTCGGAACATTCCCTAACTACTATCTTAATAACTACTTATGAAACTCTCTCTCTTATAATTAGGTATGCACCTGTATTTATGCAACATAAATAACCAACTGAAGATTACAAAATGAGTATTAAATTAAACGTTGAAGTCACATGAGATACAGATGTAATTTAATTATGTATAATTAATATTGGTATTAACGTATCAGCTGCCGTTCGGTCGCACCGTTATGCCTACATTTCGTCTCATTTGATAATGTATGTAAATGTATTCACAATGTCAATGTATTTCACGTTAAAGTTATATGTTATATCAATTAGATACACGACTAGATACGTGTTAAGTTGTTATGTCGGTGATGTTCTTGCTCAAAACTGTTACAAATAAATATATAAAAGTTTTAAAAGTTAGAGCACTTGAAGAACTTCACAATTATTTAAAAAAATGGTTTAACTTTTAGTTACAAGACTTATAAGGTGGTTATATTGACATCCTAAATTATAAAAAAAAAACTAGCTGTAAAATTGATCATTCAAGAATAATTACATATATAAACTTATGTTAAGCTCACAGACAGGCTGACGGTCCACTTGATGGTAAGTAGCTACCGTTGCGTATAACACAATCAACAACGCCACAGTTGATGGTACGCTATCGACCAAAGGAGGATTAAAGATAGGAGTTTAGAAAGTGATAAGGCTATTGCATCCCTTATTTAGTCACAAAATATAACGCCTTATAATTTTGCCAGGCGTTGCATTTTTATGTGTATGAGTATATGATCCCTCTGGAACGGTACTTTTGTTCTGGATGAAAGGTAATCTATGTCTGTATTTCTGAAAATGTGTATGCAAAAGTTCATGATGATCGGTTGAGTAGTTCAGACAGACAGGCAGAGTTCAAACAGACAGACAAAATATAACAATATGGATGTTTGATTGCATTTGTGTACTCCTCTCTCATTCTGTCTCTATATACTCTATATACTCGTAGTATTTAAGGTACGTTAACTATCCAGTTGATAAAAAATGCCAAATAATGACAAAGAATATTACAACGGGAATATTTCTGTGCTCGGGGCTAATAGAATGCAAATATAAAGTTCCTTCTCTCTAAAACGTAGACTATTATCAAGCGTTTAGCATAAGTTTAATTCCAATTTCGTCTAGATTCACAGTAGTAGTACCTCCGTAGAACTAAAAACAAATTAAGAATGCTTGAAGCGGGGTCTGACTGTACCGCTTTAATTATATATATCTTTGTACAGCTGTTTGAGTCACATGTTTCAAATGAGAGGTTTTTTTAATCGGACATTTATAAAATCGTTAATATTTCATAATACAATCGATTTAATTAAAAAAACCTATAGAGTCGATTTGAACTGAAAATTTTTAAAGAAAAGGTTTTACAATAACAAACAAGTTTGTATGTTTGGATTTTTGGGTGTTTGTTCCACAATAAAGCAAAAACGGCTGAACGGATTAGCATAAAGAATACGTTTTATCCCGAGGGATAATCGAAAAATATAAAATTTTGGCAGTAAATTGGTTAAATTTCTCGTTGTCCTTCGCGAGTCGAAATAATTGCTCCACGTTTTTAATATCTGTCCACTATCTGATGTAACATTGCATTGAAAACTTTATTTTATTTTCTAATATTTATATAAAGTCTATATTTTAAAGTTAAAAAAAGGTTTTTTTGCAAAATTTAGCAGGCAAGTTGACGGCCCGCTAGAGACATCAGCTTGGAGCTGCAAGTCGGCAGCTGACTGAATAAGTATGAATGCTATTTCAAAATTTATACAATTTATGACATTTATACATACTTATTATGTTGAAAATTTTGATAAGTATAAAGTACAAGTAGAGATTTCTATCGCTGATAAAAGTCAATATAAAATATTCAATATGTTAAATTGGCGTGCACGTCTCTACTTTCTGTGTTTTATTCTAAGTTTTATTCAAGTTAGTATAATGAAGTATAATAAATTAGTGACAAGTTGAAAGAAACCTTGACCAGAAGCGTGAAGTGTCAAACAAGTTACGAATAAGTAAACAGTTAATAAGGAAAACTAATATAAAATATATTTTTCACGAGCCACCTGAAGCCTTAGGTGAGTGGTAATAACGTAATAATACGATGTAGACAAGTGACATAACGTGGTTCGACCCCACCTCGGTGGCAGTCGTGCACGCGACTGGGGTGACGCTGTGTACTGGCGTGTACACAATTCTATAACTTTTTTCTACTTGGGATAATTTATTAATCATTTTGATTACCAAGTTTGAAGTTATTTTTCACTATACTAGGATCCGAATTCATGAACTTTTACAAAATCAATACAGATTGTTTTCTGAATTGCCTCTCACCATGTTAGCAAAATTAAATGCATATTAAAAACAAACTCTCTCAGGTCGTTTATTATTTTAATAGAATACACAACTTTAAATACCGTCTATTTTTCACTAGCTAAGTACTAGAAACTTCGACTTAAAATATGTTGTAAATTAATTCTAATTTTCATAAATGACCCACTTAGTCGACTGACCTAAATAAAGTAGATGCACAAAAAAGTAGATCTATAGAAATACACGAATAAAAGTGATTCGCCCAATATTAATTAATTGGCTCTCATTTTAATCTTCAATCAAGCGTCATCGTGTTTTCATTGTTAAACAAATGAAACATTATCAACCAAACAATAATTAAAAGTCAACAATTAATTGTTTCACTGGAAACACTTATCGAATAATATTAATTGAAAATCAACAGTCGAGATTTGCATTTTTGTTTAATTATTGTAATACTGATGTAATATTTGTTAGCGTTCAAACATTGCGTTCGAAAATTTTCATTTAAAATTTAATGTAAATAAATAAATACATAGAGGTAAAACACTTTTGTTCGTAATGTTACCACCGTAGTTGTATTTTAGACTATTATTAATTATTACGCGCGAGTGACGGCATGCGGCGTTCACGGTGGATGAAAAAAAATGCAAAATATACATTTAATTTCAACCCCCAGCTACCAGGGAAGGGGGGCACTAATTAACTAGAAACCCACCTGCTTCGTATAGGCACTTATACAATTTTCTATTGTGGTAATAAAGCAATGAATTATTTATTATGGCTTAGCTGTGATCTGTGATATACCAAGCACGATAATATAAAAATGAACGAAAACAAAATGGCAGCTTTTATCGGCATTCTTATAAAACTATCTAAAAACAGAAAAATCTGGTTACACATCGGTGTCAAAATCATAATTTGAATTAATTATAAGTTTTTAATGAGAGTCGTGAAAGGATTAAGTAAGTGAAAGGATGAGGTCGTGTAAATAGGTACTAACTAATATTGTAAATGTAAATGTTTTGTTTGTTACGCCGCCTGAACCAATCATACGTTGTCAGGGGTACAAAAAAGTACCTTTCACTCAGAAAAAAGTACTGTACCCGAGGGACGCCGACGAAGTCGCAGGCGAAACCTATTTTCTAATATAAGCGTAATATTCTTAATATAACTTCTGATATCTATTGTTCGTTTAATAAAAAGAAATGTAAAAGTTATTATAAACTTAGTATAACTTTTAGGAAACTAAATAAAATTTCCACTAAGGCAGCTTTAGAAAATAATTTAAATCGTGTAAGTAATAAAACCGTGTAAGAATTTTATTTGGGTTTTCGGGCGGGCACCCCGAGAATCCGAGATCCTACCGTAAGCATTTGTCAATGCCTCACACTACACAGGTGGGCGGCGCTGTGATCCTGTTATTACTTCATATTTTTTCCGTTCATTTCAATAATCACGAAGCTACTTAAAAATGCATATAGATTTTAGGAGCTGCTTGTTTATTATAAAAAGAATATTGAACACAAAGAGAAAATATGGGACCACACCCGAGTACAATATTTCTTCTGAGATGGAGATGATTTTGTGAGTTAAATTAAACTAGTTTTTGGAAGCACTTTCTTTGGGATTTTCCATACAAAAAATAATAAAGAATATACTGTGCTTATTTTTATGAATTAACATATTATTACTCTCTTTATAGATAAAATGACTGTTTGTTTGTCCTTTATGAAATCCTATATCATTCATCAGAATATGGGGAAACTTCCGTAGGTTATTTTGTGTAAGCTTCGTAAGCCTGAAAAGTAAGGTTCCTGAAAAATAATGAAATTCCTTTTTAACCTCAGCAAATTTGTGCAATTGATATGCATTTTAGGATTAGCGAGTATTTTTATGCTTTCAATCGTTTATTAATACAACGTCCCCAAAATAAAAATATACAATGAATTTATTTTAAATGTCATATCAAATGAGGATATTAGAAGTTTCCTGATATGATGGTATTTAGAATCTGGTAGTGATTCGACAATTTAATAAATGTCGGATAAGTGAGTTTAAATCCTCAACCAGTCATTGACCGGATCATAACCGAAAATCTTCAGTAAGTCAGTGCGCGGGCCCACGGAGAGCGACGTGAAAAACGACGTCCATTAAGGAAGTGAATACATTTAAAATAATCGGCTTAGTCGTCCGACGTTGACGTATATTCGTACTTATCTCACGAAGATACCGGCACAGATATCTTGGACTAATCCCTTACACAAACATCTGAAAAAGACTCGGCACTCCTTGTACGGTTGATCCGAGTAATTGAATGGGCCGCGACCAGCTCTTTGACTTGAACAAAAGTGCTCAATAATTTATGCCTATAATCTGACGCGCGCTGCGCTCACACAACTTTTATTCGTTTTTGGAATCAAGAGCGTATTTCCCTTTGTGGGATACAGATATTAACTCTACAATGTCGGCGACACAATCTCACGACAGTCACAACATTACCCGCATGCTTGGTTCTTTATCCAATTCTTTAGTAGCTGTCACGCCCTCCGGCGCAATATTTATATCTCTCTGGATTAACACTATATATAAACTTAAAATACGTTCACTGCTCCATGGACTAAACACAAAGTTATTAGATTAAACCGTTAAGACGGTAAAATTGTTTTTGGTGACAAAAATAGACACTGTAGGGTGGCTGAATACAACGCACACTTTACTCTCTAGTCCAAAGTAATCAGGATGTTTCCATTAATTTTTAAGGACTTCCTTTGAGGAGAAGATCCGTGTTTACTTTGAAAACAAGAAAACTTTTAATGGAGTTACAATTCGTTGACCCTCAAAACACAAATTCTTTAAAGTGAGCTTATCATTATTTATGAAGACATAAATACATAAACTACAGCTCAGCTTTTGAATATTATACTACAAACAAAGTGAACACATATACCTAATTATACAGAGTACAGAGAAGCAATACTGGAACAATCCAGTTCATGCAAATTCACCAATTACAGAATATGAATTCTACGCATGTATGTACCGTATACCCTTTGAGTGTTTATTGAAGGGTAGTCGATGTAAATGACAAAATGCCTCGTTGAGTATTCTCGCGGCGTGCAATCAAACACGACTTATCGATTTCCGAGCTAAAACTGTAAGCGTGTCTCCAATTAAAGGAACCATCTGAGGAATACATAAGAACTTCGTTAAAAGCAGCACACTTTGACAGGTTTTCTCTACGAGTATTTATAGTACGTCTTGTAAAAATAATGTAGAGGTGAGCCCCGGTGACACTTAACAAGTAGTGAAGTGGCTTCCACATCGAAGCAGCGCGCCCCGATATGAATTATTATGAGTGAGAGAGACAGTATCTAAAATTGAAGTAGTGTTTTGTCGCGAACATCTCTCAACACACTCAAGCCCACATAGCCGTGAATGTACAAATAATTATTACGAGACGAGGACAGTTCTCACAGGAACTCGGCTGAAGCACCTGACTCAAGTAGGCGATGGCACTCTCAACTGTCAAACTCTTAATTACATAATAATAATACTTTATTTACTCCGTACAATATCTTAAAAAGTGTAATTTAAAAATAATTTACAGAGCAAAAGTATTACAAAAACACTACACAGTTATCCTTTCAGAAGCCGAACATTTACGATAAGGTGTCGGGTTATGGTCCTTGAGAGGAGTTGATGAATAGTTATCGCGGTTAGTAGTCAATTAACTGAAGAGCATCCTTAAAGCTCAGATAAATTAAGAATAAAGATGTGGACGCCCTGTGGACGGCAAAGTGAAGCTAGTACACACACACATCTAATGAAATCAAACTACGATTGCGTAAAAACCAGTCTCCAAAAAATAAAAAGCATTATGGATCACAAGTAAACATGGAAACCAATATTTTGAATAAAAATAACCAAAAATTGAGGTAATAGCTTGGAACACAAAATCTCAAGACAGTAAGCCGGCTTCACTATGTTGTCAGCAAAATTTTGTCTATAGTTGTTATTTGGTCTGAGCCTTAAAAGAAGTCGATAACCACAAATCGCTCAGTAGTAACACTCTCCAAAGTGGTGTGCGATGAGTGTGACAACATTGACATCTTCATCCTGAGAGACGCACGCATTAGCATCAACATTTCCTCGGCACTTGCACATGTAGCGACATTTTAAAAACCCTCTTCCCGTTCGTTTGAGACGAATTAAGTTATTAACGCTTAGTAACAGCTGCTCTACACAAATCAAAGAGTCTTCGTAGTCTCACAAGACTTTACGACTATTTTATGAGCTCCTTCTTATATTCAACTTTTAGTCACAACACTTAAGGAAGGGGCGGTTCGATTGTTTCTAAAGTAAAATAAATTAATGTAGGTTACTCGTAAACGTGTTTATTTTGTTCCACTGTACATCTAGTTATTGTTCTTTGAAGTCACTTTACAGCTTTAAGACATCTTTGATGTCTCTGATAGTTTACGGTTTAAGCTACATTTAATAGCGAAATTAATAATTTCATAAATTACATATTTGTCAACTGAGGCGTCAGTTTGTTTATGCCTCCTGCGGTGGGTTTCAAAATATCTTTGATGTGCTTTCGCGGTAATATAACTAAACCCACAACGAAGAGGCTGAGAAATCACTGTCTCATCTGCAATAATTCTCCTAGTCGAGCAATATCTCCACTCTCACCTCGTCTTGTCATCGCACCTTGTTTGAAACATCGCACGGCGGGAGGTTATAAATTATTTACGGCTTCCACGCGAATTCCATGTATTTGTCACCCCGGGCTAAAGCAGGTATTAAGATATTGCATCGTATTCCTTCGGGCCTCATTACAAGCTGGGGCGAGTACGCGGCACCTCCAATATTTCATCCTTACAAGCAGAGGATCGCAATTCGCGACGCAAAAAAGTGTTACTCACCGGAGCCTCTATTTTTTTCTGAACGATACACGGGAACTCCCTTAGAGTTTTCTCATTTTCATAAAACATCCATCGCGACTCTCTTCAACATTTTCTTTTTCGTCGGATATTTACTTTTAATTTCATTAGGAGCGAATGTTCCGCGAAAAAGAGCGGGATAGCGATTCGCTAAAAAGGTTATTTTGATGGTAGTTACATTAACGTAATTGGTGTACGCCTGCGAAACACCTTTATAGCCCATCGCAACGGTCGTTTGAGGCTGCGCTAGCTGAATCATTGTCAGTCTTTGCCGCCGGCCAAATTTAATACGGGATACACGATGTTAATGGAACGAATTTAAGTATCCGACGTACAAATTACCTCTCAAGATTTATGCGAGAGCAAACTGTATGTTATTGAATTCATAAATTAATTTTCAAAGGCTCCACTGGTGTAAATATAGTTCTACATTCCAACGAACTTATTATGAATAATGTTCAAGAGAAAAAAAATTGGTTCTATCTATTGTGTAATTGCGCGGACGGTCCGCACCCGTTGTAAAGCGTACAGATCAATTTACTCTCACAATAACTTTAATATTAAGTCATAGTACCCTACTGGTAGTCTTATAATTTTCATATGAGCGTATAAAGAAATTGTGTGTCGATGTTATCTCGAGCGTGAGTCGCGTGTACGAGAGGAAACTGAGAAGCGACTTTATTAAAAAAGCACATGTGGCCCGAGATGCGTATCGCAACGCTTGTTAATTACTTTTGACACGCAGCATATGATTCAATTATCATATGATTTATACATGGAGCAGGGGCAGAGGGAAAGAGGGAGGGGTAACGGCTTTACCAGTTTATTTAAGCGTTAACTATCAAATTAATTTCAACGAACGGATCGTGTTCCACGACAGATGGCAAGCAAATTCCCGCAAGACGGTAGCAAAGTTTTTGTTTCACGATCATTTTGTTAAACACGATACCGTTTTGTGTGGCCCGCGATTTCTTGCAAATTTTGTTAAAAATGTCAAATATTTTCCATTTTAACACGGATTTGTGTTTGGTCGTCGAAATAACAACTGAAAATATTTACAATTAGGAATTTGTTCCATTTCGCAAGTCTGAGAGATAATATTTTTAATATTTTTTTAATATGAAAACCTTAATGGAGATGAACACCGCATTTTACCGTAATAAAAAACTGGGACTATGTGAAATCAGCTTATTATTCAAGCAGCAAAGTTGGGGAAAGAGAAGTTTGTAGTAGCAGTTCATAATAGCACACTAAATTTCGCAGTCATTGGATAGCCAGTCTGGCGGCAGTAACCACCCCTTTACCACAACTAACAGCATGTTTATGTTGTGTACTAGGACACAATGCCAAGCCCATTTCCCTACCAATAGTGATCCTTTACCTTCTTTTGGCAGTTAGCTGCCGACCATCAAGAAGACGGTCACTATGCTTTCACCATAAACAAAATATTCCGAATTTCTCGTCAACAACTTGTAAATGCATAAAACAAATTCTTCTAGCACTATTATAAACTCATAAATTGTGTGATTATCGCATGCCACATCTTAGCCGGCGTCGTTCTCATAAAAAGACGCTTTAATTGCTTAACCCATCCGTACGCTATCCACATAACTCACCTGGGAACGCTTTCACACCAAAGATCGTCTCATTATGAGCCGCCAGCAAGAAACCTGTAGTAATAAATACTAATTACTGGTAAAATAATATGATAACATCGCGACCGAACTAGTAATCGACATTCTTGCCGCGGTAGGCACAATGATAGTTATAATGGAAAGAATCGGCCTTAACTTGCGTAGTAAATCTTGCGTGACGCGTAATAGTCTGAAGGATTTATTTATCGACGCTCGTTTCAAGTGAACCGTTTAATAAATATTATCACAGTTTAAGTCGTCAACAAACGTGAGAAGATAGCTGTTGACCCGCTTCGTGATATTTGTCTCAGTTCGGGGATTATATCTCATGCGGCAATGTCTTCCGTCTGTTGGGACTGCCTTTACAGTAAATAACATGGTTGATTTAAGGATCCCGTTGAAGCATTTTGTATAATTAGACCCGGTCCTAAATGGCTTTTCCATTGAAGTGTACTTGAACGACAAAAGGGGCTTACTATAGACAGCTTCTTAAAGGAACCTTCATCTTACCTCGTAGACATTTCATTGACATTACTTTGTATTATTGCTCTTGTGAGAAGCAATGTTTTTAAAGTTCTTCCGTTAAAGTAAAAAATATATAATACTTATTAAAAAGGCTCAACCTACACGTGCGTATATTTACAAAAAATATGAATGTCTTAAGTAGGTACTCGTAGGTACACTTAAGGAAATTACAACAAACAAGAGCATCAAAAACTCTTTCATGTTAAATAGCTGTAAACGCGACGCTTAACTGTTTAAGAAATACGGATACAATAGGAAGTATTTCACTTATTCATTTTGTGCTTATTTCAATATTATTTAGCATTATTTTTTTTATTTTATAACTTCTATAAACACAAATATAATCTCTAGCTTACTAATAATCACAATCACCATCCCTAGATAATCACATCCAAATTCAGTACTAAGTAGACCACTACACGGGACTAAACTAGACTAGTGTAATGAGTCAACCATGGAAAAGTCTCACGACGACCATTAAAATATAAAAAATCTGACGTTAATATTCCTAATATCACTTCCTAAAAGTATTCATCGTGACCTTTTAAGCGATATACGGGTAGTGACATCTAACTATAGATACGGTTTCATGCATTTTAATTTTTAACAAAGTGACATAAAGTGAATAGAAAAATAACAGGCACATTACAGCCAGCATAACAATGAAGTAACAGAGTCATTAGTAGGGCAACGTCTTGGCGGGGTTCCCACATTTGCTACCACATGGCTACATTGAAATATATCTTTTATATACGGCAACCTATTTCGAATAAATCAGGATCACTCGTCATTTGTTTAAGTACAATTAATGTGCGAACGTTTTCACAAAAAAAAAAAATTAAAACTAATTTAAATCGGCAGAAGGTTCATATTCAAACGATGAACGCGAATGTGCAAGCGTGATTACTGTGTTGTGCCCACAGTTTGTGCCTTTCTAAGTCTGAAGGAAGTGCGTGTTATTGCAGCTTATGTTTCGAAGTCGCCCGCTGAGATATTCGAAGCACCCGTCCGTTTTTTGTGACAGGCCAACCGGCTGCCATAAATAATAGGTAGGGGTTCCCGACCATGCGAGTTTTGTAATAAATTCGATGCTCTTTTTGGTAGCAAAGAAGCGGGCCATCTACGATTGAATTATGGTGATGCGTTAAGCCAGCAAACGCTGCTGGAATCCGGGAGTTTTTATTTTCTTTTCATTTCGCGTTAAGCCTGCCCTTTGCATTTGTATCATTACCTCGCATTCACATAACGTATTCCACGAAATTCTTTGTGCCCGTAACAGTAACATCTTTATTTCTTAATTCATCATTTTGTTTGCAGCCCCTGTATTAAGTTACTCGGGCCATTTGAAAAAGACAACACACAGATGGTACATCCGTATTGGCTTTCTCTTAAAACAGGAGTCTTTTAAATCTAACGGAACTATCAATATTTCCTTTCTTGTTAAAACAAAGGCCGATCACGAGACTGCTCTGAACAAAGATAGATTAGAACTGTTCGTAGTGGACAACACGACATTGGCCACACAGGGCATGGGCGTTGCTCTCTCGTAGCATATTGTGAATCTATTCCGTTGGTTGCCGCTTTATTCGAGACAACATTGCTGTTAACAATATGTCTGGCTGTACATACTCAACATGGATTGCGTTTATAGAACCTTCACAAATTGTAAGGTTCATTTCTGGATTGTAGGTGAGTTACCTTAATAAAGTTTATACCTTCCAAACGTTTTTAGAAAGAAAATATATGGATATCGTTTATTCATAAGTTATACTTATTTTGTCTGAAATACCTACTTATTTTGTGCATAACTAGTGTCGAAAATTCTAATACCTTACATCTCAATTATTAGTCTTTCATGTTTGTGTATATTTAATATTTAAGTAGGTATTATGCCCTTTGGGGTAACAAAACGTACTTATTTTGTTTTTATATAAGTAATGTAATTTTTTATGTTTCTAAACACAGTAGTCTTTTCCAGTTTTTGGTTTAATAAGATCCAAATGAGATACATATTCTCTTCTCTCTTCGTGTGGTTAAGCTGATTTGGACGCCCTTTTAGAGTAAGTATAACTCTTTGTTTTTGCTTTATAGTGTTATTGTATATTATTGGATGAAATAAATTTCTCTGACAGTGTCAAGAACGGCTACATCTATATTGTACAATTCGTTCAATTTAAAATTGTTAATACAAATTCCAATAAATGTGTTAATGAATAATTCATGTGAAGTCTGTAGTCGTGAACTAGGTTACCTCCCAGAGGCGTTGTCTATACAGTGGTTTACTCTAACCTGTCACTGTCGGGGAAGCGTAATATCGCCTGAGAGGATGGTGTTGGGTTACTGAGACCGCATAGATGCGACACAGGCGACTATAGAACTAACGATCGGTCCGTTTGCCAGTTTCGGTTCCATAGAGATTATTGCTGGTGCAGTAAACATCTCTGGCGACTACATTCGCACCGCAATGAAAGCAACTTTACAACTTGTAGCGTGACGAGCGCACGTCCCGAGTGCCTCTCTCATATTACACCCGGATAAGTCAATCATTGGAAACGTCCACGTTTGCCCAAAATAAAACTGTTCGAATGTTGCGTGTGGCGGTCCTGGCATATAATGCGTAGCGACAGCCGACATGTTTTGTGCGAGAAAATAAAATTGATGGCGCGAGCGCTCCAGACTTAAATA
This sequence comes from Synanthedon myopaeformis, assembly GCA_944738685.1. Classification (NCBI taxonomy): domain Eukaryota; kingdom Metazoa; phylum Arthropoda; class Insecta; order Lepidoptera; family Sesiidae; genus Synanthedon; species Synanthedon myopaeformis. The sequence goes on along the minus strand of OX122914.1, from coordinate 8,934,430 downwards.
ACCCAGTATTCGTGTTGCAGCTAAATGCTTTTGTCTATTTTATGACTGGCGTCACGTCTCGGCCTTTTTCTTTTGTTTCGTTTTCCCGTTGTAACATATTAGTTTTTCCGAGGAGTATTCGTGTCAGACGGAAATTGCTCTGTCACAAAACGTTTACAGTCAAACCGTTAGCCGCAGTTCATCCAGACGAATGTCATTTGAATGTGTTTAAGCATTAACGTTGCTAAAGGAAGTAATTGGACAAGTGTTAGCTGTAGAAACGTTGGCGAGCTCCAATTTCCTGCTTTCCAGTCTTCGTGCAAATAGCTCTTCGCAAATCAAACAAGGAACCGTCTGACGATTCCACATATCAACTTCGCATTGTTTCTCTCCCGTCATTGGGGGCTAACCAGAGGCGTTTTCGATTATCCGCCCTTCGCAGAACAAAGCATCTGACCGCAGAACCAAGTCAATTACATAGTTCAACAACTCAGCCCTTATAACTTTCATGGGCTGCCACCGGAATACAGAAAAGGGTATCTGTTTTCAATATACGAAGCGTACGTAGCGATTGACCCTTTCGAGTGTCCGCATTGACTTTTAAATTACTAATCCCGCGGGAGTAAACACGAGCTGTGCTGCCTCTGGCCCTGTTTGCACGTTCGAGGGTACTTGCACGTCTTCATTAGCAGCGGCTTCCTATCGGCTTGCTTGCTCAGCACTCGTGCGGTCTTACGGAACTAGGTGGAGCGTCCTCATTAACTGCGTTTACAATTTCCTTTGAAGTCCCTTTTTTATTTTGAATGCTCAAATGTCTTATTATCATAATGTTTAAAAAAACCGTCAATTTCACCGACTATTCGACGAAACATAAACAAATACTAGTCACGCTTAATGAATTACCATTATTTCACATCGTTTAAACTAAACTCTTCGCCCGTACTTTTTTCCGGAAACAATCCAGCTTGACGATCTCTGTTTTAAATGCAACACAGTAAAATAACACTGGCTTATTAATATTTATTATCTAAACAATGGAATGTATCAGACAGAAAAGTTAGGGTTAGGTTACACCGATGCATAGGAATAGATTAAGAGATAATCTCAAATCAACTACAGTTTTCAAAATATAATACAAATTTAAGTTATATTATTATAATAAAACAGGATCCTTGTTGCTTCTTCCCCATGATTGCCAATTAGGAATCGCTATTGGAAATTATAGGCAGGCTTACGTACAGCAGTGGACGTCTTAAAATTGTAATGCAAACTCTGTTACTTCTATTAAAATATACTAATTCCAATATATATGTATGTATTTCGGCTTTAGATAGAACGTTTACTGGTGTTAATAATTTTAAAAATTATTAAAAAAAAACTAGACACTACACAATCCATTTTTAATAGATATAAGAATGGAAAATACCGTAGATCGCGGGAGATGGAGTTAATGGATACATTAGTTGCTTAGTGTGGGACTAGATGATGCTGTGTGGAATGTGTGAAGATGTTATTATTATTATTATTATTTGCGATACATAATTAATTATGCCAAATTTTGCCTTAAATTAACTTAATACGTTAATTGCAATATCACAGAAAGATTTGCACTAATTTAACTAACCCGTAGGTAACTTATTTTCATAGTACGAGAAGAGCTACAAACGAACTAGTTGCTTAAGTTTAATCAAAATCAACTCATTTTATTAGACACTGCGCAAGTGTGCAACCGGCTTTACATCCCGCCCGTGGGGGGAAGCAGTCGACCGCGCACATTTTAACTGATGGCTCTATCCGAGCTTTTTTCTACGTCAGATACACAGTCTACCCTTTCAATTCGAATGAATTACTTAATTTTTGTACAGGCAAAAGCCCTCTGCGATACTCGATGTCAAAATAAATTAACAACATCCATTGTGTAGTTAGTTGAAGTATTTGTGCGTTTATAATATATATGAAATCTTTATGTGCTCATAAACCGGAATATATTTTAATCAAATAAGTTCACTTTGTTGTCAATGAAATAAAATGTTATTGAAAAAAGCCCACCGGCACAATTGAAATATAATTCAAATAAAAAGTATTTGTGTGCTTGGACGATTTTAATAAAAAATTAAATAACAATTTTAAGGGAGTATTTAAGCTTTTATAAAGTATTCATACATATAATAAAATAAATAAAGTCCCCCGCCGCGTCTTCTGTCCGACTCACTGTATATGTACCTATTGTATGTCGCGACGATGATCTCAAAAACACGCTAATCTTAGAAACGACTTAACCGATTTGAATGCGGTTTTCACTGATACATTATGTATTGTAGCAAGCTTTCCGTAACATATAACGTAACAATAGGTTTACAAATAAAAAAGTTATGTTAATTATAATAATATAATATCTACGCGCTATTCTAGAACCCCGCGTACGAAGTCGCTGGCACGGCAAGTTCCTAATTTAAATACCCAAAATAAATAACCAAAATACTTATTCCAGTAAAAATTCTTTCACTAGATATCTTGTACATATTTTATTTTTCTACATACATAATAGGTACTTTATATACACACAAGTATTTATACTTGCTTAATATTCATACAATTACATGCATATCTTTTGAATGAAGCCATTAAACTTACAAATGGGAACGTTGCCTTCGACACAACCTAGAAATAGGCATAATAGATATTGTAATAAATAAAATGAATGTGTTTTCTTTCGCTTCACCGCTTGTTAATGAAATGAAATTTTTATTAACGACAGGATCGGATAGGATAGGATAGGAAAATACACCGATTAGGTGTGTTAAACTGCCGTGACTGATTGAAATTCGCTTCGGCAGTTCTATCATTTCATTGTATCTGGCATAATACGTCTGTTTACTGTTTATGTTTAGGAGATTTTTTTTTCCTTTTTTTTTTCATTTTAGTAGTAAAGTTTTAACAAAGATCCGTCTACCTGAACGTGCACCATCCATCACGCAACATAACGAGAAATTATTGTTAGCTTATATTGGTTTTCAAAGAAAAAACTATTTCTTAGAAAATAAACGTGGGCTGAGAACTTTATTTGCAAAACATTAATACATTGTGTCAAATGAAATATAGATGTAATATATTGCTAGAATTGACTTGTCAACGAAACGTAATCGTATTTTAAAACTGTTTTTGTGAACAATAAAGCTTAAACAAAACATTATCTTTGTGTTTTATGCATATGAGCGTACACGTTACGAAGCTGTTTGTAATGAAGAACAAAACAAGGCGACAAGGAAGAATAAGAATACAATCCGCACCTAATTTAATACTTAAGCGAAAGCTCTTAGAGTCTACAACGGCTCGTCAGTGTAATTTGACACAAGCACTTAATGTAGTTGGTACATTCAATATGCAGATTAGTGAAGGATACTTGTCCAAGCCGCCCCACGCCACGATCCGATTCACGGAACACACGCACGTGGGTCCATGTAGAAATTATCATTGTTTAACTAAGTCGGTACAAGAGCCGAGTCGAGAGAAAACGGGGCGTGCCACAAGCGAACTAGAGACGGTGTTACTTAATTAAAGATTTGCATACAGACAGAGTTTAGATTAATCAAGACGGCTTTTGGAGTTCTCTCGTAACTCCTAATGTAAGTAATGTAAAGCTTTTCATCAAAATTTTACAGGTTAATAGTGTATCTTTTTCTTTTTTTTAAAAAAAGAAGGATTTTAAATTTTTAAGCGAATACAGGATTGCTAAATTTTAAAATCAACGGAAGCTATAGACATTCATTTAATAAAGTCACGATAATAAGCTGAAAAGCAATGTTTGTTCTTGTATATGCTTTTTTGTTTATATTTATATTTCGAACCTAAATTCGTCAAACTCATTGCTCAATGTAATTAGGATTTACAGGCCTATTTTAAAATTAATCTGTGGACTACTTACTCTCTGGTTATTTTATTTTGCCCTGAAAAACTTCTGCAATTAATATATAATGTTGTAGTAACTACATTTTAAATTTATGCCTTTGATATAATAAAATGCGTTATTCTACAATAAAAATTATAAATTCATGGAACCTACAAAGTTGTGAACAAAAAACTATTTTTGATATTAAGGGCATTTTATAAGCTAAATGTTTTTCCTCCTTGCCATTGTACTAATAGTTCACAAATTGAGAGAAATTTAGACATTCTATGAAAGAACGTTATATCAACCAGTTATTACGAATTATTTTAAACATTTTGTTAACCATGTCATTTAGAATCTAGACTACTTATGTATATGAAGCGAACCCGTTATTTCTTACTGTCGCTAGCCAGCCAGAAATATGAACGCATTGTGGCCTGCCATTACCTACTACAAAAATAATAATAATAAATAAATTGCAAATAGATATCTCCACAACCACAACAAAGAATAGTGATAACGGACTGTGATTTGTATTTGATATTATCATTTCACAGAACTCGTGCATGACGGATACTTATTATTAGTTCCATTTGGTTTTGTTCGCTGCTCCCGGTCGCGCGGATGTTGTCAAGTTTAACATTTGAAAGATAGTAAAATAAATAGCCATCTAATGTAGATACCGCCACAGGAATCACAATAATAGGGCTAAAAAGCGACAACCGGAATTCAAGACAGATTTTTCGCAGACAACATTTATTAAATATACGAGTGCAAAATGTTAGTATCGACTTACTATGTAACTTCGAAATACTATGTTACGACTTACTATGTTAGAATAGAATTTCAGTACATAGGCTAAATATACCAGCTATCTAAAAAAAAATCCATCGCTTGGCAAAAGTATAATGTCAGGTGTAAATTTATATAGTATGTCAGGCGTTATATAAAGAATAAAGAAATTTATTTCAGAATAATAACTTTAGTTTTAGTACTAATATAGGCTCATTTCTGTTCTTCACACTAGGATCTGCCTGCCCTGCTTTACATATTTTGGAAGAATTGCTTTACATATTTTGTCAGACGTTATGTCTTTTATTTTTCAACGCGGACGAAATCGCGGGCACGAACTAATATGAGACGGATGTAGGTATATTATATGTAGAGTTATTAAATAAATGTGCATATCATTATACTAACAGGAGTTGGCGCGGGCGAGACACTGTGTGGTCCGCGTTCCACAACACGATTTCTTTTTTTTCCCCTTTTTTTTTAAACAAAAATGGTTTTTATTCGTATCAATTAATGGGCTACATGCTAAGACGCGTGTACGCCGCGGTGCAGTCATCTCGATCATTAGGGAGGCTTGAATATTCTGTATATAACATTTAATTAATTAACGGCTATTAAAGGTAAAATGATAGTTATTAATTTTACTGCAGCCAGGTTCAGTCGTAGATTACTTTTTAATGTGTGAATTTAACTCGTGAATCTCTGCGGTTTCGCCATTCAATTATATTCGAATTAAAATAATTGGTTTTCAGATATTCTACAATTGTAAGTGTTATTATCAATAAACAAATAATTTTATGGAGCTTTATGATGATAACCTTGCTTTACTAATACTTTTATATATAAAAACTAGCTGACCCCGCAAAAAAAATTGGGGTATAAAAAATAGTTTACTAATTTACCGAATATACACAAAAAAATTCATAATAATCGTTCAAGCCGTTTCGGATGAGTTTTGTTACAAACACTGTGACACGAGTATTTTATATAAGATTTTCCCCGTTTAACTTTCGTTCCAAATGTGAAAACCAAATTAAAATCGATCTACCCCTTCTCGAGTTTTTGAAGCGTTCTAAATTTTTTCTAAATAGATAAAAACTATTTTATTAGGGTAAAAATGAATAAAAATCTGCAACAAGAAACAAAAATTCATAAAATGTTTCGCAGATTGGAAAAACGAAGCGAACTGAAGTACAGAGATGCTAATTATCGTATCGTATGGAAAGTGAAACGCCATTAGCGAATAATAATATGATACAAAATACTAAATATGAAATTCCTCTATCATCTATTCAGTGGCGGCACAAATTTTGGTGTTATGTTCCATTTTCCATTTGTATATTCAAATTGACTGACTTTGAGCGACCCCAATCACATAAAATAGTCTTGAACTAGGTACGAGTCGTCTTAGATGAAACTAATGATGTGAACATACGCATGTTATGTTAATATTATAATCTTTAAGTGCCTTTGAAATCCATCTTTGGTCGTTGAACTGAACAAGTCACAAAATGATATAATAACATTCTAAACATTGTCCGTGACTTAGCATAAAGAATATATCAGTTACATGATCAAAGGTCTATTGTTCATTCATTTGTTTTTATCCTGTCATTTCATTTCAGTAACGAAACTCGTATGACAGCTGAGTAATTTTTTAAATATTTGTTCTGATTAGATTTTATTAGAGATCATTCACCAGTAAAAGATTTTAATGTGGTAAGTATTTAACTATATACTTTCGATATTTATTTATAAACAAGCTTCGTCGGAGTTCCGTTTTCTTAGGTGGTAAAACATTTATTTATTGCTCATATGTTTTTGTCAGGCGTTGAGTTTTTAATTTTTATTTTTAGATGATCCCTCGGGAACAGTAGGTAGGTACTTTTTTTTTCTCTATCCCTGACAACGTGTATGCTAAAATTACTAATATATATTTTTTTTATTATAATATGTTTATTTTTATTATCTATTATATTATATATTATTATACATAATATGTAAGTATATATAACTTAAAATTAAATGAAATATTATTTAATTTACTATTTCTAGTTTAGTAGTTACAGTGTTAAACAGTAACAAACAAACTCAATTTCGCATTTAGATTTTTTCAATTTTTATAATAGGATTTATTTATTTATTTCACAATTATGATTGTAATCGCAATTGTGTATTTTGTCATTGTAAGCAATATGAAGAAAAATAAGACAAATATATATTTTATTTCACTCTGAGTTATGTATAACACGCATTTAACCGTTTTTGTTCTTGATTGACCAGAACAAATTACTCCACACGTGAATCAGTCTCTTCGTGAAATTACTTTTGTATTTTTGTCGCCTTTTTATGCACTATTGTGTTTTCCAACATACTACGTTTCAGACAGACTTCGTTTAAAGTTATAAACATTGCTTTTTGAAGACAAAACATTAACATGAGTGTGAATTTTGTTGTACCTGTAATAGAATCACAAATTACGAAATGTTCCGTTCTAATACTATTCTAATAAAATTTATTCCAGTCAATTCCCAATTTACGAAGCGATAATTTCTGCCTGCGAAACAATTTAAGTATCTAACTAAAAAATAGACACTTTAATCTTTAATAAAATTATCTAAAGGTATTTAATATTTAATATTAAGGTAGTGATGGTCGATGGTCAATGGTCGCATAGCAATAGTTTACTTACATACATGTAGGACTTCAAGATGTTCAAGATGTTCAAAATGTTCAAGATAAATATAGGCATCGGAATCAATCGCAAGTATAACAACACAAAAACGATTGACAAAAACTAATTTGACCCTAAAAATCATTCACATTTTCAACTTTATTGCAAACAAATAAATGTCAATGTCAATTATCTTCAGTCCGTCTGGCGGTAGTAACCACTAGAAAACCCAGGACTAGATAACACAAATATATAGAAGTACATTATATATACATTTATTAAGAATTAGGTACCAAAAGACACGCGCCGCATTTATTACAGGTTAGAAAGAATGATCTTACAAAACAATCTATAATGAAATGGTAACCAAAAAATGTATGCTAATGCGACTATAATGGACCACAAGACAATACTCCCAGTAGGCAGGTAATAGAATTCCTAAGTAATACTGAGCTACACCATCAATCATCCCAAATATCGGATATGATCTTATCTGAAATGAAACTCATCATTTATAGATCTATCCGTCGGCGCTGACCGAATGTTATTAATAGATATATATCTGGTCATCAACTGAATCTGGTAACGGTAACTCCGGTCATTTTGTCGGACGAATGCTATCGGTAACAAATTATAATGTATCGTCATTCGGAGCACGACGTATGCCCGGCTGACGAGTGGTGGAAACATTCACCTCTCGATTTTACATTTCGATTGTTAGCTTAATTTGCTTGTAACTTTCATATGTGTCATTATTCATTGCTGATTGTGAATAGCGCAGGTTAGTACTATTGATTTGTTCCACTAATTCGAACACGAAAGTCGGTTATGTTAAGGGCTATTTATTAGACCTCGTGTTTAATTGATTTACGTTCATAAATAAACGACTTTACAATTGTTTGTAACCAAATATGAGTCTCTGTAACTGTGCATAACATTTTTTTTTAAATATATATATCCAAATATATTTGGATAATATTATGTTATAAGTATATCAATCATGATACAAAAACCATGCTTACTACAGTGGGATTTTTTTATTTGATTGTATTATATATTCTTACATTCATGTTTTCTTATAAATCTAAGTTTTGACATAAGAAGTTCATTATCAAATCCAAAAGTTATTTTCTTTGAGTCATTTTCTTTTAAGTTATTTTCAAACCATTTAATGTTTTAGTTTCTATCAGTCTTTTTAATAATATACTTATTACAAGTAAGTCTTTTCAGTTTTATTTATAAGCCAATTTTTTTTTTTAAATAAGTCAATAAACATAAATTTTTTCACAGAACATGACATTCGATGCTACATCCAAAATTAATTTCAAACTATCCGGCAAACCAAGTAACAGTTTTATAGAGGTCAATTTTGTTAAAAATCCAAAAAACCGTTGTAATAAACACGTAAATAAAGTAATTCGAGCTTTAGTTCGAAGCATTAGTATACCCTTCGTAAACCACTAAAAGTTACGACACTACATTAGCAGCTAATAATTCGTCTAGTGACGATTTCGAAACGTCACCGGCGTCGACATTCCGGTAGATGTTAGATTGTTACTGACAGCGGCGATAAGTTAAAATTTTTTTTTTTTCTTGTATTACTATAATCACATCGTAGAGTGGCAGAGGCTGTGTAGATGAAAGTGTATGATAAAAAACCTCGTCAATATCATTAAACGTATCAACATGTACATACTTAACAAGATACAGCTCGTAGCCAGATAATAATTATGGTTGTACAATGAGTATTAGTTGCGTTATGTTCTACACGAATGTTTCTTGTATCTTGTTTTTGATAAGGAGCGAGGTAATGCAATAAAATCTTCTTGATACACGCAGATGTTAAGCAAAAATGAGGCACAATACAATAATACGCCGAGTCATTACTTTCTATTGTATTAAGTACAGGATACCCAAAGTTTCGGGGCTTTGTTGGAATAACAACAATAAATAGACCCACTAGAAATTTAGTTCGACCCAGAGCGAGAGAATAGTTTATTTGAAAATTTTGCTAATGAGCTCCTTTTGTTCTCTTTGTCTCATATCAAAAGCAATTTCATGGCGAGCGGTTTTTGGCACAATCACTTTTGTCGGTAGCGACTACATGAATGAATAGTCGCAGTCATTCTACAAATATATTGTGTGGGTATTTCAAAAAAGAATTGTATGCGTACTAAGTACTAGCAGACCTTTAGGGGCCGGTTTTAATTTTTCTTTTGCATTTACCAATAGGTCATCAAATCATCATGTTATCAGCTATAAATACCAAATTACAGATGCCTGTTACTTCCCTTTATCCTATCAGAGTCAGTATCGCACTGTAATGTATAGTAGGCGACAGTTAAGAGTCCATTATGAGACTGTCAGCTTGCCTAGTGCAATTTCCTTATTAAAAAAAAAACAGTAAGAAATAGTGGCAGGGCACACTGCGCTCTGTCTGCAGTCTAAAACTGGACAGTCCTGGTATATATTTTTTTCAACGCATGAGTGAGAGAGGCCATTCTCCACATCTTATCCCTTACCTTACATCCTATTAGTCAGCAAAGGAAGCTATGAATCACTATCAATCCTACCATTCTTTATCACAAAAAGTATGAAAGAGACAAAGTCCATTAAAATTAATACGAACTAAAATAAATGTAAAAGGGACCTTTTTTTATAAGTAATATAATGTTATCAAATATTTAAAAGTTTTGTAATAGTATAACTATGTCCAAATATTCAATAGGCAGAAACAAACGTTTGGAATATTAAATTAAACGAATCCTCGAGGGTGGTCACATTTTCATATACAAATTCGTTACAAGAACTACTGGCGAAGGCGTGGTAATTTTAATAAGGTATGGATAAAAGTGGTTCGTGTAAGTCATACTGCAACATAGATTTACATAACGTGTCGTGAGTCACACCACAAGGCAATAAGAAACAGAATACAAACTATATTTTAAAAAAGGGTATGATAGGTGGCTAGTGTTATAATATGGGAATAGACTATGTCATTCCTTTGTCACAACCGAAAAACAAAAACAGATCTACAGAAAAACATCAATTTCACATTGATGGTGTGATTCACACAATTTCACTCTGAAAGAAGATGGTTATTGCCGCCTGACAGATGCATTATGAACAGCCACTATTAAAATTAGTTTTTACTAAAAATTAAAAGAAATGCCTACATTTTTTTACACAAGTAGTTGTGTTTCTATAATTTTCTATCAATATCGCCACTCTCCGGGATAAGCGTCCTAGTTCCTGAAGTGTTTGGATATAGGTAAGCAACGTTTCTATATGGCCACAGAAAGTATACGCAACTGTCAATAATCTGTTCATACAATGCTGTTATATGAAAAATGGTGGCTACAATTGAGAATTATTATTAGTATTAAATGTAGAAAGAAGTTTAAAACATATACTTATTCCATTTCTCAGAATGGACCGAATTGTTTGATAACTCCTTCTACTAATCTTATATTACAATGTGACTGAGTTAACCATATTAATAGGTTTACATAGTTAAGTGCACTCCGTAGCATTCTCGCCTTGTGGACTAACGCTTATACAAATATATTCAGCAGGTGTCCACTTATTTACATACAATTTCTAGAGATGCACGCACGATAACAACTGTCTACGGCAATAGGAACGCTGCGATCAGTTTTATATAGGAACCCAATGTAATCTCTTCGATGGTATAATTAAGCGAAATTTAATTTTAAATCCCTATATCTTTAGAGATTTTTTTTATGGCATGGTCCGACAAACAGGCTGACGCTCCATTAGATGGTAGGTGGCTACACAAGCAATGCTTTGCTGAAAAATGCTTATTCTTATGCTCTTGCTTTACTCAAAATTATTCTCAATAAACATAAGGGTCACCCTTAAGTAAATAGAAAATGTATACTCTAAAACAATAATTAAACAAAAACAATTTGCAATATTAAATCGTCAAGTGTTTGAAGATAGAACTACGCAAACAAAACTCAGAGAATAGGCCACCCTCAGGGCGCAGGGCAGCGCCGCCCACGAGACTCGAGATGAGTCGTGACAAGACCAACCTATGCGCCAGCAAAGGGTACGGCACGACTGTTAGCGCAGATAATATCGTCAGATAACAAAAAAAAAAGTCACTTTATAGAGTGAAGAATTGGAGAAATCACCTAAAATCCAATAAATAATTTTTGAGACAAATCTTCTGGCTTACCAATCGCTTCCCAATTGCTATTTTAGAAAAATTCTATACAATAAAATTCATACATCATGACATAATTAACTATGTCATGATGTATGAATTTTATTTTTATTTTTTTATTTGTTCATAAAAAAACATTTGGTGAAAAATTACAGCCATAATGTTCGAAACTGGCGAGTTATCTTGTCAACGGATTAGGCGGAGACCGAAACTATAGTGTCATTTAAAGAAGTACAACTTCCATTTTTAATAGAAAACAAAATTTAAAAAAAAAATGTTGTATCTATGTATGTATTACTAATTTATCTAACAGAAATTTACTAACTTACCCTTGCGATGCGTTTATGAGAAACAGTTCAAATGTCACTTACCTGAAAAATAAAAGAAAACCCATTAAAAATACATAAAGTTAAGGAATATACCGGTTTAAATAATTTCTTTAGCACTAAACTTATAAATTAAATTAAATATTTCTATAAGAAACATATTAATTAGTAAACTAATTAATTGCATAAAAAATCTCAACAACACTGTGACCGCACCCTAGCAGCTGTCCCATGTCATGCACAACAAAACCTATACCTTGCCATAGCATATATTTACGTACTGAGTACTGACACATCGTATTGCCGACAAATTTAAAATATCAAATTACAATGCAATAAAATGTATTTAGATATTAGATTATAAAAATACTAATTTATAAAAGAAAAGAAGAGAAATAAATTCTTTTATTAAGAAATAAAAGAAAAGAACGTAGTTGACTATCAACACTATAGACTGAATTATATGATTTCGCAAATATTTATATAAATTAAGATTAAACACATCCATAAATCAGTTTTAGTTTAATGGTAGTTTAATTCTGATTATTTACAAATTTATAAATTGTTATAAATCATTAAATATAATTTATAACTATAAAATTATCAAATTATAAGCGAAATATCAACATCTTATTTTGTGTGACAAACGGAAGATTGTGGAAGATTAATTACACCTCTATTTGAACAAACACATGTCTACATATTCTTAAATCATATACAATAGCTACAGTACAAAATATGTTCTAGCCAACAAGGGTATAATGCATGTTTCGTTCAGTTAGTATAAAATTTCTTACTGCCATCTTGTCCCTTATTCTTTATCCTTATTTCCCTTATGTTGCTTGTATAGGTGACAGTAGTCACCTTGTCAAGATATCCACTTGATTCCCTACCCAGCCTGCCAATCTTAGTTATCATTTAATTAAAAAAAAAGACATGAAAACACAATTTTAGGAATACAAATAAAATGATAACGCTTTCTCATTTGGAACCGTCAAAATATTCAACAACCGCATGTAACAACTTATGCGTTGGCGTCTTCGAAGTTTCATTATCGTAGTTATTAGCTTTTATTATTTGGGGGACGCCTTTTATTGTGCTGTAAATATTTTATACAGCGATAAGAGTCGTCCGTAGATAAAGCAAATTGATCGGGGAATAGAGAGTAGAGACCACAGTTTGTGGAGGTTTATGCGTTACGTGGGCGACGTTAATTGATACAGCGAGATTGTGCGAACGACGCCACACATAATATTAATATTCAAATGCGCTTTTTAGAAGCTTAATGCATAATTACATAGATTACGAATAGGGCTGATGTGTTTAGCGGCAGACAGGGAATTAATCTTCACTTAGCCATGCACAGTATTGATGATCGCAGTCGGATTCATTATCTATATCTATAGCAATATCTTATAATCTATACTAATATTATAAAGAGAGAGTATTTGTTTTTTGTATGAATAAACTCAACCTATAGAAAGCTATATTATCAGGTACATAGGCTATATTTTATAAATACATGCGTACGAAGTCGCGTGTAACAGTTAGTATATCTATAAAATGGTAAACGAGCCGTGTCTGTACATTTTTTTTTAAATCAATTTGTACACGTACTTATATTACGTATATTACTTTATATAACATACGTACTTATAATACGTACCGAGGTCAAAAAAATAGTTTTTAGAACTTTGTCTGTTTGTCTGTGTGTTTGTGCACACTAATCTCAGAAAGGGCTTAACCGATTTAAATCCGAATTTCACTTATGTATTGATGATTACCTGGATTAACTTTGTACCCTGGAAAAATTTAAGGTTCCTGTGGAATTCTCAAAAAACCAACTACAGTAATGAATATTTCATTCTATATTAAGACAAGAAACACTGGGGACATGTAAGTGCGCTGTCGAACCTGAGAGCATTGGAACCTGATTATTGGTTTAGGTGGATAAATACATAATATCGTTCCTAGAATTAATTACTTAATATTAAATATATTAATCACTTTATACCCGTTAGTAAACACAAACAAGCTTCACCTAAGTACGAAATCAATCCTATATTGCCTTAAACATATTACGAGGCACAATCAACAATCAATATAATGTACACATGGTATGAAGCGATTAATACCCCTTGAATTTATTTCAATAATAAAATTTATTTCATCTCCAAGCATTATAGAACGCAGAATTTGCACATCTTTTCCTTGATTACAAAGTTTGTCTAACATATTATGAATTCCGTCTATTTAAGTAAAACATGAAGTAATGAATTTCCCTTTTTATTTGGTTTTAATTAAGAGGTATTTAAACATCGGATGTAAGTGAGTTTATTTCTCCTTTGTGTATTTACATAATATCTCAATAATAATATATTATTACTTTATTTTATTTTTATATACCACTGGTGATTTCAATTTGTAATTATTTGTATATTTAATATTAAAAATTTACAAGAAAAATACATATTAACCGGCCTAGGGACAGACCAGTGTGTTATGTCGGACTAAGACCTACCGACTAAACCTCTTGGCGTCCTCCGCACTATACACTCCGCACTAGTTGCGAGGTCGGACTAACACTCTTCCGCAACTCCGCCGCTTTATGTGAAAGTCCTACGATCAAAGTGGACGGTCAGTCTATCTGTCAAGTTGCTTTTAATATAAAAAATGTCAAAATGTCCCGCTCCAGGCTTCGACCGAGGTGCATTTTTTTTTTGTAAAAAACTTCCCTGATTATCCCTCTATCTATTGGTAAAAACCGCATGAAAATCGGTGCAGTAGTTTTTGAGTTTATCGCGAACAGACAGACGCGGCGGAGGACTTTGTTTTATAATATGTAAGGATATCTGTAGTGGTTCTAAATATTTTTAATCCTTTTATATGTGTCTTAACCCTAATAGAACGTTATCGAACATCTGATGTTTTATTCAAAGGAAATTAACGGTGGGCTCATCAAGTAAAAGATCTTATAGAATTTTTCTCATTCGCAAGAACATTTCAATATGAAAATCATCTAGAATTAAACTCAGCGGGGCGGATAAATATTAAATGGAAAAAATATAAACGACCGCCATAAAATAAATGTTATTAAATAAAATTACTAACATTACTCATTTATTTATTATTAATTAATGTTTAAATTCGTTGTTTGAGATAAATATCTGGTTGACGGACACCAGATATCAGTTAATTAAAATTCAGACATAATAAAGATATTTCGCGGTTTGAATTGTTAAAATATACGTTATTATTTGATATTTTAATATTTAATAAAATATTATAAAAAGACTTGTGGCTGATATCCTAATAATATTATAAATGCGAATCTTTGCGAGGATAATTTATGGATGGATGTTTGTTACTCTTTCGCGCAAGAACGGCTGAACGAATTTGGATGCAATTTGAAACAGATGTTGTTTATTACCTGGATATTATGTTAATCCATACTTTTTATCCTGGAAAAAAATATGCCGCTATCAAACTAATGGCGCTAGTTTAATATAAAAATAACCATTTGATCGGAACTACAATTTATTGGAATGTTTTAGGACAAAAGAAGTGTATGGCTTATACGCAGAGAAAAAAAACTTCGCCTTTTTTCTATCTGATATGTAAATATGTATAACATTTTGAATAGACACTATATTTTGAATAGACTTAACATTTGTTAAGATACCCAATTATTAACTGTCAGTTTTGTTTAGTATGAGTGTATGTATCGTGAGACCACTTAATTTATCAGATTTAAAATACTTATATGTTTATAGACGTTTTTAAAAAATTTTGTAATTTTCTAAAATAGTTTTTGTTTTATGTCCCGCTGTTTTATGTTATAAAACAAAGTTTTCGGTGTCACGCACTGAAAACAAACAAGCAATACATGAGATAACCTTTAAAATGAACGCAATGGAAAAGGTCGAACAAACGGTCATCTAATTCGACCACTATCTTTTAACGTACTCGTATCGTATACCTACCTAGTATATGAGTAGTTGTTGTGGTAGTGGCAGGGTACACTGAATTCCGTACCAATAAATGACGGTGAATTTGTAACTGGAGAAAAAAAGCACGTGTGCTTTTGTTACAGTTAATGATTAATGGAAAAAAAGCCATTCTCCTATCATTTCCCTTTTTATATCTTAATTATTATCAAGGTCAGCATCGTACTAGCAATTCCGAAGGTGTTACTTGTGTAAATAGGAGACTGTATTCACTTACCAAATCAATTAAGTGCTTACGGTCCACTTGATTTGGTAAGTGAATAGAGTCTGTCACCAACCTCATAAAAAAGACTGAATATTCAAACGGAAAGTTTTTAGTAAAGGCGAGGTACGCTGCTTTCTATCATAAACTGGACAGCCAGCCCCTTTGATGTCATTAATGAACTCCTCACAGAGTAACCTTATACATAATATAGTCTGTTGTATTTCGTAAGAAATGCCTAAGTCCATTTCTGTGTCCTCATCTCAGCATAGATCTCTTTGGTACTTAGTATAATTTCTCAGAACTGGTACGTGGCCTTATTTATTCTTAAATTTGTATCAACGCAGTTATTCATCTTACTGTGGCCATAGAAAACATCCAATCAAAATATGGATAATTACTCTAAATTTCACATCTACGCGCAACCGGGCATGAAATAATGAGAGGCTGTATAGGGTTTTATGGAATGCGTTTGTTACAAAAGGACGATGCGGTTCGGCCGGCTCGGCTCGAATCGATGCCCGCTTGACGGGCAGCTGCAGAATTAAATTATGAGCATTTTTATTTTCTCGGCGTCCCTGGATTGTACACCTGCCCGGGCCGGCCACGATTGACACCTACCCTATTATACACAACGCTGCTCGGATGTCTCTAAAAAATACGGACAATAGGCCGATTGCAGCCGCATGAGAACTTATTATTGGCCCTTTATAAGGTAGGCCATTCATTTTCACATCTTCATACAATATCCTGACCATTAACCGAGGCGTGTGGGCAGTGGGCGAGAGGCTAAATAAGACTATTGTCGAGCCAAACAAAACGTTCAAGTGAACATCTTCATAAAACGACAACTCAGTCTATTCTATTGTTACGAAAGCTTCGTTCCTGTCTGTACGGCGATATTTTAGAGGGGAATTTATTGCCAATTTCAGGGACTGTTTACCGAAAACTGACTGAATAGGAGGCGAGTGAATTACTTATTGTAATGAAATAAAGGAGGCCAGATTGAAAACGTCCGATGAAAGCCGACGTCGCCGGGCACGGACGGGAACTGTTTGATGATAATGATTTATGGCGACAGAAACATGACGCGATTTTAACGCGCTAATGCTAAGAAAGATAAATGTGTCGAGATGTTTTTAGTCGAGCGCGCGAAAAATAAACGTTTTCATTCACGGACAACAATAGGTGACGCGTCAACATGGGGACCAGGAGAAGTGGGGCGTAACTGTTATCTGTAAATAAGCAATTACGGTTACGAAAGCCAAATAGCTTTCTGACTTAACAACTTGAATAGTGGAAGCGTGAACAAAATATGGGACCGCAGAAAAGCCGAGCTAACCGCAAACTCGTTCACGGTGCAATCATCCCGGCTGATGTTGTTTGCTTGCACTATATTTAGATGAACATTTAAGACTGGATTAGTAGCAGCACAAGGTGTCTGATGCAACCAACACGCGCGGATGACACTTATGATTCTTATTTTCAACATTAACAAGCTCCAATGACTTCGGAGAAGCGTTCGTGGTGCATTGTACAGTACAGACACGTACATAACTAAAATGTGCGACTATAATCATTACGCAGGACAAATGTAACCACCGAATCGTCTTCTGTTAACGACAGCACTGCGGTAATGGTTGTGGTGAAGTGCTCAGAGGCGAAACTGAATCTTCCGGTCGCTTGTTCGGGACTGGCTAGTACGAGACTTCGTTTGTCGCTGCTGTAATGACTCGCTTAATTCAAGATAATTACGCCCGAGCAAACGTGGGCTCCGCAAATTTATCGGGACCACTCGGGGATATGAAAAGGTATGTGTATCGCGATTTCAATCCACCCTTACCTAATTTATTGAAATCGTATATACCTATGCGTTGTGTTAACTTTTCATTGGGCGTTATCAATGGGCCATAAAATATTGATTAAATAGAAATTTTATTAGAGTTTAAATGGGACCGACTTAATTTGTATGCGGTTACTGATTGCGCCCTTCCCATCACGAAGTCACAATTTCCGCTCACATTAATAAACATTAACCCTCGAAATCACGAGCGTGCCACTCATCCTGTCCAAAATCGCTTCTTCATAATGTTGAATGAGTCAAACTGTTAATATAATTCGCAAGTCTTCCCTGTCCAAGCATGCACGGAGACATCCGCCGCGCCATTTTAATATTCCCCGCCAAACAAAGACCTTTTTTCTCTCTACTTATTATTTTTTTCAGGGTGTCACTTAGACATTCTGTCAGTCAGTTCAAAATAATTCGCATTAAATACACCTACCGCGGTCGGCCGCCCCTCAGAATGCTAAGAAGTGCGGTGAGCGCCCCGCAACGTTCGCCCGTTGGAATTGGAAATGAGTGAAGTTGATGTTATGTTTTAATAAACTCACATATTTGCTTTCAAAGTAAAGACGTTTTATTTGATTTGTTCTCGAGTTAAACGAGTTCCAGTAACACTATGATTAGAGTTGGAGCTCGTTGTGTAGGTGTACCTTACAATGAAAGCTTTGGTACTCATTTAGAAGTACGGTTTGAATTCATTTTCATTATAATCATTTATATTTTTAACTCACCCACACTCATATTAGAATCTTTAATAAATATATATATATGTATGTATGTGTATACGTATACATATAATATATATACCTGTCCTCCTGTTGGTCTAATTATTATAGCCTTTAACAAATGCGATCCAGACGATGTACGAGTACCACGACTTTTAAACCTACTTAATGCATTTTCTAGTTTCACTGTGAATTTCAGCAACATGAAATAGCAGTGCGTGTACATGTTATTGTGTTTGGTGCGTGATAAAAGTATCTCGGAGCCTATTTTATAACAGTATAAGAAATTCCCCGCGCTTTACTTGTGTTTACAGGTAACGACAGTAGCAGCTATTTACCATCCAATAGACCGTTTGCTCTCCACCGACTATTACCATAAAAACTAAGATTTACGATTGAGGACTGTGGTATCTACTATGGTGTCAAATAGACCGTGACCTCATTACAGCTATTATTAAATATAAAATATAAAAGAATGTACTTAAACAACTTGTATTAAGATGAAATTAATGTCTAGTTTTGTCTAGCTTTTTGAAATTTATTTTTTCATGAATAGATTTTTTTTTATAAATTTTATAAATTAAATATATTTATTTTCAAAGTAGACTTGATTGCCGTTCGGTGATACCGTTAATTTTTATATTAGCTAGTTTAGGTTACAGAAGCATTTAGTAGTGCGCAGTCAAAGGGAATCGAATACTGGCATTTTTTTTTTAAATATTAGCAAAATGTGTAACTTTTAGGATATGGCTAAGAATATAGTTAGGTAGATCTAATATCTACTCTTGAATTCGTATAACGGAGTACCGAGTTGCCAGTACTGACAGTTTATGAATTGTGCAATATGTCTGTATTATTGTTCCTGTTGGAAATATCACGTCTAGACGGGAGGCACGTATGATAAAAGCAAAACGAACACGGAGCGAGGACGAATCCAGAGCTATGCCGACCGGCCTATTGTTGGCGTGATACCCAGCGATACGCTGTACGCGTTTGCCTATAATTATCCTAATTGATTGCCCTATAAATTTGTAAAGGGACTCAAAGTATTCAGTTAATATTAATTCTGGTTTTCTTTATTAGGCAACAGATGTAAATGTTTCCAACATACCTATCACTATTACACACGATTCGGGGGAGAAATTGCATGGATCACGTGACTGACTTGTTCGTGACATGGGAGAATTAATTTTTTTTCTCTACCAACCTCACAGTTGGTGTCAACGTGCGTCGACATGCTCGCATCAGAATACAAGGTCGGTTCACATTAATCTGCAAAATGCAATGAAAATAAGTTCTTCGTTTTATATTTCATATATTTCCAATGATTTCAAACGTTTTTACAAATGTAAACCAGTTTTAGCATAGAACTATTATTTGTATAGTAGGTGCTTCGAAACTTAGCTATATAAGATTTTATTAACTGTTATGTCAATTTTCTAAAATGCATAGATAGTACTGGACGCCGCAGTGGGAGTTTTTACATAGTAAGCTTAACAATAGTATAATTTATTAACTCGTTTCTATTATTTGTTCTAAAAACTATGCGCGTGATTTTTTGTTCAATTATTCAATTAATCCAATATGTGATTTTTATATACCTACATTACCTACCTATTAATTAGATATAAGAAAGATTCTCCATTTTTCTAAAAGTATACTTTCTCATAAATAACTGTAAGTTTGTTAATATCTTTTTAACAAAAAATATATGGCTGGCTCTCTGGTAAATTTAGTTCATTTTTGTTCTAATACAAAATGTTAGCTGTCTACGCTACACATATTATAATTAAATAATTACAGAACACCAACGCCTGTTTCGTTTCTTATTATTACGGTGAACATTTTAATTAAGGTGTATTGTTCATCGAAGCGCTACATGACTTAGCTTCAATAACACCACCGTCGTTTTAAAATTATACTCCATGCTACTTTCCGCCGCATTACATTGTACATATGTAACCGTATAATTGCTATGCTATGACATCGTACTATAGATAGTTAGTAGGTACCTATAACTACATATTTAAGAAAATTTCGATATAAAATTTAACTTGACAGTTACTGGATGCTTAGACATATTTTTATATAATCTCATGAATGATAGACCGATTTTAATTAAGTTTTCACTTATGGAAAAAGGGATAAAAGCGGAAAGTTTTATTGCGAAAACGGAAGTGTACCAGTAATATTATAAAGAATACCTATTTAAGAATACTGATTCTAAGTAGGTATGAGGTAGTGAGCAGAAAAAACTTTCCTGTGATTTATGCATAAAAACAGTTTTATTAGTTAAATTTATGATTAACTAGCTTTAGCCCGAGACTTCGTCCATGTCTCTCGAAAACAGTATGTACCTTTTTTCTTGGTGAAATGTTCCTTTCTGCATTCAGGCTTAAACAAAGAGTAAGCAAAAAAACAAAGAAAATAACCTTCATATTTATAATGTTAATTAGGATTGTTACTCAAACATAAATATAATTATTGAGTAATTTTAATATCTCTACTGATTTAATTTGTATTTAATGAAAATTCCTTGTAATTTTGTAGTAGCGTTTGCAATAATATTTCGTGATTCCAGAAGGCCTAATATGCTCTTTAGCAAAATTGTTATTAAATCTGTTAAAACACCATTCTTCGCTATAAAATAAAATTTCAAAATAGTTCAGAATAAAAATGTTGCCTTAAAGTTTGTCTGTAATTATAAATTTAAAAACAGGTATCTGCGTCAACAGGCATTCACCCATTTAATCGCACCCATAAAAAATATACACAAATACAATATTTTCACAAAAAAAAACAATTATAAAAACCGTTATACGAAATGTACGTTTAGACACGCTTCTTTATTGATTCGATGTTATGATATCGTGATCCATTTGGCTGCCTATTAATTCTTAACAACAATAGCCAGCCCGAAGCTGCGCCATGTTTTCCCACCTCGCATTCTTTATTGTTGATTAGGATTTTTTTTATTTCTCAATCGATATTAGCTCTAAGCGATTTCATTGTTTGCTAACATTTACAGAAGTGGCTGTAGTTAAGTTAGAACTCTATAAAGTCAGCAGGTATAAAAATGATTTCTGCTTGTATCTACTGGCATTGTATTTCATTTATATTGAACCAACATTGTATTAGTCGAGATTGGTGAAGAAATCTGGGTGTCCTAAAAGAAGTTTGGTTGATCCGCTTTTGGCTAACGTGACAACATAGCGCATATTTCCTCACATCGAAAATATGCGTGTGTAAGTCATTAAATATAAATATTTATTTATTTTATTTTATTTATCTCAACAAACATAGGTGCAATCCTCAATTCCCCAATATTATGTAGGCTGTCAAAAACAAATATTTCCTTGATAATCTAGATTGGGGACAGCAAATTGAAAGATCATAACTCTTAAGAGAACAATGGGCAAACGTTAGACATAATAAAAACAAAACAGAAACTCAATCAATCGAAGCAAAGGAGGTAAAAATCGAAAATCACTCAACAAAAACGGATGAGAAATATCCCATAAATTACACCTGCTCCGGTGAAATATAAAAGTAAGATATTGTTTTAAAATAACTCTCAGGCTGGTGATTACGGGCAGCAGCTAACCCAGACTTGAAATTCCGATAGTTTTTGCGCCAGTAAAAACTGATATTCCGTTCGGCCGGGTTCCGTCGGTATATTGAGTTAATGCTGGTCGTGATTGTGTATGCATCCCTCTCTAGTGCAGGCTGTATGAGAGAGACGGGGCTTTGTTTCACGCGGGGTTGGTACGAATCGCATTTTATGGTAAGTTGGCGGGCGAGCAGGTGCATCGCATACACCTGCGGTGCGGTCGAGCGAGATGAGATCGCAAGTACGTCGAACCCGTTCACGCGACGGACAAGTATCTCTAGTTAGATAACGCTGCACCATAATTCTGTAGTGAATGCTACATAAATTAGCAGGTGATAGGGTAAAACAGCCGGTTCGCCGATCACTGCCCGCTCCCGATCACTTTATGGAAAACTTCAATAAACAATCATATCAACGCCTTATAAGCTATGATTTTACTTGAATATGCATGTTCTATCTATAACTGTCATTCGTATCACCAATTTCAACGAAAAAATGCGTTTGTTTTTGATCAGTCAGCAGGTGAATATGAACCGGTGCGTTTGCGCGGTTTTTGAAACAAAATTTTACCAAAAAATTAGTGAGAAGCAATCTTTCAATCGTCAGTAAAAATTACTTTTGTTGCAAATTCTGCATTGTTATTGTGTTTGTAATGTTGAACTATGGTTATTATTACTTCTAATACAACATTTTACTAAAAAAATATATTTATTTACTATAATTTAAGGTGTTCGCGATGGGATGGTAAAAAACTATCTTTTTTCCTTTTACGATCACCTGATCGTCAACGGGTGGTTTCGGTCAAATCCTTGTGAAGCTTTTTTGAAATTTTATTTGAATTTTACGGGAATTCTATGAACTGTATAGAATCAATATACAATGATTGAATTATACGTCAGATGGCGATCGGCTTAAATAAACGATAACTTGACGTAATGTACACGAAATTTCTGCCAGTAACCAGGTGGTCGGGAAAAGACCTGTTGTCGACTTTTAACTTTTTCCATAGAAATTCCACAGTTTTATGTGATCGTATACTGACTATTTAGCGATTATGTTGTTTCTTTTTGTTCATTGACAATATTCTGGTGATCGGGAATTGAGTACTATACGACCAAATGTGATGTGGCAAGAACAATCACGATTGAAAACAGACTCAATTGCGTACATTAATAAATAATAATACTTCGACGTAGAATATTAACTAGCATTTTCACTATTTTTATTCTTGGTTAATTTTAGTAGGAGACTACTTCTTCAGCGTTTCTCCCAATTGTATCCGAAGCCAGCACTTTATGCCTAGTTGCCTAGATATTTTG
Organism: Synanthedon myopaeformis; assembly: GCA_944738685.1. Taxonomy (NCBI): domain Eukaryota; kingdom Metazoa; phylum Arthropoda; class Insecta; order Lepidoptera; family Sesiidae; genus Synanthedon; species Synanthedon myopaeformis. The sequence continues at coordinate 8,910,875 of OX122914.1, read as the reverse complement.
TTAATGGATTAGTCTAGATAAATGAAGACTCATTGTAGAAGCGACTACCGTCTGACCTCCCAACCCCAACCCCGAGAGCCTCATCCGTAGTTTAGCAGGTGCAGCTATAAAGATTATATCCATGCTTAAATTCGATTTGGACAAAATCTTTAAAATCGGAGCTCAAAATCCAAAACACTTCGAAATTCTGCAGCATCAAATAAAAGTGCATCTATTTTGACTGACGATATTTTACTGGATATTACTCCAGAAAATTTAAGCTGATGTACCTGATGTTGATTTCAGGTTCATCAAAGTTAAATTTTCTGGAGTTACTTCAGCTTTTACGATTTCTTCTTCAATGATCTTTGAATCCTTATTCCGTTTAGCCAAATCAAATTTAAGCATGGATATAATCTTTATAGATGCACCTGCTAAACTACGGATGAGGCTCTCGGGGTTGGGGTTGGGAGATCAGACGGTAGTCGCTTCTACAATGCCAATAAGCCAAAACATTAATATAACTACGTTAGCCACTTCGAAAGTTATTAGCGACACTTTATTAGTTACTGATGAAAACAATGCTGAAAATATCACTTTTCCTGAACCAGGTTCATACATTTCACGGAACGATATCTCAGTAATGGATCTCAATGAGATTGAAATATCACACAGCCAATCAGTCAATTGACATCTGATGACCAATGTTACTCTAATACAGTATCAGCTGAAGTTCATGGTAAAGAGAATTCAACCCAAGAAAATGACTTAACTAATTCACAGGTGGATCTCAATGAGATTGAAATATCACACAGCCAATCAGTCAATTGACATCTGATGACCAATGTTAATCTAATACAGTATCAGCTGAAGTTCACGGTAAAGAGAATTCAACCCAAGAAAATGACTTAACTAATTCACAGATGGATCTCAATGAGATTGAAATATCACACAGCCAATCAGTCAATTCACATCTGATGACCAATGTTACTCTAATACAGTATCAGCTGAAGTTCATGGTAAAGAGAATTCAACCCAAGAAAATGACTTAACTAATTCACAGATGGATCTCAATGAGATTGAAATATCACACAGCCAATCAGTTAATTGACATCTGATGACCAATGTTACGCTATTACAGTATCAGCAGATGTTCATGGTAAAGAGAATTTAACCCAAGAAAATGACTTAACTAATTCACAGATCAAATCATAATCAAATGTCATTTAACGACGTTTTTGAGAAGCATTTGCTTTATCCCGAGTTACTATCACTAAAAACTTAACAACATGTCTAGCCTAAATTGCCAAGCGCTATATCATCACAGGCTTGGCGAGAACATTATGGAAAGAGAGAAGAAGTTAAGGAAAATCTTGAAATAGAAAAAAACCAAGGCAGCAATTGAGAGCAAAAGAAAAAGAAATTAAAGGAAAAAGAGAAAAGAATACTTAAATAAGAAGAAAACTTTAGCAAGAAATACTAAAAAAAGTAGTTTTGCAATGTAGTCAATGTTCCGAAGACCTAATTAGCGACGTTGAAAATGAATTAGATAAAAATATAGGACGCGATTATTGTACCCATTGGTTTCATCTGAAATGCACAGTGATGCACAAGAAGCAGAAGATGCTGAAGCAGCACTCTCTGCTTATACGTGTGAATTTTGCCAAAAGGAGTAGTAATAACCTGATCTGTTCTCCACTTTCTTTTATTTTTATGAATAAAATAGTCTACCTTTAATTTGGACCTTAATTTAATAGCAAGTAAGCTCAATTTTTAGCGTTTTTCAGTGATCGTAAACTGGCAAAAACTTGTGGCCGGAAACTAACAGAATCTGATCGGGAACCGAAAAAAGTACTTATTTTCGTAATACATGATTTATATGGTTCAAACACGTAAACACGCACAAATCTGCACATTTATTAAACAGTTTAAAGTTTTGTGTATCGATTATCATATTTTATTTAATCCTTCGTTGATATTTTTAAGAGTTATGTTACTTTCAAGACATGATGGTCACTAATTGATCGTGAACCGGCCGATTTACCCTATGTGAAGAAACACGGCCAGGATAAGGACTGTTTGTATAAGACGCTCTCATTCCTAGATCGGTTGGCGTGATAACTAAATCGCGGCTGCGACTCGCACCGTGCATAAAACCGAGACGCGGACTTTAATTACCACCGGTTCTCATCTCACTACACGGAGTAAATATTTACAGTAGGACCAATTTAATAGTTCAAATTTTAATTTTAATATTTTAATACACTAAATTTATAAAACTATTAAACTAAGTTTAATCAAAGACTATAAGTATATAGGTTAAAAAATAAGTTAAATTTAATAGACGGTTAAAAGTACTTTAAAATAATAATCATAACATCTGTCAGTACTAAGACTGAGTTAAGTCCTAAATCATAGTTAGGTGACCTGCTTAATTGCCTCATTTTGTCGTTATTACTATGTATTTTTAAATGCAAAAAGTTAAGCAATTTTGCATTTCTAACTGAAATAATAAATAAAATTGTGTGACCTCCGTTACATAGGTAGACTGGGTACGATTGTGACAATTTTCATTTGATTGCCCATAATTTTGTAAATATACCAGTTAGATGGAAGAAAGATGATTTTTATTGTAAAGTGTACATTTGTCTATGTATATTTACTAAAGTACAATGGTTAGCTCATAGGAGCAAAATTAAAAAAAAGGGGGGAATGTCACAACCGTAGAGTCGGTAGTGACATTTTAAAAATACTCCAAAATGATTAAAATCTTTTTCATTGCAAGTAATATCGAACAATGTAATAAATATCGTGTCAAATGTGATGTGTATTAAATTGTCCCTAATTTAGACTTATTTTCATTTGAGAGACCAAGGTTTTGGCTTTCAACTTAACAATATCACTATTTTATCACCGCGAGGAAGAGCGACGTAAAATCTTGGGAACGTAAGCTTTAGGCGTTGTTTATCTGAATGGTCTGGCTTAAGTGCCAAGGTCTTGTTTGCAGAAAACCGTTTCATTTTATGTAGGTAATAGAAGCAACTCGTAATGTGTTCGCTGTTACGTTTGATGGCGAAACAAAGATATCGTATGACCGCTCCGTTATTATAAGTACGTTTGTAATCTCGTACGAGAGAGGCGGAAGACCGCATAATGTACATAATATATTAAAGCAATCTTATATCGAGCAACGAGACATTGACTAATGGCAGTGATAATAATGAACATGAAAATGATATCATCAATATTAGTTTACATCATTATGACGGGATCTGTTTAAATAGTTTAATTAACTACCGAACAAAAAAAGTCGTCTGTCTTCAAATCTCATATCTGGTGATTTTCATTTTCGCTATTCGTAATTTGAAATATTATAATTTCAAAAAAACATATGTAGCTCGAATTATTTGAATTATTTATATGTTTCGAATGTTTTATCCTGCTAAAACGTATTTGAATAAAATTTGGCACACAAATTACCTGACAATAGTTTATATACAGGACACAAATAGTTTATATACAGGACACCTTTTGTCCTGGAAAAATGTTAGGTTCTCGTGGGATTGTCTAAAAATATTAAAAAATTGGGCGCCACTGACGCCGTGGCGGCACCACCGTCGTCACTGCGATAAATATATTAGTATATAGGCGCCAGCTAGTAACAAGTATTTCAGAATATAAAAACACATATAATTGTAGTAACATTAAACAGCTAAATTTTAACAAACTATAAGTTAATTTAATAATGAAATTTGCCGACCCGACACAAAATGCCCCCAGTGCACCTAAATGGAATAGTCGTCGGTGGTATCTGTCTATTGTTGTCTTCAGAATATTAACAAAACATTAACTAAGCTTTCTTTATCTTAATGACTTATTAAGTATTAGGTATGTTCGTACTGGGACTGAAATTATCTAACTCTCTGATAATACGTGGGAATGTAGAAAGGAATGAATAGAGTCCTATCAGAACATTTAACGCTTAGAGAACATGTTAAGTAAACACTATTTACATACGTATGTACTACTTAGGCACGCGATAATATCAGCAGACACTTCCTTGTAGTATTTTAAAGGGTTATTGAGACACTTCATTAAGATGAAAACAAGATTTACAAGATCTTCTTTATTTACTTTCGCCGACGCGACGGAGCGTTCTAAGCAGAAATTGATCTATTTTGAGTTTTCGTATGTCATAATGAAAACCGAAAAAATTTTAGACGAATACTTCTTACATTCGAATATCAAATGTTATTTGCAATGGAATGATTTATTCATGAAAGTTTTAGATATAAATTGATATTCTTATTTTATACATGTAGAGAGAAAGAATGAATTTTTTGTTAGACGATTTTCCTTCTTGCCTGGAAACTTTGTAACAAGTGGAAAAATGAAATATCATTTGCAGCGTACAAGTTTACATCAATAGAAGTGTCTAGAAACTGTTGTCTGCGAAGTTTTGAAAGTTCTTAGTGTCAAACCGCGACAACAAAATGTTTATTGAAACTGTTTCTTTGCTGTTGATAATATTAATTGCTATCGAGTAAAGCACTTGTAAATCCTCCTGAATTTATTTGTTTGACGGAAATAATAACAAAGGAGGAAAATATTGCAATAAATATATTATTTATGTGAGATGTATGACAGACATGTAGACAGGACAGACAAAATTCTGCCTTTTTACCCTAAGATGAGGAAGTTATTCTGACATGATATAAATTGAAGTCGTTTTTTATTTTTATATCAGTTAGTTAATTTTTCACGGAAGGCTTCTACATATAATAACTTAATTAAGTTTTTATGTAAGTAGAAAAAAAAATTGCAATAAAGTCTTTTTGTTTCTTCGCTAACTACTTCTAAAACACCCAACGGATTTTAATTCGGTATTTCCTTGTGCAAAGAGGAATAAACGAAGAAGATTTGTAGTTATAAAAAAATTGCATCCCGGTCTAAGCCGGAAGCGAGTCGCTAGTATAATATAAATGCAAAATGAGTAATTTCTTATTTCATGGTTACTTGACGGTGATCTGTAAGAGGTCAGCCCATTTACTGGACACACTTTTTTATTGATATGGTTTTGAGCATATACAAAATAGGTACCAAATAGATACAAGTATTTGAAAAAAAAAAATTCTATGTTTAGATCATCTAAAAAATTCTTACTACAAACAGAAAAATAAACTGTCCGCGAAGGACTATTATTAAGGCGTACGTTCCTGCCATTAGAGCCATTATAAGTACGAATCATTAATACGAACGAAGTAGAAAATTGTTATAAATTTCTCAATGAAAATTTTACCGCAACTCTATTTGCGGAAGCTTATATACATATATGTAGTCAGTATTAGTATTATATGGAATGTAACACAGATTTCTAACGTCTATTATATATTAATTATCTCCAAACAAGTATTTGATTAAAACTTGTGTCCAATTTTAACGTGCGTTAGTTAAACAAACTTGGCGGATAGTTGCGTATATCCGGCACATCCGACGATCGGAAGAGGCGAATTCTAGCCGGATATTGAATATCGATCGAACACCCTTAACCCTGATGTATCGTCGGTCGTTACAGGCCCTTGGGACTATAGGGAATATACGTCGATTATTCAATAGCCCAGTAAAAACACAATACAGTGGCCAATTTTCGTGGTTAACTGGGGAGGATTTTCCGGTTAGTTGGGCAGATATTTCAAAATTGTTCTGTTTCATAACTATTTAATGCTTATTCGTTTGGATCACGTAAAAGTGACTGAAATTTATTAGTGGTTAGATTGTTAATTTTGTTGCTTATTTCTTTTTTCATCTCTCGTATTGATTTTCCCTGAAATTTAATAAAAATCAGATTGATTACTTATGTAATGGTAGACTCATGTAAGGAAATAATTCCTTACATACGAGTATAATTATTTTACATGCAATAGATAATTTTTGTGTAGATTACAATTATTCCTTTAGTCCACGAGTTCTTCTGAAATATAAACCGTCCAGAATGTCTGGCAACAGTAACCACTCCCTTACAAAACACATGTGCTGTTGTTTCGTGGTATAACTAAGGAATCCACATTGTTTAATATCCTTTATCCTATCAGGATCGGCAGCGTGTCTTGTACCCTTTTTTGTATCTTTTACTTATATGTGACAGAAACAGAGCCACATACTATCAAGTGAATATACACACTTCCTGCCACTCTTTATTATAATTTTTTTTGGCTAAAAGGAAAAACTGAATTGAAAAGGAAAGAAAATAAATATATCAAAAAGCACTAAAAATTTTCATGGAAATTTACTGTTTCACTGTCAGGTAAATGACCCACAAACCCGGTGGAATCTACATACTTCCTGCCACTCTTTATTATAAAATTTTTTGGCTAAAAGGAAAAACTGAATTGATAAAGAGGAAAAATAAATATAAAAGAAACATTGAAAATTTTTATGGCAATTTACTGTTTCAGTGACAGGTAGCTGACTCACAAACGCGGTGGACTTGTGAGGCATGAACGCAAACTGTGAAATATTAAAATGTGGCTCATGGCAGCCTGCAAAGCGGGCCTAGCCTAGTCCTATGTACAAATAAGTTATTCATATCGTCTATTCCGTACGTGCATTGCGTTCCAATATATGTATAGGGCACTCCCTTTTAGTTTTAAATTTCTTTAGCTTTTCCCTTGTTTATCCTTTGTTTAAAAAATATCACAAACTGTCGTGTAAATATTTTATTGTACAAACGGAATTGATATAAGTGGTGGATACTTGGCTTCTAAGTGTTGGAATAATATTCCCTCCCTTCGTGATCTTAAGTCTAAATCTGCATTGAGACAAAAAGGTGAATGAGATCTTGAGCCAAATGGTTAATTTTGTAGTATAAGTATTAACTAAAGACAATTTGATCAAGGGTGGTGTAGTGTTATTTTAAGAATATAAATAGTTTGTAACCTACAGGCATGACTTTAAAATTGACTTCTTATACTCGTAAGGTGAATTTCTCAATGAATTCTTAAAATATAACAATAATTCTACATAATATAACTACGCGAATCCCGCCGGCGTAAATCTGTCAACTAGGATGCAAAGCACAGCGCTGATATTACTATATCAGCGTTATGCCTTGCATCAGCTTATGCTGAGCCAGATACCTTTTTGCTGCCATGGCGAACACTCAATGGGATTTAATTATGTATTTTTTATTTATTTTTATAAATGGCGTGATGTATTTTGTGCGTGTCATGTTAATGCAAATAAATGTTTTCTATTCTATTATATTCTAACATTTCGAAACTTTCTACGCATTAGTCAAGAGATATTTTAATAAATCTTCGCTTTTATAAGTGGTTGTAAAATCGATCATTAAAATCGTGTTACCGAGGCATTTAGAGACGTTAGCGGACATAAAAATGGAATAGGCAAGTGTCTGCGGCGAGATGTCATAATATGGCTTGGTTATCGAATACGGTTGGAGGTCATTAGGATGAACCCAAGCTAAACAGTTTCGTGGCACATTACTGAGGAATATCGAGTGTCACGGCAACCGTCATGCTTTGAATCCGATAAAGTAGAATGTTTGTGAATGCGAGAAGAAAGTTTAGAGTTCATTGGCGAAGTTTTACGCTTCTTAGTGGAGACGGGATTACACGAGAACTGCGTTAGGTCAACCGTCAGTAGCTCGAGCGACCGATAATGGAATAACTTTTCACGACGCATTAATTCAAAATCACTAATAAGTCGCCGTCAATCTTTACTCTTAATTATTTTCTTTCCACCAAAATGGAATACTGTGATAATAGTAAAACGAATATACGAATATCGACAAGGTTAAATGGAACTTTTTTTCTTTTTCTTTTTTATTTTTTATTTGTATAATATCAGACTTGAAATTAATATCTGAAAAGCAGATATGCTTTATAAATATCTCTGTCAATTTAAATAAAAATAAATCGCTAAATGTGACTCAGCACAAAACTCGAGATCGGCCGTATGTATCAATTAGGATAATTGTTTTTTTAAATATTCTTAAATCCGAGGAAAGATTTTATGAAGAGAAAAATTAGAAAAATTTCCCGTAACATTGCATCCGTACGAAACCGGGGGCGGATCGCTAGTATAACATACACTCGAGAGACGTGATAAATATTCAACACAGGAATTTAGTAGCCAAAAAAAAAAGCTATTTTAAGATCTTGAAGAGACGAGACTTGAAGGATCTTGAAGGCAAGTATGGGCACAGTAGGTATTTAAAAATATTAAGTTTTTCCTGTTCGGTGATATATATAACAAAAATGTTCTGACAGGCAATTAAAACTGTAGTAATTGGTAGTGAAGGTATAATACATCAAAATATAAATGGCGTTATTTATTTGTACCACACCCGGACGGTTGTGTATTGCCTCGGGACAAAAGGCGGATTAGCTTAGTTCGTAGTTCGGCGATTCAGGCCAAGCAACAAACGCTCACGTAACGAACGTTTAATCGTTTATTGTTCCATAAAAGCGGTTTTAATACTTATTTTTTTCAGTGGACCGATGGAATTAACGATTTTCTTCGAAAATGTGTATGGCTGCAAAAGGTGTGCTTCACACTTGTATAACTGTACTATTGTAACTTGAAATGTATTAAATCTTTATACCTATGTGTAGTACAATTTGAAGTCGCTTTGTGTTTCCGTTTGTGTATAACCGCTAACTCCCCTGTATTTTTGATTGATTGCTATATTTTTATAGTATAATTGTTGACAAGACAGATTTATATTGTTATATATTGCTTTGACTTTTAAAATTAACGAGCTGTTTCACGTGATTTCGCCCGCGTAACTTTATAAAACAAAGCCTATGTTACTCACTGATTATGTACCTTCTTTCTATAGGTGAAAGAATTTTCAAAATAAGTCAAAATAAGAATTTTTGAGTTAATTCATTACAAACATACAAATCTTCTCTCTTTATAATATTAGTATAGATTTAATTTAATTAATTTTTCTTAATTTTTAACAGAGACAATATTATGTAACAGTGTAGCTGTAGGAACCAGTAATAAAATTGGCACGTATTTGTATATTTTGTTTATGTGACATAGTAGATTTTGCTCATCGAAATAATGTGCAAGCAACACCCCGTTTTGCGTTGGGCGTCGAACTTTAAAAAGAAAAAAAGATGAATTAGGAAAAAATAATGTAAACAAATGGAAATATGATACAAACTTCTTAAATGTACATATAAAAGGTTTGTATCAAATGAGGATCGAATGAGTAAATGAGATTCGACATTGATGAACCGTCTCTGAGGCGGTCCCATCGGATCAATTTTCTATTTACAACCATTCGGTCATCAAAGAAAACCGCTTCGGTTCGACTAATTGGTAGTAATAGACATACAGTGGGACCTCCTTGACTATACAACGTACATAACAAGATTATGGGAACTAATCTGTACGCTCTTTATATTTATTGGTCCGATTTTATTGGTGTAATTAAAACGAATGCCTTTAGCGCAAATTAAAATAAATTGCTATTTTAATATTATGAGAACTTTAGTAGTTTTTATTTTTTATTTTTACAGCTGATACCCGTTTCTTTTATCGTCTTAAATTTGAATAAATTTGTTTTGACAATTTTGTATAACTACTAATATTTTTGTATTAATTACGTATTAATTATAATACGAGTTTATTACTAGACATATACCTAATTTGCAGAGTTTGTATAATAATAAATAACCTATGGAAATATGGAATTTTTTAGTAAACGAGTTTTGTTTTCTCACAATAAAATTTTCAGGTGAGTATATTACAATATTGTAAAATAGTCTATTAGGATTAAATTAAAGGATTAACTAATCTATTTAATCCTTTAATTTAATTAAAGGAATGAAATAGTCTATTAGGATAAGGAAATTACCAGTATAAATGTCACAATTAAAAAAATTACAGATTAAAGTCTCTACTTAAAGTTGAAGTGAATATTGCAAACGTTATTAAAGGCATTAAAAAAAACGAAATCTATAAATCTTACTATAAAATAATTAAATAAATACAAATAACTTTTGACTGCATTTATTTCCAGACCAAAAAAATATCCGTCGCTTTTTCACTTTATTATTTACACGCGAAGTGTGTTATTATTGATTTTAATATTTACGGACCGTTTTAGTAATGTTTTCGCAAACGAACTATAAAACATTTAAAATAGAATATTGTGCTTTATTTTCATAAAAAAATAAGTAAAATTATATTAAAAAAATAGAAACATCATTTTCTGTAGTCAATTATTAAGACATATTATAATTTACTCGAAACCGTGGAAATTTCAGTAAATGTAATTTTAACCTGATATAATAAAACTAAATGTCCTTTAAGACACCTTTAATATGAAAGTGTCATTAGAAATTTATACTATACTTAGTGTCCCCGCGACTTCATACGCGCCGTAGTTAGTTAGTTTTTTTTTAAATCCCACAGTAACCTAACATTTTCCAGGATAACAAGTATACTACAAGTGAATCCAGGTAGTCATCAGTGAAACCGCATTCAACTCGGTTAAGCGGTCTCTGAGATTAACGTGCACAAACGCACAGACAAAAATTAAAAAAAAAATTCTGACTTCAGTAACATAAATATAACGAGTACAAATGTTTTTTTTTTTTTGGAGTTTACTCCTTAAGAATCGATTTGCATATATATTTTATATAAGATTTGCATATATGAAAATTTATGGGAATAAAATCACGTTATGTTATACATTATAGTTACGTACTATTTTTTTGAATATTTTAGAATATCTGAGGTTTCAGAGATATTGCGCCATCTACACAATATTATTTAAAAAAAGAACAATGTTGCTCTTTCAGCGTGTTCGAATTGTGAAAATTTAAATTTTATAATTTTATAATTATAAGTCGTGTGTCGGAGCTGACACACACAATTTTTTTAATATTAATATACAGACACGGCTCGTTTACGATTTTATTATAATGTATAGATATACATTTAAAAAATTTAGGCGTAGGTAAGTATTGAAATTTTAAATTAATACTGTCGGCCTCTTTTGCTAACTTCTTTTACACCACCCGACGGATGTGATTTGTTTAAAACCTTATTATTTAATTATTTTTCGTTATAATACGTTTATTTTTACAAGAGGAGAGACTGGCATAAGACAATATATTACGGAGATTCACCTTAAAGTAAGTAAAGCATTTGAATTCAAACCTAAATTGAATATTGAAATCAAACTTGTTATAGAAATTGTATATCTGTTTAAAATTTACCTTTCTAAATTATTAAACTTAATATAGACAAAAAACAAGAACATCTAAATTAACTGAAACACCGTTTCTTATGAATTTTGATAGGAGTACAAATAACTTTGAGAGTATTAAATCAAGCACGCATCAACAACAAACATAATACACAGGCACTTCTGACGATTTTTTGCTCGAGAAAATCTCCTGAAAGGAGACCGAACTCACTAATTTAGGAACAAGACGTTGTTGCCCTACCCTTAGGCTTGGACCTTTGCTACGGTTCAATACACACCTCTCTTATTGCCATTTACCCTTTAATATCTTTGGAAACTAAATGTATTTATTTATTGGAGACTTCGAGTGTTCCATTTTTAAAAAGATTTTTTTTTAAATGAGCTTCCTCAAAAAAATATCAGTGTAGTTTTAGGTAGATAGATATATTTACTTCAAATGAATCTTTCATTTGAAGTAAATATATCTACCTAAAACTTAATTGTCTTTGATTTAATAAACATCTCCGCTTTTATCTTACAATATTTTATTTTATTTTGTAATATTGAACAATTTCAACAATTCGTAATATATATATAGTAACTTTATGAGTAGATATAATATAATGTTTTGCCATATACATCGTTTGGAAAAGTTTCTTGAAGAGAAATTCAAATCTAGGACTTATTAACTTCTTAGACTGTACTTTAGAATATCGTTAGGTAATTTTAAATTAATAAAGCTAACAGAAGTTAGCTTAAGTAGGTAAAACTAAATTTAAGTTTGAGAAGTTGCCGTAAGACATGTAGATACTAGATTTAGATAAACTTCAGAGAAATGCAAGGATATTTATTAAATTTCAAAGGTTTTATCATACCTTTGAATTTTTAATATCTAATTTCTCAATATAAGATAATAATTTTCAATTGAAAACATATTCAACGAGTCAAGGAATAAATTGCAGTAAAAGAGATTTCATGATAGTATAATATCAATCCTATTTTATAACTGTACCTACAGTCTAAAATACAATGTCATTGTCTTGTCAAGACATGTACAATGTCTTGTCTGAACTAAGATTTTATAAATCTAATAATCTAGTTAAATTAAATAATTTAAGTAATCAAAAATATTTAAATGTGGGATATATTATTTTTAAATTTTTTATTGTAATTTTGACACGTTTCATTCAAATATTAATTTTTGAATATAAATAATTGTGACACGGACAAGCTTCGGGCCTAAGCTTTATTACCTAACTTAATTATAAGTTGCAAATGGATATTAAACCTATATAATTATACCTATATAATAACTTCGTGTGTTCTAAAGGAAACAGTAAAGGTAAAATGTGAAGAAAAGTAGGTAAAGTTAGGTAGGTACGAATATTTTTCGTAGTATTCGTGATTCGTTGGTAAAGTGAAAATTCCTGGGATGTCTGAGCGGTACGTATACGTATGTACGCTCACTGACCGGAGAATGTATCCAACGTGAAAAAGATACGCCAATAAATATTCCAGCTCATTCGCCATGCGTGGCCAGCTAATGAAAATGTACAGTAAATCATGTACGGCGCGACCACGCAACCGGCGTTAATGTGAATAAATAATGTGTTTCTAGGTATCAAGTGTCGCGACGTGATCATCACATAACCAACTAAGTATATTTTAAATTTATGTCCTGGACAATGGCCCGTGGGCACAACATTGTGAAGTCTCGGAACAGAGAAAACACTTTGCGCATTTGTTTATTTTTAACAGCGACTTCGTCCGCGTGCCTCGATGACAGAAGTTTTTTTTAGATGAAAGGTACCCTAAGTCCTTTTCTGCATCTGGTATGCAAAATTTCATAATGATCAGTTCATTTGTTAAGGCGTGAAATGGTAACAAATAAACTGTCAAACTTACTTTGGCATTTATATTAGTTATTCATTTATAACAACTTCGTCCGCGCCCCTTTCTCTTAGTTTTAAAAACATTTATTCAATCGTTTCATTTATTTTTGTCACTCATTGAATTTTTTATTTTTGTTTTTAGATGATCCCTCGAGAACAATACTCGTAGTACTTTTTTCTGAATAAAAGATTCCCTATGTCCTTTTATGTATCCATGACAACGTGTGAACGTATATATATACATGCAAATTGTTATGATGATTGGTTGAGTCCTAATTAAGGCGTGAAAGCATTATAAGCTTAACAAACAAACACACTCATTTACTACACACTAAATTACTAGTTAGAATGCCATAATTTTTCTTTAAAACATAGGTCTCCAAGTTAGGTATCGTTGAGCCAATAGACGCTCGATAACATAACTCATATTGAAACATATTATTATTATTATTAGGATGAAAGTATGTATGAATGTTTGTTACTCAATCACGAAAAACTGCTAACCGGGTTTTAATAAAACTTTAAAACAATATAGTTACCTACATAGCTTATACATCAGTATAACATGTAGGCTACATATAATTTTGAAAAATATGTAGATGAAGCCGCATGCAAAAGCCAGTATTGTAAATTCAAAAGTTTGTGCGGATTTGTTCCTGTTTTAGACACTAACTACCGAACGGTTTTGAAAAAAATTTTATAGCAAAATAATTTCGTACCTACATTACTTAGAATAGGTTATAATTTGTAAAAATGCTCGAACGAAGTCGCGGGCAAAAGCTGGTAATATATTAATATGTGCCCTGTTTGAACCTAAAATTTAGATTTAATGCTTTTATATTGTATTAATATTTTGTAGCTTTAAACCTCTTTTAGGATAAAATATAAAAATTGGCTAATATCTCCATGTTAATTTATAAGTAGGCGATAGGAAAGCTGGAAATCTGCAATGCACAATGATTTTTGTTTACAATTAACTAAGAAAAAATTTAGTAATTCTTGGTCAAAAGAAGTATAAATACATTTTCATTTATTGCATAATATACTAACACAATAGAAATAAACATTACATTTAAATTATCTCACCTACATAATAAGATGTAATAATAAAACAAAATGTACTTATTTCGTATTATCGCTTCCAGACTAATTTATCGTTGTTCATAATTAAACACATGTTTTGTTATCATTTTTTAGATAACAATAACAAACAATTTATTGCTACCTAACCGTACTAACATTTTCTTAATTAACCAACTGTTCCCTAACGCCAGAGTTACCATAATGATGTACGAGTAAAATTAAAGAAAAATAATATAGCTCGGCACATACCTATTATCCACATAGAATGAAGTCAATTTTCAATAATAACGTCGATTCATGAAGTTTTGCAAATATTTAGCAGTCACTGAAAGCCAACAAAGGCACACAGAAGTCACTTATTGTGCACAGGGTAGTCACAGAAACAAATCCAGTTCGGGACACAAAACACACGAATGAATGATGCTTTATTAATTAGTTTTCTATTACGATTAATCGGGATCGGGATGCGAGAGCGTTATTGGAAGACCGGGACGCGCGTGCTATCCCTTCGGACGCCAAGCTTTAACTGACTGAAGTGAACTGTGCCGAGTGGTCGGTCTGTAGTCTGTAGCTTTGGCTTGAAGCTTTTCTAAATATACACCCCCCGAGCGTTTCCCGCGCACCCTGTGGGCGCAACGCGTGTTTCATGCAATTTTCTATAAATTTTCGTATAAGCTCCGAAGCCGCGCTGTCAAAAGGCGTTTTTGAAAAGCTCGCGTTGAAAACGGCTGGAGCACGTCCCAATAATTGAATTACCTGTTACACATAAATTAAACTGGCAAAATGGATTTATAAATAAAATCCAATCTATTTGAATGATGTAACATAAATTAAAGTAAATTTTATTTAAAAAGCAAAGTAATTTACATTTCAAGCGACATATTTATTATTGAAATTTGTACTGAATTTGAAATTTATTTACTGAAATTTGTATATACTCTTATCAAATCTACACTAATATTACAAAGAGAAAAAAAAAATATTTTTGTTTGTAATGAATAAACTCAAATACAACTCGACGGATTTAAAACTCAACACCTTACAAAAATAAATGAGCAATAAAGATTAAATAAAGGCTTCAACACCTTAGAAAAAGGGGAGCGGATGAAATCAAGTACAAAAGCAAGTCTTATATAAAAATGTGAATACAAATATTATAGCTACTCATAATAATATCAAGTCATATTAATCAAGGATCAAAACTGTCCTATTTTTCATTGCACTTATCTTTTTTATACTCCACTTGATGGTAGGTGGCTACCGTCGCCTATAATACAAGCAACGCCATAAGTGCTACAAGTGCGCTGCCGACCATGGAAGGATTAAGGATAAGGGATAGGGGAAATGGGCTCTGGCATTCCTTACTCACTAACCGAAACACAACAGCACGTATATGCTGCTATTTCACAGTGGTATTCTGTAAGGTGGCGGTTACTGCCGCCAGACGGGCTGCCCAAATGACTGCGAAACGCAGTGTGCCCTACCTGCACAAATAGTCAAAATTTTTACATAATGCGGAACACCTTACGAGGTTAACATTCTAAAAACCAACGTTTGAATACAAACCGATCCTTTCCGGGAAAACGTTCGGAAGTTGAGCGTTCTATCAACTGGGCTATTGTGGATTCACCTGAACTTTACCGAGTGTGTATGAATAGATAATAGGCACTTGCTGGCATATCATACTCATATATCGTTAGCAATTGCAATAAGTCTATACCAATGATAGTTTTCCGTTAATATGTTATTAAAGGCTGGTATGAAAGACTACTACCTATTTAAATCAGATAAAAAATTAGCGTAATAAAAAAAAATTAATTTATAGAAACTACTTTAATTTGGGAACTATCCAAAATCGAATAGCCATTTTTACTGTCTACAGCGAATTTATATGATAAGGACCGGGGAACTTTATGAGAAATGTAAGTCAATTAAATTGAATTCAAATAACTTGATAGACTTTATTGATAAACCTACTAATATTATAAATCTAAAATTTGTGAAACCGGATCTATGTGTGGATGTATGTTTGTTACTCTTTGTAACTGCTGAATCGATTTAGATGAAATTTGTTACACAGATAGTTTATTAACTAGATTAACATGTAGGATACTTTTATCTTGGAAAATCGTATCAACGTCATACAAACATACAATTAATCTTCTCTCTTTATAAATACATCTTTTCCACTAATAATGTATCACTTCCTTGATTCCCGAAATTTTCAGTGCCGCCCTCGTACTTACTATTAGATATAGATTATGTTACAAAAGTGATGAGTACCAAAATGGACACAGAAGAAAAGATTCATTTTATTTAACACACATTATTTTAATCTCAAAACACTCTGTTCGTCGAACCTATCAAACAGAGGCCGACATGATTGATTCGTAATAAACTTTTAAACTTAAATTACGACAACCAATTAATTTGTCGAGGCAAATTCTGTTTTGTTTTAGAAATTCACAAACAAGAAGAAATAATTCAATTATTTTCGGCGCTTTTAGTATTGATTGAAGTTTAATTGTAATTTTACTACCTACATATAGATATGTATGTATATGTACTCTATATGAAGTTGTTTCCTAGCTAATACTTATTGTAAATGCAAAAGTGAGTTTGTTACGCTGTACGACTTAACTACTTGACCGAACATTATGAAATTTTACATAAACGTTGTCAAGGATACAGAAAAGGACATAGAGTACCTTTCATCTAAAAAATTACTGATCCCGAGGAATCAGCTAAAAATAAAAATAAAACCTACAAAAATATATTAGCAATAAGATACCCTTTGAAGATTCCCAAATCTTAATATAGACGCTGCTTAATTACAATCTTAATACGAAGTTACGGGCAAATTTTTTTATAATATTTTTATTTTTTAAAACTTTCTCACAAGTTCATCTACACTTAGTCGATAAAACTTAGTCGACTAGTGTAAGTTTTTTTTATGTTTGATTGGTTGTTATCTATCTAAAGATGGTATTTTTTACGGAAAAGTGCAGTAGACAAAGTGGCTAAAAACAATTACAACACAACGCGAAATATAATGTACATATGTAATATACATCGTATAATTAAATATAATGTTTAAGTATTTTAAACTTTTAAACATGGTGTAAAATTATGCGTCTTTAGAACTTCATAAAATAAAGAACCATATGATTCATTACTCATACCTACTCGTAAATCAACGAAATAAATCTATACTCTCATTCCAGATATTTACATTGGCTTCCGATCCTGATACCGCTGATAAACCGATATAATAGATAGCCTTTCATTCGCATCACTCTATTTGCATACACGTATATTTTTAATTTTGTATATTATTTTTAAAATGCTTTTTTACATTATGAAGCTGTTGTACTAGTTGGTATCTACCCGAAAACGGATATGATTTTTAGCCGACAACGTCGCGTCGCATAGAACTGAACTGAAGTTAAATTGAAAACTAACTTTTTTCAACTTTCGTGAACAATCACATTAAGGTAGGTAGTAGGTGAGAATCTAAAAAAACACTATTTTGCGTCGAATGAAATAATAATGAAGATTTATGCCAGTGATGACATATGGCGCTGAAATGTGGTCTATAACTATATGTTTGGAGAGGGCTGTGCTCGGGATGAACGAGAGTTCCGACATAACCCGGCGTATTAGTAAGTTGAAGTGGCAGTGGGCAGGACAAATAGTACGGAAAGCCGACGGCCGCTGGAGCCGGAAGGTTCTCGAGTGGAGACCACGGACTGGCAAGCGCAGCGTACGAAGTCCACCCACAAGGTGGACAGACGATCTGATAAGGGCCGCGGATCTGCGGTGGATCCAGGCTGCTTCTGACCGGTCCTTTTGAAAAATGATGGGAGAGGCCTATGTCCAGCAGTGGATTATCTTTTTTTTACAGTTGGAAATCCTCATGGATACCCGGCAGTGTTGGGGACGCTGCGGGGTTAAGCCAGACTCGTACCGGCTAAAACCCAACGACACTCTAGCGCGGCCGTAGATGCGCGGGGACGTTATGACACGACGTCGGAGCCTGGGTAGAACCGAACTATGGTCTAGGATAATTTAGGAGACGTATGTGTGATACGAAACTGTACGAAGAGAGTACTTATGTGTGAGTGCAGTACGGAGCATCAGGACCTGCATCACGATCTGAGGTCAAGTCGTCTTTAGGACGACATGAGGAGCAAAATGATAGATGGGATCTGCCAAGATAGCGGCGGGCCCGTAAATAGACTACCGGGATCTCGTTTCCACGGCGCCGAACTTGTTGAGTCACATACAAGTTCGGCGCCGTGGAACTTATTGACACCTATCAGAGAGCACAATTGTGTTTTGTCATCAACAAAAAAACACCATGTCTATAAAAATACGCCAGACAATAAAAATTACCTGCTCATTAATTTTATCGTGTAACTTTCTCCTCAGGCTGCTTGCGAACACATTTCATCATACATTATGATAATATTGATAATAACTACATATCATACATATTATAATCTGTCTGTTCGCGATAAACTCAAAAACTACTGCACCGATTTTCATGCTGTTTTCACCAATGGATAGAGTGGTTCTCGAGGAAGGTTTTAGTATATAATTTTCACGCGAGCATAGTCGCGGGCACCAGCTAGTTTATTGTAAAGAAGTTTCTAAAGGTTAAGTTAAAAAAAAGCGATTATTCAATCCGTAACAGAGGCACCTAGTGAAATTAATAAGTAACTCAATGTCCATATGTTATTTGGTACTTCCGCTTTATTGTTAGTTTTGTATTCGATGTCTAGATGTCGCTTTTATAACGAAATAATCATGCTTATTTCGCAAGGCTTTTATTAGAACCATTTCGTGGAGGAAAAATAAAATTTTGAACACATTGAATAAAGTGTAGGCTGATTTAAAACCGGTGCTCTGTTTTCAATGACTACGTTCAACTCCCTGACTACAGTGGCTACGTATAAGAGTCTAAATACATGTAGTCTAAAAATCTTGCATTTTTATTTCTTTTGTAAAAAAATCTTTACCCTCTTTTTGGGATTTCCCACAGTCAAATAGAAAGGCCCCACAATAAAATTAGATATAGAGCCCATTTAGGGCAAGCTATAAGGCCTGGTTGATGATATCCTTTATCCTTTGAATAACATAGAATAGTCACATATATAATAATAGGTGAAAAAGCACACCTGAATTCGTAAGTAACAATATGAATTAGAGAAGTAATTAAAATAAGTATTAAGTATTATCAAAATAAGTATTTTGTAAAACTGTAAGTATTTTGTAATAAGTAGGTGAAAACTGTGAAAAGGCACATTTGAAAAGGTTTCTAGTACCTAACAACATGAAATAATTGAAGTATGTAATCCAAATACATAAGTATAATTGACCGCAACAAACATTAACAAACAAGAAATATTATCATAAATGTTTTATCAAGTAGGCAATTGATGAACCAACTCTTTACTAGCCGCCTTATCATAAAAATCTTCTGAAATAAATATAATAACACCAACTGTTATACTATTTGCGTCCCTAAATTGATCATTCTTAAGTTGTTTTTCAATAATAATTGTTATCCGATAGAATCTATAATTGTATGTACATTATCTACTAATATCACAGCGCCGACTGCGCTTATCAATATTAGTAATTATCATTGGAATTTCTAAAGTTAGTACATTTATAAATTCGTTGAATGAAAGACACTTTCGTTTGTGAAATTTTAAATGTATTTTTTGTGATAGTGATTATGGATACTTAAATTCAACATACAAACATGGTAAGCTTGAGATAAATTATTTAAAAGTATCTTTATAATATGAAATATTTATCTTTGATACCAGTAAGGAGTTTCAGTCATACTGACTTGTTAAGTTTCAAGGACATTTAATTATTTTTCGTGGCAAAAATACTTTCAGAAAAATATTACTATTATGTCATTATGTGTTTACCTAGAATAATATTATATGCCTTGTACAACACATTTATAATTCTTCGGTTATTTAGTTAGCATTTTAAATAATTTTAACATTTTCTAATATTAAGTGTCTGTATATTTTTTATTTTGTAAATTTATGTAACAATCTATAGAAGTTTATGTAGTGGAAAGAAAATAATTTTGAATAAATTATTATATAAAATAAAATAATATAATATACCTAATAATAATCTATAACTAACTGTGCCCGCAACTTCGTACGCGCTGTAGTTCGTTTTTTGAAAATCCCACTGGAACCAAAAAAAATTCCAAGATAGAAAGTACCAAGATAATAAATTATCTGTATGTCAAATTTCATCCAAATCCGTTAAGCCGTTTCTGAGATTAGTATACACAAACGCACAGACAAACAGATAAAAATTCTAAAAACTATTTTTTGTCTCGGTAACATAAGTACCGTACAATAAAACATAAAAGTGTCTTTTAAATTTTTAATCGTACAGACACGGCTCGTTTACTATTTTATTATATGTAGGTATAAAAGATAATACTATTTTCCTTATTACGTACCTATTGAACATTTATGACTAAGAAAAATAAAATTATTTTATCTGAGGGAGGCTTGTATCGTCTTTCTTTTTTACACAGTTACCTACAGGTTGACTATTTTAAATTATATTATATAATACCAACTTATATCCGCGACTTCATCTGCATGCCATGCTCTAAATTAGGTACCTGGTTCCATATGAAGGTAAATCTAAGGTGAACCTTGTTGGCAACCTTTAAAATTGAACAAAGTTAAAAAGCTTGTAACTTTTTAACAAAACTGTAAACCGAAAGATAGGGAAAGTCTTAAACCGTTGCGTCTATAAAAGACACAACAATCAAAAGTATCATAAAATGAAACACATATTTCCTTAATAACATTTTTTCATTTAAAACATTTATTACGTAATTTTACATCTTTTAATCATTTAATGTTATTTTATTAAATGTCATTTTAAATCAATTGTACATAAATTTCTACGCTATACATATAAATGTCACAAAAAGTTGCATTGAATCAGCATTAAATATAAAAGGTTAAAATATGTTAAATTCTATGTTCAGTAAATATTAAATGCATTAGAAAAAATCTGAAGAAAAAAGAATTATTAAGAAGAAACAAGAAAGTGGAAGAGAATGACCGATTAACAATTATTACTTCACCATTAGTACTGTTATAATTACGTAAATAATAAAAGAATAAAGTAACTAAGGCAATATAACATTTGAGAAAAGAACTTAAGAAAGAAAAAAAAGGACAATTTTAATATGTAAAAGGTCAATGTAGAATAAAAAGAAAACGTAGAAAAATCTTTCTCAGATATATGTAAATAGCGATCAATTTATGTATCAAATAAAATTATAAACTCGTACTTTACAACATATCTTTGGACGTCTAGCGGCTGATTGAACATGAACATTGATTAGCATAAAAAAATTAAAAAGAAATACTTAACTATTTCCTATAAGCACACTATTTACTACATTAAATTTAATATTTTTAATTCTAATGGAAAATCTTTAATCCTAAAAGCACTTGAACTAGAAAATTTTGTATGAAATATAAAAAATTGTTATATTAATAAATAATGTCATACACATATTATACCACGATGTAGGTACATAATATTTACTATTTAATAAAAGCCACAAACGAGTTAAATAATTTATCAAAGCGTAAAACTTTGTGCAACAAATAGAAAACAATAATACATTGAAATATTTGTAGGTGTTAAAATATCTATCAAGTCTCATTAATTCTTTAGAAACTAACGAAAGATCTTGTGACGTAAAAGAATTTCAGAATTAAGTGACTATTGTCAATAAAAAACAAATTCAACATGAATTAAAACATTGCATGCCTAAAAATAATACTGATTATAATATTTGCTTGAATTCTTTACCAATACCATAGCAATATATATTAATATTTAAATATTATGTAATGTATTTTTTTCTCTTTTGTTTTCATTCTATTATAATATAATTATTCTATTATTTATTCAACTAATCAACTAATGTATAATTATTTAACTGTCCATATTAATATAACTGTATTAATTTCTTATAATAAATTAATAAAATCTTAACATTGCCTAATATTTACTTAGTTATTTGTATTTTGCAATAATGCCCGGCAATAAAACTAAAAAAAAAATATTAAAATCCTCTTGAAAAATAACACATAATATTTACATTGATCTTTTTTTACTTATTTTTTAATTAATTTTAATATAACCTTAAAAATTCACATTGATTTACTAATTAATTTTTTCAGATATTTATTCCACTTTGCAATAATACCCCTCAAAATATATTTTTTTAAATTAATTGTTTTATTACCAAATGACGTCTTTTAAACGTCTTATGTTTAGAACGGAAATTCGATGAACCGAACAACCGGATCGGTGGTGCTCCAAGTGGGTGCCTTGGAGCTCCTAGCGCGGTACTCGATGAACTCAGGAAGACATACGAGTATGCTTTCATCGTTGCACGAATTCCGCGCCCAAGAGGCGGAACAGTTCGGCGGCAGGCAATGGAACTGGAAATATTTGAGGGTAACATTACTAATAGTCTTCTGTACTAATATTATAAATGCGAAAGTGTTTGGATGTAGGGATGTTTGTAACTCTTTCACGCAAAAACTACTGAATCGATCACCATAAAATTTTGCATACACGTTGTCTGGGACACCAGAAAGGACATAGGGTACCTTTCATCCAGAAAAGAAGCACTATTCCCGAGGAATCAATAAAAAATAAAAAACTAACGCCTGGCCAAAGTGTTATAGCAACACGAGGTCGAGCGTTATATTGCTTTTTTTTTTCCACGCGGACGAAGTCGGAAGCACCAGCTAGTCAATATATAATATTAGTTTCATAACTTCATTAAAAAAATATTTTGAGACAGGATGCTCAAAAATTTGCTTATAATCCAAACTCAAGAACATTTTAAAAGGCCCGGATAAAGTTTCGTCAAGCAACGGTCATAACACTATTTGGGGCTCAGAATACACAACAAAACAGAAACCACATAACTTCTAATGTGTAGAAATGTAATCTTGTTTCTCATATTTTATTTAAAGGTTCATCCTTCAATAAATATTTTAGACGTGTCAAATAAAACACGAAAGTCAAACTTTTGATATGATAACAAATGATGGATTCGAATATAATTCGCTACTTTGTAATATATCTATATAAAAAAGTCGAGATAATATACGTGGTTTTTAGATTATCGTCTAATTAGGTACCTATATAGTTAAATATTTTATCAAAACCTAACATTCAGTTAAATTAATAACAGTAGGTACCATAGCAGATTATGAATAGGAAGGGATTAGGATAATAGGCTCTGGTGTCACTTTCTCACTCACCGAAATACCACAGCACATATGCTGTTATTTCACGGTGGTCTTCTGTAAGGAGGCGGTTAACTGACGCCAGACAGGTTGCCCGAACGACTGCAAAACGCAGTGTGCCCTTATTTGAATCTTATTGAATAATTGTATGAGAACCAGTTTATCAGAATATAAAACCAATGTAGTTGATAAAAATATTAATATAATAAAAAATATACTTATATAAAAAATAACTATTCTCTTACCTTTATAAATGTCTGTTGATATTAGTAGTTAACCCCAACAAATACTTCGTTGCATGCGGTACCAAAGTAAACCAAATTTTTAACATGACTATTATAATACACATGTTTATAGCTTTGATCACAACCTCGACGCGGCCCATATACCAAAGATATAAAAATACAAATTTAAATGCTATCAATATTGCTGACAGCTTCATTTTTATTGCCTTAAAAATACTTATTTAAATTTAAGTTGCCTAATAATAACCTTTTACAAAAAGAATTACTTCCAATGTGTATTATGTCGGAGACAACGTCGAATAATTCCTTCTAAATTGAATAATCGGTTATATTGTATTTCTACCCTCCATTTAGAGAAACAAATTATGCAAGTACCTTCGTAAATACAATACAAATCAGGTACGATTTAAAAGCATTTAATAAGATTTCTTTATTAATTATTATGTACGGAGTGTAAAGATATTTGTAAGTAGGTATTGGGGAATCTTTAGTTACCTACATAATATAATTTGAAGTTGCTTTCCACGTCTGTCTTTATGGCCGCTACTCTTCCTAAACCACGCAACGGATTTTGATGCGGTTTTCATCATCAGTTAAATAATATTTCACTGATTTTTTATATAATATGATAAAACTTAACAAAGTTTTTATATATAAAAGTAAATTGATATATTTTTATTTTTGGAGTTTACTCCTTGAGAATCGATTTGCATATATATATAAGCCCGTGGTATGAAAATTTATGGGAGTAAAATCAATTGTCACACTAATGCGTTATGTTATGCGTTATAAATTACTTTCTATTTTTTTTTAATATTGTAGAATATTTCAGAGATATTGCGCCGTCTACACAATATTATTTTTAAAAAAAAGAACAATGTTGTTCCGTTGTTGGCGTGTTCGAATTGTGAAAATCTAAATTTTATATATTATAATTTTATATTCAAATCGTTCTAAGGAGTAAACTTCGGTCGTGTGTCGGAGCTGACACACACAATTTTTTTTGTTTCAGGATCAATTCGAACAGAAAGATTTGGAAGGATTATACAGACGATACGATGACAAATTAAGAGAAACCTTAACTTATATATACATATCTTTATTAGTAATATTTTCAACCATTCACATAGTTCTAGTCATCATTAGTACTTATATAGAGGTGAGAGAGAAAAAAGTTTTGTTACTAAAATAGTATGTATATTATTTTATTGATATCAATATTAAAATATTGATATAATTACGATATTTATTACGTTTATTTTTTTTTTTTGTGTATAGTTTAATATTTTAATTTGTTTTAATTACTCATTCAATTATATTATAAATTTATGAAATACTTACATAAGTTATTTATATATTTCAGCAGATTCAATGGCATTCAACTAATTTATCAATAGCTATGTACTTCTTAAGAATTACAATCCCAGTTATATTTCTTTGGAAAGGCATCTACGAACCATTGAAAAAGAAATTCTTTTGGATTCCAATATTTGTTACATTCATAATTACCGCTGATTTGGTTATAACGGGTAAGATAATTTTTTTTATTAAATTTATGTAAAATTAGGTATGAGTGCTAATGAATTCAGCAATTAAGAATAAATTTACTAAAAAATCGTCACTGTTCCTATGGGTATATTTTATAATTCTGTACATTAGATTATGTTTATTTTTATTTAAAAGACTGAGTACATTAAACTATCTCATGTTTCTTAGAAACACACATGTCTCTTTTCCTTATTTTTATGTTATAAAATTATTAGGCTACATAACATCTGTAGTAACTGTATGTAGTTCAATCTAATGAGAAATTAATTAATGTTACGAAATTAATTTAGCTTGTCACATATCTAAATATTACTTAACCTCATTAAGCATTAGAGTATGAGCAATATATTTATAATAGCAACCTGATTACGTGATCAACGAACGCCATAAGTTTTTGTAAATATTCTTTCGTACTTTCATAATTTAGCCATTCACTCACGTCTGACGAATTAAAATGACTACTGAAGACGAGTGACCTAAAATTACGTCGTGGATCTTGAATCTGTAGTTGTTTTTTGGAATTTCAGATATTTTAATAGCCATATACAGCTCGTACGAGGGAATATCATTGCGTCCAGCCTACGCGACAATGGCGCTTCTCTCCCTCTACATTTTCTTGCCAATGAGGAATAATTTTTTGGCCATCTTTCTTGGAGTTTTCGTGAGCTTCGTATACATTATGGTGTTCGCATTTATAACATATATAGAAGACCCGGACATTGGGGTGGTGGTAAGGGTTAGCAAGTTTTCAATATTTTTACAGTTGATTAATATTATAAAGGGAAAGATTTGTTTGTTTGTTTGCATTGAATAGGCTCCGAAACTACTGGACCGATTTTGAAAATTCTTTCACCGATAGAAAGCTAGATTATCAGGGAGTAACATAGGCTATATTTTATAAAGCTACGCGGACGAAGTCGCGTGCAACAGTTAGTTCTCTATAAAAATTGAATTAACTTTAAAATGTTTTAAATGTTGTGTCGTGTCAACTTTATATATATAGAAAGTTAGTTAGTTAGTTAGAAAGTTGGTTTGTGTACGCTTCAAAAACTTCAGAATGGGTAGACCGATTTTAATTCGATTTTCACACATGGAAGAAGGGATAAACAGGGAAGATTTTAAAATTGCACCCCGGAAGAAGCCGGTAGCGGGTCGCTAGTATTTCATAAATTTATTGTGGGTTAAGTATTATGCATTCCTTAATTTATTCCATAATATGTATTAACACCCTATAAATAGACTTTTAATTTTTTTATGTTAAAGTCGGCAGACAGGCTGATAGGTAATGGCACTGGTAATTGGCTACCTTCGCCTATAACATAAGCAACGTCACAGGTGCTGCAAGTGCACTACCGATAACATTAGGATTAAGTATAAGGAATTAAGTTGGGATTTACTTAAACCAAAGTTATTATGAAAAAAGGGCTTATGTAAATAACATTTTGTTTTTAAGATAATTCTTAAAATTATCATTTGATTGATTATCAATCAAATGATAATTTTGTATAAAAACAAAATATTTTTATACTATAATATATTTATTTACTCATGCATTCCTAATCGATCAATCTTGATGGAAACGATTAGATAATTAATATAAATACTATAATTTCACTGTTACCAATCACAAGGGTATCATAAGGAAAAATAATTTCAGGTTACATCTGATGTTATCTACCTTATCGGAGTTAATTTAATGGGGATGTACTTTCGTCTAATGAATGAAATTGTGACAAGAAGATCGTTTTTGGATCGACGAGCTTGCGTTGAAAGTACACTTCGTCTAAAATTCGTGAGAGATCAAGAGGTAATAAATACACTTATTTCCTTTTTGAAGGTAAGACTGACGGTTTATTTAAAGACAGATAGCTATTGTCGCCTATTAACACAAGCAATATCAAGAGCGATCTTGTTAGAATTTTTTCATATATACTGGTCGTCAGACTGCCTGACGGCCACTTGATGGTAAGTAGCTATAGCTACCGTCGCTTAATCCTACTATGGTCGACAGCGCACTTGCAGCACCTGTGGCGTTGCTTGTGTAATAGGTGACGGTAGTCACCTAACTGTCTGTCTGTCATCAGCCTGTCTGTCAAAATTAACATAAAAAATTATCAAAATCACATCAGAATTTCAACTCCTCTTTTGTTTCCTTTCTAGATTTTTAAAAGATTTTTTTTTTGCAAAGAAGAAAAATAAATGACATTTTATAGATATTTGCTATAATAGATGTGATCACCTTAAACAAGCTATCGAAAATATAGTTGTGTAGTCTCCTTTTTTTACGGCCAGTTTATTTGTTTATTTTGTACGTTATATGTTACTTGTTAACTGTTTTATTTACTTGTTTTTCTCTGTCTTTTTTTTGTGCGATTCTTACCTTTTTGTATTTTTTCTCCCAGCTCCAATATTCTGTAGTGACTTGTAATTTATAATATGTTTTAGTAATTTAGTGGAAGCTTTGCTGATTTATGTTTTTCTTGTATATATATGTATAATGTGTAGCGAGTGATATTGTATGTTTCCCTAATATAAATAAAATAAAAAATTAAAATCACGTCACTTCCTAAGTAAACTATTAAACGAAGAGTTAACTGCTTAAGTGTTAAATCTCATGTACTTTACTTAGGAACACTCGTATGAGAGTACATTCTTCATGATAGGTGACTACCGTCCCATTTTAAAACAAATAACGTTATTGGATTTACTGCAATGAAAAAAATCACATAACATTTCATAACATTTTCATATGCAGCTGTGTTTTGCTGCGTGATTTTGGGATTCTCATGCGTAACCAGACGTCATTCTCCCCCTCACTCTTTATCCTGTTTGAATCAGTACATCCATTTTGTTGCTTAAAATCATCATCCAGCCGCTTTTTATCATCAAGAATTGATTGAAATTATACTATAACATCGCTAAGAGATAAGTCAACATAGATTATTAACCGCCAATTTATCTAATCGCTCTTGAGTGCAAACAAAAACACTGAACTAATCACAATGACTTCATATAATTTAAAAGATAGTTACAGGGAAGGCCCGAATGCCTATCGAGCTATGAATAATTGATTTGTTGTCACAATACAGATCAGTATGTCAGTAAAGTTAAAGAAATTTATTAAAACATAATATGCTTCTTAAAAATAGAAACTTTACAAACTTTGGATGAAATTTGGCACACAGATAGGAGTTTAGTACCTGGATTAAATTATATTATTTTTATTCTGGAAAAATGTTAGGTTCCTGTGAGATTTTGAAAAAACGAACTACAACTCGTAAGAAGTCGCTGAAACCTCTACTAAACCCTAAAATTGTGTAGTTCTTTTGATGAATACTGGTCGTTATAATAAGAAAGTAATTATAGGTACTTATGTGATAATTACGTGCAATATTTAAATGTATACCGTGATATATTAGTATCAGAGAGAGTTATAAGAAAAGTTATATATTTTACGAAGCGTTTAATGGTTTAGAAAAATCAAATTAAGAAATTAGAAATACATAGAAGAATAATCATGAATTCATCATCTGTTTCAGGAACGACTAATGTCAAGCATACTGCCCGAGCACATTGTTTCAAGAGTTAGACACGACATCAGAAATATGTTTTTAGGTATACAAAGCAGGAGTCTCAGCAAAAATTTGAGATCATTCAAGTAAGATAACTTCAGCCTGTCTGGCGACCTTAAAATTAAAGAGAAAATAGTTATCTGCCTATTTTGCTCATAAAAAGTATATATTATATTATACAATTTAGTCTTACTTACATTTGAAACGTGATATTTTAATCAGATAACAATGAATTAATCTAGGTAATTTATGACTTCAAAGATTTAATTCTATCTTAACCCAATTTTGACAATCACTTTGGGGAAAAACCTTTTTCTTATTATATTTTCCTTTAAAACTGGATTACCATTACAAATTTCATTCGAGGAAGGCTCATAAATGTCGTCATTTTATTACTATTGCAATCTGATTCCTGTTCGTAACGAGACATGTAATTCATGTAATTGTTTTTGGATGTAATCTTGACCATTATGTCGGGATACACTTGTTGTAGACGCTTACTATGACGATTTACCCTTAGTTAATTAGTAGGCATTGTTGGTTTGGCTTTTTGCTAAGAAACTTATCGTAAATTTTTTACTGTATGTTGGATAATAATCATTCAGTGATAATGATGATACCCAACAATGTTACTCTTAAATGGTCTCGAGTTAAACAACATTCTTTTTGCAGTCAACTTTACGTCGAAGAGCATGACAATGTTAGCATCCTATATGCAGACGTGGTGAACTACACAATGATATCAACAACATTATCTCCAATTCGAATGGTGGAATTACTGAATGAACTCTTTGGAAGATTTGACGAAGCCTCAGAGGTAATGATAAAACATTTACTATCATTACTAGACACAACTTAAAACACACTGGTTTTCTATAAATCACAACACAGAGGATCACAGTGAATTAACAGCACGTCTGTTCTATCTTGTCATAAATTAATTCATTAATCATGATAGGTTTTTTATCAATTTATTGCTTTAACATATTAAAAATAATTTAAATTTAAAAAATGCAAGGTAATTGTTTTATGGGAGTATAATTTTATTATTACTGGAATAAGATAGTCAATTGATCATCATAGTCCAGTGATACGCGGGTTCGGACACATTTGTATAGAAAAGATATTAAAAGATTCAATTATTTTGTACAAAAACATTGAAATGTTCAGGCCTCATACTTTTTCATCGATTTTATTTATATATTTTTTTAACGTTTTTATGTCCTAAAAGAAAAAGAAATATACCCAGAAAAGTAAGACTTAAATTATAATTTCTATTTCAGGAATATGACGTGCTACGAATAAAGTTTTTGGGAGATTGTTATTACTGCGTGAGTGGTATTCCAAAGCCAACTGAGCAACACGCGAAGAACTGTGTTGACCTTGGCCTCGAGATGATTCATATTATTAAAGACGTGAGGTAAATTGTGAACTACATAATAAGGAAAATAAAAATTATTTGCTGTTTGTACATTAGAAAAAATCTTTCCATGGCTCTTGCCAAAGAATCTAAAAAATCTGAAAGATATCAAAGTTTCTGATTTACCTAGCCCGTTCCTCTACTTGTATATACTTTTTTCAATAATATAACGGGTGGCATGCCAGCTGACGGTACATGATTACCGTTGCTTAAGTACACAAATACCTTGTCGAACCAAAAACTTTACTTATTTTATTATATAGTAATAAATATAAATAACGTGGTATGAATTAGGTACAATTTTATTCGCAGGTACAATGTATCTTTCAAGCGCATTATACAAACAAACAAACCTTTATATTTATAGTAATATAGTTGACTTACACAAATAAAATATAAGACTAATAATAGAATAATAATAATAATAATAACAGAATTACTAACCTACTTAGAAGTGATTTCAAATTTTCTGTTTTACAGTTTTATTTGTATAAGTTTGATGCAAGTTCCACACATATTATTCAGTAACATACCAATAATAATAATAAATGATACTTTTCGTTACAGAGAAAAGCGTTCGTTGAACATAGACATGAGAATTGGTGTACATACTGGTAAAATTCTCAGTGGTCTAATCGGTATTAGAAAGTGGCAGTATGACATCTGGTCCAAAGATGTCACAATTGCTAATAAAATGGAGTCAACTGGCAAAGCTGGGTACATCTCTTTTTTATTCTTATAAATTACTAGAGGTCCGCCCCGCTTTCGTGACCCGGCAAGATGCGTTTTATATTATTATTTATTTATATCAGATAGGACGTCACTTATGTACCACCACCATAATCCTAGGGGCAACAGTGACTCCCCAAACTAATACAGAAAAGGTTCACAAAGGGAATAATATAAAGAAAAAGTGACAACATGATAACTGGTGGACATACGCCCATAATGACGCTGATAGCAATTTAAATAAAATCTTTCTTATTTTGAAAATATTATTATAAATTTTTTCAATCATAGTCACAGAAGCATTAAATTTACTGTGTACTGAATGAATACATACATTCTTATCCTTTGTTTCAGAAAAGTACATATTACCAAGCAAACATTAGAATTGTTATTGGAATATGCACGAGAATACATAATTGAACCGAATTTTCAATCTCAAAACGATCCGTTCATAGTGAAAAATAAATTAGAGACTTATCTTTTGTCTCGACCAACAAGGGTGATTATATTTTGTATTTTTTATTTCATATTAATTTTTTTATTTATATTTATCGTCAAAAACTATAAAGTTACTAAGTAGTTTCCATTTACATATATATGATATTTTTTGATAATTTTTATTTTACACCAATGTGTATTGTATAACATACTAAGCTATTTGATATATTTTGATAT
Organism: Synanthedon myopaeformis; assembly: GCA_944738685.1. Classification (NCBI taxonomy): domain Eukaryota; kingdom Metazoa; phylum Arthropoda; class Insecta; order Lepidoptera; family Sesiidae; genus Synanthedon; species Synanthedon myopaeformis. Next base: position 8,879,164 of record OX122914.1, on the reverse strand, counting down.
ACTAAAATTAATCATTTTTAACTTCTAATAGATACAAACTGAATACAAACCATTTCGAAGACCTTCGGTTGGCTTCAACAGAATAATCAAGAGGACCTCCAATAACACTAGAGTAGGTAAAGATTTTAAATAATAAATCAAAGTATTTATAAGTTGTCTTTTTTTTTTATTTGTAAAAATTTACACTTAAACCTAATATTTTTTATAAATGAAAACAGAGAAAAAAAAAGAACAATTATTGATTGCATTTAATTTTTTCGGTGATCTTTCAGTAGCGTTCGGATAATAGGCAATCAGGAAATCTGCGAAGGAATACGCCTTTCATGGAAGATAACCTCGTTGAATACCAACAAATGTTGAAGGCTGCTGACGCTCAAATGGCGAAAGAAATTGAAGCCATGACTGAAAATAAGTTTGTAATTTCGAATTTTAAACTTTTTTTTTTCGTATCACCTCCTACTGAAATAATTACAGTGTTATTTCATATTTCAGGGAACCCGTTAAAAGAGACGACAGATTAAATAGATTTACTCTGATGTACAAAAATTTCTCTATTGAAAAGCAATTTCTTCTTTTACCAGATCCATTGTTTAAATACTACATTTCGTGTTGTCTTATCATTTGTTTACTAATATTTATAATTAACGGCCTGACAACGAGATGGTGAGTTTTTTTTTACTATTCCTACGTATATTTAACGTACTGAATGTACCCTCGGTTGCCAAAATATTTAGATGTCATTTGAGACTCAAAAAATCTAAGAATCACTTGTTCTAACCATTAAGACAAGGACTAGCCTCAGACCGAACACAGTAATTTACAAGTAATTAATCTTTTGAGGCAGTAATTTACAAATTTGTTTATTTTTTCAGATTTTTTTTGTATAAATCTGTCGGAATCATACTTTTGGAAATATCTAAGTCTATTATGCATTGTATTTTTATCTAAGTTGAAATTTTACTTAAAGGATGTGAAATTAGGCGAAGAAAATAAGGCTTTTCTGCTAAGTCCTGTTGTGTAGGAAAAATAACACAACCTATTTCACGACTTTTATGTGACGATTAGTTAACTTTGTCTACTAATCGAGCGGCAAGGCCTTGGAAAAGAGGAAAATGTGAACCTAAATTATTTTTGCCGTAAGGTTTAAGGTTATCTATACTTCTATACTAATATTAAAAAGAGTGAACAGCGATATTAAAACTGGACCGATTTTAAAAATTGTTTCACCTATAGAAAGCAGCATTACATTAGCAGCGACTTACATAGGCTACCTATAAAGTTCGCAGACGAAGTCGTGTGCAACTAGTTTAATAATATTTTAATTTATTTTAAAGGTATTCCAACTTCAATTGGTACACATGGGTAATATTTGGATTACTCTCAGTTTCGCTAATCATTATGCAGCCACTGACTTGGTTTCAATTCCTATGGAACAAATCGCAAGGACTCCAAGAGCCACGGGATCCTATACTAAGGGGAATCTACGATATATCAGCGGATATTATAAAATCTGCAAGGATAAGAACAGCAATATACGTCGTATTGAGCATTGGTCTTGCTGCTACGGCCATTGTTAATATCATGGGATGTGTTGATGAAAATATGGACTCTTCAGAAGAAACAATTCGATCAAGCTGCGTATCTTCGTGGGTAATCTAATGTTATATATCTCGATTGTATACAATTTTAAGTTTTAATGATAAAGAAATAACCTATATATCTCTATTTCAGCACGTGACACAATGCTGGGGTTTAGCATTACTTCTAAATTTTCTGTTCAGTAGAGTTTTCTTTATATTCAAATGGATCGTCGCCGGTGCTATGACTATTTTCTACATATGGATAGTTTGGGAAATAAAAATATCAATTTTTGCCTCTGATTCTACTTGGAATGTTGGTTTAAATCCATCCATATCTCACACTTTATCTGTTTTGTTTATTACTATATCATTATATTGGATTGATAGAACAACTGAATATAGAAATCGATTGGATAATCTTTGGCAAATACAGCTTAGTGAGGAACAGAAGGAAGCAGAAACAATGTTAAAAGTCAACAATATGTTGCTGGAAAATATCTTGCCAGCACACGTTGGTAAATATCTAATAATAGTATAACAAATGTAATAATAAAAAATAAAAAAATCTTAAACTGATTTATTACTTTAATACAACTCACGTGTATTTAATTTTGTGTTTTTAACTTCTAGTTCAAGTTTATTTGGATTTAAATAGACCCCTAGATGAAGTATATTATGAGAAGTATGACAATGTAGCCGTAATGTTTGCTTCACTGACTGACTACAAGCTTGGTGTTGAAAATGACGATGATATGAGCGACAAATTAGTTATAAGCATTCTAGATCAGCTTATTTCAGATTTTGACAAGGTACGAGCACAGCTGATTTAAAATTATTCATAAAACCATATAAGAACTTTAATAATTTGTTTTCTGTTTCCAATAAATAAATTTTGAAAATATTTTAGCTATTACTAACAGGCGCTTCGGTGTATAAGGTGGAGAAAATTAAGATGGCTGGCTGGACATATATGGCTGCTTGTGGACTAGACCCAAATAGACGTGAATCGTTTGATTCGTCGACATTTGATTCTCTATCGGATCATAAGAAAAACTCACCCTACAATCGTGCTGTCTTATTGACAATGGTCGAGTTTGCCGCTGCAATGATGTTGCAGCTTCAAAGTTTCAATAGAGGTTCTTTTCAAAGATTCGAAGGACTCAATTTACGTATTGGTTAGTGTTCTCAAAATTATGTACTTAAATATGAATATATCAGATAACAAACTGATAATATTATTAATGCTCGTTTGCTGACACATAAAATTTCTTGTCTGGATTATAAAACTTATTATAAATTATTGTTAATTTCTTTTAACAATGAACTTATACATCGCGAGTAAACTAAACTGTCTATCCTAGAAGTCCTGTCAATACTCAGTGGGTTTTTTTTTAATATTAACTTCGGCAGAAAGGCTTAGTGGCTAAAATCGAGGTACTGCAAGTGCGCTGCCGACTACAGTAGGGTTATATTATCTATCGACGAGGACTAAGATTAAAGTCGATTGTGACGGGATAGGGATATGATAGTTTATTATAGTGCGTTCTACTTTATAAAGCCGCATTAAAAACTAGAAGGATTATGCGTAGCGGTATTTCATATGTGATATATTATTTTCATTATTTACTCCTAATACAAGTAATATTTTAATCATATAATTAATGAAAATATTATAATTTTTTTAGGTATTTCAAACGGTGAGGTTGCTGCAGGAGTAATAGGCTCAATAAAGCCTTTGTACGATATATGGGGTCACGCAGTCAATATGGCATCAAGAATGGATTCTACAGGAGAGACGGGTAAAATTCAAGTCAGTAGGTTACCATTGGAAACTAAACTTACAATGCTGTGTAGTTCTTCTTTTTATAATTGTCTTATTGTTAAAAAATTTATTTGTCTTAAAGCATCATCAAATATGCAAATTTTTTAAGGGATAATTTATTTAATAGGTAAATATGTAAAGAATTTCTAATTCAAATTAACGAATAGTATATCAGACTTTTATATATATGTACCTACATTGAATTATACATGATTATATCAATGCTGTGTCACCAAAAAAGTTATATGCATCAAAATAGTCCAATATCACTTCTACCGTTCTAACATTTAATGCATTTACAACTGAGGTTTTAAATAAATTTCATACTATTTAATGGGTAAAATAAATAAATCATTGCACAAATACAAAAAGCAACGCGGTCCTCACATGACTATGACGACGCGTTGCCACGTGACGATCGTGTAGCTTTTTGCACAAATAAGACAATTACGATTAAATAATAAAACGAAGTAAAAAAAATTATTTATTCAAAACATTTAACCATTTCAGGTCACCGAAAACACGGCTATAATTCTAGATGAATGCGGTATCCTAACAACATACCGTGGCGAAACCTTTGTTAAAGGTGCCGGATACATTAAAACATATTTCGTGCCACTTGATGATAACTACAATCTGATTAAGAAACAAGAGAGCGGTAACTATTTTAAAATGGATAAGAAAACACAATACCAAATCAGAAATTTCATGTATGGAGATACTTCCTCGGAAAGCTCTTTCTATGAACATTCCGACTGCGGTGTTACCGATAAGTTATCATATGATAATAATTACAATGACAATATTTTTAATGTTTATGATAACGCAAGTAATTCAACAATAGAGGAAGAAGAGCAAGACACACATTTATGAAATTTGACACCCATGAAACTAATAATGATAGTGCTAATTTTAAAAGTAGTATTTAAGTTAACAGATGTGATAAGATAATCATTAGATTAATTATTAGATAATTAAATTGTAAGCCTACTCACAACTAGTATATTTTCTGTTTTTACAACTGTATTGTGCCTTAGCTTTTTACAAAGTAAACCTAATTGGAGTCTTTTTCATGTAACACTTAATAAATTTGGCAGCTGTATCCGCGGCGTCCTTCCCAGTTTCCTTATTACATTCTTCAATCACTTTTCGTTGCGCTTCTTTATCAATGTTATCTGGATAAAACTGCAAAGCTTTTTCGGCTTTGACGTTGCCCTTTTTGGTAGCAATACCGAGTCTTTTAAAAATGCACAAGGCGAACGTTTTGAAATTTTCATTTTCAATATCTGGTTGGCTTCTTATTTTGATCAGAACGTTTGGATCGACGCCACTTTCGGCGATACATTGCGTTGACGATTCAAAAACTCGAGACAAATTTTCCGGTGACAATGTAACAATTTGCTGAAAAATAAGTTGTTAATTTAAAATGTTGTTCGTCATCGAAAACTTCTGCTAGCCCAATGGATAATGAGTAAAAATAAATATAAATAAAATGTGTTGCATTCCGCAGTCTTAAAAAAGACGGACAGTCTGGTTGATCACCCTTAGGGCCGCGGCGACCGGCGCAAATTATAGTATACGGCATGGCAAAGTATTTAAATTTTTTCAGAGTATTTTGTACCTTGTGCTTTTAATATAATATAATAAAATTAGATTTATATATTAAAAGCACTTAAAGTACAAAATACTATGAAAATTTTTAAATGGTTTGCCGTGCCGTCCTCCAATTTGCGCAGGCCCTCACACTAACCACCTTACAGAAGACAAACGTGATATAACAGCTCGTATGTTGTTGTATTTTGATGAACCCCTTGGGATAATTGAACCCCTTTCTCATCTTTATCATTATCCTATTAAGACCTGTGGCCATTTACAATCCTTATGGCGTTGTTTGTGTTAATATGGTAGCCATCTATTATCAAATGGACTGTTACTTGTCTGCCGACAGTGACAAAAAGAAAATAGAAAAAAATATCACCTGTGTAGTTTTTGAACAACCCATGACCAAAAACATAAATAATAATATTAACAACTTCACTTCTCTCGTAAACATTTTTTCGTAATTAACCTTACAGTATTATGAGCAAAATTTAATACTATTAGGTACTTATAGAGTACATAAGCATGAGCCACAAGTTTTCTTCAAATGACCAAGAAGGTAAACGAGTTTAATTTTTATACCCAGCCGTGGATACTTTATATGCATGTCTGTCTCACTTCAAAATAATTACAAACCATGAAGCTAGGAAAACCAGATATTATTCTGAATTGTTTTTCTCTTGCTTTGATCCAAAACAGTAATTTAATTTTAGGATTTCATTTGAAAATGGAAATTCTTTGTAAATCAAACAGAGACTTAATAGAATCGTATAATTTAAATAAATAATATTAACAACAATAAATAGAATTTAAATACGTAACGTGTTTTTTTTTCATAATTGATTAAAATATAACATGGGCAGGTGTTCCTTTGTAATAGCATTGGAATATTTCGTATGCTGTGTCAGCTGCATCTTTGCCTTTTTTATTCTTACATTCTTCCAATACTTTCTTTACTGCTACTTTATCAACACCTTCGGGCAACTTAGACAGAGCTACGTCTACGTTCAGTTTGCCATCACTAGATAAGATTCCTGATTTCTGGAAGAAGCATTGTGTAAACTTTTTAAACGCTTCATCATCTTTGAAGTGGCCCTTTTTGGCATCGCTCAGCACGTCAGGCTTGACTCCGCTTTCTTTGACGCAATCGACGGTGTATTGGTGGACTTTGTCTTTTTGTGTTTGAGATAAATGCACGTTCTGAAAAATAAATACAGGAATCACTTTGTTTTATTTAGATATTTGAAAATAGTATAAGTGCAACATTATTTGTTTAGATGACCGACATACAATAACAGAAATATGCTTTCTCATGTGAAAGACCCGAAACCAAGTCTAGACTTATAAGAGCAAATAGGGGAAACGGTTTAATGCCTAAATTAAAGTCATAGATTAACATTTTGTCTATTTTTAAGAATTTAACGCAGTGCCAGGTACATAAATTTTTTAATAAGCATGAGCTTAGTTAGTAGTATTAAATTAACTTATTTTTAGTACAATCAGACTTGTTTTCATGGGAAGATTTATTAGGTACATATTATACAGTTCAGAATCGGACTACTTTGGTAAAAATATTATTAACTATTACTTACCTACGCTATTTTATATAAAAATATATCCATTATTTACTAAGACCAGACCATATCTCATAGTATATAGGATTTTTCCATTACTGCGTCAGTAAAAAATCACACTATCTTTGGCTGTCACAATGTCGCCAGCCAATCTATATGATGGCTGTGTTTGGAGCAGTAAATTAAGACTTGAAATGAATTTTCTTCTGAACAGTCCTTAATATAACAGTACCTACATGGATGCCAAAGCCAGTGCATTTAACAAGATATCTCTGGGATCTCATAAGTCGTATACTCGTATTATACTCACCGAAACACGATACTAGACAATTTACTATTTAATTTGAATTGAAACTATTTTACAATACCAGTACTAAATTATTTAATAATACCATTATTAATTATTATAATTAATACCATTTGAAATATTAAAATAATTTGTTATTTTTGGTAATAGTAATTTTCTTCGGTCAAGCATTATTGGTTTAAAATGAGATTAAAATACTCACATGCGCCTCCAGACCTCCTACCATGATGACGAGACACAAAAACATGAATATCTTCATTTTTATTTTATTTTTTATTAATGAAATAAGTGTAGTACCTATATCTGTTGTCTCACTTGTAATATAAATAAAAGTGAGCACAACGGTCCTTTTATACAAAACAACGAAGGAAATCAAGTACTCAAATACTTATAATTTATAATAAGTATATACTTATCAATAGGAAGTTGCTGGATAGGTCTCAATAACGTCCGGTTTACCTGATTGAGACAATTACCTATGAAAAGCAATTAGATCTAGGTGGACAATAATTATCTTCATGTAAGTACTACGTGTAAATTAATATAAAACATAAAATGTTAATATGAAATTCATATAAAATTATAGAAAAATTGGATCAATTTTCATTAAAAATATCCTTGCATCTCAAAGATCAAATAAATCAGTTTTAAATGCGCTAACCAAGAACTGAAGTCGAGAAGAAAATACTCGGCAAGTACAAGCTAGACCAATGAGTTATGTACGCCAATACGCCATGGGATGAGCTATGTACTTAGGTATGTACATACGTTATGTATGCCATGTTTAAGAAATGGGTTAAAGCTCATTATCGTAAACTCATTATTAGTTTTAATAAAATTAAAATGAAATAAAAACATAGGTAACCTGCATAGGCATACAAATTAAAAAGCTCACAGTAATTATCCACAGAATATTTGTATAGTACCTATGATCGATAAAATATTACTTAAGAGTACTTGATAAGTAATATTTTAGTATTAATGACACCTAAAGCAAAATGTTGCGATCGAGGACTCGTTGGCAGTGACATATTGGCAAGAATTAAGATCTGCTTTTTGTACACTCAGATCAGACTTATTTTAGTTTAATAGATAAATGTTTCTCACTGAAGAAAAACTAAATATTTCAGTATATATTTAAAAAAATTTAAACTGTATATAATTACTAAATTAGCTACCAAAAATTTCAAAATTAATGCTTCTACACTTTATCACGAGTATTATTTATTTATCTGTAAATAAACACCGAAATTAAATCTGGATTTAACTGTACTTACCTACGCCACCTTATAGGCCTTCAGGCATCTAGGTCACACCGGTCGCAGTATTAAAACAAGTTTTGTTAATATAATCACCTATAACCCGGCTCAAGTCCAAAGTAAATTTCAAGTAACATAAAAATTTTCCTTAATCGTCGTCCTCGTTACCCTTGCATATTGTTTGACATTTCAAACATTTATTATTTAAATTTACATAAGTATTTTATTTTAAAACTAGCTGGTTCCCGTGACTACGTCCGCGTTGAAAAAGAAAATATATAATGTTATAACACCTGACATCATTATCGCTATGACGACGTTGGCAATTTTTTATATTTTTAGACGACCTTCTGTGTGCCAAATTTCATCCAAATCTGTTCCTCTGTTTTTGCGTGAAAGAGTAACAAACATCCATCCTTTTTTTTAACGTTGGGAAATCCCGGATTCGTTGCTAAAACCGAACGACTTTCTAGCGCGGCCGTTGATAAGCGGGGTCGCGGAGATGTTATGCCACGACTTCCGTTCCCCGAAGCTTTCGTTTTTATAATATTGGAAGGATTGTACCTAATACTTGATAAGACAATTACTTTAATGACGTTTTTAATTTACAGTCTAAGGGCCTCTTTCACTAACTACAAGTAAAGTGTTGATTAGTTACTTTTAGAAATAATTTTATGTTTTATTAAATTATGCACTCGGTTTACTGCATCCTTCGATAGGCGAATTTTTTTTATTATTTTATTTTTAATGTTTGGGACTTTTACCGTACAAACAAAGGTAAACATCTCCATCATTACCGGTTACCGGTGACTTTAAATGGCGGTTAGCATACTTCACACATGGTGAAAGAGGCCCTAAGATTAAATTACATACATACAAAGTTAAATTACATACAAGTATTCTTTTTTGATTAAATGATTGGTTGAATTTCTTGTCGAATATGAAATCAAAATTTCCCACAAATAGAGTGTACTTACTTAGTTACTTCCTTGAAAATGATATTGATTTCCTGTCTTCGCATTCTAATTTCCTTATTTACTTATAAGTATACATTATGACAATTAGCACCAAATAAGTGAAACCCTATATATAGCAGAAGTTTGCAACTATTTCATTCAACAACATTCAACATCGGATTGAAAAAAAATTTAAAAAAACCCGCACTAATTGATGGTAGGCGGCCATAGGCAACGCCATAAGTGTTGCAAGTGCGCTGCCGACCATTGAAGGATCAGGGACAAGAAAGGGATAGGGTAATTGGCTCTGGCATCCCTTATTCACTTACCAAAACACAACAGAACATATTCAGTTATTTCACGGTGGTCTACTGTAAGAGAGTGGTTACTGCCGCCGGACGGACTGCCCAAGTGACTGCGAAAAGCAGTGTGCCCTGCCACTAAAAATATATTTAGTGATAATACAACAATTAATTGTTAACTGTTAACATCATAACAAACTAACGAAGTTAAATTTATTATGAACCAAGAAGTACGTAATAATTCGGGAAGATTATTTCATACAATTAAACGTCACAGAGGGTGTCGCTCACAGATCGTGACTGCGTAAGTTCACTGTTTTTTCGCCATACTATCATACGCGCCTAAAGAAGTTTTCACTTCAAAAACATTTTGAACACTGTTCATAATTTTTGATTGCAGTAGGTTTACGAAAGTAGGTTTAGGAGTAGGTTACTGTATCGCAGCTGTTTCATTGAGTTTATGAAGATCTATGTAACGTAATAATACTTCATGAAATTTACCCCAGGTGAATCTAAAAAAGGTTGAACAGTCCTGAAACCTAGCGTCGTGGATTAACCTAGTATGGCTTCGTCCCTGTAACCGCCAGCCTCGATCTACTTAGTGGACGAACAACGAAGATCACATGTTTCATGTTTTAAAATTATTCAAATTCAAGTTCGTGCAGTGATCGCCGTTACATTCTTTTACTTTCGATAGCTACTAAAATTTAACGGTTTTTGAAACATAATAGTTTTTTTTGGTGAGTACCCCTTCTCTTTGAGATTAACTTGACTATAAGTAATTAGAAAAAACGGTTCCTTAATTTTGGCTGACGAGTCACTGGGCCAATTCTACGCTGGTTACTTGCTACCAATGGTAAAAAGCTCTTCTCACAGTAGGTACATGAAATAAATATTCATAACGGTTACGGAAAAATGACGGAAAATGAGTAGTTTAATGAATAGTGAGGTCTGGATTTCTGACCAGTTTAGCGTATAGTAGTTTATTTATCTCCTTTCATCAAATACTAAATACTAAGCTGGTTTTCCCGTGCAGGTATTCATTTTTACAATTTATCCTCGTGTCCAAAATATTATAGACCGAAATGTCTATTATATTTTGGATCTAAGATCGGCATCAGACACAAAAATTGAGTAAGCAATCTATAGGTGATAGGGATAGGTACAACTCTTAAATGAAAATGTATGTGAATAACTTAATGCATCCGTAGACACAAGATCCATCTCGTGCGACTTGTCATCATGGTGCATTTAAAAATTATTCACATGAAATTTTGGCGGCAGTAACCAACCGCAATTGTGCGTGTGTTGTTGTGTTTCGGTGAGTGAGTAAGGGACGCCAGAGGCCATTCCCAAACTGCCGAACTTACCGTAAAATTTCGGCCCTAAACTACACAGTATTTTTAAGATGGATTAGTCACATGTAGATTATAAATAATATAGTGAGGAAATTTCCGGGTCTCAGAAGACTAAATACTTTCTATTCTAATACATATTAAGGCCTGCCGCGGATAGAAGTGTTATGACCAGTTGTAGAACTTAAAATTATGAGCCATCAGATGATGATGATAAACAATTTATAACATTTCGTTTAGTGACGATTTATAATCTTTATTGGACTTCTTCATTAAGAGCTTTTAAATTTGTCTACTTTATAGGTCCACAAATACAATGTCAGACGAACCAGAATGTCAATTGCGTAGAAGGCGACTGTCAGGCAATCCAAACTTGCCCATAAATCTCGACGTCAGCTATGGCTATCAAGTCAGTGAGGGTGGTCCAAGTCGTGGGACACCGTCCCCAAGCGGAGTGAAGTTTATACCCAATACTAAAGACCTTCAACCTTCGGCAGCTCTCCTCGAGTTTAGAAAGAAACAGCAATCATTTGATATACAGGTATGAACACAAAGAGCAAAATATTGGTCGCGACACCAGGCTATCCGCAAACTTAGTCGGAGGTGGCAATTGCAATCCAGATAAAAGTAAAACGATTCTAGGGGTTACAGTATGATTAATGGAAAGGTATAGGGAAATGTATACATACGTACCGAAATCTCGTATGTTTTAAATTTTTGTAAAGTGTTATTGTACGAGTATATTTGATATGCATAATCTACAATTTAAGTCATGTTTTTCTTTTTTAAATATGATAGCCTTCACTATAAGTATAAATAATTTATCCACGCAAAAATAATTTGATTGTTAAGAAAATTAGTTGTTTATGACCGTAGAGGGTAGGAATCATATTTAAGACATTGTTTTTCCTTCGATATTTTCGTAGTTTGCATTTTATCAGGCTTACATTACTCGGTGGTTTATAAAATTCTATTTTATATCAAAGAAAGAAATCCGATCAGATGAATTTTGCCACGGGCCTCAGACAGTATTGTTACGCCACTATTTATAGACGACTTTAAATGTGTTTAGGTTGAAGAGTGTGAGGAAGAAGAGATAATATTCAGCGATGACGAAGCAGAGGCGGATGAAGCTTGTGCAGCTGCTGTAGCGATCCAGCGACCTGTTACGCCAACGCCTATACAAGATTATGCAGCAAATGTCACATATCTTGAAGGTAAGTCATACTCAATTTCAATATTTTCTGTATATTAGGTCGAAAGATAGGCTGACGGTGCACTTTATGGTAGCAAGGGAAGCAACATCATCATCATCATTATCATATCAGCCGCAGGACGTCCAAAAGAATTTTCCAAAAGTTTTTTAAGCAATTTAAAAAATGTAGTCAATTTTATGTGTTCCAGGACCACAAGCTTCCGATTTCCTAAAAGTGAAAATGATAGATCAAGATTGTGTCACAGACGTTTCAGACGCGGAAACTGATGAAGACGAATAAATTATGTGAACAAATCCATAAAAGTACAAGAAATAATAAAACTAATTCGTAGCTGCGACCGAAACTGTTATATAAAATAAGTACTACAAGCATGGTCAAATAGAAAACATAATCTAATTAAAAATTATGACTATGAACACAAAAATTGGATTATCCAGTAAGCTGCTTATTCTAAAGGAATCATTGTTGGGGCATGATTTGAGTTTGCCTTGTACTCAAAACGTACAAACCAGCTATGAATGTTTAATTACAATATTTCATAAAATGTTGTTATTCTTGATCATCAATCTACTACAACTATGGATTTCGCATGCCGTACAAAACACTACGAACTTTATGGAACATTTTAATGCGTAGAGCATAAACTTATGTCATCTGTCATTTAAAAACCAATTAAACATCTGTCATTTAAAGAAAATGTGACTTTACGTCAACATATTGGAGTTTAAAATCAATAGTAGAACTTGGTCGTTACGTTACTACCTTTTACCATCGACGCGCGAAGACTTGATTCCGTTTTTAAGCGTAATTTTTATGTGCCGCTTTTGCATTTTTGACGCAAAATCCATAGTTGTAGTAGATTGATGTTCTTGATAAATAGTATCTAATGCTGACCGGTTATGTAATCCAGATAAAATCACATAAAAGTGCACCAAGTAAGTAATTCAATTTCGTTTAACATTGAATATTAAAACCGTTAACATTGTATTGTTATAGTTATCTATTTATGTTACAAAATATGTCTTAAGAAAATAAAATACTATACTATATGCCTTTTCATTTCTAATTATTTTAATGTTAAATCAGAGAAATTCAAAGAGATAAAAACTACGAAACATTTGGACTGAAAAGGGAAAAAAACACTAGGTATTTAAATAAAATGTACACTAAGTACAGTCAGCCTGGTTAACTTTGAAAACTTTTAATTATTTTTATTCTTACAGACACAAAAATATTATTATTATTTATTATTCTTACATACCCCGGTTTATTGAATGGTTGGGTTATTCGCATAAGAACAGGTTCTAAAAAAACAATAACTCAACAAGTAAGTATATGAAAAAAAAATTACTTCAAGGTTGTTTATGCATTATTGCCATCGAAATAAGTCTTTGCAATTATTGCCTTTCTCTTCATGCAGTTCTTATTTATTTTTAAAGTAGTAGGATAAATAAAATATTAAACTTTTAATGGAGTTTTGTTTAGTTAAATTGTGTTAAAGCGACTCAAGGCCATTTTTAACCACTTCGTTTAAATGAAATGCAATCATTTATTTATATATGATTTAATATCATAAAATTTAGACAGATTAGATAGCATAACATAAAATTAAAGAAAATATAAGGAACGCAAAGAATGCAAAATTATACAAAACAGTTCATTTCGCTACTAAATTAAGATATAATTTTCTAAAGTAAAAATTTTTGGTTCTATTAAGGGTTACAACAAAAATATAAACAAATCCATGTCATTTTCGAATACGTACAAATTTTGATCTTTCACTCTTCATACTTGAGACCTCATATCCTATAACTTCTAAATTATATTTATACCATATTATAAACACGAACTCTCACTACAAAAAAAAGCCTATATTCTAGCCATGTTAGTCTAATATATATATTTTTTATACTAATTTTATAATAGGAAAATGTCTATGCACAGAAAAATCAAACTCTGGTGGCACGGTCGAATCTCTCTTGTGACCGCCGGCTAACAATTTTAATACTACGAAATTCGTTTTGACTACTTTCAGAAGATCTTGTACCTGCAACGAAAGAATTAAATATTTATTTGTCACTGTCAATAGTGAAACCTTAAAAAACTGTCAAAGATAGTAAGTAGTAAGTTAATAGAATACCTCTTGATCTGGCGTTGTGATAGTTTCCAATAGTGAACGAGCTTGCTGGAAATGTTTGCAACCAGCTAAATACAGTATAACTGGATTTTCGTATCTGAAACAAAACGGTTAGTCAATTTACGATAGAAAGGTTGAAAAAGTAAGAAGTTAATACAAAAATCCATACTATAATTATATATGTATGTCTGTATGCCTGTTATCTTTCCACGCCTTTACTACTCAACCGATCATCATGAAATTTTGCATACACGTTGTCAGTGATCAAGAAAGGACATAGGGTACCTTTCATCCAGAAAAAAATTACTGTTCCCAAGGGATAATCTAAAATAAAATAAAAAACTAACGCTTGGCCAAAGTGTTATAGCAACAAGAGGTCAAGCGTTATATTGCTTATATATATAATTTTTAACGCGACGCGGGCACCAGCTAGTCTCTACTTATAATATGAAGAGAGAAGATTTGTATGTTTGTAATGAATATCCTCAAAAACTACTGGACCGATTTTGAAAATTCTTTCACCATTATTTTATAGTAACATAGGCTATATTTTATAAAGTTACTCGGGCGAAGTCGCGTGCAACAACTCGTGTGTTATAAAGAAGAATTACTTACTGTAGCGGCTGAGTCATCTCACAGAACTCGTGGTAGTGGACTTGGGGCGGCGTCAAGACAGAGAGCGGCGCAAACCGGTGCTTGTATCGGACCGCTTCGTTGTCGAACTCGGACTCGGGCTGCTTCAACTTGCCTTGCAGTTTGAATGCGACCAAAGCCTGTGTTTCAATTTAATCATTGTGAAACCTCAGATAAAGTAAAAAAAACTACAGATATAGTTCGCGCGTTCTTTTTAGATCGCTCGCCAAAAGTAGAAGGCGCATGCGCAGTATTCAATTCGTGAGGGGGGCGGAAGCGCGTCTCGTCTCTCTTGGGTACTGTTGCGTACAGATTGTTTTATCGTATTAGTAATATATCATAATGAAAAATGGAAGGAATATCACGATGATTCAATGGAAGGAATATCAACACTTCCGGATGATTTTTTTTTCTTCCAATCTATTGAATATATTAATATTATATTAACTAAAATTTACCTCTATGGTATTATGTAAGACTTGCAACCTTGATAGTATACAACAGACCGATACAAAATGGTTCAATTTATTACAGTTTTTTGTATTAGATAATATTAATTATCATTTATCAGATATCTATCTGTTACTAGTCTTAATAAATGCGAAAGTTTGCTAGAAAGGATGTATGGATGTTTGTTACTCTTTCACGCAAAAACGTCTTAACTGATTTAGATGAAATTTGGCACACATGTAGTTTATTACCTGGATTAACATTTAGGGCACAACTAGTAGGCCATAAATCCTCCACAAAGCCACTATGTTGCGTCACTGTATACATTTGTATTTTACCTTATAGTACCCGCCGCACATGTTTTGCATGACTTGGCATATGAGAGCCTCGCAGGCATTGGGCCGACTGCGCTTCTTCTGCTTGCGACGCGAGTCGCGACGCAGGGACGCGCCACTGAGCCCCTCCGCGCGACCCAGCGCCGACACCAGCCACCCGTACAGGAACTCGTACAGGTACCTGCACAAGTGCTCATCTCCACTACTCCGTCACTTTGTGTGGACTGGACACATTGTCACATCACCACATTGTCTTTACTTTCCTGGATTTAATATTAATAAATATATTTCAAATACAATATCCTCACATCTAAATGTCAATATTTAGTTAGTAGTGGCAGTCAGTCTGACGGTTATCATCGAGTGACAGCACACATGCTGTTATTTCATGGTGATCTTGTGTAAGGTAAAGTGTAAAGTGGTTGCTACCGCCAAATGGGTTGTTCAAATGACTGCGAACACTATTTTTCAGATTCAGATTAGAGTTTCGCGTCGAGAGTGCTGCGATTAGTTCATGTCGTTGACGTTTTTAGTCTAGTCTAGTCACTCGTCGTATCGCCGGAATAATATCGTCCAGTGGAGATTGTTCCATAGATTTTGTATCGAATTTATCGAATGTCATGGCGAGAATATCGCCGCGATCCTGTTTTTCGTGGAGGTGGCATTTGATATTTGAAAGCGTCTCACCAAAAAATGTAATGGTACTCGTGCACGCTGTACAGCTCTAGTTCGAGTCCGGAGAGCAGGTAGGCGATCATGACTCTCAGCACGTGATAGAGCAGCCAAGTGCCGAAGCAGGCGCGAGGAGGAGTACCCACTGCGCCGCTCACCACCGCGTCCACGCTTTCCGCCTGTACACAACCATTCATATAATATTTACCTATTGCTCAACACCAGCATTCGGTTGTAGCTTTCGATACTTATCTTCTAAGGCGCTATGCAGACAGAATCGGCTTCAAATTGATATGCAACTTATAAACAATAACTATAGACCTCTTCTTGCAGTGCGGCGAACTCGTCCAATAGCAGTGCGAGTTTGTCCCTCTGACGAGCGCGGTTGTGTCCGCACACCTGCAGCAGTACAGCGAAAGGGCGGATGCAGCGAGCCAAAAAGTTCCCAACAAACTCGCGCGCCTGAAATCATCAAAGTAGATAGCTTATTAGGAAGGTGAGGCGAGAGTAAAAAAGCACGAATTCACATAAGAGCGATATTGTCGGATAGATTTTAAGTACGATGTCGATTTACAATATTTTAAAATGTTAAACAATTTTTCCGCTGTTCGCGTAACTTTTATATTCAAAGTTTTCTGTTTGCTTATGTGTACTTTTCTGTTTTGGTTAGAGAGTAAGGGATGCGAGTGCCCACTTTCCTATCCCTCTCTTATTCCCTATTATTAATGATCAGGAATGCACTTGCAGCACCAGTGGCGTTGCTTGTGATAATTGTTTGGCGCACGACTCTATTCCTTTATAGAAAAGGGCACAAGGCTACCGTCGCCTTTAAGCAAACGTACTAACAGTAGAGCAACAGGCGTTATGCACGTGGCATTTGTGATTGATTTTAGATAATTTTAATCGGTGTCGGTGACAGTACCTGTGGCGTGGAGGCGAGCGTCTTGGGCGCGAGTGCGGGCGGGCTTACGAATGAACGCACAGACTCGCGCAGGATCTCTAGGAAGGCGTATTGCGGCCGAGCGATGGAGGCCAAGTTCTGCGCGTTCTGCGCCATCGACGCCGTCGTCGCCGGCGACGGGTTCAGGTACAGCAGTTGCAGCGCCGAGCGCGACAGGATGCACGCGCGTTGTCTGCTAAACTCCATGAAGAAGTCCTGGCCAAAAATACTCTTAAATCACCTGCTCGGTTAGATTAGGGTGCCTGCCTTAACGCTCCGTCTCAAGGGTCTCCGGGTTCGATTCTCGACAGGGTCAACTTTGAAAATGAACTTTACAAAATTGGCCCTGGTCTGATATTGGAAAGTAATGACAGGGCATACTGCATTATGTAGCCATTTGGATGGCCCGTCTGGCGGCAGTAGCCACCCCCTCACCGAAAACTACCTCGGGTGAGTGAGGAATGCCAGGGCCATTTCCCTATCCATACCCAACCCCTTATCCTTAATCCTACTGTAGTCGGCAGCGCACTTGTAGCTCCTGTGGCGTTGCTTGTGTTATAAGTGACGGTAGCCACCTACCATCAAGTGGCCTGTCTGTCGACCTTGACATAAAATAAATCTGTGCATGCAGAGTGTGCAAATGCACACTACATAACCCCTGAATACTTCACATGTACATTAGGATATCGTAAAAGAAAGGAATAAACGAATAATAAATAGAATAATTAACTAAAAATCTTCGAAAACAAAGTCCTACCAATAATCCACAGGGGTGTAGCAAATATAACTCGTCACATTCACAGAGAATATAATCAGGGTGACGTAATATAGATACAGAAGAGATGACGAAGGCAATAATAGTTACCACTGCATCGTGGAAGTTGGTGCAGGAAGTGATCTTCCACGCGTGCCTCAGCCGCGTCACGATCTCGTCGCAATAGTGCAGCGCCTCGGCTCGTGGCTTGATGCGAGTGTATCGCGGGAACGTAGGTGGCAGCAGCCGTTGGTTTATCATCGGCTCAAAACCCATCGGATTGGGGGCGTCCGCTTTAAATAAACAAATAACATATATTATTTTAAGACGAACCTCAAAAAATCGCAACTCTCGTCGACATTGACTTCAAATAATTGCTTTTCACTAAATACCACTTTTAAAAAAACATTCTCAGGAAGAGCAAAGATGACGTGGGCTGATTTCGCTGCATTGCGTTTTATCCACATTTATGGATGACTATTAATTTTAATAGCTGACCACCAGCTGGACTTCATTCGCATTGAAAAACAAAAAATATAACATCTGACATCCGTTATATGTAAAGTATATTATTATTTATAATATACTTTACAAAAAGTAAAGTAAAAAGTAAATTAAGTAAGTAAGGTTTCAAGTGCTGCAAAAAGTGCACAACCATTAAATGTCAATACCATAATCATAGTGTCTCTGATAGAATAATCTTAATTAATGCTAAGAGGAATGTTGACCATTCATTAGTGTAATTAAAAATGATTGAAATAACTACTGTGTTTTGATAAAATCGGCCATATCAGAACTGATTAGGTATTTCAAACCATAAACTTACAATTCTCAACAGGTTGTGTTCCTTGACCTGACGTTTTTATGATGACTTTCATCATTTCGGAGCATCCGTTGAGAAGGGCTACGCAGTCAGCTCCCAACTTAGAATCTCTCCTGGTGATCAGTAAAAGTGCTTGATAGAACATCCGTGTAAATCTTATCCTTGCTGCTAATGCTGGCCAGAGATTGCTTGCCTGGAAATTTTTTATTTGGTAATAATTTAATACGACTTATAAAGTAATGGCAATTCAGATGAAAAGATAACTAAAGGTACTAAATCTGGCTAAACTCGCATAAGTAGTTTATAGTTATATGCGTACTCGTAGTTTATATGAGTTTGTATGGAGCAAGACCCACTTAGCGATAGCGACTTAGCGAGTTATACAAGTTCATATTGTAAATCATTGTTTTGAATTTAAATTCGCCAATTTTAAAACCATGAAAAAACAGAGGTAAATAAAAAAATAATAATAAAACGCAATTCACGTTTTTATGACCTCTTAATGCACTAATCATTTAAGTCTTTCGTTTTGTCTTTATTTATATATAGACTAGCTAAACTGGCTGAACTTGTACCACCCAGTCCCAGACAAAATGTTTGAGAAAATGAATTCACAATTTTTTTTCACGAGTTTTTCATGTGTTTTAATAATTATTCTGCTATCATAAAAATCGGTCCAGCCTTTCTCGCGTTATAAATGGTATAACTAACACTCAATCCGCGAGCTTCACGGAAATTAGGTGTGATATGACGAATATACATTTAAAACATAGTATTGAAATCCTCAATGTGGAGTTTTGATAACATGAAAACAAATCTAACCTCATCTTGATCTGGATTCTTCGCTTTTTTGTTCAGTTCCTCTTCTTGTTCCCTCAACATTGCAATACATTTTTGTTCAGTGACATCTAAACTTGCGTCATATGTATTACCTGTTTGCGGGTTCGACCCGAGATGATAACCATAGCCCATAGGTTGAAAATCTTCCTCTTCAAAAACTTGAGCCCTGAAATATTACAATACTTAGTAACAACATTAAATGTTTTGTACTTTCACCCCCCTTTGAAGTCAAGTGATAACATTTTAAAAGAACAACTTTATTAAAGAATACTTGCTGTGGAAATGCTTCCATAAAATTAATGCCAAAATAATGTCAAAATTGATTTCATGGAATCATGAAATCAATTTTTACCTGTATGAAAAGTATGCTCTATTAATATGTTAAGCTGCACAATCTTGTTTTACCAACAAGTTCTATCTGTGTGCTACAAGTTCATCTATTTACACATGTTGAAGCTACTTACTTAGAACATCGAAACCAAATTTCACATCTAATTTTTGAGAAGACTGTGTCTAGAAAATTACCTGACATATTATGATGTCATCAAAAAATAGCAACCTGCATTGACATTAAGTTTATATAAAACCAATACACTCACCTGTTTATACAGTCTCTTATACAATCCAGCAGTTTGTACACAGCTATACAGAAAGCCTTCAAAGTTTTGTTCACAATAGAGTGGGGCTGATGCAAATATAAATTTGTGAACACAGTCTGTGCAAGTGAATGTCCTTCGAGCCAAGATACTATACAGGCAAATGTAGCATCAATGATACCTATGATCTCAGAGGGCTCTAGGTCATCAATTTTTAATTTTCCAGCCTGAAAATGAATATATGATTAATGTATATATTATATTATGAGTATGGTAAGAGCCAAACATCTTTTACAGCATCTTTGGTGAATAATTTTTATTAAAAAGCCTTACTTTCAGTTTTCGAAAAGGGGAAATGTATGTAGGAGGTGTAACTGCAAGAGGTGTATAAGAATTGAAAATTACTTTTAAAAAAGTATACAAAAAAAAGAAACTTATGAACACAATAGTTGGAATATTGAGATAGTTTTGAAGATGTAATCTTCATTTACACTAATTAAATTTGCACCAAGTTCTGATTGCAAATAACAGATTAACTGTTCATAATATTTATACAAAAAATTACCTCAATTGCCTGCTGGAAATTTAGAGGTTTGGGGCTCCCACGATTACATAGCATCCCGGCATCCATTTTAGGATCCATCATTTCAATAGCTGACATTGCTTCAAATAAACCAAATAGGTGATCATCGTGTAGCAATTCACCTAGTTGCAAGTCTGTTGGAATTAATAACTTTTTTTAATTATAAATAATATCACTTAGCCTTTGAAAAGATTGTATTTAGTAAATAATTAACCATATATTTAATTGTAATACAAACATTGAACAGTAAAAACTAATTCTGTATAATCATAATCAGTGATAACATAATATGTTTATGTTTCGGTCTCGGGGGTCCCAGGTTAGATTCCTGGCAGGGTCAACTTTGGAAATGAACTTTTCAGTTAGCTTTGGTTTGGCTTGTCGGACTTTTTCAACTGTCATATAATACAGAACCCTTACAGAAGACCGCCGTGATATAACAGTATGTGTGCTTTTGTGTTCCAAGAGGCTGAGTAAGAGATGCCAGAGCCCATTTCCCTATTCCTTCCTAATCTCTTATCCTTAATCTTTCTATGGCAGGCAGTGCATTTGCAACACATATGGCATTGCTTGTGTTACAGGCGATGGTAGTGCTGTCAGCCTGTCTGGTGACCTTTTAACATTTAAAAAATGCTTAATATTGTTATGACGTATGGAAAAGGAGTAAAATTTACTATTTATTTACCTTGTATATTTTTGAAAAATTCTGATGTTATATCCACCCAGTTGTAATTAACTTCCGGTGAAGCTCTCATCGAATCCATCCTCCTATTTGGACATTAGTCATGTTTATAGAAAAGTAAATGGAAAAATTCATTTGTATATGACTTAAAAATATCATTACTACTTACTCTTAGACCAAATAAAAACGAAAGACATAATTATCTGACTAGTGAAGCCAGTTTTATGAACACATAGGCTGGAGTTCAAATTGAAATTGAAAATATTGGTATCCAAGTTAAATTTAGTCATTAGTGTGAAATGAGATTCCATCCTGCTTTTTATTTTTGCAGACTGGTTTTTACACCCTTTCACCACACAATCGGGCATGTTCACTAATAAATAAAGTAAACATTTTAATAAGACGAGGTGTAGTTTGACTGCATTTTTGCACGTGTAACCGTGTGTATACGGCTAAGCGTAGTTTTAACAGCTTCACTCTGCCGTCCAAATGGAGTCTTTATTTTAAGTCTTAAGTTCTTATTTTATCTTATTATCATAAAATACATAGTGGCTATACAAACAAATACTATATAATTTTGACATGCAGATACATTTCAATCACAATCTATTTAAAGTTGACATAAAACAGATTTTTCAACATAAATGTCTACACAACTTTACTTAACCTAATAGACATGCACTAAAGACTAAAACTAATTGTGTCCGTACCTACGTACAAAGGAAGTGTATATTTTATAAAAAAAAATGAAGAATATAACAAAATACGTGTAATTTATTTTTACATGCAAACTTTTACTAACCCATCACCCTCAGAATCATCATTAAAATTCTTCATAGTGAGAATTTATTTACCACTCTTTTAACTATGCCACAAAATGTCTTCTATGAAATTTCTAGATGTTCATGAATGAATGAACATGTACAAAATTATTTAAGAATAAAAATAAAGTTCTTATAGCATTTTAAGATTTTAAGAAGATTTAAGATAAATATAATAAAAAATTGTTTAGTTCGAATTATTTCGCTTCGATAGGCCAATTTCGCATGACATGACATTGACACTTGACAGGCTGACAGCTAGGGTTAGAATAACAATGTCGATTCAATATCTGCCAAGGATAGAGTTTTTGTTCGAAATGACGTCCACAGACTACTTAGATACACATGCCGTGGGCCGGTTACAGCTGTGTAACTAGCACTATAAATTCATCTTACTGCGGCTCCACACTACTCGCGAAGTTGACTGAGGCGAAGCGAATACTAGAGTGTGGACGGGCACTTCGCCTTACTTCAAACGACGCACCGATTCGTATTTCGGTCAACATTCCCGAATACTTCGTCGAGGAACTTTGCGAGTAGTGTGGAGGCCGCATTTGTTTAATAAAACAAAATAATAATTATACCTTTTTAATTTTATTTTAAAATTTTCATTGTCTTTAAATAATAAAATTTTATTTAGATGGTTTCACAAAAACACTTCAGATGTTTTTTTTAAAGTGGCTTTATATCGTAAACGAACCAAACGATATTAGTCATTTATCATTTATTTGATCAATTATAATAAAAATAAAGGAAAAATCAAACGAAAATTCATAATTTTTAAATATATTTAATTGAATTCAAAAACAGTGGTTGATTTGTCGTTGAGGTCTCTGTTACTGGGTCGTAAATATCGTAGTCAACTTGTTCTGGCTCTTGAGAAGATGAATCAGATGATACGGTGGACTCAGTGTCAGGCTTAGACAGGCTAACTCCATTGAATCCCATGTTCATACAATCAAAATGAAGGACCTGAAACCCCATAATTAGTCTAATTATAATGTGCATTATAACAAAAATAAATCTATTCCTTATAGTCAAGGAACCAATATGAATCTGAGGCCAGCCTCGAAGTAGCTAGTAGGTAGGTATGTACAAAATCTGCCTCAAAATTCAAAAATTAAAATATTAAAGAAATTCTATAAATTCAAAATAGGATTTTGAATTTATAGAAAGGTATACCTGTAAATATTCAAAAATTATAATCTTACCAGAACAGGAGCCTTGTCAACTCTTGTGTCCATATCCATGCAAACGTGTAATCCTTGGTTAACTACTTTGATATCAAAGAGTCTAATGCACATGTCAACCAAGCCTGGTGGTAGATAAGGTATCGGAATCGGCAAGCAGAATGGTGGTGCATTTATTGCTGTAAAAGATATATTAAGTATACCTAATTATAGTCGGCAAAGAAAATACAAGACTATATCTAAATTAGGTACTTTGGGATTATCTCGTCGACCATTTAGTACAATTTTTATTTTTAATAAAAATTAATACAAACTATTAATTAAATTTATACGAATTAGAATTAGGTTATGTTCCAGGAGTTAGGTTTTAATATGTTTAGAATGATTTTCATTATGATGGCGTCAAAGAATTTGCGCATTTTCGAGAGTATTGAGAAGTCGATAAGATAATCTCAAAGTACCATAAATTACAACAGTTTGTATTAATTTATCTATCTGATAACATAAAAAATTTAATTAAAAAGATTTACCAGAAAAAGTGTTCCTGTAGACAGTCTTGTTGTTCATTTGAACGTCCATATCGAGAGTGACATTCTTCGGGTCGTATGTCATTTTTACGCAGGCTGTAAGAAGAAAAAGTTATTAAAGTTTTTATAATATGCTAGCTTTTGTCCGCATTTGTATCTTGTATCTTTATGAATGTGTGTTATTCCAAAAAAGTATATTAATATTCGTTCGAGTAAAAAAGTAACAATCCTCCTTACTCACGTTCGCATTTATTAATATACTTAACTCTATAATTATGAGGTTAGAGCAGGGATGGGGAAACTTTTTTCCTTTGCGTGCCAATATTTACTAACGAAATATATGGCGGGCCAAGTTGTTGCATTTTTGGCTATATTATTTACTGAAATAAAAATATTGATAGGTATTTTCTAAAACACTAATTTATTGTGCAATATTACAAAATAACTATTGAAATAAGAAAGAAATTGAAAATTGCAATTAAATTAAACTTTTAAGTTAGCTACGAAGTAGAAGGTCGAGGCTCCCCCGCGCGTAGTTGATAGCTTAACTTTATTTTCGGTTTTGCTCATACAGCCCGCACTCGCAAAAGTTGTTGTTTTATGCGAGTCGCGCACTTCCAATGAGTGAAAATTCTAACAATACGAAAACTTCACTTGATTTTTGTTTGATGGTCGCGGGCCGAATTTCAACGCTTCACGGGCCGGAGATGGCCCGCGGGCCGTAGTTTCCCCATCCCGGTTTTAGAGCTATCTCAATCAACCTATTAGGTATTTATTATATCAATAAAGTATTGATGCTGTCTTTCAAATTTCCCTAGTACTTACTTCTCCTATCAAATTTAAACGCCTGTATCCGAATACCGGTGCAGCATACGCATTCGAAACCAGCACAAGAACAAGGACCTCCAACAAATGGAAGTCTAAGGCGCCATCCAGGCTTATACCATGGACGAGGCATCATCGTAGTAATGGTCTGAAAAACAAGCGAAGGTGGGAAATGAGTTAAGAACAATCGGCACAGGGAAGGGTGTTGAAAACAAAACCTATCAATTTTTCAACAGAAAAATAAAATTAAGTAGGACCTCTGAGACAACTAGTACTTAGTACCCAACAGGATACTAGCGTGATAGAAGTGTAGCTACACCATAAAACTGTATTCCCCAATTTTGTAATCATTAGTTTTCTGAATTGCTTCCCACTATAGAACCAAATTCAAATATATAGAAGCATAGAGCACTATAGAAGCATATTTTCACGTCAAAATATGTATCTTATACCCACTTAAATAAATGTAAATAAAACCTTGTTTATTTAAAATTGCTACAAATAATAATCGGTGAAAGAATAAAAGCGAAAGTACGGAAACACGTTACCTTATTAGTTCCTATGTCGTAGTAAACAGAGAAGTCCGTTACATCCATAACATTATCCGATTTGTCAGCTGTTGTTACCGACGACTTTTTCCTAAAAGTTGCTGAAAATAAACCGTATTTTGGAACTTAGTTAAAACCGTTCGAGAAGTCGAAGTAACTTGTGAATATTCATAAACTCTTACCTGTCGTCGAGGCTACATAACACAAGAATAGAAACACGGTTGCCACTGGTTTAAATTTCATTTTACCAAAACTGTTTGTTTAACCTAGTTCACTTATTGTCTTCTCTAGGGATACCATTCAAACGAAAGCACGTCAGTAACTGTGACTACTTTGACTGTATAGGATTGATTTTACGGCATTTGTATGCGAGATATGTTATACGCGACTGACATGCGGGACTTTCGAAGAGAAACTCCTTCACATTGATTCAGGCGATCCACAACTGATTACGATTCTTCGCCTTATTTCACGCAAGGGCACTTAATTTTTAACAACGTGTAATTATTACATATATAGAGAAAGAAGAACATTTTACGAAAATAAACTTTTTTTTTTTTGTAATAAGTATTTCATTTACATTACTACATAAATAATAAGGCACTAATAAAGACAAGCTCCTTAAATATATAGTAAAAGTATCAAACATTAGTAAAAACATTCGTAAGTACATTAAAAATTACACAAAGACGATGTTTCAGCAACTAAAGTGACAATAAAATAATAAATATTTGTCTTTAACCTAGTCAATCTTACATCTCTCTCTTTTCTCACACTCAACATTTTATTTGCGGTCGTCAAACACGTCGAATAATGAACGGACTAAATTTTCGTCGTAATCTTCGATATCATCATCTCCTTCTTCGATAACTGCGTCTACACCTCCTTGAGGATTTGGAATCGGAAGGCCTCCTGCTTCATCCGGTTTTACCATAGCCATTCCATTAGCACCCATTCTAAAATTCATTATTACACATTTCAAATAAAACATCCAATAAAGTGGGTTATTAATCTAAAAAAAGCAGGTAACCATATTCGTATTATGCTAGTTGCTGAAGACTTTAAAATCGAAGATGATCTCTAGGGAACAGTGCTTTTTTAACGAAAGGTGCCCGGAAGGATGAATCCCTGAAGGTACTGGATGAATCCAGAAAGAAGCCCTGTATCACTGACAACGTCTATGCCCAATTTCACTATGATTGGTTGAGTAGTTAGCATAAATGTTTAATAAACAAACTCACTTTTGCATTTATTAATTAGGATTAGGTATTACAAATAATTGTAGATTTTAATCTTCAGAGACGATGTATGTATCTATAAGTGTCTTACTTGTTATTTTTGATATAATTTGTGAAACGAAAAAGGATTGTTAGCGTTAGCAGTAGAAGCTAAGAAATAAATTGTCCCAATAAGGTTCAACATTTTCTCTGTAAAATTTGTGTTTCTTTCATTTTGCATACCAGAGTACTTCTACCTCTTCACTACAACCTCAACATCTTTGTGCATAATAACAGGCCAATATTTATATACACTTACCTCAAACAATCAAATGCTAAGTTAAACAGTTCCGCAGAACGCCACATCCCAGTCATTGCCAAGCAAAAGTGAAAGTTTCTTCCCGGAAAAAATACATTGTAGAATCTGGCGCACACCTTTAAATTGGAGAGCCTCGGCGGGCTTATGCATATTGGCCTCGGATTTTTTCCTAAAAAGTAAATAAAATTGTTATATGCTTACTAAGATACATCCATTGAACATGAATAATTATTAAGATTATTAATTATATATTTTTCATAATTTTATACATAAACATGCATAAACATAGTTAATCTTATTGTACCTAAAGAGTATGTAAATTTTAATAAAAACTAGTATTGATTGAACGTGGTAAAATAATATTTTTAATATCAATTGTTAATTTCATTATTATAATAATTTAGAAAAATTTTAAATTAAATATTTAAAAAAAGTTAAAATATTTTTATGCAAGTACCTGACAAGGAATTTTCATAAAGTATCCTGTCGTTCATTGACATAGCGACGTCAAAAGCGAAATCACCTGGATGATACGTGACCTTCATACAAGCCTTCTGATTGAACAAATCCAAGACATAACCAGTACAACATTTGCAAACACCCAAATTACAAGAACAAGGTCTTGATGAAGACGTCGAAGTTGAGTTTTCTAATGATACCCCTTGGTTCTGTCTCGCAAAATACGCCACAGCTGATAATTTTCTTAAATTCAATCTGTCAAATAATAATAATGGAGTGTCTGGAACTTCAACATCTTCCAAGTAGTTGTAAACGGGATCATCATTCGCGGTATTTATTAAATTGACTAAAACAAATCAAATAACATTATAAAAATATTGTCTAGTCTCAGTATGAGGAATATAAAATGCAGTTTTAATAATTTATAAAAAAAATGTATTATTTGATAAATCGTTAATAAAAATTGCAAATTAGTATGTACTCACGGTTATCACTTGCTTGAATATCAATAATCTTTATCACTAATGATAAATAAACAAGAAACAACTTCATTGTGTTAAAAAGCTCTCTAGCGACACGAAGCTGCGCCGTCGCATTTGTGAATAATGCAGGCGTTCCAATTTGCTTGAACAGATTTCAACCGGTCTAACAACGAACGTCATGATAATTTTATATTAAGTATGTACTTTCACGGACATTACCTTATGACTTTGAGTTCAATTTACGGTAATCACAAATTATTATTTTTAAAAAATGACAATTAAAAAGAAAACTAAAATTAAACATATAATTTAATTTCACTAAGTAAGTACATAAATAATATTTGCTAAATATAACATATACTAGAGTTTTCTACCATCGAAAAAACCTCCTACAACATCTCCTATAGCATCCAGCGGTCCATCGTCATCGTCATCATCAGAACCACCACCAAAGAGTCCACCGCCATCACTATCACCAAAAATTGCACCAGCCGCGTCATCAAGGAAGCCCCCACTGTCATCGTCATCATCATTATTATTTCCAAACAAATTAACTGTGGGCGGCCCCGAAGATATTGGTTTAGGCTTCAGACCTGTTTGTATACCGGATGACCCAAGACTGTAAACGAAAGTTTAAAAATGACTAGAACATAATTCACACATTGATCTGAATAATTTCAATAAACTTATCTTACCCAAAACATCTAAAAGAAGCAGAGTAAACAGGAAAATCAGCTATATCCGCATTTATATCTAAACATGCAAACGCATTTCTGTTTTGGATACGAATATTTGATATTTCTGCACAAATCTGGACAAACGGCGCTCTTCTGGGGTTAAAACAAATTGGTGGTGGATCTCTAGCTAAAATACAAATATGATTTGTATTATAATCAACTAACTGTTAAGAATTACTATTCAAAAAAAATCTGAAGTTTCTACCTGAAACTCTACGTCTTATCACTGTATTGTCGTTGACACTCATTCTCACATCAAAAACAAAATCTTCAGGCACAAAAGATATATTGCCACATGCTTTCATCTTAATCCTATCCAATATACTTCCAGTACAACAACCACATTGTCCATTTATACAAGAGCAGGGGAATCTTGTTACTTGGCCCTGCACATGTTGACCTGATGTCGGTGTACCACTGGCACCTTCGCTTAATGTTGGGGTTTGACTCACATTATCAACAACTCCATCATTTAATACATTTTGTTCGTCACTAATAGTTGTAGTTTCAACTTCAGCATATAATTCTGTCACAACGTCTTCTAACTCATCATCATCAACATTATTATCTTCTTCAGAGACGTGAATGGGTACAACTATAGTTGCTGTTGATCGTAACACTGGAGTGGGTTTCAAAGCTTTCTTCCAAACATCTAATGGAACCGTAAAGTTGATTACGTCATATGGTCTATCTATTGTAGTAATCAGTTCGCCTAAAGAAAATTTGTAATGAAAAATTAGTTTAAAATTTTCCTTGTTTATTTTGTTTTTTTATTTTTTTTTAGTTATTTACACTCACCATATCCTGCGCTTTGAGTAACGAAACAATATAAGCCTATTGTTGTTAATAAGAGTCTTGAAGTCATTCTAAAAATTACAAAAGAATTAATTGTTCTGAACTGGTGTGTCTGACTTTCTAGCTTAAATTGTTAGTGAAAAGAGGTGCCTTCAAGTATTTAACGGCTGTCCACTAACATGAGTACCTATATTGATTTTAACTATACGGTCAGGCATCAGAAACAAGTTTTAAATATTAATGTCATTGCAAGAGAAAGTCGAAAATATTTCATTTTCTTTGAATATTGTTTTGCAATTTGCGTATGCAAATTTATACGAATTTGTTTACTTTCTATGCATTTAATTATCCTATTTCTCTTTCTTAGGCTACGAAAAGGTAGTCGTTGAATTCTCTTTTTATTCAAGAATTTAAAATCAGTTTATATAAAATAAGTAATGCATTTTTGTGATATTTAAATAATTCAATAATAAAAAAATCCCTTAATATTTAGATACTGACAAGAAAGACTGTTTAAAATTATATAAAATACATTGTCTTTTCCTTTATTTGGCTCATAGCATCAGCAAGCATCGCAAATTTGTAGTTCAAACCTATTCATTTTATGTGATATACCTATTTCATATGATATTTTTGGAGAGAATAACGGTTTTTATTATTGTGTAAATTCAATAGTTTTTAAATTAATTCTTAATTTAATTTCTGTTGTAAATTTTTCCACTTGTAGAGATTTTACATAACAGTTGGGCTGAAAAGTTCGTAGGCTAACAGAAAAAAAATTCTGTTTTAGTTAACAGAAAAAATTGAAAAATTTGAGTTTATTATTCAATATAGTTAGTTGCCTTCGTGGGCGATACAACGATTATAGCGGTCACACAGTTTTTCGATAAAAATGTTATTGTACGATTTGTCTTTAGCCTCAAAATAAGACTCAGTTTCGGCGATTACCTCTCCATCGGCACTATATTTCTTTTCAGCGAGCATTCTCTTGAGGTCTGAGAACAGGAAAAAGTCGCTGGGGGGCAGATCTGGAGAATACGGTGGATGCGAAAGCAATTCGAAGCTTATGCGATTTTGCCATCGTTTTCATTGATTTGTGACACGGTGCATTGTCTTGATGAAGAAGCACTTTCTTTTTCTTCAAATGGTTCCGTTTTTCCGCGATTTCGTCCTTCAAACGCTCCAATAACGCTATGTAATAGTCGCTGTTAATGGTTTTTCCCTTTTCAAGATAGTCGATGAATATTATACCATACGCATCAGAAAATACTGATGCCATAACCTTGCCAGCCGACTGTTGCGTCTTTGCACGCTTTGGAGTCGGTTTACCACGTGCAGTCCACTCAGATGATGATCGTTTTGATTCTGGTGTGAAATGATGGAGCCATGTTTCATCCATTGTCACATATCGACGCATGAATTCGGGTTTTTATGGTGGAACAGCTTCAAACACTGCTCAGAATCGTTAATTCGTTATTGTTTTTGGTCTGGTATGAGCTCGCGCGGCACCCACTTTGAACAGAGCTTTCGCATACCCATATTCATGCATGATATGTCCAACACGTTCCTTTGATAATTTAAATTAAAGTTGGCTCTCATCCCATAAGATTTTTTAATGCTAATATTTGTGGTACTCCATAAGCATTGATTTAGTGAGTTTGGAGGTATTAATAAATTAGAAACATTTCATATATACAAAAAATTTAATATTAAAATTACAGTTTTTTAATTTAATAAACAGTCAGTATCAGTCGAAATAAATAAGTACTTGCACAACCTTACTATTTACAAAAGAGAATAAATAATGAAAATAAATAATTCTTATACTACATCAATTTACTATTTTTGTGTCATACACCAGACCAGTCTCCACGCATCATTTTATTCTGTCTACTTCTATTTTTTCTATTCTTATTTTTGTTATTTTTTTCTGATAATCCTAAAGTTTCTCCTAAAGCTTTAAGTCCAAGTATATCGTCATAGTCATTATTAGTTTTATCGTCTTTTATTTTGTTTTGTTTCTTATTTCGGATATTTCTCTTGTTTTTCCCGAATAAACCCAATTGGTCGCCTACAGCTGCGCCCATTTCGGTTAAATCAAGAACATCCAAATCTTCATAGTCAAAGTTGTTATTTTTACGCTTCTTTTTTGGTAAGCTAAGACCTTCGTAGAAGTCATTCGTTACAATGTCCTTATGCTGGCCGTGAAAATGTTGAGATCTGCTTTCATCTTTTTCGTTTTCTTCGGATTTAGAATCAAGACTTTGCACGATTTGAACAATATCATCATTATTTGCTTCTTCAGAAGACGTTGAATATTTAATCGTTGTAGGGATTTTAGGTGTCATAGTTTCAATTTTTTCATAGTTAATTTCGTCTTGAGCCATAGTCATACCAGAATCTTTTGCGCCTGGCGGTAATATAGGAGTTACGGGCATGGCTGATAACTGTCCAGTAATATGTGCTAATGACATTTCCAGAGGATCATCAAAAGCAGTGACAGGTTTGGGAGTAGTTGTGGCGAAGCTAAGCGGAGGTTTCTGAGTAACAACCACAATAGGCTCTAATGATTGATCATTTTCTATAATTACAATTTGTTCTGTTGTAGACTTAAAACCTGAAATTGTCGATGTTACTGATGAAGCAGCAGTGGTTGTTGTTTCAGTTGTAGATATTGTTGTTGATGGTGTTTCCGTTACCACTGTTGTGGCAGGTGTTGTAGGACGAGTTCCAGGTCTAGAGGGACGTGGCCTGTTTGGTCGCTTGATAGGTCTTCGAGTTGGTCGTCGAGTAGCTGGACGAACTTTTACAGTAGTTATCCTTTGGGTTGAAGATCTAGGCGTCGTTGTTCTTGTTGTTGGTCGCCTTGTAGGTCTACGAGAAGGTCTAGGACGTTTCGTTGTAGTTGTTGTTGTTGTAGATACTGTAGGTGCTTGTTTATGCTTATTTTTATTAGTCTTTTTGCCTCCCGATGAACCAAATAAGTCACCTAGAATATCTTCTCCTAAAAGGCTAAAGCCTGTGTAATCAGCACTCTCCACGTCATTGGCGGCGTCGTTATCACCTGAAAAATTATTAATAACAATATTAGTCCATATACTGAACAACAAAAAATATTTAATTCGATAAAAGCTATGGGTGTATCTTATTAACCCACCTTCGTCATCGTCATCATCATCATCATCGTCGTCGTCATCGACATCAAAACCAAAACCATCATCGTCGTCGTCGTCGTCGTCGTCATCATCATCTTGTTCTATCTTCTCATCTTGAGGAACAAGCGGCAAAGGATCAGCTGGTTCGGAATTTACTCCTCGTGGGCCAAATTTGAAACATGAAACCCTGACGGCTGCTTCTACTGAACTTTTCGCTTGAAGTTCTAAACTGAGGCAAGCTCGGAAATCTTCTCCAGCTTTTGCGATGTTATAAACTCGACCACAGAACTTCGACAAGCCGCCAGGAAGTGGCATGCACACAGGACTTGGTTTACGACCTGTAAAACAATATTAAGAAAAAATTGTATAATAATATCAATATGTCGAAATAGTTTTTTTCTTTGGTATTATGATTTTCAATAACTACTTACCAGATAGAGTTCTGTTTGTTATTACTCTCTTTCCGAAGCTTAGTGATACCGACATCTTATCGCCACTCAAGTACATTAACGAGGCACAACCTGAAACATGATTTAAAAAAAATAGAAATGTGTCTTTATTTCAGAGTAGGGACAGATTTTGCACGTCTATTTTTTGTTTTATTAATGATTGATGTATTTTGTTAATTTAAGTGAAAATAAAAAATTTGAAGACAAATTGCTCTACATTAAAATAATGACATCGTTGATACAGTCAGTCAAATTATGAATTATTTACTTAGTAGATTTTATTTTTTGAACCTTTAAACCTCGAATTAAAATATAAATTGGTTATATTAGATAGTAATCCGTAAAATTTAAAAATAATAATTATTGATATGATACTTACTAACTTACTAACTGTTCGTTATATGACCATCATAAGGTAAATCTAATAGTACCTAAATAACTGACTATCATAACACGAAAACTCCCATGTTATTGTTTTTTTTTGTATAATTACAATTAGTTAGTAATTAAAATCATAATATTTAATTTCTATTAAGTGCAAATTTACCTGGGCCATCTAAATTAACGAATGGTAACTGGAATTCCCTGCAGCAATTACAGTAAGCTTCCGAGCATTTACAATACTTATTGATACTATTGTCTTCGGGTTTGTCATCTTTTTCTGTGCTAGTAACTCCTTTCTTTTCATTCTTTTGCTTTCCTAGAAAAACATGATTAGGGAAGTTATACAAAAGTACGAAAGTATAATTTCGATAGTCCAGTTTCAGTTTAGCTCTCATAGAGATTACTAATAATAGTAAATAGTACTAGTAAGAATACTATTATTATTAAGTACATTACGTTACTACTAATACATTTACACATGGGTATATAGATACTAAAGATGAGTATGCCTACTTAGATACTACATAGCCACTCTACATAGTTGCTGGATTGCTGACTGTACAATTTACGGTCCATTAACTTCTAATACATCCATGAATTTAACATGATACGGTTATGCTAGTACTTTTATTACCTAATCAAGTAATGATCATTAAAGAAACATGAGTTGTATTAAAACTTTCACCATTTTTTTTTTTGACTTCACGTAATTAACTTCACTGGAGTTGAACTTGATTTATACTAAAAATACAACCTAATTTCCCCCATGTTAGTGGCAAAACATACATCCACGTTCAATGTTTATATATCTAATCCCAATCCATACTTACTAATATTATATATGTGAAAGTAACACTATCTGTTACCTTTTCACGCCTTAACTATTCAACCGATCATCATGAACTGTGCTACAATCTGATTCCCTCATTTTAAAAAATAACTAGATCAATAAAAACTAAGTTCAAAAACTAAAACCTTACTACTGAAATATCACGGTCTAAACCTTATTTAAAATCATATCTTTTGACTATCATTTGAGGAAACGAAGCAAAAGCTCTATAGCAATTTATACCGATGGTGGTATTCTGTACTTTAGCTGTAGTTTTATATTCCCATATCAAAATACTAATTTCGAGTTTAATCTAAAAGAAATATCTAAAATCTAACTGCCACTTCTACCAAAAAAGCAGAATAATTAATATTAGACGTTGCTTTATGAAGCGGTGTTCAATTTAATGAAGGTTTTGCCCGATTCTCGCACGCAAGTGCTTTTAAAGTGTATTGCACGTAATATAATTCCATAGTAGTTGCCACTAATGACGGCTTGACAACTCAACTCTCCCAAATCCAGACGTGTAGACAAAACCAACCCATCTATAAAATAGTCATCCCTGAGAACAAAACTACGTTAAGTACAGCCCAACAGTCAGCTTATAGTGACTGTGAGGACTGTAAAAAAAATGACTGAAAAGGAGCTTAAAATAAATATGATAGCAATTAGCAAATTTCTTTAAAGGGTTTGATGACTTTCAGTATTGATAAAGACTCCATTTAAGTGAATCGACTGAAATTTTTTTTAATGTGTACTCACAATAACAATAAATTTAACGATACTTAAACATTCTAAGTAGTGTTTTTCTTATAAAGACATAATATTCTTTCAAAAACCAAATTCACATTTATTAGGCATCATACTTGAAAATTATTCTCGTTTCTACTTTTAAGTTTATCGCCATGAATTAGTTTTAGTGTGTCATAAAAGTTATAAACATACATTTAAGTAAATTAAACATTACTTACTCACACTCTTGGAGGCGGCAAATGCCAACAAAACAAATATTAAGAGAAGCTCAAACACTAGGGAGAGCTTCATCCTGAAGGCTTACTCCCTGTCTGAAAAAAATAAGATAACACATTTTAGTTAAAATATAATATTTCCGTGCATCGAAATCTAAGATATAGAAATTCATTATAGGGACTTGTTAAATGGTTAAAATGTTAACACTTTAGTATCGAACAAGAGTATGATTCCTGGCAAGATGGAAATGAAAGCGAACTTTTTGTAGCCTTATTATTTTTGTTCGTTTTTGGTGTATAAGATACTCATACTCACAGTCTTAACAAATCAAAAATGCAACTCTTCTTACAATTTTCCAATGTATTCTTTATCTTAAATTTAGTCAAGAAATAAATAAAACACTGATAAATCTAGTGCACAAAAAGGTTCTGATTTTATGTTAGTGACCTCATTTTTTTGTATACTTACTATATTATTTGTAACATAAACAACAAATTATTGATTAAATATAAAACACTTAATTATTTGTATATTTATTTTAAATTAAAATACTCGAAATTATAAACAAACTAATACAATAATAAAATTAATAATGAATTTACAATTTCGTTAAACCAAAAATGAAAAATAGCGGGAATCATTATAACGCGTTTAAGTCTTTTGTATGGAGTGTACAAAATGTTATGTTTAAAATAATTTCCTGAACGAAAAATAAAAACTCTTGAAAAATACCATTTTTTAAATTAAACTAATAAAAAAACACATGTCTTACCTGTGAAAAAAATTTCGCTTTTCTTTAAATAATAAATAAATCTGCAGTAAACTTCGCACCTCACCGATTGTTATCGAGTAATTAAATAATTTCGGAGGTACACCGATGGAACCTAAAATCGCCGACGATACCGTGTTAAGAGCGGCACTGATTTGTTATAACCACAACGACTGCGGCACAGAGAAATGTGTGGTGACGTACAACAGAAGACGAGAAAGGAAAACTGCATGTCGCCGTCTCTTTCACTCGTAACCGAAACGTAAGGGATGGGTGAAAGCTGAGACTCACTTGGCCGCTTATGTAGAATTCAGTGTCAAGCACTTGAGCCAATATTAACAGCTTGATTAAGTGTTGTTGAGGAAGCGCGATGTGTGTGTTGCATTAATTTTATGCATCATTAATTTTTGATAAAGATTCCTCTAATAATTTTGGAGAAAGTCGATATAATAATACAATTTACATTACATTAATATTAAAATTCAAATTCAATTCAATTTAATAAGAAGATTCACTAGAACTTTAAAAATATTTTGGTTATATGAATTAAGAAACATAGACGCAGGCAAGGAGTTCCAATCCACTACGATGGAATAAAGGACGATTTAAAGTGCTTGGTCCGAAAAAGAGATTTTTTTTCGCGTCGACTGATATATTTCTCTGCTTATCATCATGAACACTTACTAGAAATACCTAAATATTATTTTTCAGCATATCAAAACTGGTAGGTACACATGTCAAAACTACTTGGGAAATGGCAAATTTTCCTTTTACTAACAAATACTCAACATTAACGTTTTCGTATAAATTGGTTTAACCTTTCGCTATACTTAGTTCGTTTATTATAAACAGTAATCTTTTCTCATAAGGTAGAATATTTATTTCATATTCTAAAAGATTTATAGAATCTATCAGTCAAAATAATAAAGTGGATCTAATCAAGATATTTCCCAAAATCATGAAAGTGGCTATAAACACATCCAAAGATACCTCATAAAATACTATCTAGAGGTCCAAAACAAGTTGCAGGACCACTTCGGCCCACCTATCACTTACTTTCTACACGGAGAAAGTAGCGGATTGTAGGTATAGTGGACAGTCGTGTTTTTATTTATATTACAAATTCATTCGTTTAACACTTCAATGTGTTATAATATGACTTATCTAATTAATTATGAGTTAGGAAATATTTTTATTCATGTACATGCATTTTACAGTTTAAAATTATCCATACTAATATTATAAATGCGAAAGTAACTCTGTTAAATTTTCTGGCCTTAACTACTTAACAGATCATCATGAAATTTTGCATACACATTGTAAGGGATACCTTCTTTTTTATAATTTAAACTCTGTTTTTGTTATATATATATATGTTCTTTTTTTGTTATATTTAGTAAAAAGCCGTTATTTTGACATTACAGTCACTTCAATATTATTTATCAGTATAAATTTTCCGTAGTAAAAGTTGAAAAAAAAAAAGATAGTTTTACGATTTCATTAAGAAACAACACATTTATACTTAAGATTGTCTAGAATGTATAAATTCCTTAAAATAATGTCAGTGAAAACTGCTACTACTAAGTCCAATGTTGTAGTCTAGAATTATTTAGGCGACAAAATGATAGTCGCGGAAAGCGCTCTACTGTTTTACATGTGCCACTTGCTTTTTCTTTAATGCTATAGTCATGCTTATAGTCATTGGTGCATAAGGCAGCCAAAGTAGGATTCAAGCTATCCCCGTGATAAGTTTTATCAAAATTAATTCAATAGTTAAGCCGTGAAGTCATCTACAACGATCAAATACTCAAACAATATTAGTGACGATTCATAAGGAAATCTATAGATTTAGTTATACGTAATATTAGTGGCTATGTAAGTACAAGAAGCGAACAACTTCCAGAAACATTAACACGGAAAACAGTTAATGAGTTCAATCAAAGTGCAATGAGCCCGATGTGGGCCAGTATGCCGCGATGCACTAAGCCGCATCCAACTGCCTCATGTGGCTTGGCGGTCATACATTTAGCTGTAAATCTAAGTTTTTATTTTACTGTTTTTTATATGAGTTTCAAAAAAGCAATTATGACCAAAGCTTTATGAAACTTGTTTAGGTTGATACTCAAAACATGTTTCTTCTTAGTTACTAGAGATTGGCCGTCATCTCTTAAAAATTGTGCCTTTCCTGGACCAAACGGAACACCCTAGTCTCAGTAGTTTGGTGATTAGTCCGGGGACTGGACTAAGCCTTTTATTGTCTCAGTAGTTCGGTAGCAAGAATCAACCGAACTATTGAGCCCTTCACTTTGTGACTAGTTCGGTAACACTTCGGTAAAATTCAAATTCAAATAATTTTACACATTTTACATAATGTTTATACCATGGTTTATACTGATCATATCGCGCTATGAAATACATACTTATAACATTTTTTCAATAGCACCGAGCTCCTACAAAACTAAGTATTTTAGTAGGAATAGGAAAATCCTACCTATTGTTATAAATGTATTAACTATTAATATATTGTGCTGCACTGGAGAATTTTAAGTAGGTTTATTCCTTACGCATAATTAAAGGAAGATAAGTAATATTAATAGACAAAATTTAAAAAAAAAATTATATGCTTCCAGAAAATTATTGTTCTATACTGAAAAGAAAAATAATCAGTAATCAGGTCGTCAAAATCTGTCTCATTTTGTTGGCGATCTCTAAAATAAAATAGACGAACACATCATCAAGGAGAAAGCGTGAGGCCGGATGCGTAAGCAATGCAACTTTATATGTATACTGCAATCACAAATTTCGAATATGAACGTTTCGAAACAACCACTCTCTCGATGCATCCACTCGATGCATTCACGTCTTCATATTACTGCTTTATGCTTTATTTAAATTTCACCTTCTATTGTGTGTGAGTGAGGTGAAACGAACGGTCCGCGAGATCCGAGCAAAGGAATAGTGTCTGCTCGGCGGCGGTCAAGTGCGCCTCTTTCAATACACTCAACGGCTTGTCCTTACCTCACTCGCGTCATTTATTTAATATTGAATTCGTGTATTGACATCGTTACAATAAATCAACAACAATCAAACGAGATGTCGGTCAAACTAACACTTTCGCTTGTTCTCGTTGTAGTGGCTGTGACCCACGGCGCAAACATTTTAGGTGAGTACATACTTATTATCTAATGTTTGCAAGCGAACGCTCTTTGCTGTTACGTACTTATACTTAAGGTTCGTACAGAAAAAGTTTCTATAGACCATCTAATATAAATGTAGAGAATTATCATTTTAAATATATAAAAAATTAAGATTTGATTCTACTATTTGTTTATGTTTTGCTTTTTTTATAAATGATTTAAATAAATAATAACAAGATTATTTTTAAATTCATAATAACTCAATATAAATTGATAAGGTGATTAATATTATAGTTTTAATAAAGAAATGTACATTAATAATAAGGTGAATTTATAATCTGAAAGTTATAATTTAAAAGTGTTTGTTATCATAGTAACTATATTATTATGATAAGGTTATTTTTAGTAACTAGAATTAAATATATTTTCATCTATTTTATCTACTTAATATATTCTTGTATCTTTTAGCATATTTTAAACAATAAAATGAACTTATTCAAATGAAGTACCTATTAATATGTAAGTTGAAAAATTAATAAAAAATATATTTTCTATCCGTCTTTTTAAGTTTGATTAAGTACTAAATTTAAATAATGTAACTGAGTCATAAAGTAAAGAATAAAATTTAATAAATAATTTAGATTTATCAATTTTAAACAAAATGTAAAATCGGTATCATTTACTACGAAATTAATTTGTATATATTTTGTATATAAATAAAAAAAAACTTAATTAAATTAAAAAACTCTTTGAATTATTAATTTATGATCTTGATTACTTATCTAAAATATAAAACTACTACGAGTATAAAACTATCTAGTTATTTAATTTTCACACATAACTAGAAAATCTCATCGCTTCTAGGGAAAAATTTTAATCAAATTTTGTATTTCTATACGAAACAGATATTATCCAACAAGAACCAAATTCGGTTACGCAACTGCGTATTATAAACAATGACCGAAACTTTCTTTTATTTTGATCTCTATTGCCGTAACCGTGAACCGTGTCTCGGTCTAAGCAGCACGCGCGCGCGCCAGTGAAAGTAGAAACCGCATGCGAGAAAGTGAGCGAAAAAGGTTGACTACTGACATGTCAAAAATGTTCATGATAGTGGACAAATATATTTCGTGAAATTTCTGAATCAAATTCATTCATATATCATATGCATTTCAGACATGCATTATCGATATAAGATTTTTTTTTTTTATTTTAAATTATTAATTTAGGTGTTAAGTTTAAAAAATTCATTGTTTTTAAGACCAAAAATTAATTACAAGAAAACTTTTCTATATCTCTTTCGAGTATACAATATTTTTCCCACAGCTTATGATTTACTTGAATCAATAGGATTAAAAAATTGTCTTATTTGCCTTCTAGTCTAGTCTCGTCCTCTAGTCTAGTCATGACTGTTGATGTTGATGTTGGTCAGTGGGTAAATGAATAATTCGAATATTTCAGATTATTTCGACTATGAGGATGCCAAGAAATTGATAGACGTTCCGGAGCAGCGCAATGATCAACCTAACCGAAACTGCATGTGCAAAGGGCCTGCGTGCGTTTGCTGTGTTGATTTCAACATCACCTTCGTAGATCTTGGCGGTCCAGGTAAAAAAAGAATTTAATTACCTAAATTTTGCTTAATTATGAAAGATTTTTAAATGAAGACAGTTGAAAATATTTAAATTTTTTTCCTCAATTGATTTTAATTTCATTTTCTATTTTAAAGCAAAATTGTGTCTATATTGACGTGCATCTTTGGAACATGTAATTTTTTCTTCAGATGTCGTGAAAAAATAGATGAATGTTATCAAAATATAACATTCATTATTAACATTATTCATTATGAACAAAATAGAAAACCCTATTAATAACCATAGCCACATTTAATCTTAACAAGTCACAAATTAAACTTTAAAATTTCTGTTTTCAGGATGTGTTCACATGAAGTATGTCTCACCAGAAGAAGGTTTCTCTGTGAATGTCTCATATGGAAAAAATCTTTTACACAGTGCCAAAATCCAAGGTTCTAAATTAGTTTATATCTTATATAATTTATATTTTAAAGTTTATAGTTTGCATCAAAACTATAAACTTTCATTGTATAATTGTATATTAATGTCGTCAGACAGGCTGACAGACCACTTGATGGTAAGTGGCTACCGTCGCCTATAACACAAGCAACGTCACAGGTACTGCAAGTGCGCTGCCTAAAGGGGATTAAGAACGGTTAGGATAATGAGCTCTGGCATCCTTTACTCACTCACCGAAACACAAAAGTTTTGCCTTACTTACTGCCGCTAGATGGTCTGCCCAAATGACTTTGAAACGCAGTGTGTCCTGCCACTACTTGCCAGATCCATGATTTTTTTTTAATTGTAACTAAAATGAATTTCTTCATAACCACGAGATATGTGGTTCTCTAAGACTCTGTTTAAAAAAGGCTTTAAGACTATTATATTACTTTCATGAAAAATAACCTTAATTAACTGGCTTAATTTACCTACCCCAGGAGTGTCTGGCTTAAAATGTTACCTAGCCTCATTTAAGACATCAGTACTGCCATGCAGCGAAGTAACGCTCACATGTTAATCAGCAATGACTAATGTTATAACATGTTGTATTTTTATTTCTTTTCGCATTATTTACTAGACTATGTATAATCGTCCTTATATTAACAGGAGCTAATCCAGATCCAATATGTCTACAAGTTTTCGGCAAATTTGCGCAAGTATGTGCCAAATTCAGTGACCTGGCACCCACAGCTGATGGCTTACGTGGTTGCATAGAATTGGAGCCAAAACTTCTTGGTGAATCTCAACTCCAGTTCCCCATTGGTTGCTTTAAATCTTCTGAAAGCGGAATGGAAATGGAGGATCCTCCATCAAAACCTGAAGAGTGAGTTTTTAATGTGTTATTAAAATATAATCCTTGTAGAAAAAACACGCAATTTAATACTGTTATTCAAAATTTTAGAAAACCCGAAGAGGAAGAAGACAACACTGAAGACAATAATGGATTTGACGCTGAAACCTTCCTACTTGGTGTTTATCAAACTGCTGAGCAAGGAGTTGCTTTTCTGAGTAGCCTACTCGATCTTCCTAATAGGGTTAACGTTACGCGACCAACAACAACAAGTACTAGCACAGCGAAACCGGAAGCAACCAGTTCATCTGGCAATTCGCAAAGACGAGCCCCAAAGAATCTTAAACATCCCAACCAACTGTGATGACAAGAATTCCAAATATGGAAATAGTTATTTGATCTAAAATTACATTAAGTACAAAACTGCATTTTTTACTGTAGAATTATAATAGCTTGCCACGCTGAGAATCCTCGCCTCCACTGTGTTTTATATAGCAACAAAACCTATTTATTGCTTTAGTTCTATTGAGCTTATCTTATTAAGAAATAAACGTATTATTTTTTAAAATAAATCTAGTTTAATTCAGGATTATATAAAACAAACTAAACAACAACTACAAGTATTTAGCACAAGACGTTGTTATACGACTATTATATAATTTCTGTACTA
Source organism: Synanthedon myopaeformis (assembly GCA_944738685.1). Classification (NCBI taxonomy): domain Eukaryota; kingdom Metazoa; phylum Arthropoda; class Insecta; order Lepidoptera; family Sesiidae; genus Synanthedon; species Synanthedon myopaeformis. The sequence goes on along the minus strand of OX122914.1, from coordinate 8,836,601 downwards.
TTATGTACAATTCATCCCATGGAAAACGGAGGAGCTGCATTAGTTTGTAGAAAATATATACCACTTGATCTGTAAAAAGACAAATTATTCGTTTTACATGCCTATATACATCATAATTTTGAATATGTTAGAATTAAAGCTACATAAGGTATTAAGTCATACCCAATCTTAGGTCTCAGTCCACCCATTTGAAGTCGTCCTGGTAAGACTGAACATTGTTGTAGTAGCGCTGTAAGGTAATTCAAACATTGTCTTCCAGTAAAACCTCCGGATGTTATAGATTCGGCAAAATAGAAATAAACTCTTGCATGATCACAAGCGTGGGTATCACATCCGGTCATAGATTCACCACCATTTGGGTAGAAGTCAACATCAGCTAACGCCGAAACGTAGCCGGTTAGACCAGCGTTAGTATGAATAACTTCTGTGTATTGGCCATCGGTGGATTGGAAACGATCACTATGATTAATCCATCCAACAAGTGATGGATCCAGACCTAAAATGTAATAAAAGTTAGTGTTGTTAAACATTCTGATCTTCATCTACAAAGTTATAACACTCATCGTCACGGATATTTGGCCAAATGTATTCTATAATTATGGCTTCTATAATAGCAAAAACTATTAAAACTTTAAAGTTTTTCTTTTTTCTTATTGCTTTTATGTTCCTAAATTTTGAAAAAAAAAATGTGGGTAATTTATAGGTCTTTTGACTCGAATTAGTTACTTTAGCAAAAACCTCGCAGTCTTTGTCATTCATCAGGCATTAATATGAGAAAGATCAACGGATAACATTAAATTTTAGCATTAAGAGTGAGTAATCATAAAATTTCTCGAGAATGTTAAGTTGTTCTGGTTTAGTGCAGATTAAAATAAAATATTATTTTTCATTTTTTTTAATTGAAATCCACTTACCAGTCACATAGGTAACTATACCCTGAACATTTCTAGCGACAATACCAGCTTGGTGACCACCGAGGCCATGGCCTACTATGTGGTACTGAACCGCAGCAGATCCAGTCTGAGCATTTAACCAATCAATAAAATTAGCCACACTTCGACCAGATGTTATGGTGTTATCAAGTACTACAGCAAAGTTCAATGAGCTGGAACCAGAGCTCCAGTCTACCACAATGACGTTGAGGTCTTCAGCGGTTAAGAAAGCTGAGGAAGTTGTAAAAATTTTATCAATTGTGTTTATTTTTACATAACTTCAGAAGAATAAATTAATTTTTACCTGGTACAAGTACAGTGTTAACAGCAGATGTGACAGAATCTCTCCAACCGTGAATAATTATGATTGTTCTTCTGTTGCTGTTATAGTCGCTAGCACGAAGCAATTCTAAATTGTTCATTAATAGTGGTTGACTGCTTGTCGGATTAGATCTAAAATACATTATTTATGTAAGTAATAAAAAATAATAATCAACAAAAGCTACACTCCAAGCCTCAAATTAACTGCTACAGAATTTAACTAGCAATGTGGAAACCACGAAATATTCATATAGTGATGTCGACAACACATCACTATACAAATGTCAAGTACACTCAGACCAAGTCTAAATTGAAAAAGTTTGTTTCCATATGCATTTAAAGATAAAAAAATAATATTTACTTTCAAGCTGTCCAAATTTAACTTAATATTCAAATATGAACATTAAAGACAAAAACCTTGTAAATAAATGATAGACGTTGGATATAGCAGGGTCATATCTAGCTGCTTCTTGAATATCGCTTAATTTCATCCATAGGTCGACCAAGTGAGTGTTTCCTGATGCATCCTGTTCATACTGGTAACGAAGATGTGAATCCAACTTTCTAAGTACTGGATCAGCCGGCAGAGCTTAATCAAAACAATACAAATTACTGTAACTTCAAAAAACTACACCAGGTGTATTATTTGGAAATAATAGGGAGTGTAAAATTATGTAATCTTATTAAGGTTTTAGTTGGGTGTATTTATATAACAAAGAACATACCCGTTCCGAAACAGAAAAGGCAAACCAAGACCAGCGATGTGACGATCAACATTGCTAACAGTATTTAAGTAAATATTAGTAATTATTACAAAAATACTTATATCAAACACAACACTGCATCTATCATAATTATGTTGATAAAAACATCAAAGCAGTGGTTATCTATTTAGTGAAATTTATTTGATTTTTCTCTATCACGCGTCACTCGGAACAGCTCTCCCACTCCCGAAATTCCGGTCTTAAATATATAATAATTCTTAAATATTCTAAAATATACGTATGATCTTCGAATTAAGTAATTTTATATTTTATATGAACACCACGTCTTCCAAGACAATTTAAAACAAAACTCAAGATAATTAGATAATTTTTTTTTATTATTAATTTTTTTTCTTGGAGATATAATAATTAAAAAAAAATAGGTTTATTTTTTATGTTTAATATACTTGACTAAGGTCCTTCAATAAATTTAAGGTAACGTTTTTCAATTCCTCTACGGCAGCCGTGACTGAACCATCGTTAAATTTGGACATGATTTTTCAGTTTCGGATATAAATGGAAATCCCTAGGAGCTAAGTCCGGAGAGTAGCGGGGATTGTAAAAAATCTCAAAACCAGCTAAGCGGATTGCATATCATTTAAAAAGCACAATAAGCGCATAAAAATCTTAGTCTTATTGTCTATCTACTTATTTCGAGATTCGAAATTATTCTCTAAACATCTTTCACTACCCATGCAGTAAGATAAATTCTTTCTTCGTATATACAAATGTAGCAGACAGTACGACTGATCGCAGTTTTATGCACATAAATACTTAGCTGGTACCTGCGGCTTCGTCCACCTTGAAAATCCTGAATATATAAGCAAAATAACCCTTGACATCTTTATTGCTATTAAACTTTTGTCAGGCGTTATTTGTTAATTTTTTTTTAGACTAGCTGGTGCCCGCGACTTCGTCCGCATTGAACAAGAAAATATATGAGTAATAACGTCTGACATCGTTATCGCTGTGACGACGGTGGCGTCGCCACGCAACAGTGGCGCACAATCTATATCTATACTTCTGTATCCATATATATACTCTATACTAATATTATAAATGCGAAAGTATGTTTGGATGTATGGATGTTTGTAACTCTTTCACGCAAAAACTACTGAACCGATCACCGTGAAATTTTGCATACACGTTGTCTGGGACACCAGAAAGGACATAGGGTACCTTTCATTCAAAAAATGGTACTGTTCCCGAGGGATGACATGTTTGAAAAATTTCATGATGATCGGTCTAATAGTTAAAGCGTGAAAGGGTAACTGACAGACAGACTTATTTTCACATTTATAATATTAGTATTGATAAGCAGTCGATAGGTATAATGTTATACTTAGCGATGATGGGAGCAGTGGTTCCGATAAAAGATAAGTAATCACCGATTTTTTGATTACCTACGTCAATAAATTTATCGTAAATGAAATCTTATTCAATGATACTTTATAATGCTTAGGTTATGTTAAAGAAGATCTAGAATTTTCACATTATCCCTTGTTGAATTTTTGTTGATGTTAGTATGAACTGTGTCTAAGAAAGCTGAATAGCTTCTCAGTCTATGACACCTACAAAGAGTTGTACAAATAAAACTGGCAAGCCATCCAGTTTTTTTTAAATATATACATCTATACTTTTTGTAATTAACTTAACCTGTCTTATAACTGTGCCACAGACAGATAGACAGATACACAGACTTTTTTAGAACTATTTATTGAAGCGCTATCTGTTGCCGGATGATGAAGACGCTTCTATTTTTGCCGAAGGATGATAATCAATTGCTATATTAGCTATACTTATGTTAGGCTTACATGTAATCCAAGAGAATTCTCGGGTATCCAAGAGAATTTCCCAACGTTAAAAAGGTACTGTATGTAACGCATTTTTTTGTATTAGCACAAAATTTAAATTTTTTGCCGCACGGTAACTTCGTTATTTTGGCAAAACTCTTAAGATAATAACTTAAATTATATATTGTAATGGGCAAATATGTTCCAAAAACGATTAAAATATTTGTTTAGATAAACCTCTGCAAAAAACGTATTGTTTTTATCACTATTTGAAAGATATTGGTTTCTATTTACCTAGTTATCGACTAGGACACCAGCTACGACACCTCTTGCCCTCCACTCTTCCACCCACACCCAGCTTCTACGGGTTATCCGTTTCCTTGCAGGCTAGGTGGCCAAAGTAATAATACCGTGACGGATACTCCTGCATCATAAGCGAACGTGGTAAGCGTATCCTACCACTTTATCACCTTTAAATACGTCCTTACCAACCTTACCACGAAAAATACAGCCCACACCGCCCTTGGTCTTAGTGTCTAAAAAGTAGGAGTGTTTACGTTGGCATACATATCGCGGAATATTTGCAGTCCAATAAAAAAATAAAAAGCATATCACGGTAGCGGTAGGATTACTTAGATTAGATAGATCGGATTACTTTTAGATTTCAATATAATAACTAACGTAATAATTACTGGAAAATTTAAATAATATTGTTTTATAACGTGTTATAATTTCAATCAAATCAATCAAATCACCACTGATCCTCCAGCACCTAAAACTATGTAAATTAGACCAGCCGCTAAAACTATGTAGGAAAATAATAGAACAACAAATTGAGATTTGTTGGAATTCTAGAGATATCTTGGTTTCCACTTTCACGTTTCCTGGCTTGACTGGCTTGGCTTGAATATGTGCTGGTGGTGATAGAGCCATTAGAATAACTACTACATCCACATCTTCCCCAGCAACAGCATCTTACACAACTTAACTCTCTATTAACTTACACAGCCTGCAGCTCTTAAAGTATTGATCGTAGAGTAAAAATGAACATATATATCCAAATTTGTAAAAAATTGTATGTAGAAACTTTGTGAGCAAAAACCTAATAAAAGGTACCTTCAACTCCCCTCAGCACACATCACACCCTCAGCACACCCCAATTTTAAAAACTGTACCAATTTTAAAAACTACACAAATTATTTCCCCCTGATTCGGCTGATGCCCATATTCGGCTTAATTTGACTGTACTGATGTAATCAAAATTCATAACTTCCGCTGTAGGTATCATTATTTAGGATATATATTTATAATAGTTAAATTACTACGCGAATATGTAATGTAGACTGAATATGTAATCTGGACTGAAATTCTATATTGAATACCGATTAATTTTTACTTATGAATGTTTTATTAGTGGGATTAATTCATTATCTAGAGCGGGATTACTATTCCTAGAAGGAAATGGATTTAATAAATTGATTGATAAAATAAAAACATTTTATATAAAATGAATGACACACTTTTGAAAGTGTTTAGTTCCATTTGTTGCGATGTATACGGTGGTAAAGTTGGGATTGTTACTGTGCACTGCTTTTGCAGGTACGTCTTTTGATAATGATATTAATTATCATTTACTTTTAAGATTTTTTTTAAGACTAGATATTTGCGTTTTAAATTTCTGCATAAACTGTTTCCCGTTCTGTAACTCTAAGATTGATACATTATGGATACATTATGAATGTTTAGTGAAATGTTATTATTTATTTATTTATTTTTCAATAATTTAACAAAATATTATGATTATTTTCTTATGTTATGGTCGAAAGACAGGCTGACGGAGTACTTGGTGGTAGGTAGTTACCGTCGCCTATAACACAAGCAACGCCACAGTTGCTGCAAGTGCGCTGCCGATCATAGTGGGATTGGAATAAGGAAATGGACTCTTAATCGCCGAAACACAACAGCTATTATTTCACAGTGGTCTTCTGTAAGAGGTTGTTACTGTCCAAATGACTGCGAAACGCAGAGAGCCTTCCAGTTTCCTTTCCAGAGTGCATCTGCGTTATTAAGGCAATAAGCACCCTAACCACTCATCTAAATTTGTTTTTAAGCTTGTTAATTAACTTAAGTTTTATTGTATATAAAAGTTTTATTCGGTTACTATTAGTTCATTTTTCATATTTTACACAATATTTGAGAAAACCTTACAATTTTTAATGTGTTCGGTTATCTCTGAGATGCTACAAAAATTAATTTGTTGTGAAATATTTCACTTTCACTAATAGGTTAGATATTAGGTTGCGCTTATTTTGGTAAAATTTGTGTCCGGTCTGTTAGTCCTTGTCTTAAATATATAATATCTTCTTTGAAATGTAAAAATAGTAAAGTGACGTGGTCGTCGCGTCGCCATCACGTGACGACCGTGTCGCTTTACGGTTAAAACGGAATATTGATAAATCGAATGAATGTAGATCGTACATTTTTATTAAATAATAATTCACAACACAAACTTAATCTGTTATCTATTTAATGCACAAAATAATACCTATAGAGATAAATTTGTTTTTCAAGGCTTTAAAGTAATCTAGCAACGTCATATATCCGTTCGTATTTAATAATCCACAACCTGTGATAAAGTTTTATCGATTAGAAAGACGCTTTATTTACACTTCCTACTAATATTTAAATGCAAGAGTTTTCGATGATGGACAGATTGATGTATTGGATCATTGAGGTATAATGTAATAAGTACATTATAATTCAATGTATTGGATGTATGTTTGTTACTCTTTCACGTAAAAACTACTGAACGGATTCGGATGAAATTTGGCACGCACATAGTTTATTACCTGGATAAGCATATGGGTTACTTTTTATCCTAGAAAAATTCAAGTTACAGAGGGATCGTCCAAAAATATAAAAAATTAGGCGCCATCGTCGTGACAGATATAAAGTTGTTATTTTCTTATGTATCTCTGGAGACGGGCAGATAGTAGGTAACAATAACAACCTACATAATATAATTTAAAAAAAAAATTAATTATATTATGTATGACTTTCTATCGAGCCCAAACATACTACATCTGCTGTATAAGTTGCTGAGGAGTTAGGTGTGCCGCAGGCTACTTAATGCTTCAGCATCAGGTCAAGGTTAACATGTCAAGGAAATACGACCGAAGTAACGGTACACCAAGTTCCACATAATTCGAATATGTAGAAGTTAGTGATATCCATTTGTTAACTAGGAAATAGGGTGATGGTTCAAACGCCTGAACAGATCTTTATAAATTATAACTAAGAACAATCTCGATCAATAGGTCCATCCGTTTGGGAGCTACGATGCCACAGCAGATACACACACACACACACACACACACACACACACACACACACACACACACACACACACACACACACACACACACACACACAAACACACAAACACACACACACACACACACACACACACACACACCCGCGACACAAAACCGTTTTTGTGTCGCGGGTTAATAACAATAGAATTTAAGAGCTTGTCGCACCAGAAGTATTGTATTGTTATACTTAAAATTTACTCTTTTCATTATTTTAATTTAATGTAATTTTCATTAAATTTTATTTTCATTTCCAGTGTCCAGTTTTAACTTGGGAGACGATGACATCCGCTTCCAGTTATATACCGTGTTAGTATAATTCTATATAACAACACCATCATAGGATATGGAATTATGGACGTCCTCCATGTATTGTAAAAGAAGAAAGCGTTTACTGCACTTAACAGAAAAACTCCATTCTGATATTATCATCATAACGTCGACAGATCAGTACTTGGCGGACATCCTTTTATATACAAGATAGACATGATGGTCGCCAACCTTTAAGGTCACACATGAAATCGTGTGCTATATCGAACATTTTGTGTAAAGTTCGGACATACATTCTCAATTTCAAGAGCTTTTCATATATTGATGCTTTCAATTTTGTACGCAACTGTAGTGAAACTAGTCATGTCAAGTCAACGAACGGGACTGACGGTTCGTTAATGGATCAGCTAATCGGCATCTAAAACATCTTTAATTTTATCGATAATTCCATTAAGCTCTATTGGGTCAAAATGCACATTAAAATAGGTCAAAATACTAACACCTAGTCATAAAGTGACGCATATTACAAGCGAGATATTCTTTTTATTAATTTCAGGAATAATCCGCTATCTAGTGAGACGCTGTTTCCGAATATCCCCTCGATTATGATCTCGTCTTTTTCACTGTCACGTCGCACTGTCGTCACCATACATAACAACGTTGAGGGTGTCGCTGGAAACTTTAACGCATTTGTTGTACCAGGTAATTTATTTATATCATAGCATTTAATTTACACCTATTTGTTATAGATCATACTGATTTCTGAAGACATAAATGGAAACCCCGACTAGCAGCAATGATCTTATATGCATTGACTATGGCAATATCAAATTAATGTGTAGCGTTGTGTATAATATTATATTATGAATAATATCATACACAACGCTATATATACGACGCATATATACTATATGTATATATATTATAGAGTGGCATATATATTTTTGTACTTGACCCCCGCCGATATACTTGAGTTGTTGACGAGTGCATGTTGCTTGGGACAAACAGTTCAATTAGGTAAAGCCAACTTCGAGAAGGAGGCCATCCAGCTCGGATGGATAGCGTTCGGGAGGCCCCGAGACATCTTCTGGTCCAAAATTACTCAAGTGTCTCAAAATAAAAGTGTTCGACTAATGTGTGTTGCCAGTGATGACATATGGAGCTGAAACATGGTCTCTAACTATGGGACTCGTAAGAAAGCTCAACATCGTTCAACGAGCTATGCTCGGGATTACAATGCGAGATTGACTCAGATCATTTCGTAGGCATACGTAAGTTATTTACCGACATAAGCCGGCGGCGAATCAGTAAGTTGAAGCGGCAGTAGGCAGGACACATACTCGTAGTATCGAGAGCCGACGGCCCCTGGGGCCGGAAAGTTCTCGAGTGGAGGCCACGGACTGGTAATTTTTACACACCATCGCTTTCCATTGCTGTACTTTCTTCTCAATGAAAAGAAAGAAGTAGTCTACTACATAAGCTAACAGCAGTGCATTAGCGGTGCTACAAATGTATTCGAAGATTGCTAGTCCTCGAAGACACGCGAGTATTCTCACAATAAGTAGCTTCAGAAAAGCGTTATTTTCCTCGCCTAATTTGACTTCTTAGAGTAAAATTAAAACTCATATAAAATATAGTGCATGATAGACTATATTAAACACAGCGATGGAATAATAATAATAATCATAACGACGATGCAATACGCAGACCGGTCCTGTCATAAGTCAAAATGTTTGTAAATTTGAAAGCGAGAGACAATGTGGTAAAGATTGTTTTAGCAATTCTTTATATGTATTAATAGAAATATAATGATTAATTACCCACTACCTCTTCCAGCTCATTTGTCGGTCGAAGATGCAAACGTCATTGCTGTTCAGTGGAATTCTGGAGCATCAGAATATTCTTTGGGTTTGGCACAAGCACCACAGGTTGGAGAACGTATCGCCGAATTCTTAAATATCCTCATAACGAGTTTCGGCTACAACATCAATAATATCCGCATCGTTGGTGTGGGGCTCGGTGCGCATATTGCTGGTATCGCCGCAAGAAACGTTCAGGGAAACATCCCACACATTATAGGTAATAAGCCAAGTATAATTAAGGAGTTGGGTATCCTGCTGACTTCTTGATGCTGCAGCGTCAGGTCAAAGTTACCATTACCATGAAGTAACAGTATATCAAACTTCACACCAATTATTGAAATTTGAATAATAATTATTATTGATTTGCTTTTTTTTGTTTTGCATTAAGCGGGCATTTTACCGCCTATACATAAATGACATCAAATTACTAAAAAATACCTTTGTATTAGTCAATATTAAGTAATATTAAATAAAATTAATAGTAAAATACATTGTTGTGTCTGTTCTATCAGTCTCTCGTCAATATTATGCCGTCACAGAGACGACGACAACGTATGGATGTTTGGCGGCAACATTTGAATGATTCTTTTTTGTATTTGATTGTTACCCGCTTATTTTTTATGTAAAACAAAAATTTATAGCTTAAACTTAACTAATAATTAAGTTGAAAACTTTTTGAAAATTAGGCAAGTACCCTATAAAAAGTGGATCCTCAGCTTGCTTGTCGCCCTTTAAAAAAAGACGAGTAACAATCGTCCAAAAAGAAATTTGTATATGACGTGTTAATCTTAAAGTAATCAAAACTACAAAAAAAATTGTAATAGTAATCTTACAATTTATTACAGCTCTGGACCCATCTTTGCATGGTTGGACCCACCATCCCGATAAACTGAGTACCGACGCTGCAGACTTTGTCGAAGTTCTCCACACCACTGCAGGAGCGTTGGGCTACGATTTACCTCTTGGGCATCTGGATTTTTACGCTAACGGAGGCACCTATCAAACTGGCTGCAATACTGACATAAGTTGCTCACATATCTACGCTTACGCATTTTACGCGGAATCTGTTACGAGGGAAGTGAATGGCGGTAACAGTTTCATAGGCACAGCATGCGATGGATACGATCAAGCTGTGGTACTTCAGTGCACTGGCAGTAGGGACGCTACCTTTGGAGGATCCAACGTCAAGACGGGGTAAATACGTTATCTTTATGTATATAAAAATCGATGTAAGTATGTATGTATGTTCTACATGAACTCGAAAACAGATCAACCGATTTTCAGCCAACAGATTTTCAGTCAACAGATTAGCCCAGCGGATGATCACGTGAAGACGGTGATTTGTGATTTGATAAAATTATTATTTTTTTATATTCAAAAATAAAAAAGTCCTGACAAAAATATAAGATAAAGCCTGAATAAATGTTTTGACACCTAATAAAACGGGGCATGGACGAAGTCGCGGGTAGTTAGTCTTGGCGATAGCTAAGTGTTAATTTATGTTTTAACCTGAATCATTTCTATATTTCAGCCCTACTGGTGTCTACATCTTCTTGACAAATTTCACGCCTCCTTTCGCTAGAAATTAGTAAGATGACTGGAGATTTTTTTTAACTGTGCAAAACAGATGTATTCTTAAAAATATATGGTATTAATATTTTTTTTGTAGTATTTTGTTAAAATCCTACCTTCTAGGTTTGTAAGCTACTAGTTATTTGGATGATGAGATAGTATTTCATTAAGATTTTTTAAAAAAAGTATGACTAATAAGAATGTATTATTTCTACGGAGAAATGTATTATAATTTAATTGCAAGAGTATTTTGTTTTCTTAGGATATATAATATATCCTCTCTGCTCACCAATAAATGTGTGTGTCGGTACAACTTTTTCTGTGATTACCCAACATACCAACAGACTTTTCAATGCTACGTAGTTAAGTGGCATGCTATATAAGCAAATATTTCATATTCTATTTTATAAACATCTATCTATCTATCTAAACATAAAAATACAATGATTGGCAAAAGTATAAGGTCAGACGTCACTCTTTACATACTTTGTCAGGCGTTATATTTATTTCCAACGAGTTATATAGTTTCAGGCGTTATATATTTTTTATTTTGGAGTTTATGTACTCCTTAATAATCGATTTGCATATATAATCCCGTAGTATAAAAATTTATGGGAGTAAAATCAAAATTGTTACACGAATGCGTTATGTTATGCGTTATAGTTACGTTCTTTTTTTTTTTTAATATTTTAGAATGTTTGAAGTTTCAGAGATATTGCGCCATCTCTACAATATTATTTAAAAAAAGAACAATGTTGTCCTTTCGGCGTGTTCGAATTGTAAAAATTTAAATTTTATAATCGTTCGTATGGAGTAAACTCCAGTCGTGTGTCGGAGCTGACACACACAATTTTTATTTCAATGCGGTCGAAATCGCGGCCACCAACTAGATATTAATAACACCATTTAGTTAATAAATACACATAAGACATAAGCCAGACCATGAAAGATGGCTTATTCTTCGCAATATAAGTGTTTAAATTAAATTTGAAAACTAAAGAAACAAATAAGTTTGTTAACAAATAACCTTGATAAAAGTAATATACCTTATTTAAATCAATTATAAATAGTACCTACTAATTAAGTTCATTATCAAATTATATATTATCTACTACAGTTATGACGATTAATGGAGATTAATATGATAAAAAACAAATAAATACATTTGTATTTCAAAAAACACACAAGTCGAGATTAGCCGAAGCTATGAAGCTCCTAGTGGTGCTTGCTTCCTCATTTGCGTGTTAGTATTATTAAATTTTATTTTATTTTATTATCTTTTTATAATTTACATTATAATTTATTTTAAAAAATACTACGAGGAATTATTATTTATTTTTTATTCCAGTAATCGCTGGTCATTCAATTCCCCTTGTTCCGGGGGATAACAGCAATTACGTGGAAGGGGAAAGCCGATACATATGGATGCCCAATGACGAAGGGGAACCTGTGTTGGTAGATCTGCACGAACCAGTTGATGAATCTGTGTTGAGTACTAGAAATGGTGCTAATAACCAATATTGGCTTTACACAAGGTCAGTATTAAAAAAAGTCAGTACATAAAAAAATATCTATCTATATAAAAAATCTAGAGGACCTATATCTATATAAAAAAGTTGTATTGATGAAATTAAACTCAATCAACCCAGTCAGTATAGTAAATAGATAGCAAGTTATATAAGCAGTACAATAAAGTTCTGGAGTTAAGAATAAACGATAACATTTTTTAATTATTAAAAGTATATTTCATATATACAAAATTTAAAATAAATATGAAAAAATATTTGATTTTAGCAAATAATTAATAAAAATAAACAAAACATTGTATATTATTTTAAATAAAACAAGGAATTTTTAAGATAATATCCCAAAATTTGTCTTGGAAACCTTTTTTTGACTTAATATTTCGATTTATAGATTATGAACGTTATTGACATAGTAAGACCCTTCAAAATTCTTACAGGTCCAACCCAAACAATCCACAAATCATTGTAAACGGTAACTCAAACTCCATCTGGAATTCTAATTACGTAGCCAGCAGACCACTGAAAGTTATAGTCCACGGATGGAATAATAATGGTCATAGCTCAGTCAACACTCAGTCAACTGCTGCTTTTCTAGCAGTTGGTGATTTCAATGTGATTGTTGTGGACTGGAGCGCTCTTGCTAACAGTAATTATATTACTGCTGCAGCAGGTGCACCAAATGTTGGTGTACACTTGGGTAACTTTTTGGTTTGGCTAATCAACACTGGTGGTGGAAACTGGAACAATGTTCATTTGGTTGGCTACAGTTTGGGAGCTCATGTAGTTGGCAATGCTGGCCGCACAACTGGCTCGCGACCTTCTAGAATCACTGGTTAGTACTGATTTTCTTAATAAATTATTTTTATCAATACTTTGAAAATGAGGTTCTGTTAGGTGAGTTAACAAAATGTGTTAGTACAATATTTCTCTTGTATAGTGATGAAAAGGCGCACAGCATATCAATACATACATAATTATAATAAAATCGTAAACGAGCCATGTTAGTATATTAAATATTTAAAAAAAATATTGCACACGTTGTACTTATGATACCGAGGTCAGGAAATTAATAGCTTTCAGAATTTTTAATGTATACTAAAAACTAACTGTTGTAGTTTGCCTAGTTATAATTGCCTTTTAAACTATGTATTTTGATGGCTGTCATCTATCCCGAAATATTCAGGATTAGAATAACATTGGATTATTCATTTACAGGACTAGATCCTGCCGGTCCTGGATGGGGAAGTACATCTGGTACTATCAATGCTAATGACGCACAATACGTAGAAGCTATACACACCGATGGCGGCTTACTTGGCATCTTCAACCCTGTGGGAAATGCTGACTTCTACCCTAACGGTGGAAGGAATCCACAACCAGGATGTTGGATCAGTACTTGTTCCCATGGCCGTGCTCCAGAACTGTTCGCTGCAAGCGTACAATTCAATCATTTAGTTGGAAGACAATGCACCAATATCAATCAAGCGCAAAACGTACAATGTTCAGGAAGCACTTTGAACTTAGGAAACAGTATACTGACAAAACGAGGGTAAGCTGATCATTTAATAACAATTAATTTGTTAAAATTAAGTAAATACGTAACGTGAAAAATCTTTGGAAGATTCAATTTACTGGCAGCACTTTTAGAATTAGCAATTTTCTCAAATTAAGTATAACAGCCAATATCAATTTACTGTCAGAACTTTTAGATTTGGCAAGCTTAAGTAGAAGTAGCAGTAAATTAGCCACATAACTTATACAAGATAAAACTGTTGGAAAAGTAAGGTTCTCGAGGGTTTTTTTTTTTTTCATAATAAGGGTTTGCAAATTATTCCGAATATTCTATATTTAAATTTTCACCAGACTCAAAATAGGAAAAAAAACATGTTTCAAAGCTTGCATACAAACGCGTTGTCTCTAGTTCAGAGCATCGTGAAATTATTGGTTTGGTAATTATGCGCACCGATGTTCTCCCGTCACTATGTCATTTCGGTCAGAGAATGACCAAGAATTATGTTGATGAGCGATCTTTGATTGGCCTAAATAGTCATTACAGCGATTTTGTAAACGGTAGGCATTTCAAACAATTTTTATTTAGATTTTTTTTTTTTTCAGAAATGGATTATTCGGATTGACCACCGGCAACTCTTGGCCTTTCTAACCGATCAAGTTTTCAGAACACATTATTTAAAATATTTTACAAAAAAATGCTTGAAATTTGGTTTGATTAAATAAAACAGTAAAAAATTTAATGAAAATAAGTTTATTTTTTAATACTCCCAAAATTTACTTATAATTCTTAATAAAAAATTTAACAATCAGAATAAAATTTTATGCTTTTATTTTGGTTTTAGGTAAATACCCCATAAGCAAAATTATTAACTAAGTTTTAATTACCTATGTTCCTGCCTGATACCTTCAGGCAAATTATTTGTGATTTTTTTTTATCAATCATCCGATTGTTATTCAATCTATCAATCAATCAAAAACTGATTATAAATGTAGGTACGTGAACAAATTGTCATATAGATATGTTAAGAATTTCATTTACAAGTAGCAATATCCCTTTCAGCAATCTTGCCTATTTAGGCTCACTTGTTGTTGGCATCTTGTTGCTGTAACATCTTGAAGTGAGCAGCGTCTTGAGATATCTTCTGATATAAACACAACAGCAGAAGAAACAAGCATGAATAAACCTAGTCACAACAAAAATTTTATGTCTATAACTTTTTTATCGCAAATCTAACTCGCAAACTCATATAGATATCATTCTTCTCGAATACACTTAATACGTAAGATATACTTTTTTATTTTATTTTGTCAAATATCCATACAAATATTATAAATGTGAAAGCAACTCTGCCTGTCTGTCTGTCTACCTGTCATCAAATTTTGCATGCACATTGAAAAACCCACACAGAAAAGGGCCGAGAGTATCTTTCATGAAAAAAAATACCGGGATTTAAAAAATAAAAATTCAACGCTTGGCAAAACTATAACAACTAAATTATTTCGCAAACATTTTGTCATGCGTCTTATATATTTATTTTTCAACACGGACGAAGTAGCGACATGGTTTCAAAATAAGTAAGCAAAATAAATTATTGCAAAGACCAAAATTGTTTACATCAGCTGTATGTATATACGTAGGTATATAGTATACATCTGTTCTAAAATCTATTTGTATAAAATTAAAAATAAAACTAAATAAAATATGCGGTTACTCCTACAAATTCATTTTGAGCAACATTATCAGTGATAATTTTGCTGTTATGTATATAGTAGGTAATATTTTCATACAATGTACTTAAAAATGCATTAGTAAAATGTAAATTGAAATCTTTTAAATTGTTTTATTTATTGCTAATATTTTTATTTATTTTTTAAGATCTTACTTAATGAGGTGTAGACAGTTATGAACATCACAATCTTTTACAAAGATTTTATTATATTTGATTATATTGCAACTCAAATTTTAACAATTTTTGCAATTTTTGTAATTATTTTATTTTTACAAAGACAAATTTTAATATTAAAAAACATAGTTTATGAAACATAAATTGATTTTATCAAAGTTTATAATAAGTTTTTGTTAAAACAACAACATACGTTTTGTATATTAAAAACTTTCCATTCATTAATCATGGAACAAATATGTTAAATTACCTATCTAAATTATTAGGAAGTAAAAAATAAAAGAAGAAAAATTACTGAAAATGTCGAAGTAAGTCGAAAAAAACTGGATTAAGTACAAAAATACAAAATGAGTATAAAATCTATAAAAAATATAGAAAATAGGTTTTATTTATTTACTTGAAAATAGCACAATGAAGAAAAATATTAAAGAAAATTCGACGAAATACGAGCGTCATTAATGCCTATTCTTAAAAAAATATCAGATCATGGAAAATACAGAAGCGACGATAACTTATCGTTTGTTATCTATTTAATAAATTAATAGTTATCACCAATAACGAATTAATTAGTTATAGGAACATGTCTTGTAAATTATTGTAAATTATACACCTACTGAATAACGTGAATGTATCTGCAGGGTAATAATATTGGAATAAATAGACTACTGAACTAATTTCGATTTGGTTGATATATTGAGTAGAGCTGAGGTTAAGGTTTTTAATATATTGTCCTTAGGTATCATTTGGAATTGATTTCATTTTTTAAATTTAATATCTGTTTATAATTATAATGAAACCCTGCAAGTGCCAATTAGTAATGCTAATTAGTAATGTTGTTATTTTTTGTATTGGTGTAGGATTCTTGTTCAAAATGCTATAAAAGAAATACCTAAATCAATAACAAAACTTACAAAGTTTTTTCAAAGTTCGAGTGAATAGGCATCTTCTGGGTGAGCTTGCTCCGTAAAGCTCCATAGATCGGCCTTCGCTATATGGCTAGATGCAACGCCATCTCTAATAAAAAGAACCTAGCATTTTTCTTCTGTGTTAAATTAGCGACTTTCCCACGGCATTGCACGGATGCAATTTTTCGTGTTTATTTTTTATTTTTTTAATTACTATTATATTTTTTATAGACACACAAAATACAGGTGTTATAAAAATATATGATAATTATATTATCTAGATTTACGACTGGACGCCTAATTAGCCAACTACGCTTTGGTGCCTCGACCATCCAGAATGCCACGTAATCATAATAACAACAACACATGGTCAATCTATTGTCCGCCTTCCAAAGAAAAATGAGCAACGATAATGATTTACAACTTGGCGACCAATCAGATTGTGCCCCAAATAAGTTTCTAGTGCATAGCATCATTGCATTGTAGCGGTTAATATCATATTCTGCAAAACCATCTAAACTAAAGCAACGTTTCTCGCTACTTACTTCGATGTGGTATAAAATATTTAGTTTCAACTATAGAAGATATACCTTACTAAATAATGTCTTAGCAACAGCACAAAATATAATTATTTTAAGTAGTAATAATACAATAGGCTATAGTACATTAGATGCGTAATTGGAACATTAAACAAGTTTCTTTAGATTAGATAACAATTAATCCAAAATCAAATCACTAAATCAATCATTAGCTATTGATAGTTTACTTTGCACGTCAAATACGTGGGCTATGTACATCACAATTATCGCTTCAAAATAACTAGATAATCTGATGCAAAACAACGAACCTATTATAAAAACAATGTGACCGACTAGAATTAGTGTAGTTAGTTTCATAAAATTATGAGGAGCGCAGTACTGTTTGCCGTCGCCATAGCAGGTTGGTAGTCGGAACCTTCACGACTGTGAGAAATTTTTTTACATCTATTAATTTTCCCTCGACAAAGGAGTGGCTTGTATTAAATTAGGTTACTGTAATTTTAGAAGGTTTCAAAACGTACCTAAAATTAAAATTAGCGAATTATGTATTGAAACTATACTCGTATGTACAAGTATATATTTTATAAATCACGTCTTTATGTTTTATTCACGTCTTTCTATGAGTTATAGTTTACCATGCTATCCTAACCACCTGACCCATTGGAATGTTTTCAAAAATTAATTTAATTACTGTGACTAGTAATTAAAAAATTACTAGTCACAATTTATTTTCAAGATCATCATTGGTATTGCTAATCATGAAATCAATGAAATTATATACAGATTAATCCAAAGTGTAACATTTATTTTTCGAGAAATATATTTACTCTGAATTAATACCTCAAATGAAGTATAGAAAATATAATCAACTAAGTTCCTTTTTCTTATATGTTAAAACATTCATTAAACCTTTATTTGTCAAATTTTATTTTAAATGCCAAATTTTATTTTAATGAAAGATAATGTCCTTTTCTGTGTCCCTGGGCATGCCAAATATCATGATGATCGGTTCAACTTTATGTGAAAGCATAACAAACAAACTCACTTTCGCATTCATTCATTACATTAGTTAGGATAATATAAAGAAAATACTCGTATTTTGCGGTTTATATAAGTTCGATATTCCTCCCCAGTTTGTTCTGCTGGCGTGCTCAAAGACTCTAATGGGGGTTACAAGGACGGTGATCGGTATTTTCTCTTCCCTGGAGACGGTGATGGGATGTTGCATTTAGTCGACACACTTGAGCCGGTCGATGAAGATTTTATCAGGAGTTACGCTAGAGATCCACAAAACAATGCCTATTGGCTATTCACAAGGTTTTTATTTACTTATTCCTTTATACTTAATAACATTTTGAGTGAATCCAAATTACGACACGAGTCTAGACATTTCCAGACAATTATTATAACTAAGACAAACCTTTAGGAAAACGAAGTTACAGTCGATTGCTTCGGTCTGCCCTTTTAATAATGAAATACGAATATTTATAAAAGAGCCAAGTGAGTTAGCCTTTGCGAAAATTTTTTTTTCTAATTTCTACACAGATATAACTACTTTCTAGAGAACGGTTGTTAAAATGTATCGATGTTTTTTCATCAAGTTTTAGTAATTTAAAACAAAATGTATAAATTTTTAGACAAAATCCAACATCACATCAACTTTTAATTCATGGTGATCAGAACAGCGTTTTCCATTCAAACTTTGATGCTGCTAAAGAAACGGTTTTTCTTGCACACGGATGGAATGGAAACGGAGGTAACTCCATGAACAAAATGTTGATAGAAGGTAAGTAAGCTACTATTAAAAAAATAATGACAAAAATGTATTCAATTCAAATAATTTTAGTTGATAATAATTATTGAAGCCATTAAAATGGACAGTAAGTATTTAAACTGCAAACCATAACTACTCGTATGATAAATATTCGAATTCTTCTGATTTCATAACTCAAGAAAGTGTTTGCATTTGTTATACATTTTATGACAATTCCTAGAAGATGTTATAAGTTTTTAAATAGCTAAGGAGACGTAAAGTTTTTAAAATGATTTGCAGAATAATTTTCATACATTTTTTTAAAAAAGCGCTTCAAAGTTAAAAACACTTAGTGAGAATTCTTAAATTCTAAACATTGTTGAGCAGTCTTTTTAAACTGATAGTAGTAGGTTCAATTTTTGTTAATCTTATTTATTTTAACTAAAAACATCAAAAAATCGGACCATAGGAGCTCCAATCCCAAAAAAAACGATATTTTATATAAAAAAAAAAAATTGAAGTTCAATATCTTAATAACGGTTAAGTTTCTATAGTTTGACTAACCCTTTTCGGACATCATATTACATAGTCAAATCCATCAAAAATGACCTAAATAATAATGTCCTTTAGTACGACTTTCCTTGTAACCTTGTATTTATGTTACCGGCAATATATTAAAAACCGGCATTCTATAGAATAAAGTAATGATTTGTTGTGTAAATATTTTTTTTTTTCATATCAATAAATTTTTATTGTTATGTTCTCTTCTGATTAATTTTACATCTATATTTAGCAATTTTTCGTATGTATATAGAATTTTAAGAGCTCATTTAAAGTTATGTAAAATAAAGTAACATTTTGTAATCATTCTGTTTTAGCTTTTCTACAAGATGGCGATGTCAACGTTATTGTTCTTGATTGGAGTCGGCTTGCAAACCGCGGCTATATTACAGCAAAGAATGGAGTACCTGCCGTTGGACAAGGACTTGGCCAGTTTGTTTTATGGTTAAATACTTTAGGACTTCGATTTGATAAAACACATCTCGTTGGCTTCAGTCTTGGTGGGCACTTAGTCGGCAACGCCGGGAGAGAAACCGGTGGTAGGATACAAAGAATTACAGGTAAGAAAATATATTTCAAGTTGAAATATAGTTTGTAGATCTGACGGCTGATGGGGAAGGAAGGTTCCCATTCGATCACCTTCCTTCCCTACGCTATACGTTCCCTTACATTATAAAGGTCACGAAAGGAGAATGGACTAGGCTCCTATTTTGCAATATATGATTGAGACTTATGACGAAATTTATGCTACGAGTATGTTCGTTTTTTTTTTTATTGATTTTAATATGCATTATGATTTTCTGTGTGTCAGTTAAAACGAAATTCTAATTTCCCTAGATCACATGATACTGGTCAAAGCGATGGTGGGGGGGCGGAAATGATAATACTATCATATTTATCATTTATTTTGTTAACTAAATAATGATTGATCAACAAATGTCAATTAAAATAATCCGATTGACTGGAGAAGATTAATTGTCCTTAGTAGATAATAACGCATATTTGCCAAAATAATAATGGTTTAATTATTATTAACATATTTTTTACTGACCATTAACATATTTTTAGCTCTCGATCCCGCTGGTCCATTGTGGGGTAGTGACAGGAACCGTATCAACGAAAATGACGGACCATATGTTGAAATCATTCACACAAACACCAGAATGTATGGATACTCTGATCCTTGCGGCGATGCGGACTTTTACCCTAACGGTGGCAACAGTATGCCAGGATGCTGGTTGAACACCTGTTCTCACAGCAAAGCCTATGAGTACATGGCGTCTACTGTGAAACACAATCACCTGTTGGCTAACGAATGCGATACTCTGAGAGATGCCACCAGAGATAGATGCGCCGGAGACATGCATTTAATGGGCAACAGTGATATTAATAAAAATAGGTGAGTTTTCTATATCTATACTAATATTTTAAACAGAGAAGATATTTGGAATGAAGATATTTGAAAAAATATTTGCTTATATTTGTAATAAATAAACTCAAAAACTACTGGACCAGTTAAAAAAATCTATAGAAAGCTACATTATCAGCGAGTAACATAGGCTATAATTTATAAAGTTATATTAGGTATATTGAAAAGTAAAAGTTTACTTACTATTATTATTATTACTAATTATTAGTAATATATTACTAGACATTCGCGAATTCGTTCGTACAGTTTTTAATTTAGGAATCCTAAATACTAATAATGGTAGACCAACCAACTATTATATATTTTTTATATTTTTTTCAGACCCGGTATTTTCCGAGTTAACACCGGAAGGAGCTACCCTTATTAATTTATGTTGAATAAATACCTATTTTATGTATAATATTGTGCTTTTTTTAACATAACATTTGAATACAACCGAATATAGGTAGCGATGATAAAATACCTTTAATAAGAGATAAAATAAAAAGACAAAGGTTTTTACTTACTTCATTGTATTAAAATAATTTATTCGTTAATTTACAAAAAACTGTTTTCTGATTTTTCGATAACATTAACTCTTATCGGCGTAGTTTTTGTCTGTAAAAAATAAATAAATTAGTCATTTTGAAATTACTCACAATTGTTTAAGGACACGTCCAGTTTCGTGAGCCTGCAAAATTTTTCTTATTATAATTTAATTACAACAATTCCCAAGTAATGGTAGAGCATAGATATTTTAGCAGCCCATCTGGCGACTATAACCACCCCCTTAGAGAAGACCACGTGAAATAACGCTCTATTCCACTCTATCCATTAATCAAATCCATTAATGGATTACTTTCCGCTTTTTATGTCACTCTAATCCATTCCAATGAACTATTTGGCTACTGGATCAGAGTGGAAATCATAACAGCATGTGTGCTGTTGTGTTTCGGTGAGAGAGTAAAAGATCCCAGACCATTTCCCCCTATCTCTTCCTAATCACTTGTCCTTAATACATCACTTACAAGTGCATCGTCAGCCTGTGACGGCTTTTATATAAAAAAAATACCTGTTTATTTTGAAGTCGTCTTCTTATTACTGGTGCAAAAAGCCTTATGTCGGTATGGGTTTTTGATGATCTTAAACTGGCCAAACAAGCCACAATGGTCGCCACAGCACATCCAAAAGCAGTGTACCATAAATACGACAATCGATAGAGAAACCACACGTCACTAAAAGTAAATTGTTACAATAACATAATCCACATAACATATTGCAATAATACAAGAATTACCCGACAAAACATATTGTGAGACATAAATGGGTTTTTTGAGATATTTTAAACAATCTCCTTTTATGAAATACTAGCTGATGAGAAGTTTAGCGTGGACTTCATGTTAAGATATGAATATATAATTTTCTGAAGAACTAATTAGAAAAATATCTAAACAAAAAAAAAGTGTAGGTAGTAGTGGCAGGACAGCCCGTCTGGCGGCAGTATCCACCCCTTACAGAGGACCACCGTGAAATAATAGTATGTGTAGATACTGTTGTGTTTAGGGATGCAGAGAGCCCATTTCTCTATCCCTTCCAAATCCCTTAACCTTAGTTCTATTGTAGTCGACAGCGCACTTGCAGTGCCTGTGCGCCTGTGGCATTGCTTGTATTATAGGCGACCGTAGCCACCTATAATACAAATGGATCATCAGCCTGTCTGTCAACCTTAACATGAAAAAAAGGTAGGTACCTATAACTGATGTACTAAGCGTAGTTCTATAACTAATATAGTAACCTAGATGATGACGACGATGACTATTTTCACTACAGTAATTACGCACCTCTCAAAGACTTTATCGCTGGCTGCATGTTGAACAAACGTGTAGCTGCAGTTGTATGTAAATCTGTCTTTCTCGTGGAATTTCAAATGTCCCTTGGCCTGTGCCAGCTGAGATTGTGCAGCTATCCACCATGCTGATAACAATCCAACAATTCCTCCGCCCAATGCACTCTAAATAACATACATTGTATTTTAATACGATCCCTCGAGATCTAACATTTTTCTATGTTAAAAAGTATCCTATGTGTTAATCTAGGTAATAAACCACTTGTGTCCCAAATTTCATCCAAAACCGTTAGCCGTTTTTGCATGAAAGAGTAATACATCCATCCTCACAAACTTAGGCACTTAAAATATTAATAAGACTAGTAAGATATTCTGTCGTCTCAAAATTTGGGAAAGAACAAAACGAATAATTTTCAATTGAACCATTACCGTTGAATCAATAAATGGTAAAAATATTCCCATCAAGAAAACGCCAACAAGAGGACCCATGGATGCTGAAGATAAACTCATTGTCAATTGCAAGACAGAGCCTAACATTTCTACTACGAACACTAATCCTGAAACGCAATTATTATAGGATCAATGTTCAAGTTTAGACACAATTTGTAATCAAAATGAAAATAATTAAGAGAACTTACCCACGCAAACACAGCCAAGAACTACAACTACTGTTCGGACAAGAATTTGAGTTTCTTTGTGAGTGAGTTTCCGGAAGAATGGTTTCCAAAAGTCTTCAAGTACAACAGCAGCCATTGAATTAAGTCCAGTTGATAAAGAACTGTTATAATATATTAACGCATTATGAAAATCTTTAC
This sequence comes from Synanthedon myopaeformis, assembly GCA_944738685.1. Lineage (NCBI taxonomy): Eukaryota > Metazoa > Arthropoda > Insecta > Lepidoptera > Sesiidae > Synanthedon > Synanthedon myopaeformis. Next base: position 8,812,947 of record OX122914.1, on the reverse strand, counting down.
GAATTAACAAAATTAGTACCTACATATTTTCTGAGATTTTAAGAATTCATATGCAGATAAGATAACAGAAAAACATGTCCTCTCTCTGCATTTAAATATTTTGCCGTATGCTGTAATTTTTTTTTTTATTTTAACAATCGCTATATAAAATAAAATCAACCTCTTACAATTTAAAATAATAGCATATGTATTATATTCCATTAATACAAGAGTAAGAGAGTCTGCAAATCGCCTAATATCCAACACTATTCTTTACCCGCTTTCCTTTTCCCTCCCAAAGATTGGACAATTGAGATGATCCCTTGGGAATAGTACTTTTTTCTGGATGAAAGGTAGACTCTATGTCCGTTCTTGTATTCCTGACAACGTATTTGCAATAATTCATGACTATCCGTTGAGTAGTGAAAGCGTGAAAAGGTAACAGACAGACTTGCTTTCACATTAATACTCATAATATTAAGTATGGAGTATAGACGAGTGTGGATATCTGTGTTACCCTCATAATTTCGCAAAAATTATATTATTAATCAAATGAGCCAGTGGGCGAAAATCGCGAGAGTATTACAACTAACCTTAATGCAGCACTAAAAACTCCAGCTACAAATAGTCCTGGCATTCCTTTCCATTCGCCAAGTACATCCATAACTAGTAACGGCAACAGTTGGTCTTTTGCTAAAGCCAAATTTGATTTTAAGGGATCACAGTCATGATACCTCGCAAATACTACGAGGCCACTGTATCCACAGATTATGACTATTAGAAAAATTCCACAAACAAAACCACAAACTGCTCTGAAAGGAAAATGAATCCACATAAATAGCGTGCAGCAGAAGTGTGCATTCACGATCAAGGGGTGTCTGTTTTTTAGCAATAACACTTAAAATTATATTTTATTTAATACGATGATTTGAAAATTCAATTTACCTTCTTGATGATTTCAACTCAGGCAGAGACAAAAATCTCTGCATCATAGATTGATTGACTGCGATGTTTCCTATCCAATAAAAAGTAGCTCCTAGAGATACGGACCATATTGTGTGTCTTTCTGTGATATCTAGGCTAAAACTGATACACAAACATTAAAAATAAATATTTATTCAAATATCAAAATTAATGTTACACATTGTTTTCAAATAATCGAATAAATTTAGATATTTTTTTTAATTAAAAGTACAGTCGGGGTAAGAAAAGGTTCGTCACCTTAACGTCAACATTTGCGTGCACCAGGGCATTTAATCAGTCATGCCAAAATTTCACTTCAAACGTCTGTCAGTTGTCTGCTTAGTGCTTTAGTTTCAAAAGCTACTAAGAGTCTACGACTTAATAAAGGACTGAATTTTAAAATTGACAAAGGTTTTCGTACCCCGACTTTACAACCTTTCAACATGACAATCTAGTCCTAAGAATAATGATCAATTTTAATATAACGTAAATTACTGAATTGATTTTTAACTAATAATATCTCCATTAACAAAATTCGTATTACCTAAGGTTAAGATACTTTGTTATTGTGTTCTTTATATGTAGCACTAACTTTACTACATATTTGTTATTAAATTGAAAAGATTTTGACCTTTTCAATCGTCCAACTATATTTCTGTGAAATCCATAATTTTCCATTTTTAATGAAATAAAATGCAGAAAAAATTACGTCAAAACATAAACATTCTATACAATATCGCAATCATATTATAAAATTAGATAATCACGAAATTTGAAAATTGAATGTAATACGAGTATTGTACTAATAATAATGGTTTTGTATTATATTATGCCTGTTGCAAAAAGAGTTTATTTCTCTTGGTAAACTGCAAATTAACAAAAAATTATTAAAACTCTTCTCTTTACATATTTTGTAGTATTTGTTTATTCATTATCGTGTAACTTTAAAAATACATAGAAAACTAAAATAACTGTGTACTAAAGTACTTACTGTGGCAGTTCTATCCGATCAGTATTCCAGTTTCTTGTTATTACTTCATGAAAACCTCCAGCCTTAATGGATCCCTTAATAATGACAATTATCATAGCACCGATCATTATAACCGTTTGGATAACATCAGTCCACACGACTGCTTTTAATCCTCCCTAAATAGATAAATAAAGATATTTAAGTAACGTTCGTGTGTAGAAAATTTGATGAACAGATAATGATTTCATTACAAATTTTACTCACTAAAGTAGTGTAAAATATGCATACAAAACATACTATTGGAGTGACAACATGAATATTTACACCAGTTACTGAAATGAAAAATAATATTTTAAATGTGTGAATAAAAAGCGATAACACTTAGCAATGAGCTCAAACTTGGGTCAAACTTTGACCATGAAACTAGAAAGAGTCTTCTACTAATTTATACAGAAGGAATAATTAATAAAAGTCTAAGTAAATGGGAAGCAACTTTAGAACATTTAACAAGTCTAAATAGCAAATTCAAAGATTATCTAAAAAGTAAGATCATTAGTTAACAGAACAATTAAGTTTAATGATTGTAAGCCTAGAAAGATATTATTGAAATGCTGTAAAGAGTTTGAATAGTTTAAAAAAAAAGTTAATTAGGTAGTAAACATGAGGGTAATTTAATTTTTGAAACATTTTAATGTGGTTATATAACATTAATTTTAAAAATAACCTTTGGTCAATAAAATTTAAGGTACATTTTTAAAATTTCCTTACCTTGATTAAAAGCTAAGGCCGGTACGTAAATTACTATTGGCAACCAAGCAATCTGAAAAAATAATATTGATTAGTGAAAAGTGATAACATTGTAGCCACATATTGCGGTAAAAATATAAGAAATTCGTAAAGTAAAACAGAATACACTTACGATATAAACGCTAAATAATGCTGAACCAAATATTCGCAATCGTTTATCATACCTGAGCTCCAAATACTAAAACAATACATGTTTATTCGTTAAACATTTCAAGCCTTAAAGACGATTATGAAATTAATCAATTGCTTGTTTCTTACCTCATAAGCTGAAGTGAGTTGTAACTCATGAAAAATTGGTAGAAAAGTATAAGAAACAACTATAGCCATAAAAATAGCTCCAATTAAGAAAAATACGTATGAAGTACCATACAAGTACATTTCTGTGGGAGTTCCTAACAGGGATATACCTGAAATAAAACTGAAATATTTGTGCCACTTTGTAAAAAAAGATATTTTCAAAAATAAGAAATCAGATTCAAAGAAAGAATTAGGATTAATATAATATTTTTTTATTTACCTGGCTACTAGAGAAAATGTAACAGGCACTAATTTCATGTTTCTGCCGCCCATCAAATAATCCTGCGTTGAATTCTGCTTCTTCACGAACCCGAAGTACAAACCAATACCGCCACAAATAGTGAGCATGAAAACGAAAACTGCATAATCAATTGCGGAGAAATGTTGAAAAGATCTTCGTACATCCGAGACATCTTCCATTTCTGCTGCCAACTCGATAGACTAAATAAACGATGTAAAGTTATCTCGAAGGGCAATTTTACAATTGACACCCACGTTATTCGTATAACAGGATCTACGAGTGTATTTTGAAACGCAAAATTGGTTACTTCCCGTGCTCGATTAAAATAGACCATGATCGTGATATTCTAAATGCAAAAATATTTCCTACATTCGCTAAGTATCAATTTCGTTTTGATTACAATCTATTTCTAATAATTTTGATTGCATATTGAAATTAGCTGGGGTATCGATTTCGTACCTAAATTTATTCTTTATATTATTTAAATTTATTCCTTCCTATATTTTCTCAAAGGTTTCGTGATTATTGCATACGAGAAGGATTATTGCAGACAAGAAGGTCATCTCGGTATTGCATAAGTATAATATTACTTAACGGTAATAATAGACTGTCTACCATGTCATGACAAAATAATATATAATAATACTGATACCTAAATATATTTGAAAGTCATATTTTACTCATACGTGTGATATTTCCTTTACTAGGAACTGTCTACTAAAACTGACTTAGCATATGTTAAAGATATTATGTTTTCAAACAATAAAAAAATATTTTACTTCTATTTTTTCCTCAAAACACAGTGGCAAGGAATGGGGAGGGGGTAAAAAATTATGGACTTTACAACTTTCGTGCCCCCAAAAAAGAAGTGACAAAAAAGGCCTGGTCATGAGTATGTATAGCCAACATTCATAACAATGCTTTTTAAAAACCCTAATAGAAAATCGAAAATAATTATGTACACCAAATACATTGAATAAATATTAATTTTAAGAAAAAGCCATTCAAATTTGTATTAAATTTATTACATAAAAATAACTTAACTTTCATTGCTAACAATTAAATTTTCACTAACAGTTTCAGCTAAGTTCTTCGCATTCGTTGATGGGTTTCATATTTAACGAAGTAGTAGTAATCTGACGGTTGCTCTGAAAAATATAAATTAATTTATATCACTTGCAGTGAGTGGCAGACCAGACTACGCTATTACAGGGATGCCGAGAGTTAAATATTATTTACATTATTTAACAGCATTGGCATACGTGGCTTGCGTAGCTCTCCCAATCGTAGTACGGGAAAAAAGAAGTTCACATAGTCCGATCGATTGAACTTTGCGGTCAAACCACGGCGCCTCAGCCCATTTGAAATTTATCAATGTTTCATCTACCAGATAGTCTTTTCGTAATTAAATAACTGATGACGATATATATGTTCCTAATGTCGGATCTTAGATCAATAGATTTTACTTTAACAATGAGGGTATATTAGATAGTACCTATTGCATTTCCCGTGGGAAATCGTTAAACTCTACAAATATCTAAGGAAGACGCTTCTCAAGTCGCAAATAAATCAGAGTTAAGTAGATTCATGAATTAAGTACCCTATTATTTCCATAGGCACTTATGTACGGTTCATCAGTAGGATGTGGTGGTTCTCGACAAAATCTTCTCAGTTGTGGAGCAAGTAACTTCGGCGCTGGTGGCACGTACGCTATAGCTCGCATTCGATTTATACGAGAAACAGCTGCGCCCACGCATATAGTTACTAAGGCACCGCACATAGTATACCACATGTAAGATACGCGGAGAAGAGGATTCACTTCTTCACTGAAAAGTAAATGTACACAAAATATAAGTACTTAAATGTCATGACAGATAATTTTAGAAAAAATGGTCTACCATTTTTTCTAATATTTTTTCTAATGGTCTAGAGACACTCCTCGCAAGTTTGCGGTTGTCGGTGCCAATGAGTTCCACAGTCATAAACTGGGCACCTGGACTGGAGACTGTTAGAGAAGATCATCGTGAAATAACAACACTAGTCCTATGGTGTCTTTTTGCCATTTAGCTATAGCCACCTTATCCCTTATCATTTATCCAATAGCGGTCGCCCGTGTACCTACTTGAATTTCTAAGCATTGCGCAATTGAACCATCATCCTGGCTACACATCTTTATTCTAAAAAAATTACGATGTACTCCACAATCCCCTTAACTACTAGAATACCGAAGGAGATATAATTTAAATTTATCATTCAATACTCGAAATTCCCACTGGCACTGTTACAATTTAATCTAACTAATGAAGATGACTATTAAACCGATTATAATTTCTGAGCTTATAAGCATTAGTATTTAATAAAAAATAATATAAATAGAAAAATTAAGATAAGCACTAACTTATTGTTGGAAATTTCTCAAATCGATGTTCTCAAATCAATTTCTCAAAAAATGTGAGACAGGAGGTACTATTGTCACTACACCGTCGATTATTAGTTATTATTTATAATTATTGCTCAAAAGTCTACATTTAATTAGAGCTTGTTAATTATAGCCTTAATTTTTTCAGCAACAAACAGTGAAACGCGGAACTTACATGACGTCATCTTGATGTGGAGTTTCTGTAATAGTGTAGTTGTAAGCGCAACCTTCTGTAGTGAGAGGTTTGTGCGGATGTGTGATTGCTCCTCTTGCAATAGCATATTGTGCTGTGAGGCACCACCACGACATAGTCGCTAAACCACTCATGCCACCCACTAGAGCACCCTGATAAAGAAATTAGTTTTAATAAATATATTTTGTTTTAATTGAGTTAAGGATGTTAAGAAAGGTAATACTTTATGTAAATCGATTTTGATTGTCTAGTGTTATAGTGGATTGAGAAATAAAGACTTAAGTGTCTATCGACAACTTTTAAAAAATATCGTGTATATTATCATTTGTTTAAGAGAAAATAACATTGTCTAAAAATATTTAGGAAGGTTATTCAAAAGGAACATTTTCAGCTATTTGGATCATACTCACCGTAGCATCCACCCATGGCATTAAAATTCCCATAGTAAACACACCTAATTGCGGTCCCATAGTCATAGCTTCTAGAGTCATCGTAAGCTGTAATACAGTGCCCATTTTTTCCACAATAAAGACTAGACCTGTAATAGATTTATATTAATTAATTAAATAACGCCCCTGAATAGCGAACATCTTGTTACATTAAAATGATGTGTTACATAATCACTATTACCTACGCACAATGTGCCCAGAAAGACAACTACTCCCCTCATGAGCCAATTGGCTTGTGTTTCAGAGAGTCGCCTTTTGAAGAATGGTTTATAAAAATCTTCTAACACAACGGCAGCCATTGAGTTTAGACTTGTTGACAGTGAACTAAAAGTAAGAAATAATATTATGTCAACATAAAATCCACAATTATACCTACAGTCAAATCAGTTATTGCCTAACATTTTTTTCAAATGACGTCGCCGGGTTTCAATTCTTGATTCTGTTTTGACTTGCTTGTGTTGTTTAAAATATGTAAATACCTTTGTAAATCCTTTTCGGATCCTTCTAAATTATTTTGTTCTGTTTTGTCTTCAAATATTCTAAAATATTATATTTGTGGCAAAAAAAAAACAAGATTACCTTAAAGCTGCGCTAAAAATCCCAGCAACAAATATACCGGGTAGTCCAGGAATGTCTCCTAACACATCCATTACCAATAGGGGCAGTAATTGATCCTTAGCTTTAGCTAACTAAAAATTCCAAAATTATCAGACAAAATGCATAACTATAGGTAATCATAAAATATGTTCAAGACATATAAGAGAAATTAATTTTATTACCTTCTTACCTTTGTCTGCAATGGATCGCAATCATAAAACCGGGCGTAGATTAACAAACCGCAATAAAGGCAGAAGCAGTAGAGTATTGATATCCCGATGCAAAATAATACCACAGCCCTAGGACAATTTGTTACATTGAACATTCTTGCAATCTTATTTTATTTATGAATAGAAAATACCTTTTCTATTCATAAATAAAATAAGATGTAGCGGTTACAAAAAATTGGCCAAATTTTCAAAAATAAAGAACATCATAAACGTCATATTACCAAACATCTTTAATATGCCCTTTTGGTGATAAGATACAGTCCCAGTTGTAAAGAGAAAATGTTTCATTTGATATTTTGTTACGCAGCTTATTAATAAATGAGTTCATTGATAGAAATTTTAAGAACCCACCGTAAGACTGAGTATCTACATCGCTATGTATTCAGGCTTTTGCAATACTTTTTTTATGTCTTTGTTTTGTTTATACAACGCTATTTGTTCAAACATTATCACACACAATCGTGTTTCTTTCAATTCATGTTTTAATTTTATCTTATTACTGACCATTTAGCTCCTCTCAATGTGGGAATTGCCAGATATCTCTGAACCATTGTCTGGTTGACGGAATTCGCTTGCAACCAATAAATTAGTCCACCCAAAATCAAACACCAAACTGTGTGACGAGTCAAAGGGTTAAGATCCCAACTGAAACAAAAGATTTGTTAGTCCTTTGTTAAGTATTTAAGCACCAAGCTAGTTATAAAAAGACTTACTTGGGCGCTTCGATCCTTCCACTCTCCATATTTCGTTGCCAAACCACTGATATCCCTCCAACATCTATAGTGCCTTTTACGGCTACTAAAGCCATTGCGCCAAGCATAGCTGTTATTTGAATAACATCGGTCCACACCACTGCTTGCAAACCACCCTTATAGATTTCAGAAAAAGGATCAGTATTACACATCGTAATGGTTTTCTACTTTAGAGGATTTTAACAATATAGTATCTTGACACTACTTTATCTTAGATCATTGAATAAATAATTAAACTGCTTCAAAACTGATCGAGAAAATATGATTTTGTATGTACTTCAATATTGTCACAATTGAAATTGTAGTTTTTTTATGACACTTTGTTTCATAGTGCATTTTCGCAATAAAAACCCGAATGAAAATAAATCTATACAAACTGAAACTTCGTTTGCATTAAAAATATCTACATACATTTCAGAAGTTCTTTTTTACATTTACAATATATTAATTTAGAGCAGACATAATAAATGTATGCAGACAAAGTTCACTTTAACAAAAGTGTAGGTAAAATAGTTAATACTTACGGCACTTGTGTAGAATATGCATACTAAACACACGATTGGTGTAATTACATGTATATCAACACCGGTTACTGAAATAAAGTACACGTGAAATAGCTAAGCAATACGTGTATATAAATCAATACCAGGAATTAAGTCAATTTCAGGTAAAATTAATAGTTAGGCTTCCTGAGAAAAGTAAAATAACGCCCATAAGAGATTATTTCTAACATCAAAGATATGAAATACAATCATTGATGTTACAATTTACAATGAACAAATTACTTCTTTGTTTGCAGAAAATATTTGATTATCTCTTTTACCTGAAACAGAACTACATTAGGCTTATGCTTTGAGTGGTCAAAAGTTGGCTAACTCACAAACCCTGCGTGTTTAACCTTTACATATAACTAGTGACCCGCTGCCAGCTTCGCCCGGGTTCAAAATAAAAACTACTATCTTTTAAGTTGGACCAAATTACACATAGTTACAAAGTTTAAAATAAATCGTTTCAGTTTAGGGGTTCATCGTGGATTCCTCCATGGGACACGTAATTTTTATATATTAAGATATATTATGTATGTACGACTATATGGTAATTATTTTCAATGGAAAGGTTCCTATGACCATAGAGGGTAGGAGTCATACTTAAGCCTGTCATAGGCTTAACGTATATAAAAATCACATTACACGATTAGATGTTCCTTCAAGTTAATCTCCGAATCTGCTCAATCGATTTCAATGGAAATTTATGAATGTGTCAGGTGTTGGTTCTAGATTCAAAGACAGAATTTAATTTTATAGAATTACGCGGAGGAAGTTACTAACTAAAACTATTATTATATATTCTTCGAAGATACTCTACCTTGATTGAATGCTAAAGCTGGTACGTAAATGACAATAGGTAGCCAGCCTATCTGAAAATTAGAAAAATTCTTAATTCTTAATTTATATTAGGTATATATTTATATAGTAAGCAAAAGTTGTCCACACTGAAAGAAGAGGTAACGGAATCCTAAATATAAACTACTTTTCGCTGCTACAGGGTAATTGACTTCCCGGGTGATATATGGATACCTTGACAGTGCTGTCAAAATAACTGAAAAGTTACATAACTAAAATATACATTAACACTGTACTTACCAAACAAATTGCAAACAATATTGATCCAAATAGACGAACTTTATTGTCAAATCTCAAGGATAAGTACTGAAAGTAAGTAAAAAGTTTACAAAGTAGGTAAGATACTTACACCTGTTGACGACTCTAGTTTAAGTTTAAGTTTTCTTTCTTTTTTATATATAAGTAATACTTAGTTGTAAATTAAATATTGTATGCAATTACATACAGAAAGGGCGACCAAGTTCAAGCATTAAAAGTTGGAGCAAGCGAGTAGCATCACGTAGATGTATGTACTTACTCATACATACTGATGCTACTCGCTTGCTACTCGGAGTTGGAGCATCAGTATGTATGAGTACACCTTAGACTTTTTTATGTAAAGGTTGTTTATAACACGAACAACGCTACAGGTGCTGCAAGCGCGCTGTCGCTCATTCTTGGTATATGAATTAAAGAAAAATTCTCCAACTTGTTCACACCGCATAACAGATTCAAATCAACATAATAATTAAGTTTTTTGAGGTCAGTTAAAAAGAAATATTTTTTTAGCAAATCATCTCTATTAACCTTGTCAATTAACTTAATATAATAATGACTATCCAGTAGTTAATAAAGTTGTTTACCTCATAATTAGAAGTGATCTTGAGTTCATGGAACACGGGCAAGTATACCTGTGTCATTACAAACGACATCAGAAAAATGCCACCCATTATAAACGCGTACTGAGTCCCATGCATGTAGACTTCGGTAGGAGAACCAAGAAGAGTTATGCCCGAGACAAAGCTAAAAACAGATTAAAATATTTTTTATTGTTTCATGATAGAATATTTTTTCGATTTCAACAGTATTTTTCTAACAAAGAAGATTATGCTCCTGTAAGGACTTATTTAAAAAGTATAACGTCACGACGCTACAACAGACATAGAAGGGAACAGTTACAATTCCACTTGGAGAACATATCGCAAGAAGCTCAACAATCTTTTGTTGCCTTTGTCGGCGATGTGGTAAAGCTCTATGTATTCATTCAGTTCCGAATGAATTTTTGTAGTGTGTATAGGGATTATACAAACGATACTCCAATAATTATGTCATTTGAGCGTCTAAACTACATAAACAAAATTAAGTTATAATCAGCTTGCGATGAGATCTATTAATTAATACCTAATGATATTGGAAAATACCTAATAGTCTTTTTGTTTATATTTTTTTCAATAAACATATAAGAAGCCATCAAATATTACCCACAATTAATAATTTCTATCATTGCCCTAAGTAAATATTTTGATCTCACCTTGCTACAAGGGACATCGAAACGGGTACCACTTTCATATTTCTGCCACCGAGCAGATAATCATTTTGTGTGGTTTGTTTTTTCATAAAGCCCCAATACACACCCACAAAAGCACTTATTGCCAACATAAACACAAACACAACGTAGTCCACCCACGAGAATCTTTGCATATGAAGCACCATCTCATTAATTTCAGAATCCGCCATTTTTAAGTCAAATCAGCAAAACCGATATTGTTGTATTTAATCAATCGGCTATGATATCAAGAAGTAGAGCTTAAGGCTCCCTATGTTCGAATGGCACGTAAGGCCAGCTCAATCTGTGGTACAATGAAACAATTACGATAACTCGCAATTTAAAAGAGGATGTTGCGAGATCCCCCCAATGGCACGAAGAGCGGGACGGGACCCGACTAATACTTGGATACCCATGTCCATGTCCAATGTCACACATCACTTGTGACCTCAGAATTTAATATGGTTACCTAAATTCTGACATAATGGTGTTTTTTTAATAAATAATATACTTATGTAAGTATTTGTTTCTCATTCAAATTCGATACTTTCCTGCGCAGCGTAGATCTATTCTCCATTAACAAACTTCGTGTAATTATAATTGTGTATGACTTTGACGAGCTCGTTGGACGAGTGGTAAGGTTGCTTGCCTAACGTCTTAGGGACCCCGGGTTCGATTTCCGGTGGGGTCAATGGCTCTGGTCTCGATCAGGGCAAACTGCGTTTCGCAGTCATTTGGGCAGCCCATCTGGCGGCAGTAACTAACCCCTTACAAAAGATCACACTGAAATAACAGCATATTATGTGCTTGTTTCGGTGAGTGAAAAAATGACGCCAGAGCCCATTGCCCCATTCCTTACTTTTCCCGTATCCTTAACCCTTCTATGGTCGGTAGCGCACTTGCAGCTTAGGTAAGTATCGCGTTGCTTGTGTTATAGGCGAGAGTAGCCACCTACCATCAAGGGGACCGTCAGCCTGTCTGTCGGCTTAACATTAACAAAAATTAACTAAATTCGATATCCACGGATTGATTGCCGTGCCTATTTCATGACTTTATATAGGTAAGTAGTATTGGTACACCAATAGCTAAGCACTGCATTTTTTTGTTTCTCAACCTTTCTCATATAATGCTCTTTCCATTAGTGAAAACATTAAAATTCGTTGCGTTGTTTAAAAGATCGAAACGTATGTAACCCAAGTTATCAAAAATTTGCTTATATTGGGCGTGCGTTGTGAAAACTAATAAAATAATGTACATACTACATGTTTGTAGTACCTACTCATCATTACCTACATAAAAGTTTGCAAGGCTGTCTGTCTATTATACAATAACCGTTTTTTGTTCAAATTAGTCAATCCAAACACGTGTAGAAAAATAAGATGACATTAGTTACATTATATAATTCAACTAAATAGTTTCATAATCAAGGTTGTGCCTGCGTGTAAATTCCTCTTTAAATTATTAGATTCGGACCTTTCGTTTAGAAGTTACGACGGGTATAAATATTTTAAACATTAAAAAAAAGGCGCGATTTATGCGAACAGCCCTTTTTTTTCGCATGGGAAAATTTGCGAACCAGATCCCCACCGACCATCGGGAGATCGGTGGGGTATGTGAGACTTCTCCCACTAAACCCCATGGTGTTTCTTCGCGCCGTCTATGGGTGGGGGGTTAGGGGACGTTAAGACACGCTACCTGTCCCCCCACCAGACTTGACCCGCACATTTGCGGGCTTCACCTCGATTAGGCGCGGAGTGTGACCTCCGCGCCGTGAAGAGACGTGCCGGAAACACACAGCACGTCTCCCCTCGTTGCCCGGTGTTGTGATGACGGCGAACGACTCCATGTCCAAAAATTACATATGGAAGATATCCACGCAACGAAAATACATTGTAGGTACGAATCGTAGGGCGTCACGTCGTCACGTGACGTATGATATGAATACGAAGTCCGTATGAATTATCTTTTTTAATATTGTAACACTGGAGTAATTATTTACTGGAGTATTATTTTTATTACTTAATTATTATTTATTAATAAGCATGAATTTATGGCTAGGATCAGCGAATATTAACACATTTTTTATTTATTATATAATATGTATGTAGTTTGTTGAGTATAATTATGGAGATAGAAATAGAATGTGTTAATATGTACTCTGTAACTAACAGTGACATTGACGTATTATTCTACGTGCATGCTGCAACACTTTTCTTTGAGGTTATAAATAAAGTTATTGAAATAAACTGGAATTGAATAGTAAACAAACAAAGTAACATCTAATATAAGAGAAATATGAGGTTTGTTATAAAACAAGTCGGTTGTGGAAAAGAACGAGTGGGTGTTCTGACAGGATTCGCGAAGTCTGCTCTCACTGTTATAGAAACCCCTACTTCTGCACTTTTCACTCAGGTATTTTAGTTAACAAGATAAGTATGTCTATCGGTAAACTACGATCTGACAAGCCCAGCGTACGACGTCCACTCACAAGGTGTACAGACGATCTAATAAGGGCTGCAGGTCGACTGTACATCCTGGCTGGTCCTAACCGGTCCTACTGGAAAATTATGGGGAGGTCTATCTGTATATTACTCAGGGTAATATGTACATTATAAGTTTATTAAAATAAAAAATGGAAAATCTGAATGACATTATTTGCTTCATTTGTTACAAACTTAGATAGACAAAAAAGTCTTAAGTGAATCAATTAATTAATTATTTAATTCCATCCTAACATTATAAAAGCAAACATTATTATATATACAGTAAGTACCTATATACACTGGAGAAATAAAATAGCTGGTAAGTATTAGGTACTACAGTTATAACTTGGAATTTTTAACTCTACTATACTATATACTGCTATTCTAAATTATGTATACTTATTGCTAATAAGATCTTATTACAATGGAAAATAGAGTGCCTCAAATAGAACTCAATACCTACTCATTTGTTCCATAATAATGTTATTTGTGAGTAGTTGAAAGTAAGCATCACCTCTGTTTATGATTAATTTCATTATTATAAATTTTCAGGGTGGTAGTGTAGTCCACATAACTGCTGATGTTTTAGCTCGAATATTTAAAAACCCGCAACTGCTCTGGCTGTCCTTGTCAAATTCAATCCAGTTGGAGAGTGGTGCTAAAGCCCAAGGACAAGGTGTGGCAACATTTGCTGCATTACCTGAACATATTACTTGTGCTAGTTTCAATAGCATGACTGAAAGTCATCCAATTGGTCACTTTGAGATGGATAAGGTACCTCTATGGACTAAGCGTGGGAAGATTTTAATAACGGCTGATAGGTAATTTCATTGTTCATATTTATTGCATTTTTTAATAACAATGTTATAAAAATTTAAAGGCTGTGGACACCTGTAGACAGTTATAACATACGCTATCTCTAGAGTATGATGCTATTTTTACTGCTTATTAAATGCTATTTTTAAGGTTGACCCAAGAAAAGTTTAATGAGATTAAATTAAGCAGTGTATTATGCAGTTTGACATGTTAATATCACTAGTTATATAAGAAGCTAGAATTGATTTTCATCTTGCAATAGAGAATACCGATCAAACATATTTTAAAGAATACTCATCAATATTATTGACATGTATTCAAATGGCCTAGTTTTAACTAAAATCACTATCCAAAGAAATAAAACCTTTAACCTAAAGCAGTCATAAATAAATTGATTCGAAACTGTTGAAATATGTTGTTAATTTAGTTAGTGCTTCATAGCTTGATTAAAAAGGCACTTTGAGTAACTGAATTCTAATACGAATTTGTATTCTAGTTTGATGTAATATTTTAGATACATGGATATAATGGAAGTGTTCCAACCGGATTTAATTTTGGCGATTGCAGATAGCCGCACTACACTCAGTGAGGCTAACAAGAGAACTTCTAAGGCAGTAGAAAGAACTTGCACCATGTTGGACATATGTGTAAAACGATGTAAGGACTCCACTCGCTTGCAGAACAGTTCACTCATAGGTATTGTATTTTATTTATTATTTTGCAATAAAATTAGGTAAATTTACTCTAATTCTCTTAACACTTTAATAAGTTTGACCAGAACCGCTGTGCCACGCCTTAGGTGTGTGCGCGGCGAGACGGGGGTGCAGATCAGGGCGCTCCGAATATTTCGAGAAATGAAAAAATGAAAAGCAGACAAAAGAAGCTTTGAATGTTTTGTTAACAATTTAGGTTGGTGTATCTTGAAATAAATTTTAAAAAAATGTTTTAAAATATTGTACGTTGATATCGTTAAGATCTGTCAGACAATATTTCTCTCATGTAAACTCACAGATAACCCCCAAATGTAAACTCATGCTCCTTTCTCCCCTCCTCCCGCCTCACTCCGCATTACTAGTGAGTGATACAGCAGTTTTGGCCAATGTAATATATAAATATAATTTTTTTTCCAGGCGTGATAGCAGGTACAGGCAATATAAAGAACTGTGAAGAATGTGTGAAACATATTTTAAATCACAAAGATTATATCGCTGGCGTTTCGCTAGCAGGAATCACAAATGGCACTGAAGAATCCTACAATATTGGCACTGAAAAATTGGAAACTATTTTTAAAAATATTGGTGTAAGTAGATGAAGATATAAAAATATATGTCTACTCAAGTGTAGCTAATAAAGGATCAGTTATTATATTAAACTAATATAATAATTTGCCACTGATATGAATGGATAGCATATCTAGTCCACTTTAAAGTAAATTTAAGCCACACCTCGCTTCCCTTCCCTTAATTTTACCCTTTAATTAATTCCCTTATCTTAAATTTTTCTATGGTCGGCACTTTGAGCACCTGTGACGAGACTTGTGTTAAAACCGTTGGAAGCCGCCTAGCATTAAGTGCTTCGTTAGCCTGTCTCTGTCTGACGCCCTTTATAAAACACACTAATTCTTAAAGTGAAATTATATCTTGAGAAGCTTTAATAATGTCTGTTAATAATAACAAAATTGCCAAACATCAGTGTGAATGTGAAATCGCGTATTATTTAGCTTTGAAGCCAAAACTTAGAATGATTACTTGATTTTTTAGGAATGTATACCTTCAGATATGGTTCATATGGTTGAAGGTTGTTGGAATCCCGCCGTTGTTGTTGCAGCAATCGATCATGGCTGGGATCTTTTCGATGGTTCCTATCCATTGAAGTTGACTAACGCTGGCCAAGCCTTAGTGCTCACATTTGATGCGTCACATATCAGTGATGAGCTGTGCATATTGGATCTTAATGATGTTCGGTAAGAATATTTTTACGTTTCTTTTCGTCAACTGTTACGGTTGTGTTTAATATACAGATACTTTTTGGTATGGTATAAACAGACTGTATGTAATATACAGTCCCATATTATATTCCCACTTGATTCCCACAACTTGTCACAACTTTTTAGTTAATCTTTTCTTAAGAAATATTATTCTAATTTGTTTAAAGAGACATGCTAACATTGTTGACATAAAACCTATGAGACAGGTGCAAAAAACATAAATTTATTTGTTGGTAAATACATTAACCGTGTATGGTTAAATAAAGATAATAAATGGTATTCACACTGTGTTTAAAATCAAATAAATAATATTGAAACGTGTTAAAATGCACATACAAACATAAGTATTATACCTACTTACCTAAGGGGTAATTTTACATATTATGGAAATTAAATATAATAATTAGTGGCTTGTTTACAGGAGTTAAACTTTAATGGAGATGAAACTTTCTTAAATTGATCGAGTCTCACAACAAAAAAATTTAAGCTGAGACAAGTGCATGACTATTTATAGAAACTATTGATATTTAAAAACAACATTTTTAATGTCCTCATTCTCTTTAGAGATTTTTTAAAAATACCTACTTTAAGCCATTTTTAAGTTAATTAACATTTGATCATAGACAAACGCTCTTCTTTTTTAAATGACGCTGGATTCTTTTTAACTTACATTAGTTTATTATTTTTTGCTTTTTAGTTTTTTCGGCGGTTTATAAAATATTAGTATTTAGACGAACTGCGTGCAAACCATACTTTTACACCAATTGCTTAATATTTTCCAATGATAGATAGCAATTTAAGAGAGAAAAAATAAAAATGCATATAATTCTTATTCGTTTTTTATTTATGCAGATATAAAGAAGATTTCAGTCCAATATTGTCTGGATGCGAATGTCTCGCGTGCACGAAACATACGCGCGCCTACATCCGCCACCTTCTCAATACTCGGGAAATGTTGGCCTCTGTCTTACTGAGCATGTGAGTGTCTTACTGAGAAATATGTATCTATTATTTATTTTATGTTTTTGAAACGAAAATTCGTAAACATTTGCTTTTATTGACAAGTAGTTGACTCATTACATATATGACGTAGGTAAGTGTTGTGCACCTTACGACTATAGCGATTAATCAACGATGAATAATAATTCCTAGTGGAACAGAACCACGCATGTGTCATACTATTTTCGAAGTATCATTTAAACCATCTAAAAAAAAACTTGTGTATTTTTTTGTACTGCAAATATTGTGACTGTTTATGCATGAGACATTGTTCCTAATAATCTTGAGACAAAAAAAAAACAAAAACAAGATTTTACTCAAACATGTTTTTCTTAGTAAACAATAATGTTTAGGACATAATAAGTTTAAAATAGTAACCATAACCACATAGACCTTCCTAATTCCTAGCCTTAAACATACTATGATAAGCAGCGCGCTTGCAGTATCTGTGACGTTGCTTGTGTTATTTATAGGCGACGGTAACCATCTACCATCAAGTGGACCGTCTGACGACGTTAACATTAAAAAAAAAAGTTTTTCTTAAAAGAAAGACTCGAGAAAATATTTTCAACAGCTGAAATTACTTAATTTTAGTTAGATGAGTAATGTTTTATTTTTGTGAAAGTAAATGCTTAATTTCATAGAATAAAGGATAGACAACAGACAACAGAACGGTTTGTCTAATACCT
This sequence comes from Synanthedon myopaeformis, assembly GCA_944738685.1. Lineage (NCBI taxonomy): Eukaryota > Metazoa > Arthropoda > Insecta > Lepidoptera > Sesiidae > Synanthedon > Synanthedon myopaeformis. Next base: position 8,795,148 of record OX122914.1, on the reverse strand, counting down.
CGTTTACATATGCCCCATTTCCACGGCCATGAGCAGGGAAATGGGAAATGGACTACGCGAGTATGTAAACTGGTCGCTTCCCTTGCTGCTTGCGCGAACTTATTTGGTGTTTTTGTAATTCATATTATTATTTTCCGTTTTTCCAGCCACAATCTTCATCACTTCGACCAAATGTTCGTGCACGCACGCCGAAATATAACTTCAAAGACATATCAAACGTTTAAGGAGCATATTACTAATCAGTATGAGCGTTACAAAACTAATCGGGAAAGTGAAGAGGCAAAGGAAAGTGAAGTGTCTGATAGTGATGTCTCACAATCGAATAAGAAACCTAAAATCGACCCAGACATAGAACAAAACGCTATAAATGGATAATCGCTCATAGTTATTAACTAGTGAATTTATTGTGATATTTGTTGGACGCAAATACGATGACTGTACAATCTTTACTATATTTTATTCGTATTGAAGAAATTACAGTAAAAATGTTTTGTCTGTATTTCCTAATAATTTGTAATATGAAGCTATTTTGTAACAAACAAGTTAATTTTACAGAAATGCTTTTGTTCTTTTGCGTGAAAACAAAAAAGATTGTAAATATGAGACTGTCTCTCAATTGACAAAATCTTCAATTTCTGTAATCTACATATAAAAAATAGTAAATAAATGTAATTGTGTAATTGTTCATATAAAATGAATTAGCGGTCAAAGGTTTGAGAAAGACAAAATGAATTAAATTGATAGCTAGCCTAGTCTAGCGAACGAATGAATGGAAATCCGGAGCTAATTACGTGACAAATAAAATACTAAAAATACAGACCATAAGCTTTTTATTTGATAATTCTTATTTTATTTTAAATGGAATTTAAAACTATTATTTCTTTCCATTTAAGGCAAAAGTTTTAAAGTAAATGATTTTAGAATTATATTTAGTTAATTTATATTTTAGATGTACACAGCTAAAGCTTTTGTAAAAATAGAAATAGTTTATACTTCAAGAGTTAGACTTTTTTATAGTATTTATATTGTAAGCATAATAATTATAATATAATATTGAATTTAGTATATTTTTGTTTTATTAATGTAGTCTTAGTTCAGTTGTTTTGTGTAACAAATGATAGCTTTGTACTCTCATTATGCAAGATTGAAAGTTTTGCACAAATAAAAAAAGCAAGTCCTAATATTTTAGTTATTTAACGTTATATTTTTACCTTCGTAGACTATTGTCAAAATTTGTTAAATAAAAAGAGGCAGCCAAACTTAGTTTTTGACTTGACTGTTTTTATCCTGATAAAGACCAAGTACTTGTAACTCTTGTTGAAAGGTTTCACGGATTATATTTTAAACGTGGTAAATCCATGTAATGTGAATGTACCATAGGATACATCGTAGGCATTGTTAAGGGGTGTAAATAAAAAATAAAAACTTAACACATTTTACATATATATATTTACTGATAATATTTACACAAATAATTATGTGTGACCACACTTATTGAGCTTATCGTAAGAAATGTGCATCAAGTATTATTTAATGCATGGATTTGGCAGGAATTTGCTTTAAAAAACTCACTTCCAAACATAATGCGATACAAATTCATAGGTACGTGATTTGTTCAATTCAAACATAAATATTATAAAATATATATTAATAGCACAAAGATGCTTAACAATTTGATACAAAAAATTTCAATTCATTCCACAATATAATAAACACGAACGAGTACGTTGAGATTTCATTTTAAAAGAATTTTAAAAAATTTAAATAACAATAATTTTTGATCATTTCAATATTTCACTAGAATTGGCACATAAATTACAAGTGGCAATGTTTTATTTATCTAAAAATTTTCTAGTAATTTAGTCAAATAAATAAATTAAATAGTCAATTACAATTTTTATATTATGTACACTATTAAGTTAAGTATGGAAGTTAAATCTGTAATACAGGAAAGTGTGTGGAAAATCAATTTTTTTCCATAAAATAATTATACAATTCTCTAAATAAGTACATCTCACTAAATAAATGAGCTTTCATAATTATAGTATTTTCGTCTACTAATGAATTTTTAATAATATCGACCGCTATACAAAAGCAACGTTTAATAAACAACTTAACTACAAAATGGAATATAAAAATTGTAAACTTTATATAAATTATAATGCACCAGGCATATCTATAAAGCATTTTTAATCTATCCTATTCACATCGGAAAGAGAAAAACTTCAGCCCATGTATTGCGTTAGGCTTATGACTGCTAATGTGATACAAATAGCTTTAAAGAATCACCATAAAATGATCTCAAATGTACACAAAATTAACAATCTGCAATCTTGTACATTAATTACTAAATAAAATGTTGAAGTTGTAATTTTGAGATCTTTGCGGGGCGAGGCGAGTCTGCAAACAGAACTATGTTCCGAAAAGCATCACTTCACTAAATATCTTTCACTAGTCCCGTTCACTGGTTTCACATTATTTTTAAAGTATCACATGTCCTTCTTTTTCTCTTAGCATTTAATGACATACTAACATATTTACTGCCGACGCGAGCACTATACGAACTCATTTGTGCCAGCCGTATTGAGGGGCTCCTGTGCCTGGAAAAAAACAACACAAGCTATAATTAAAAATTATAAACTAAACCGCGACTTTATATTGAGCCCAAACATGCTAAATCTGCTTTAATTTGCTGAGGAGTTGGGTGTCCCTATGAGTAATTGATGCTGCAGCATCAGGTCAGTTATCATGGAGATACCAATGAAGTAACAGTATACCAAATTTTACATCAATCGAATATGTGAGAGTTAGTGAAATCCCTTCGTCAACTAGGAAATGGGCTGATAGTCTTCGAACGCCTGAACAAGTGTTCATAAATACCAGCTAAGAACCATACCGATCACGTCAGCTGTCAAACAATAAAAAACTGTTCGAATTGGTCTCCATCCGTTTGGGGGGTCAAACTTATAAAACCTGGTTATTGCGTCGTGCATTAAAATAATAAATACAACGCAACACAATTCCTTTCACTGATTGATATAGTTTTTAGCAAAAATCTAAAAATTTCCCTGTGCAAAATAAAAGAATTTGCTAAAAAACTGCTATTATCATCACCTTAACATCTACTCAAAACTTACCTATTGCATAAGCCCTCGCACGTTAATGCATGAAAAATAAATTTGTCGGCAGTAAAATTATCAGTAAAATTAAGCAAATGGACAATATACAAATAATAAATTATTCGCTACTTTAAAGGACTATTTACAGCATACCGATACATACATATATATATATATTAAATATTTGGCAACTATGTTTTAATACTGATGCGGTAAAAACGTTGGCACACGAAACTGGCCATACCTTACTTAAAACGAAAATACTTATATTAACTTATTATTTCTAATAAATCTAAATACATCAACTTTAAAATGTCTTAGGCAGACCTTAGACTACTTTAAGATAGACCTAAGAGTAAACTTTTTATTTACACTTTTAACCGTGGATTAGTTCGGGGTTTTGTAACATCGAATAATTGTACTTAAAAAGAGAGATGCGAGTTTTTTAAAATAATGTCAATATTTTATATATATTTTACAATAAAATATGTCTATAAAAATTACGAGCTAAAATCGGGTCAGCAGTGGTAGCCTAAACACCTTAACACCAATGTGACATGAATTAATTGGCTTCTTTAGAGAGGGCAGAGGCAGACATGAGACTTATCTGAGGCTATTCTGTATATTGAGCGTGCACTCCATTGCGGTGAGCGCCCTTACCTCTTCTCCGACTGTGCTGGGGTACAATTTGCTTCCGGGCGCGTATCCATTCTTCTCGAGGGCAAACTGGTCTTCTGTCGTTTTTCGGTACACGGGATTGTCGAAATTCATCGACCTCACGTTACGGTGCATGTAGTGTCGGTATACAACCACCGCGATCTGTAACCATTTCATTTGTAAATTTAGAGATTCATTTACAAAATGGAAGCATTTAATGAAAAATGAACATTTTTTTATGTTGAACTCGACAGACAGGCTGATGCTAGGGTAATTGATGAGATTGTTTGTCTAGTATATCTCGTTGTCGGAAAAAAAAAACTTCTTAATTAAATAAAATTGAATTATTGACTGTCACCATTCAAACTGTTTGAAAACAGAATGATGCAATACTCCGCTTCACAATTATATCCAATTTAAAGAACGTCATTACAATGAAAGTGCAATTGAAAGTTTCATTCCAGAAAGTAATTGAAAACAAACACAGACATCTTCTCGGTACTACAATATGCAATTCGACACGAAAGCAACAATGCGTAACACGATAGTTAGGACAAATTTAATTAGATACACATGCATTGTGTATTTCTGATTTCGCACATACCAAGCCTGAATTATAGCAACAAACTTAATTTTATTACATGGTCACCATTTACCGTCAAGTAAATTTTAACCTGACAGCCACCTATGATAACACAAAAGTAACAACAATTCCAAAAATGCTATTAAAAGCCCTGTAAAATATTGTACATGGTGTCAGATATTTCATTTAAATACAGAAGATAACGACAGATCAGTTACGACTAAATAGCAAGGTCCTTCCAGGATCCCTACAACAAATTAATGTTGCTTAAAACGGCCACCCGTTTATTACGACCTATTTTGTGGTCTCTCGAGAAAGTCGCTATAACCGATTTTCAATGTATTTTAGATAAGTAACATGTGAAATGAATATTGTTTTGCTTACCAGCGCTCCCAATACTAATATTACAGAGATTACTGCTACCACGATGCCAGCCACGACGCCAGCGTCGCGACCACTGTTAGAGATTCCAGTGCCTACTTTTGGTGTCTCGGGTACACCTGCAAAAGAAATCAAATTTAATATTAAATACACTAATTTTGCTATTTTATTTGACATCTGCTTGTAATTAATATTTTTTTTACTATAAAAAAACAATTAATTATAGTATGAAAATTCAATGCAGATAGTCAAAAAAGTAATGCAGATGTCAAATAATTTTGTACAATTTTATTACGAGTTTTTCTTTACATTAAAATGTTAATCACTTAAATTCTCTTAAAAGCTACCTCAACCTTGACATCAAAGTTAGCACTCACAAGAAAAATGTTAGACTAACAAACAAGCAGCAAGGAAAAAGATGTTGTTTTGTTTAATTTTACATTAATTGAGAAACTTATAAATAGAATTCATAAGTTCCTAGTAAACTGTTTCAAACGAGTAAGTGCTATTTGCGCAACTTATTTACTAAGTTTATTTGTTCAGAACTTGAATTTGCAGAAACCTGCTTGATCAAACAAAAAATATATATAGTTAAAAACTTTAATGCATATTGACGTCAATTTATACGTCAAGACGTCAACATTACGCTAATAAACAGGTTGTATAAAATTTGTTTTTGATACATTTTTTTTTGTTGCATTGCATATTCAATAAGCTTCAGTTAGCTGTTAGACCGGTTTATACTAGAACATCTATTTACAGATTGTCAATGAGATGTGCCAAAAGATACATTACTAAAATATCTTAACCTACATTACATACAACAGTTATCTCTACCGCTAAACTATTTTTCAGTAGCGATTACTCTTAACAAGTTTATTGACATTGTGATTCAATTTCCGTCATAAGGATTCATAAGATTGTAATCATAAGGCTGGAATAGGAAAAGAATAATGTGGGGGAATTTAATGCAGGTATTAGTGTCTGACCGAAGCTTCGGCTTCGGCCACCTTGGGCCAAAAAAAACCTTCGGTGGCTTGGGCTCCAAAACCCAGCAGAGGCTGAAGATTCCTAAATAAATAAATGTTATAATTCACATTATTTCGAAATGTTATTATTTTTAACAAATGAATTGAAAGGTCATTTTTTTTATCATCTCTAGTTCAACTTCTAGTAATTAATTTAAATTACCTTTCTATATTATACAGTCGATATAAACCTTCAATATTAAAGTTTTAAAATCATTTATATAATTAATTATAGCTTGTAGCCAATCTTAAACAAAATTTCTTAAAGCTTTTAAGCCTTCAGCTTCAGCCAGAAATTGACCTTCGGTCTGACACTAGTAGATACCCTGTGTAACAATATATTCAAAGTGAATATAGATCAACAGCTTGACAATAGACAGAGTGCATGGCAGTGTTGATTGTTATCCTTTTGTTAGGTGTGATTTTAAAACGATACAAAAACATTATGAATGGTTTTTCACCTTCCGTTTTCAATGGTAGCACTCATAACCACATGCAGTCAGTTTGAATCTGTGTGTCTTCCCACGATACGATAGCATGGACTTATTTATAATTTCAATTTAAAAAACAAATGCCAACATGAACTATGAATGTGTAGGTATTTTGTATACTTTACCCTCTAATGGAAAATTTGTCACTCCCTCGGGCAAATAATTTAAATTTTTCCGATCATATTTGTGTTGAGATTCTTTGATAACATCCTGGAGGAAAAGATCAATATATTCTTGATTATTCTTTTCCAAATTCACTTTATCACTCTCCCAGTAAACCGTTACTGGATCTGAAGTGGTCGCGTCGAGCTTCTGTTGTACAATTTCCTCCTCGTCTGCGGGGTCTTCAGTTAAGATAGCGCGTCCGAAATTCATGAGAAGGTTCAGCCCTTCTCTTTTAAAATCAACCATGTGTTAAAATGATCCTTTATAAATTCGCAACCGAAAATGTATGTCATCTGTTTTGAATGTAGGCGTTTGACATGCCCTGCAAATCAGTCAATGAATCCCAAATTGAAGACACACAGAAACTATTCAACATTCACAATGAACAAGTGTTACATATATAAATGAACGTTAGTAACTGACATGACAGCCGATGCAACCCTCAACCAATTAAACCCTTATCTTATCAAATGATGATATCGTGTTAATCATTATCAATCAATTTTAAGCGTAAGTATCGTTTTGTTAAAACTGTGGCGATTACGCAGAAAACCGGTCCTTCGTTTCACTTTCTAATAATAAAACACTTCATGAAATGTTAACTTTAAAATTATTTCATTACTATAGATTCTTGCAATTCGAAAACTACATTGCAATAAGTAATTAAAGGAAACATCCACTTTCCTTTTAAAACATAACCTTAATCACCACAATGATACCAATTCATGAAAAATCCGGGCAAAACTGATGAGGACAGGAATAAGGTAAGCGAAAAAGGGATAAAAGGCACTAATATACTCACTGGTTACAGGTTTTTCCTCTAACAATTTTGTTTCTTTTATAGCAACGGTTTGCACCTCCACATCTTGTTTTATTATATCTGTAGATTTTATAGAAAAAGAAAAAAAAAAGAAAATCTTAAAATCGATCTAACACAACTTCAATCTAAACAAATAACATAAACAGTAATTTTTTTAATGTAATTTAGCATAGAGCAAGTTTGCGACACTGAAACGGCCGTCGCTCGCGGTTCGCTCATGCTGAATGACAGGCCGAAATCGGCTGAACAGAAACAACCGACCAACCAACCCAAACCACGCTCACTAGCCGTCAATTTAACCGCGCGCGATCCGGCACACAGTTTCATTGCAACTTTATAACAAGTTTTATTGTATGTTTTTCTATGTCTAATTCCATTCAGCAGATACTTAAAAATGTGTAATTAGTGTCATCACACATTTGAGTGCAATGAAAATAACAAATTAAATGCACTAAGTAACTAATAAAAGTTAAGTAAATTTGGTATTAAATCAGTAGCTTTGCCAGCGACTTCATCTACGTGTCTTTATAAATTATAAATTTAAAAATCCACCCAAATCGGTTAAGTAGTTTTTGCGTGAAAGTATATAGGAGGCCCTAGACGATCATGCAGCATGACATGCGTTACGTGCTGTCATGCATGCATGACCGTTTAATTGTATTGATTGATGTGAATGACATGCAACTACGTGCTGGCAGTTGATTGATAGTTCCTTTTAATTTTTCATCCTGCAAGCTATGACTGACATGCACTCGTGATCGTATAGATCGCAGCATGTCATGCAACAGCTCAGTTTGTTTCACGATGGCGTCAATGTGAGCCCAGATGGGAAGGAATTCACCCTATTATTAATATCCATGTATAAAGATTGATATAAGATAAGATTACCCAAGTACAAGATATATAAAAATGAATGATTTGATTTTTTGGTCGATCATGCAGCATGATAATTTACGTAAAACGCATGTCATGCCGCATGATCATCTAGGGCCTCCTTAACAAACATCTTCACTTACTAAGCATTTATAATACCTAAGTATTAGTGAAATTTTCAATTTTCACATCCTAAAATTCATTTGAAGTATAACAACGAAATTTACAATTTACAATTATCATATTACATTCTTCTTAATCAACAAATTTAATAATAAAAATAAAATTAATTAATTAATTAATTTAATTAGCGACAGATGACAACTTTGCAGTAATGTCGCATTATGTTCAACTAATAATTCCCACCTGTGGCGGTGTGTCGGATCGCGTGTAAATTGACAACGAAAGGTGGCGTGATGTTGTGACGTCACCTCGCCTTATTCACTAGAACCGACCAACCGTCCGTTCAGCTAGACTAGAGCGAGCAAAGTTTGGTATGAAATATTTTTTGTTTCGCAGAATGCACCGTTTCTCTCCAAGGCCCAAGGCCCACATTCTTCGTAAAGTTTTTGAATATGAACAATTAAAGGACAATGAGAATTACAGTTTTTACAATATCAATACTACCAATATACTTATTATACATAAGTCTTTGAATATCAATCATTATTATAACAATCTATAAAGAATTTAATAACTACAGCCGTGATTTAATCATACTACGATAAGAATACGTCTGCATATATTTTCATAGATAACGGCGTTTACAAAAACAAAGCGTACCTACATTACATACCTTGATGAGTAATCAATCAATGGAGGCGCGGTATATTCCTATCGCAAAGGTTTCGAGGGAAAATTACAGATCGCTCCATTAGATGCAGATTAAAAACATCGTACGATACTACGTCATCGGGTGACGTGTCCCTCTAATATTGTTACGCATACGCAGCTGTATTTTTACGAATGAATTAATCGTATTGCTGCGGTTAGTTGGAACAAGTGACACAATATTTCGTGAGCGACCTTGGTAAGCCTTTTTTTCATACAGTTTAGTATAGATTGAATGCTAATCAATCTAATTAGATTATTCATCATAGTATTGGCACCTACTGACTTATGAGTACCTTTTAATAAATAATCAGTAAAGACTGGTTTAGGGGGAACCAAAGATTTAAATCTTTGGAGACAACAAATAAAAAAATCTTTTTAGATGCATATAAAACGATTTTTTAACGAGCCAGGACGTTAGAATGAGTGGTTAGGACCCGGTTCGATTCTAGTTCTTTCAGTTACTGGTCAAAATACCAATTGTTCCGCCAAAACTTTTTAAATTAACAACAATTAAAATATGTAGGTAGATACATAATTACTCGGTATGCAGGTACTTACCATAAAAATAATTATACTTGGATTATAATATTATAGTACGGATATACCTTGTAATACACAAAACGAGTATAATGTAATAATGACACTATAAATTAGGTAGATGTTATATTATTATTTAACCCTTTGCATGTAACGGTATGTTTGATGTTTACTTAAATGCGATGTACAAAAATGTAAACTCTGTGCTAACATAATGAAACATAATTTTTATATTGTCATAAAAGGATCATTGTCATGACCTATTCTACTGTTATGAGATGGTACCTAAAGGAAGATTACCTATGTACCTAACGCAGATTATATCTCCATTTTGTTAGAAAATTCTCTTAGAATATAGAACAAACTATATTCTAAGAAAATTCTTTACAGTTGGTTTCTTTTTGAAGTACTTACCTAGTATTGGAAATAACTATTTCGTAAAATATAATAATTTAGGTTTTGACAATCACGTGCATATTTTGTTTAGCATAGAAACGAACTGTAATATTTAACTACAAATAATGCAAGAATTACCTACCTACATTAAAGGATATCATGAAAATTTCTTAAAATTCTGCTTTTTTGTAGAAATAATAAGTAAATACTGTTAAGTATAGCTATATTTTCTTTCCTTTAGCCTTTACACACATTAAATCTCATACTCAGTACCCTACTCAATATTAATCTGTTAAGTAACAATTTTACTAAATAAATTAAAACCAACATGAGTAAGTATAGTTCAACTTCTGAGTACTTTCTATACAGACTGACATCGAAAAACGTGGGTGACATACTCGTAAAGTACATCCTTATGAACTCTCGGGATAAACCTTCTCAAATAAAGAAGCGCCACTTCAATTGATTAATTTCAATTCTTCAATTGTGACCGAACAATGCCAATGACGACGAATGTCCCTTTTATTAACCTCAATCACTTGCGTTACTATTGACATTTATGTAGGTACATGTGTTGTCATGTTACACATATTTGATGCCAAATTTGATACATTCCCTGGTACGTATTATTAAAGACAAACGTCTAATAAGGTAGGTAGGTATTGCAGTAGGTACTGATGCAGATTACAGCTAGTAGTGACTCGCCTAATATTTTAAATTATTTTTAATTTACGAGTACTAACTTTTTTCTCTTTGTACATATGAATTAGAATTTATTTGATTGAAGTATATATAATATGTGTGTGTGTATATATATACAAATTATACTGTTACTTTATTATTAAAGACTTTTCTAATTATAATGAACTAGCAGCCCGCCCCGGATTCGCACGAGTATTTAACGAAAATTATTCGCATACGACCGCTGCGTAGGGAGCAGATCGCGCGAGTGAGCCGCGTGGCACTTTATTTCTTGGCATGGACTCCCCTCCCGTACCCCAGTTACGCTACAACGCATATTATGTTGCTGCCTAGCTAGCCGAGCGGGGTGAGCGGCGACCACGCGACTTTTTTCTAATACTTACATTTTTAAACTCGTGACATCTTTCGAATGGAATGTCCGAATTGAATAATTCAAATTTTGGTAGGATAAGCCAGGTTTAGCTGTACTGTGGTCATTGTAAATATTATTATATTAATATAACAATACTATAATCCATAAAAACGTGCGTATACGTCACACAGCAACATAATTAATAGCTAATAAATGTTATAAAATTAGTAAAAACTATAAAAGACCGATTTGTTTGGGCCATGTGCGTTTATTTATTGAAATAATAAACGCAAACGCTGGTGAAACCACGTCTTCACAAATTTCTATGGGCTTATTCTCGTGAATTTTGTGCATTCTTTTGTGCTGTTTATTGTTTAAATACGTCATATTCGTAATTTATTTACAGGTATTTGTTATTTGTCGAATATACAAGAAGTTAAAAAATTATTAGGAACATCATTATTCACTGGAATTTTCAGTGAAAAACTTAACAAAATGTCACTATTTTGCCCTTGCCAGGGAAAGGGCACGGACGTATGCAGATTGCAGTTGTACGAGTACACAATGATATTAAAAATAAAGTATATTATATAACTTTAAACCCTTTGGCTGATTTGTGTGGTTGACTGTTGCAAGAGAAAAATTATGATCTTGATATTTTTTGAATAGTACTTTAAAAATACTCGTATATGACAGTGTTTACGTAGAAACTTAGTGCCAGTTTAACTTTAGAGTCCATATTTTTTGTTTTTATTTTAATTTTTTACCTTATTTTCTTTCTTATTATTCCTTTTTTAATATTATTATTTGCGATAGCTTAATTGTATGGTTCGCATATTTGAGGAAAAACAATATGAAATAATATTTAGTTCTCAAGATTTCTTGATTTCTTAGGGCCGATCTAATTAAATCTTTACACAGTATAAAATTAAGTCGCTTCCCGCCGCCGTCTGTATCTCTGTGTATGTACGCTTGCATTTTTTAAACTACCAAACGGATTTTTATGGGGTTTTCACTTATGGAAAGAGCGTTATAGAAGGAAAGTTTTTATAATTTGCAGAAAAAAATGAAGCTGTGAAGCCGGGGGCGGGCCGCTAGTTATACTTAATATAAATAGAAACGTTTTACCAGAACAGACAATTTTTCACATTAAAACACTATTATTATAAGAAAAGCATACTATTGGAGGTTAGGCATTCAAACGCATATAAGTATTTGCATAACCTCCAATACGTCGGGATTTTAATAGCCTAACTAGAGAAATAAAACATTAGACGAATACCGCTACTAGAGATCTGAAATAATTTTAAAATATTTTCAATGTCAAAAGTAGTAATCACTTAATTTTCATATTTACTTAATTGTTTTTGTTTTCAGTTTACATAAGCGGAATAATTAATTTATGTCAATTTGTTTTTTCTTAATTTACAATTTTACGTATTTTTTGTTTCGATTTATCGATTTTGTAGCATTAAATTGGATAAAATTAATACGAAGATAAAAAAATCGGCTAAAGATAGTAAAAATATTTCAGACATAGGTATCAATCAATTACAATTAAACGTCAATTGAATATCTATCATTGAAGGTAATTTGACAGAACTAGGCGTCAATGTATGTACAAACTTACAATAAAATAAACATGATGATGTAATAACTGTTAAATAGGTACTGCAGTAGCCTAATGGTAAAGATTTCTCTTCGACATTGTGGTTTATTTACATTAAAAAACGCAGCATTTCCATTTAGCATGATAGTGCAAATATGAGTGTCTATGGTAACATACAAGGCACACATAGTTTCCGCGGAGCTTCTGGTACCCGTACAAGAGTACAATTAATTTTTAATTTACAAGCTTTATTTTAAAATCCAGATTTAATTACAAAAGTAGGTACTAAGATGAAATCGATTTTTGCTGTGACATTATCGAGAAAGCCACGTTAGATACCTATTTAATAACTAGCTGTGCCACCAACTTCGTATGCGCTGCTTTCGTACGCTTGGTATTTCGGTATAACTTTTTTGTTTGTAAACTGATTTCAATGAAAAAAATACTAAATGTTATGGTAAGCTTGCTACAATACATAAGTGAAATCCAGTTCAGCTAATATTAACTGAAATTCCTATTCCAAGTAGGTAAAAATTGCTCTGACTTGAGCCACTATACTTCAAATAATTATGTTCCCTGCAAAATAGCTTGATTTTTGCAATTTACGAATAATGGCGAATAAACTGGAGTTTCTAAACAGAGTTCACATGTTTGTAATAGTTGGTATTCAGCAATTGCATTGTAGTTTTGGTCTTCATTTTCCACACTCCTCTCGGTCATAGCTAATGGATCTTTAAACGTGAATTAAGATGTAAGAAAAATCAAATACTTACTGTCTTCCACACACATCTGGTTGTCGGGTAGAAGCCGCAGTCCAGTAGGGCAAGCGCAGGAGACTCTCGGTGCGTGGGGACCTATTCGCGGCGCAGGCAGACACAGGTGAGAGCAGTGGCCGTTCACAGCCGCGCAGTGGTTAACTCCATCCGGTTGACGATATGGGTGGTACACGTGGATCACCATCGGGTTTTGTAGCTGATAACAAGAATATACATTTCAAAAAATGGACTAACAGGCAGTTAAGGTCAGTCAGCAAATTTAGACGAATCGAAGACACACTTGCAAAATTGTTATCAGAAAATCTTCTTCAGTAATTTTCTATTTACAAATAAAAATTCGATTTTATTTTTCTATTTACAAATAAAAATTAAATGTTCTATACAAAAAGCTAGTCTTTTATAAATAAAAATTTAGCTTCCTTATGTTTGTAATTACAAAACTCGAAAACTAGCAGATTGATTAACTTTAAATATCTTTATCGCTGTAACGACGGTGACGTCACAACAGCGACAGTGGTGCCCAATTTTTTAAATTTTTAGTTGATTTTGCTAGGATTCATCTTAAAAGGTGCCAAATTTCATCTAAATCCGTTAAACAACCGTTCTTGCGTTCGCATTCATAATATTAGTAAGATATAGACATATTTCCGAGTGATAAATCGATGTATTAACTAGTTTCGGGTAAAACCACTTCTAATCACTTCAGAGGTTATTACGCAAATTGTGTTTATATCCTTATTATAAACCTAGGAATATTTACGACAATAATATTATAGCAAAATGAAAATTATTGTGGAGTACGATAGTTGTGTTGTACTTGGGGAAAACATTTACGGATGAAATTTTTTTATAAGGTTGGGTTATTCCACTCTTACGTAAAGTTACCATTATTTTCTCTAATTTCCTCATTTACCACATTCAGTTCTTAACAATAATTATTTTATACATTCAATAATTGTATAAAAAATATTTACAACAACTTTGTTATCTGATTTAAATTTGTCTACCAACCAAACTATAATTAGACGTAGTATGATGGTGGATAAGAGTAATTAGTCGATTATCTGTACAAAATAAAAATAATATCACTGTTTCTATCAGCGTACGTGATATCTCTACTTCGCATTTACACAAAAAAACCGTATGTATGTTTTGATTGTAAATAACGAAATTACATATAAGTAAATACACTAACTTTTATCAAAATATTTTAAGTAAGAAATTTACAATATTTAAAATATTTTAGTTTTTGCTTAAGTAAGTAGTTCATTTTATTATCACTTCGTTATATATTTCGATTTCCTGAAATAAGATTCTTCAAAATTACATAAGATTGTTTTTTTTTTTCGAAAGTTCAATGTGGGTTATTTCGAAAGTTCAATGTGGGTTTAATTAAAATACCCAAAGTGGAGCGTGCTAACAATAACAACGAAATGTCTTTTGAAATAGTGTAATGATAAGCTAGTGATATGTAATGAAGTTAGTGCTACTTACTTGTAAATAACACCATAACAAAGTGCCTTTATTATTAGCACATAATACATTTAGTAATTTAGGTTTAATTAAAATTGCTCATTAGTCTTAAGACTAGATTGTAATTTTAATAAGATGCAATTGTCCAGGTACACCCTTACAAAAACAAATTACTTACAGTGTGAGTAGAGGTGATGGCTTCGACATTGTTTCCGTTGAATTTGTTGGCGCGGTACACTGCCGCCTTATCCCAGTCGGTCCAGTACACCCAGTCTTCGAAAGTGGTGATGGAGAAGGGATGTCCCAGCACCTCTGGGGAGTACAGCACCACACGTCGACCTGTGCCGTCGTAGTTGCACGACGATATTGTGTTCATTTTAGCGTCCACCTGGTATTCGTCACCGTCTTTAATACGTTTTAATATTTTTTTTATAATAATGAACAATACCAAAAATTTTTAGTACAGCATCATTCATAATTAATGTTATATTATAAATGAATAATTTCGCACTATTTGGAATGGACGTAATTCACACATTAATAATAAAATCATTGGATTTACCAAACTACTTGTATGGTGTTAATGATGTCAGTAAGAAGGATTTAATTATTTACACAAAACTGAAAAAACTTGTTTTATAATCTCTTAAGACAAATGATAGACAAGGATTTGTTTTACTCAAAAAGATATTTTGATATAAAAAACAAAACAGCATAATAATTGTTTGAGTTATTAAGCGTTTCCGTATCATTTTGATAAATTGCTGATGACATCGTTTGACTAGAGGTCAAACAAGATACAATTAAACCTTACCCAATAAACACGTTTGCGAACAAGGTCTAGTGTTAATCCGTTCGGCCACTTCACATCGTAGGACACGATTGTTTCCCTATGAGATCCGTCCATGCCGGCACGCTCGATTTTCGGGGTTTGGCCCCAATCTGTCCAGTACATCCATCTACGGCAAAATATTTCAATATAGATTCAATATCATGAAAACCAAAATCATTATTAAGATTGTCATAAATAACTCCGTTGAACAAAAATCTCAAGAAATCGGACAACAAATATACCAATCATATGCATGGTTCAAAGTAATGAAAACGTAATGAGTTCATTTCCATTGTAGATCTTGCCAGCAATGGAACTCAGGAACCTGAGAAGAGAGAACCTCAAGAAGAGCTAAAGAAAAAGAAATTATAGAAAAAATGGAGGATTTTATGAAATAAATAAAATTAACTCACAACATGAACGATTAGAAGACTAAAAATTTGATACTTAAAAATTTGATGTCTCAATTATACATGTAATGGATGAAGACTAATGTATAAAGATTAACGAAGAACTAAAGTTGTCATAGCCAAGAGTATTAGCAAGTTGAAGTGGCAATGGGCCGGTCATATCTGTCGCAGAGCGGATAACCGATGGGGTAGAAAAGTTCTCGAATGGAGGCCACGAACTGGAAAGCGCAGCGTGGGACTAACGACCTGAAAGGCTTCGCAGGAAGCGGCTGGTTGTGGAGGACCAATATCTAGCAGTGGAAAGACAAGCTGATGATGAATAATTAAATAGCTTATTGGAACATTATTGTGATAATATATTGAAACATTGCATTATGTAATAATAAACGCGTCATGCAGATAACATACCCATCAAGAGGATTAAGCGCGATTGCTCTGGGTTCTTCTAATGCATCTTTGATAAGAATCTTCCTCATGTTGCCTTGTAGGTCAGACAGTTCAATGTGGTTCTTTCCAGTATCTGTCCAATAGAGATGATTGTAGATCCAATCAACAGCTAATCCGTCTGATGTAATCAACTGTTCGCCTATTACAACAGTCCTTTGACTGCCCTCGTCTATTGGCGCTCTGAAATAAAAAAAAAGTTTAAATAAGATTTTTTTTGCAACAAAAAGGCGGATTAGTGCTGCTAGTATAATACGTTGCACACACTGTCGCAAGGAATTCCATTTGTAAAATTAGCTGTAGATCGATTCATCTATATAATATTAGTGGCGCCATCTAGATATTAGAAAACTAAGTTCTAAATAGACACTAAAGTGTAAAATAATTACCCATGGGAACCTTTTACCCCTATAAAACCATTCTTTGTTTAAATTCAGTGTTTTAGTTAATCTGCGAGTTCATCGAACAAATATTTTAAAATTCCAGCATTTACATTATTTGAAAACTCGTTTGTAGGTTTGTGTTTTTCTTGTAAAAGGCATGCTAGCTAGGGATGTATTACCAAAATATCTGACTTATTTATAAAAAAAAAATATCATTTATTCTTATAAAACTAGGTTGTACAATGTACATACATAATGTTTTTCAAGTTTTAAAGCATCAAGTTTTATCAAGTTAATAATAAATAATAAAAATTAAAAACGCCACTGCGAGGCCTCTGACGTTATTAGGTGACGTGTCATCTAATATTTTGTCTGCATGTCCGCGAGACAACAATATAAAATATTTAAAAAATTACTCTTATCTAGTAGGAGGTGTTTCTATACGGAAACATGTTTGATAAAACAAACAAAAATATGAAATATTTACTTGTAAATTTTCTCGTCGGTAACATCACTCCAAAATATCATTCCTGTTCTAAACACGTAATCCAGAGCGGTGGCTGATTTAGTCTCGTTGACGATGGCGACCATTTCGTGGTGGTCGAGGCTTATCTTCCTGATGTCGAAGCGTCTGGCGAACAACAGCGACGGGTGGCCTTCAGTGGCCTTACAGCGAGTCCGATCGCGGGGGTCGCGTTCGTAGCCGTTGTGGCATTCGCATTTGAACGTGCCTTTCTCATTTATGCACATTTGCGAACATGCGCCCGGATCAGCACACTCGTCCACGTCTGTAATTACACAAAACTGTTAAGCGGAGTTTCCTAAAAAAGGGTAATGACTCCTTTTACATAAAATAGTTTTACATTTGCACCAACAGAGTTTGATCAGTTGTTCATTGCAAAAGATAATTGATATTAGCGGACAGGGATGAGTGGAGCAAGTTGAGACGTCACATGTCATTTTCCATTACGGACTCCGTAATGACTCAGCTCGCCTTCGAGAAATGAGTGAGTTAATTTTTCTCGTTTTGCTCGCTTTTCGCTCGCGGTGGAAACCCCACTTTAAAACCTGCGTCGACAGGGCTATAGGCTGGCTAGGCTATATATCACTACTCCTGTTATGTTTTATTCGGATTGTATGTTTACCAAATTATTTCCTTTGTTTGCCTATTACACAAATATAGCTAATACAAACACGTATTACTGCACGCTTGTCGGTTTTAGGTATCAAGTATGCTAATTCGCACTAATGTGTATACGGCTCCATGTGTGGACAGCATTAATTGCATTATTTTAATGCAATTTGGGTTATGGTTTACAAACATGTAAACGTGTGTTTGTTTTTTAAGTTAACTAACAAACACCCAAACAATAACAATAAATGTGGCAGACGTCATACTAGAAGATTATTAATTAACTCTTGATCGGAAGGCAGATTTTTTTTTTCACTATAAGAGAACATGTTTTAATTTGAATATGAACTTAATAATAAAACTATTTGAAGCAGCATTGCACAATGCTTCATTAATTATGCGACTTGTCTGTCGGCAGTAACCACCCCATTACAGAAGACCACTATGTTGCGGTGCTAGAGTACATGTCAGAGCTATCAGAATATTTTTATTATTTTTATATCTGTTCTTAATTTATAATATAAACTTTTTGATATGGAAATATTATGTTACATTGAAAATATAAATCTTAACATATTTTTATCAATTCTCGCTCGACATTGACACTTCTACATTCCTGACCTTGAGCAAGTCTGTGACTGACATCTATGTAACGTGCTTAATGCATGTTCCTACTTCACATGGAACTTTTTCTGTAAATTATATAGAAAAACCTTTCTCGTTTAACTCTTTCCATTAGTGAAAACCGCAGTAAAATCCGTTGCGTAGTTTAAAATATCTAAGCGTACATACAGAGGGACAGACGGCGGAAAGAGACTTTATTTTATACTATGTAAAGACAATTGTTCTGTTCTAATGTGGTAACTCAGATTTACCTTCACAAGTTCGGTTATCAGTTAATTTGTATCCTTTATCACAATCACAGTAGTATCCGACTGGCAAGTCGACGCATTTCTGAGTGCACCCTCCGTTGTTCTTGGCACACTCGTTTTCGCCGCATCTCCCCTTTGGCTCATCTTCAAAGTTGGGACAATCAGCTTTTCCATCGCATACTTTGGAGAAAGGTATGCACATTCCACCGCCGCAGTCGAATTCCTTTTTCTTATCGCATACTGGTTTTGGTCGTGCTGTAACAAACATTATTACTCTCGTTAGTACTTTAAATCACTTAAAAACAGTGTATTTTTAAATTATGATTAAATGAATTAACCAAAGATTAAATAGAGTTGATTAAAAACTGTGTAAAATATAAAAGGAAAATTGCTAAAACTGCTACAAACTTCACAAAAATTACACAATTTGAAAAAAGACCAAATCAGGAGACTTGCCAATCTGGTTATATCCAAAGTGTATAACCGAAGAATAGATTAAAATAACCATGCGATATTTATATCTACATACGGTTTTTGTTCAACTGCTTTTTTATTATAAGTATTGGAACACATTAAGGGATACGCTAGCACTTTTTACTGATATCAGGGGGCAATTGAGTCCACAGCCTACTTTCAATTTTTAATGGTCAACTTAATCAACGCAGGCACTTAGACTACAGGTTGTGGGATTTCAAAAATTATCGTTATATTACAAACACTTGTTTCTCAATTCAACGAAAACAATATCCTTCAAATTAGAACCTACAACCATTTTAACGAAAATCGGTGTTAGGTAAATGGCGCTAAATAAAATATTATTTAGTGAGAATTTTCAGGAATAACCACAATTAATACTTACTGCAATTAAACTCGTCACTGCCATCGGGGCAGTCCTTGACGCCATTACAATACAAGGCTCCTGGGATGCAACTGTGATCTTTGCACTGGAACTGATCAAGTCTACATGTTATGTTTCCGCGACAAACTTCCGGCGCTTCGTCACCACCGTCCGGGCAGTCGCGGTCACCGTCGCACACCCACGCCTTGTGCACACACGTCATGCGGTCACGACATTCAAACTCTGTTGATATGCATGGAGAGTTTACCTTTGGTGCTGTCGGGCAACCCTGAAATGAAATGAAACAGTAATTAATAAAGGGCCGCAGTTCGACGTTGGATCATTGCTGCTTGTGAACTGACCTACTGGAAAATATGGGGGAGGCCTATGATGTGTCCAGGAGTGGAAATGATGATGATTTGTAATTAATAATAAACATATTATATTTATGTTAATATTATGAGAGAGAGAGAGACGATTTGGTAAGTTTGTTTATATTCCGAGGGTAAAGTCCGGAACTACCGAACCTATTTCAAAGGTACTATATATTGTGTAAACTAGTCCCCCCAAATGCACTCGTGCGAAGCCGGAGGGCATCGGTCTAGTGAAAGAGACGCATAGCATACACGGTACAGGCTTATCTTTCTGTGCAGATTGCGCCGGTATGGGAGGCAGGAGAGTTGTGCGTATGTAGGTAAAACACAGAAGCATTTAAAAATAATTATAAATTTAGCCGCTAAAATATCTAGAATGAATATATTAAGTAGAAATAAATGAGAGTATGAAAGTGAATGTTAGAGTTGGCAAGAACTTGGCAAAAATTTCTCCTTATACTTGTCAAATTGGAATTCCGCATAAATCTCGTACTTTTTTCTGCCGCCTCCAATCCTACAGTTCTTAACAAAATACAAGCCTAGTGCTGCGCTAAAGACAAGAATGTTAATGTAAATAGTTAGTCTACAATAAATGTAAGCATACAATGAAAATATACCATTTCGTCACTGCCATCAGGGCAATCGAGATCGCCATCGCAGTGCCATCTCGCTGATATGCAATGTCCGTCAGCACAAGAGAAGTGAGTTTGCGGTCGACAAGTGGGCGCTGGACATTTCACTTCGTCGCTTCCATCTCCACAATCGTCATCTCCATCACACACCCAACGTTGTTGAATGCACTTTCCATTTCCACACGTGAATTCATCGGATCGACAGGTCTCATCTACACATTTATAATGTATAATTATAATATTTATGTAATTATAATATTTATGTAATTATAATATTTATGTAATTATAATATTTATGAGATTATAATTATAATTATAATCTCTCTTAAATTTACAATATTGATCAGAAAACCTCACTATAAATGCTGATCAGCAAAATAAATGCAATTTTCAATATTTTATTAAATTATATTTAACATTTATCATTTTAAAAAATAGGTATTTAATATAGGTAAAACTACATTACAAAGTTAAACACATGAGACTGGTGTTAAAAGGAAAGAGATAAACTAAAAGAAACATTAATGAACAAAGAAAACTATAATACGTAAAATGATTACACTGCATTTTATCTAATTCATTACTTAGAAACCCCATAATGTAGTTTTCTTAGTGCAGAAAAATTATTCTCTCTAATTTCTGGGAAAGGCATCTCTTCACATTTAATTAAATTCCTCAGAGCCCATAGCAGTTGTAGTGTAGGTAATAGTGGTCGGACTGCCCGCAATCTACTATAAAGCTAAATGCACATAAATATTAGTGAGGGAAAACGAAAGGTTAAATGAATATTTTAAAATGTTATTATGAAAATATACTTTTTTTTAAATCTTTATTTAAGGCTATGAAAATATACATGATATTAAGCTTTGACTACTGAAAAACATTCCTATTTGACAGCAACAAATAATAAGATAAACGATGTCATAATCATAGAAAGGCTTTACTTGATCGCAAGAAAAGCTCACGGATGTTGGGGTACACACGCAACGTCATCGCTCACGCATCGGGGCGGGTCCGGTGCGGGTAGATAAGAATTTATAGACGGATGAGTTGGGCGTTGATAGAATACAGAGTGTTTGGCCGGGGGAGGCCCAATGATTGATTGATACTCCTAGTGCTGAAGAGGAATAGTTAAACATCGACTCCGTTTCAGTAGACGAGCGGGTAAACATTGCTCCATTTTCATCACATAGTACTTAATTGAATGAGTCTTCGTCTTGATCGAAAGTATTGGAAACTAAAAACTAGAAATGGGTAAATATTAATTCATAACATAATCGCACTTATTCTTGCTGTTTTATCAATATAAAATACAATCATGCATTTTATAATGTTAATTCATAAAACAATCTGTGTATATAACATGATAAATAATGAATAAACGTAGTAAGGTTTTAGAGACTAAATTTTAATGATGCAAAGTTAATTGCACAACAAATTCAAAGTGCTCATGTATTGTGTTGTGTGCATACAATGGACGTAACCAAAATAACCTTCAATGTAAAGTTTGCTTTGGCAATAAAATAATTGAAGAATAGTAAATGGTTGAATATATCCTTTGTAAATAAATTTAAAATAAAATACAATTCGGGTTGCGAGTGCGCTGCCGAGATTGATAGTATACACAGACCAATAGGATAGGATATAGCGTAAAGGACGAGGGCAAGGATCTGGCGTCTCTTATTCGAACATACTACTTACAGAAGTACTAAAAACTATGCTGTTGTTTCACGGTAGTTTTCTCTAAAGTAGTGATCACTGCTGACATAGCGCATGCCACTGCAGCACGTAGTATGCTTTGTCACTTTTTAAATATAATATACTTACTTGAATTTACCTTAAATTTTCTGAAACTTACAAAGCATAGAAGAAATAAAACGACATATCTAGAATACTATGAAAAAATGTTGCCCTTACTGCATGCTTTTTCATCAGATCCGTCTGAGCAATCAGGATTATCGTCGCACATCCAAGTGAGGGGCACGCATTCTCCGGGTTTCCCACGACATGTGAACTCTTCGGGGCCGCAAGACTCCACTTCTGCCAAAACCCAGTGCATGCACATGCTCAGTATGATGAAAATGGAAATATCGACCAAATGAATCTGTCACGCCCTACCGAACCTTAATTTTAGAGAACCTAGCTTACGATACAAATATATTTTTATTACCCAGACATCCCTACCTAAGTTATTGAGAGTTGGTACATTAAGTTGGTGTATTACGAGTGATGTGCTAAGAGTGTATTGGTATATTATTGCAGCATCAACATTAAAATTGGTACTTATTTACCTCGCGTAGTCAGACGCTATAAAAAGAATGGATTGTCGGATGTCGCACACGAATATGTACGAGTGTCTTCAATTTTACATGCTCAGCATTCTCTAATTTCAAGTATGCAAACGTATTTTGGAATGGTTGTATCATGCCAATTGATGGTAATTTATTTATGGGTCGATACCGTATGTGGAGACGAGTCATGCGTTTGTGTCGCATTTCTGAGACATGCTCTTACCGCAGTTGTGTTCGTCTGAACCATCAGGACAATCGGGATTATCGTCACATTGCCACGCGGCGGGAATACAGTGACCCGATGTGCATACGAATTTGTGTTCGGGACAATTGCGTTGCGTCGCTGCGAGTGAAAACTTTCATAATAAATACTGATTCTCATTTTTGTACATAATGAAATTATGACCATGATTAAAAGAGGGGACAATCTATTTGAATGGTAGATATGGAAAAAATATCTTGCTTTTTATGTCATTTATGGACTCGAAATAAAAGGTGTTTTATAATATGCTTGTTGCAGCCGATAGAATACATTTAATACAAATAACAATTATTTGAAAATTTTAACGTATGCAAGAATAATATCTTAATAGATTAGCCTTGTGATGATGTCCGGGTTCAAGATTAGGACCGTTTTATTACCAGGCAGGACTGTTCATGATTAACCGCAGTTGTTCAATAGCTCAATAGCTGTCCGTTGCTTAATATCGTGTGTTATGCTTAAAGTTAAAGGCTTAGCTAATAAAATTGAACAGCATTGAGCCAATTTAATAGATAATAAGATATTATAAAGAGTTAAATAAATTAATCAAATACGTAAAACCTTGAATGAAATTTATCAACTTTATATGGAAAGCTTAAAAGTGAAAACAGTACGTAAGTTATTAAATTAAATTATAAGATAACTTAATTTTCTAGGATTACTTAGTCTTATTTATATTGCTTTGTTAGATAAAACTTGGTTGGGACTTATAATATATTAAGTATAATTTTTCTTTATCCAGGTAAGTGCTAAAGTATTTAACATTTTAATTAATTATACCTGTTTAAGGTAATATTACACTTCGGTCTATATTTTCTGTAATTTACTAATTAAATAAACTTCGGTAAAACGGATTTCTTGAAAATTAATTAATTACTACCTACTTAATTTTACTTTAAAGACATATTACCGAAAGGCGCTATTTTATGTGAAACAGGAACCTACATACTTGTAATTACTCCTGTAATTGATATGCAAATATATGAAGTCTTTCACAAAATGTGTAGGTAAATTTACATTTCTATTGAATATTATGAACGACGCTTTTAATTAGCTGTAAAAAGTAAGCAATTTGCAAACAAAACGGTTACCTTTGTGAAACAAATAACTATATATAAGTTAACATTCCAGCTCGTTGTCTACAAAACGCAATACGTTTCAGCTTAATAAAAAGGCTTTTCCATTATGTTGGGTCGACTTACAGCACCACTACCTAAAGTGTACAAAGTTACGAGCCGTGCTTGTTAAACACCTCTCATTTCAAAATAAAACCTTCCCAACTTCCAAAAGCTCGTACTTTTATACATTGTTACACATTCATAAAAATAAAGATAATAAGACCGTTTTAACGTGCTTTATGATTAACGTTCTACTTATTAATTTATTTACTTCTTTTTAGGAATATAGCTTTCATATTTTTATACTACTTACTTTGATCTGACGTGGGTTGTTCTGATTTCTTCTCAGTCAAGTGGGTAGAAAAATTACCCTCTCTAATCGTTCGTTCATTCGTTCCATTCAAGTTCTAAATATAATTTATGCTACCCGAAATGCCAGTTATTGGAAATTATTGAACCAGTTCAGCAAGTAAAATATAATAATAATAATAATAATAATAATAATAACTTTATTTCAGACATTTGTGTCCATAAATTACAAACTAAATTATGTTACATATTATACAAAAACAAAAAGTAAAATAAAAATTAAAAATTAACACAAACTGATTATCATTTTCTATTAAGGGTGATATGCGATTTCACCCAATGTTTTAGTATTGGGCAGTCCACCTTCCCAGCAATCACCTTCAACAGCGTGTCTGTGCTGCCTCGCACCCTAGTCATCAGGGATGCTATTCTCATTCTTAATATAGCATAGAAATCTGCAACTCTTGTATTGGCAAACATCCCTGATGCACTACAGTATCGCGGCAGACCCAGAAACACTCTGAAAGCATTGTTGTATTGGACGCGTAGGGCATTAAACGATTTTTGAGTGTAGTTAACCCACAGGCTACATGTATAAAAAGACTGACAATATGTCTTAAATAATGTTATTTTCTTAAATAATGTTATTTTAACGTCATTAGAACAACGCGCAAACCTGCGGGCGATCATATTACATCTCACTGCTAAAGCCCTTCGTTCCCTCGCAATATCTATATCGTCCGACAAATCCTCAAAAACAAGGGTTTTTTTATATCCTGGTTCGAACCAAAAATAGAATATGGGTAATGGACATTCAGTCAGTCACAATTAGTAGCCCATATTTCCATATAATAAAGAACAATTGAAACTTTCTGTAAAAGCTTTTTGATAAAATTACATTACATACTCGTAAATATGAAGAATACAGCGATGTTGGCGTTTGAAACATGTTTGAAAGTAATTTCCCGGTTCGCCTGTCTTGAACCTGTCGAATTATCGTTGGCAGATTCCCCCACCTTACGTCCCATTATTCCTTACCCCGAGCAGTAAATAAATTAACACCAACCCCTACGAGCTTGCGATACCTTCGTTTAAGGTATCGTTTTGTGATATTAAATGCACCTGGCATTTAATATCATCATAACCACGCCGCCGAAATATTCATATATATTCTAGGAACATTTTCTTTTAATATAATTATTATATATTATATGTATGTAGTACTTATGTGAATATTAAAATATAATTTTACATATATGATTAAATAGAAGAAAATGTAACATTCATTGTAATTGTATAATTCTATAATAATATAATAATTTCTTATAATTTTGCATACCCAATTTACCGGTCTTTGTTTTTATTGTTACTGAACTGATCCAATTCCCTAATTATTTTCTTACAAATTACAATCACAAGGAAAATAAACGAAAATCCTTACACAAAGAGGTTATATAAAAGAAAGTGCAAGATTAAAATTAACATTAATCGTGAAAACTTTGGGACGCAATCAAGATTTTAATCCGCGTTAGAAGTTCGCAAAGGAACAGGTACCTACTCGCTTAGCCGGTTAGATACACAACTTTTCAAATAAAATGTTAGATAATGTTTTGTACAGTAACATTAAATTATAAATTGTCCAAATATTTGGAAATGATTATATCTGCCGGACTCTTTTTCCTTGAGTTTTTAATTGGACGTTTCTCGTTCGGTTTTAAGTCAAGTTTTCACGTCCCAGCTTTCCCACTCAGCGACCCCGTGTTTTTGTAGCGGTGTCGTTCAGAAGCAACGCCTACAACGAACCCTAAAGCAAATTTGCTAAAGTAACAATGTTTGCTTGTTCCGCCATGCGATGTGTGCTGTATTTTTTATAGTTTCAATAAAACTAAGGATCCTTTCGATCCACACAAAACAGTATATATTTCGACCTGATATATTTAATTTGTTTAATTTAATCTAATTTGTTTTTTTCAAGCCTCTTTCATTCTCATTTTACCTACTATTTCATTTATGGATGTTTAAATACTTTAAAAAAACATCCAAAAATCTTAGAAATTTATCCACCTGCTGTGAATTTTTATTTATTTTCAGCGTTTCAGTTTCAGTTCCAGTTCCAAATAATACTTTAGGTACTATTGAATTCATAATAATGTAACAAGTTTTTCAGGCAAAATCGACCGTGATACTAACTGCAAGTTCCAGGCTCTTCATCAGATCCATCGGAGCAATCCTTCTCGTTGTCACATCGCCATGACATGGGAATGCAGCGTCCTGTTTTACACCGAAACTCTGCCGATGTGCACGTCCGGCTCTCTGAAATAAATAAACCAATGAAACCATTAATACTAAACTAACACGATCATCGAAATCACTGAAAAACACGTATTTTATTCATTTTGTCACAGTGCAGATTTTGTGCAGTGCAAACAATATAGATTTAACAAGGAATAATATAGTGTGATATATTAATAATATTTAATTCTGCCCTGATTGATTGCATAGGTATATACTGAATGGTCAAATAAATGTGTTGTTGGAACATAACCTTGATGGGCTGTTATGGCTGTTTTAATAGATTTTTAATAACACAATGATGTAATGGACTATGACATATCTATTTATTCTAATAGTTTGAATACCCTTAGACTCATAGGTAATGAAAATAATTAATATCTAATAAATAAATTATAATAACGATGGGATACGTGAACATCATTTACTTATCGACTTTAAATATGTTTAAACAAGAATCGTTAATAAAATATGCCAATTTATGATATCTAAATTATTAATAGATAAAGAAATGTCATTAGTCCATTACAATGAAGCAGCGTCTTCTTATAAAAACGTAAACTACATTATCCAGTCAAATACCTTCAACATAGACTGAAACCTCGCCTGAGCTGAGATTCATCAACAGATGGTTCAAGTTAAAAATTAAAACCTAGATTCATAAAGATATAAGATTCATAAAGGCGTAATCATTAAATTTCTTTTAAACAATATTTATTTGAAAAAAGATATTTAGTGATTTTCACAACATATCCTCTGTACCCATCATAAAAAAAATTGTGATAAAATATTCATCTAGTTCTGGGAAAATGTGTCATCAATTCAACGATCCACCCCAACTTGACAGGTACAAATAATTTGGTACCGCCAGTGTCAAAGAAAAACCTCATGTCACTTGTAGTGTTAAAAGCTAAAATCGTCTGAACGTTCATCAAAAATAATATCCTTCTTTTAATTTTTCCCTGTGACGGTGAGTTTGCCGACGCTTATAGAGGGGTCTTTAATCTTTACTTATAGAGTTCCGAGTACACGTGCTAAGGAAAGATTTCCCATGTATTTAAGTTTTTTTTTTTTTACTTTTTTTTTTCGCGGTTTTAGAAAAGTGGGATTAATCTTGTATGTTAACAAATATACTGTACACGAGGCGTTTTCTTTAAATAACCACCGCTAAGGTTTAATCTTTTGATCGTCACAGTTAATTCCCACTCCACTTGAACTAATCCAATTAGGCGTGGCTTTACCGGCCACTTGTAACTTGCCCTCGAGCTGTCCTTTCGCAACAATAATCTCAACAAAGTAGAACTTCATTTCCGGACGACGTACCGCAAAATTAAAAATGCTATACAAACAGATAGACGTGATGTATATTACATTAATTGTTTTTGTAAGTAAAGCAAAGCTGTGATGTAGAATTGTGAAATTGAAGAAGTTCCTAATTCTGTTTCGTATTTTGTTACATAAATAATCTTTGAATATTTTTGGCGCGCTTTAATTTGATATCCCGTGTGATTTTGTCTCGGTATAGCTATAGGGGAAGCTGTAAACTGGATCAATCCATTTACACCCGGAATCACCGTTCAGCGTGCGTATAAAACATGGCTGGAGAAAATTATCGGTGGGTAGCAGCAGCCGCTTTATCTCGAAGTGATTCGAGCCGAGACGAGGCACGCGCCGCCGAGCAATTTGTAAACAAAACGCACCCCGACCGAATAATATCGCCTACAGCCAACAAGACCCTTAGCCCTTTCCTCGTACTGAGCACGATAAATTCAAGTGTTGTACTATTATACTACACAGGGATTATTGCAGTCGCGCAAATCTCACGATTTTCAAATCTTTTAACATAATCTCACATATTTTATATTTTGTACAGGTCGGCAGTCTGCCAGTCCTCTCTATGGCAGGTGGCTAAAGTCCCCAAATAAAAGTAATAACGCCATAGAGTTTGCAAGTGGGTTTTTACTTACGTCCTCTCACTCGCGAAGGTGTTGCTTGGTGTGGTGACTGTCGCACCACTATCGATAAAATAAAAATATTACTTAAAAAGTATAAATTGTCATGAGCCATTCAGCCATACAAGTCGAAACCAATTTGTTGCTTCTTTCTTATTATTCATAAGATGTCGCTAGTAGTGTCGAATATTATTTTGTTAAAACATAGAACCATCAACTTGTTAAGTAATATTTTATCGAAGCTACTAGTAACCTAGCTACTAGCTAGTATTAGTAGTAGTACTACTACCTTAGTTGACTAGGGCGTGTTATTAACTAATTAATTGGAATCGCGAATGAAATCAATTATTGAGAAGAGATTAAGTTATTTTTTCCTTGCTTCATGAATAACAATCATGAAGCAAGAAAAAAAATTAGAAGCCCGCTACTCCCTACGGTAGCTAGAGTGGAACGTTGGTCATGTAACACCTGCATTATTACCACTCCAACGTTAGAATGTTAATGCGAACTTCTTCTGGCGAATCTTGGTTCAATCCTTGTTACAAGCGCGCGCTTATCGCGCTAACTTCCTCATTAATGTTTTACGTGAGCTTTTCCACCCTATCTATTTGCAAGTAGATAGCGAGCTTCAACCAGGCACTAGAACGAATTTCATTACATTTAAATTAAATTATTATTTCAGTTGCCTTGGGGAGTTAAAATTAAGCATCCATTAACTGGATCGCTTATAAATGGTCAACATTGAACAATTTAACAACAATTTATTACTTATTACGTTTAAAATCCACAATTTGGGTTTTGTAGAGCCTTATACGGGCCGTGCATTCAAATAACGATTATTAGGCATGATCGTCACTGACTACATTTCATGTTTACTTTGCACATAAGATAGCCGTAAAAAGAAATTCTATTTTAATGGTTCGCTATAGTTTTCAGAAGCTTAAAAAGTGAATGTACGTGTATCTTGCTTTTAAACGCAATGGGCGTATGAAATTGGATCAATAGCGCAGGTGTCTCTATACAATCGATTATTTGACATGATCGTTATTGACTACATTTCATGTTTGCTTTGCTCATAAAATAAATCGTAAAAGAAATTCTATTTTAATGGTTCGCTATATTTTTAGGAGCTTAAAAAAGTGAAATGCATCTTGCTTTTAACCGCAATGGGAATACGAAATTGGATCAGTGGCGTACGTATCCAGGCTGGCTCAAGATGTAGATGTCAGATAGAAAACTAAAAGGCGTGGAATACCGCAAGAAAACGATAAGGGTTGATGTCATTGTCTGTGCCAGGCGACGGGTAAATCGAAGATACGACGCGCGCGGTTCGGTAATGACTGCGCTAGATAAGCTTATTCGTGGGTGATGATGATGTCTCTTAGCCAGATGAAAAATAATTCAAAACTATAATTAGATTCTTTACAAAAGAGCCTTAGTGTAAGTTGTAAAACAGTTTTTAAAAAATATACGTTTATTAAAAAGATTTAGTAAATAAGTAAGTAGTAAAAAGTAAATACATATGAAGAATTAAGCAAAAGGCGTTCTTATACATGAATACATAAACAGGTGCTTTTATATAATACATGGGTATATCGTTAGGCTGATGTCATTCTAGATGAGTCAATAAGTATCAATTTACACTAATGTTCCGAGGCAGGTGGGCCTATCGCTGTTTTAATGAACAAAAATATAGATTGTACTTTCATTAAAATAGGTATATAAATTGTTTTTTACAACCTAACTTCTATAAAAATTTTAAACCTTTTCTTCTATGGTATTCTATAAGATGTTCTCTGCAGTTTGGCTCGACATAAATTTGTATTTACGCCTGTATTCTGCACAAATGTAAACGTAAATTTCCAAAAATATTTTTATTGCGGACCCATGTATGTATTGTATGTTACATAAACTATCATCTGACCAGATATTTTCCTGCTTATTCTGAGAATTTGTGATGAAATTTCATTTTTTATACATGCGTATATGGATATAGGTAATTAATACATACATTAAGAAAGTGTGTATTTTATGTTTGGTGCTATATTTCTATAAATAAATCAGGTATTGATTAACGTTTCCTCAGCAATGTTCACTTTATTATTAATCCTGTTTGGTGTGTGCTGATTTTTTTTTTTGGGAAAACTTCAAAGTACAATAAAAGCGGCTAAAACGAAGGTTTGGTGTTTCAAAAGAGCTTTGTAACGAACTATGCAAGAAACGTATTCAAACGATCTCCCTTTCTTTTCCACCATCTTGAAATTCTTTTGAATTAAATCCAAATGACACGAATTTATTTCTGTACATTATATTCGTGTATAAAACAGACAGAAAACACCCTTAATGCCAGCAGATATAAGGAATAAGAAATGACGTAGCCATGTTCCGTTATACAACAATAGCTTTACGTATTCGTAAAACGACACAGTTTCAATTTTCTAAAAAGCACCATCAAACCGTTCACATTTTCACGGAATATTTTAAACAATGTACTCTACAAAGGAGAGGTGCAGAAGCATTAGGGCGAATTGTCCCCAAGACGGCAATAGCGCGTGGAAATTCAGGAGCACTGGAAAATTGTATTACCCGTGCCTTAGATTCTCGGTAGGCGATGAGTGCATTCGTTACTGACGTAACTGGAGCTAGGGGCGTAGTTGCATACGTTATAGAACACTTACCCCCAAAACATTTATTACATACCTAAATAGATATATATACTAGATACGTCTTTAGTTACTTACTTAGAGAGATTATACATATGACTATCGATGTACTGGACACATAGATCTCTCCGCAACGTTAGTAGGCAAGACTACCTTCTAACATTTGGAGGATTACAGATTACCATTTCAAGTATACCAAATTTCACATCAATCGAACATGTGTAACTTAGTGAAATCCATAGTGATAAAAATCGGTCCATCGTTTGGGAACTACGATTTCACAGAGACACAGTTACACAGCACACACGTCAAACTTATAACACCCTATTTTTGCGCTGGGTGTTAAAAAACAAGATTTCCTTCATTCTTGTCTTCAATTTTAAAGCGAATATCTAGCCTATCAAGACAACAGAATTTAGTTTGCCAGTAGTAAACGACTATTGTTCTCTTGGTGTCGTTCAAGATTCAATTTCAAAGGATGCTTTTCGTTCAAACCGAAGAGCACAACGACGAAAATTACATCTCGGCTAGATAATATTTCAATTGGCTATAAAATAGACGAGCATTTCACATTACCTGCAGTTTTGTAGTCGTAAGATTTGGTATAGACATCGTAGTCGTCCTCATAAAAAGAGGCTTCGGTGCTCGCCAGCAGAACGAGTGCCGTTAGCCAAATAATCCACACCATTTTCTTTTCTTTATTGTCCTCACTTGGCAGACGTTTTCTTACTTTGTTAAACCCTTTTCTCACTTTTCTTCTTCATTCACTTTCTGTAGGAACATAACTTTGCCATGAATTAACATAAGAGTGAAATTACTCTCATTCAGAACAGTTCTATATTTTTACGGTTCCCTTGTGATATCTATTTATTTAAAAAAGTTTAAACTTAAATATAACATTTTAAATAAATATAAATATAAATATAGCTACTGATAACGCGTTCAGAAAAATCTAAGTTTAGTTGAAGTTTAACTTCATAATGGGTTTATGATATGTCAGCTTTCAGTCAACTACTTAAAATAATTAATAAACACGTAACGTTGTTACTTGTTTATTAAGTCTCTTTTAATATGTAAGATTTATTATTAATCTTTCGTATTAAAAGAGACTTCAAATTTACTATGTAGGAAAGATCGGGCTTTTAAGTAAGAAGCTCCACAAAAATGGCCATTAAAATGGTTTATTAAATACGATACAAATTACAAACTGGATTTATTACAGTACTGATGATATTACGTCCTCACAATTTAAACGTACTGACCAATTAAATATCAAACGTAACAGATTAATGAATCAGACAAGTTGGTAATTAGTGGACTAGATTATGGATCTGCTGGGAACAAGTCGAATTAAAATCAGGTAACTAAAGGGGATAATCCCTCGACCCTTTGTCCCGCGCTTTCCGAAAGTTTTCGGGCATAAAATATTACCTACTCAAATTAGAAACCCAGTTTACATTGTGTAGAGATACCGCGCGGTATTGTATAGCCCCAGATTAACTACAATTTCTCAATAGGTACCTAACGAATACGATTACCTATACAAAAATTAATTAAGTATTCATAGGCAATAAGATATCGACATAAACCTCAATTGGAATCAGAACATTATTGTGTACTGGCTGTTACCTGCGGCTTCGCACACATTGACATATTTGTACTGTTATCATAATGTCCTATCTCTTCTAGGTACAAGCAGACAATCTTCTTCCTTATAGTACTTTATTAGATGTATGATTACGCGTATGTTGATGTATGATACTTCATAATCAAGCGAAAACCGTTAAAATACACACTTAACTTATTTAAAAAACATAAGTTAAAGTGTTAGAAGTAGTATCTTTTTGTGTCAAGTTAGAAGTGAACTTCTGAACACATTATTTAACACCTCCCTCTAACTAGAGTTAGAGAAGCATTTGAATTTTTTTTTCAGGCAATGTCCTAAATATTCTAAACAAATAATCAAGTTGTTTTTATTAAAAGGAATCTGATTAAAACGTCACAGTTAGACTGTGTAAAAATGAAAAATACAAAAGTACGTAGATATTTTAGATCCAAGTTTCCGCTACAGATTAATGATTTGTGTAAGGATCAGTGGCATGATTAATTGATTATTCGATCTTGTTTTCAACGTTTCACCTGTCCGCTGGCAGAACCACAAGGGAGTTAAAGATCTCGAGCTGAGGGATATAACTAAATTTGATTGAGTTGGATTTTTTTTACACCGAAATATTGTAATGTTCATTTTTAAAAACAAAAAGGGAAACAATTTAACAATTACGCTCTTAAAAATGTACCCACAATGGTTATCTTGTATAGAAGGGCTATATCACGTATCACAAGCGTGTCAAAGTTCATTTTAAAGCATAAAGGACTGACATTGTTATGTCTATTATTATAACAATTATCATTAACGAAATAAAGTATAATCTTATAAAGTGTTATATTTACTAAAAGTTACTGTATTTTTAGTCAAGGAACGCAATACACATATTATTATTATTTATAAACTCTAAAAGAGTCATTATAAATTTTACCAAGGTTTCGGAAAAAAAAGGCCAAGATGATGACGACTCTGAGAAGAAACCCCGAAAAAACACAGGATACCATTCCTTTTGTCATCTTCAATAACTTATACAATACTAAACATAGTATGAGCTCAAAATCTTTTAAATCCAGGCTTCATTATCGCTTAAATAAAATCAGCGATTTTATAATAATTTTTCGTCATTTTTAGTCATCTTAGTTAGTTATAAAAACATCTTTAGTTATTTGCTATTTTAAGGATATCGTACCAATTTACATCTAACATTCAGTAAACGTAGTACCTAAGTAATAAGTTACCTTCTTTATCTTTACAAACTATTTTGAAATGATTACATTAGAAATAACTTTGCAACGGCGTTAGTCTATTCATGTATTAGTAGCTACACTGGATCGAAGTTGCGTGGGAATCATAGAAAATGTAGGAAAGTGCCCACTTTGGAATAATGGATGTCTGCGAAGTATCGCGTCACCGCATTCGGCGAACTTTCAAGTTTGACAAGTTTCACTGATCCTTTTGTTCTACCTGTGATATTCTACTAAAGTATTGATAAATAATAAGATATGTATGATACTAATAATAACGTATGTCCGTATGTTTTTCGATGACAAAATCTATATATCTATAATTCTCTCTAACAAATTTCACCCAAATCAGTTCGACTGGTTAGTCGTAAAAACGTTATAGTTGCATGCATTATCCATTATAGTTTTATTAATTAGACAATTAAAAGTTATGGAATAAGTTTAAATAAAAAAATGTTTAAATTCAATACTTAAATTTTTTTTGATATACCTACGGTGTTTTTTAAGAACTTCGTCTATTCACACCTTGGTCTAGAAATTGCAAATAGTGTAAAACGCCCGAAAATCGTAAATAGAATGAAGATAATACTAACTTTTTGTGATAAACGCTGTTAAAAGATATCGAGCAAAGTAAGCTAACAATAATTAACATAAAATGAATACTGGTTATAAAACTAGGTTCAAGTAATTACATAAGATAATTTCTTGTATTTAGGCCAATCTAGATAAACTAGCGTAATTTAAATATACGCCAAAGTAAAACAATTTTCTACTGTCGATTTTCCGAAGCTCCTGACATAGTTTTCTTTTACCTTTGAATATACATTGGCATAAAAATAAGAACACAGATCAAAGTAAACGATTCTTCCTCAATTTATTTTCTTTATTGTATAAAAAATTACTGGAATGAGAATGATCGAAAACGTGAAAAAAAAACACTTGTACTGACTGACTGTCAACGCACAGCAAAAACAGCCAATTTTAGAAAGCTGTGAAACATAAGTTTCTTTTATAACGTACTATTAGCTGGTACCCGCGACTTCGACAGCGTTAAATTGTATACAGAAATCTTCCTCGTTTAACGCTCTTTGCATTAGCAAAAACGAATTAAAATCCGTTGCATAGTTTAAAAGATCTAAGCGTACAGAGATAGGTCAGATGGCGGGAGCGACTTTATTTTATACTAAGTAAAGATAAAGAAGTAACCGCTAAAAAAGAATTTTTGAAAAAGTCACCTCCGTGCGTAGTCGGAGGCTGATCGCTGGTTTCTTTTTAGCATTTTAAGCACGAATAAATAAAGTTTTTCTATATGACATAGTTTTCTGTGAACTACTGAATAGGACACCGATTGACGGTTCATTTGACATTGAATTGTGCAAATTAATAAGGCGAAACTTTTAGGGAATTAGTTTTGCAACATTAATTCTCCCAAAGGCTTAACTGGCCGTTCGGTTTGTGTGGTAAAGCAATAAATTTATAGAAGCACGCCTTGCATGGCCCTTCCAACTTTCAATTGCTTCCGCATAAACTCCGATAGATCAGGGTGAGTCGAATATTAATTAAGGAGAAGTTGAGGGAGCCCGTCAATTACACCATGCTATTATTCTTCGACTTGTCCGATATTTGAAGGCAAGTTTGTGAGGAAAGAGACCGATTGTGCAATTAACAGCGATCTATTGGGCATTGATAGATACTGGTAAGCGGTTCAGATTATTCCTTAATTGCTTTTTTTTTCACAATTAAATACCTATCCTTTATTGCGAACTTTGTATTTTTCAATCCATTTGATTATCTTGAAATAAAAACGGAATTAAGAGCGGTATCTTTAAGTTGGATAAAAAGAACGTGTTTTTAAGATATCCATTTACAATCGCGATTTAATTACAATCGCTTTCAAAATTTAAAATAAAATGAAAAAAGAACACAAAGTTGCAACTAATCTTGAACAAACTTTTCAAAATTTTGTGATGTCGCAGTAGCAAACGAAGTCGTGTGCAAAGACTAGTAGTTTATATATGCAATACAGTTTCCTTGTAATGTTTTCTTTCACCGACCGTGAGAGCAAGTTTTTCTAATCCACAAATGAAATACCCGAATCCGAACATTGTTACTTGTATTATCTCTGATTGTGGTAACAATGACATAAAAATACTCGTTATATAAAACGATATATAAAAGAAAGTCGTGTTAGTTACAACATTTATAACTCGAGAACGGCTGAATCGATTTTTATTATCTTTGTTTTATTGAATTTGAAAATATACGCATCAGTTACACTGATTATATAGATGGCGCAGAACAATTTGTATAAGTAGATACTTTTAAGTTTTAGAGATCATATACATATATTTGACAAGACAATACACATACACCCGTTATACATACATCTATACCAATATTATAAAGAGAGAAGATTTGTATGTTTGTAATGAATAAACTCAAAAACTACTGGACCGATTTTGAAAGTTCTTTCATCTATAGAAAGCTGCATTAATAGCGAGTAACATAGGCTTACGCGAGCGAAATCGCATGCAACAGCTAGTAATCTATAAATAACCAAAACAAAATTTTGGGAGACTAAATAGATACTACGACTACTGTACAGAATCACATATTGTATTACAGAAGGACGTTTCTCTCATAAATCACCGTAAGAAATCACGATTTCCAAAATTTTGCAAACACATTTTATTTACTTACTTATTCCACCCATTTAATCGATAGACTATTTTCCTCTTTGCAGAACTCATTACACCTGGAGAAGGGCCCGGCAATTTCCTTGGAAAACTCAAAGAGCTCACGATTGCAAAACCGACAGGCACATAATTAAGAACCTCTGTCAAATTCATAGCCATCTTTCCCCCCTGATCACGCCCTTGCCAAATCTTAGCGAAGCCACTACCAAGCTCGGTTTTAATTCCGGTCCATGACCGTGATAGCTTACATTGAATAAAACTTTTCTTATTACAATATTATACCTTTATACAATTGTAGGAGTATTATATTTTTTGTTGTTAGATTTCTTTTTCTCCAATAAAATATACTATTGCGTATATAATATATATTATTGCAATTAGAACGATATTAAGTTATAGTCATTGTAAATCGTTTAGACTCGAGTGGGGATTTAGGTCACAGGTCAGTATGTCAGTTAGCTACTGTACTAATATGCAAATCAAATTAAGTTTTGTGTTTCACTTGAATTCTATTCGTCATTACATTTAACGTTTGCTGACTGATATGTATTTTTTTATTCACAAAGTGTTAAAGCGTTACGTTTTTTGGAGATCCAATCTTAACTGAGTAGAGACCTCTCTCTTGCATAGAGAAAAGAACGTGAAAACTGCTTTCCGCATTTCTAAGCTGGGTGTCCCGCCTGGCGGAAGTAAACTTTCCTCTTATATAATAAAAGAACACTATGTTTATATACAAGAACTCGGGTTTCACCCATTCTCATCGATTCCCTTACCCTTTATCCTACTGTCAGGATCGGTAAAACACTTTCATTACCTGGTGTTGCTTGTGTTTATAGGCGACGGAATCCACCTATTCTGAAGTGAACCGTCATCAGTGACATAGAAAACAACACACAAAAAATAAAAATAGTTAATTATGAATATTCAGTAGGTATCAATGGAACTACCCATTGGAGGAAGTACCTCCACCTTATTACTCTTTCAACTATAGTGACTAACGTCATTTAATTTAATATTAATCCAGAATTTAACCACTGATTTTTATCAGAACAACCCACAGTTCACATTCTCTTCGCAGGAAAAATTTTCAATAAACTATTAAATGCTGAAAAGTTATTATTTTCTTTTATCTAAATAAACTACTTAAGTTGTGCATAGTCTAGTTGCGCTACTAATAAAAGCTGACAAGAACTGATAATGATTCCATAAAAATTGATGTTTTAAGGATTGAATATAACTAAAGGGTAAATATAATATTAAATATAACTAAAGTTGAATATAACTAGTTCAAATATAACTAAAGAAATTATAATGCAAAATTTCTACAGGTGAGTTCTATATCCCCGATAAAATTTGTAGGAAAAACTCTATTCAAGAAAATTCAAAAACTTACACTTTTTTAGTCAGAAAACAACAATTGCGCTGTAAATTACTTGGATTCGCTCACCGTGAAATTAAAACTTTTCTAGACTATTTTTAATTCCCCTGATGGGTTGCCATTTCGTATCTGTTCAACAAAACCTCTTTCGTAGATTTATGTCACATTCCATGTTAACGAGAACATTTTCTAATGAGCCTCTATTTCAATGACATTACTTCTGCTTACAAAACTTTCACATTAGTTAAAAAACATCTGCAAAATATATAATCACTTAAATTGCTCCTTAACACCAGTGTATATTAAAAAAGTATTAAAGTCTCAGAAAAAGTAAAAATGGACAGCTAGTAAAAAAGGCATATAATTGAATTAAATCCTTTTAAATTGATCAATCTTAAATTTGAATTTTCAGTGTGAGGCAGGGTGCAATAAACCCCGTGTCAACGACTCTAAAGTAAGTTTTCAATAGTTTTAAATTATGATTCTTAAAGCTTTACATAGTTACAGTTTTTTTTAATATAAAAAGTTTTTATAATATAATTTGAAGTGTTTTAGAAATACATGTTACAAAATGGTATTTATTATAATTAATACGCGTAATAATAGATTTTTAGATATTACACGTAACTTTTAATTACCATCCCAATTAAAAAAAAAAACTTACTGAAATAAAACGAATGCGAATTTAGGTCGAACTCTGTAGAGATAGAGGTCTATAGCAATACGTCATGAATGGCCTCATTTTTAAGTCAAAAATGGCGGCTTTGAGGAGTAATCATGTTGAATCTCAATAACTATGTTTCCTTATACTTTTATTAATACGATCTCTGGAATCTATGAAATTAATGAATTTTTATATTCAATAAATCAATTCATCTCAAAACTGTCGAACGAAATTTTCAGTGCGTTTATTTAAAAGATTAATATAATTTATTGCATAAAAGAAAACTGTACCATGCGAAAATCATTAGAAATATTTGCACACATCATTCAAAGGTAATGAGAATTAGCTTACAAACAGTCCAATCCAATCAACTAGAGCTCGGGGGTTGCACGCTATTTTCATTTGGCACAGAACGAAATTACATTAAGGTACGTTTCAATAAGGTTCATTTTCAATTCGATCATCATCCAGCACGCAAAAACGGATGCCCAAGCGATCCCCTTGATCATGACCGCGCCATAGTGCGCCGCTGAGAACATCCGTTCGCGTTTTCCCTCGCGTAATCAACACATCTACTCACAACACATTAGCTACACAGTATTATCATGAAACAGTATCAAGTATCAAGATATCAAGATCTGCCATTACAGGAAGTGTACATGTGACACTATTTATTTAATAAACAATATTGTATCGTTTAAATAACTAATTTACAGCAGATTCATGTAATATTAGAAATCGTTGAAAAATTAAAAATATAACACCTGGGAAAATATCTGACATCTCTATCACTGTGACGCCACGGGAAAAGTGGCGCTCAATTTTTTATATTATTAGACGATCCCTTGGGAACCCAATATTTTTCCAGAATAAAAAATAGCCTATATGTTAATCCAGGTAATAAACTATTAGAACTATAAATAACTATTAGAACTATAAATAACTATAAGAACTAACTATAAATTTCTTCCAAATCCGTTAAGCCGTTTTTGCGTGAAAGAGTAACAAACATCCATACATCCTCACAGACTTTCGCATTTATAACATTAGCAGGATATAAATGCGAAGCAGGATAGCAGGGTCCGGATGCTCCGAAACCGGATCTAGAGTAGACTATTTTAAAAAATTAATTACATGGTGTCAATTTAATTTAAAAATAACGTAAATACAGTTTATTAATAATGAAGTAGGTATCTTTATTTTAAGGACAAACCTTCAATTATTTTTGGCGAACAACGCACTCCACCACAACAAAGAATCGTTACATATAGGTCAAATTAACTGAGACTCAAAATCCAGTAAGAAAGTTTTGAACTCATACCAAAATCCCTTTGCGAATTCTGAACCTCAAAGGAATATGGAAAGTGGACTAACCACAAGCAACCTTACAGTTGAATCGACCCTGGAATTATATTATTAATTAGGTATCACTTTACTATTATTAAATAATATAAATATATGCATAAATATATTTTAAATTATGTAAAAGATGTTACAAATTCATTTGGTACGAGGGTATAAATATTTTTTTTATTAAATTAATTAAATAAAATTAGTACCGAAAGGAACCGTAAAAACCACTGTTCACTATTCAATTTTCACTACGAACCTTAGCAACTGTTTTGCTTGTAATAAAATTGTCTTATTGAGTGAAATATTAGAGGTTTCGCGTAAATAAAACACCGTTAAAGATATCAGCGATCGCGGAGTGAGCGCGGGCTAGCGCGCCGGGCTTCGGGACGCGAATGCGGGGGCGCGAAACCTCCACCAGCTAGCATCCAGATCCTCCCACAGCGAGCGATCTCCCTTCCAACCCCCCCCCCTCCTCCCCTCCCCCGACCACCTCTGATAACCTGCTACTTCGGAAGTCACTAAACTCCGCCATGAATGTCACCCAGGCACCAACAAGCGACTCGAAAGAAAATATGATTTTTATTGAAAAGGGGTTGGGCTGCTAAACCTCTCTTTGTGTCAAAATCTAAGTCGAAAATCGAACCATATCGCATTGTATTAATAACACACGTAATACATACGAGTATATAAGTAGAATCTAAACTACTGACTATTGTGTGAGAATATACAAATTTTGAAGTCAATAAGGGAAGAAGTTTCATTTTGTTTGACTAGCATAGAGTATTCTCGAAATATTTCCATACTAAAATTTACCAGTTGGAACAATCAATAGTGACCTGGAATTAATTCGAAAAAGTCTTTCCCTGCAGTCTTTCCTTATTTTAATGTTTATAAATATCATAACTTCGGTACTTCT
The DNA here is from genome assembly GCA_944738685.1 of Synanthedon myopaeformis. NCBI lineage: Eukaryota > Metazoa > Arthropoda > Insecta > Lepidoptera > Sesiidae > Synanthedon > Synanthedon myopaeformis. The sequence goes on along the minus strand of OX122914.1, from coordinate 8,753,691 downwards.
TTACGTGGAATAAAATAAAGTCACTTCCCGCCTCCTGTCCCTCTGTATGTACCCTTAAATCTTTTAAACTACGCGCCGGATTTTAATGCGGTTTTCACTAATGGAAAGAGCGTTAGGAGCGTTCACTAATGGAAAAAAATTGCAGAAGCCGGGAGCGGGTCGCTAGTACTAAATAATATTAAAATTTATTTTAATGATATAGGTACCGAATTTATTTAAATACATTGAAAAAGTAATTGAAAAAGCGTGATGCCGTGTGCGTGATCATACCTAAAAAAAAATATACGCGTCGAATTGAGAATCTCCTCCGTTTTTCGTTTTTTCGTTTTCATCGGTTGAAAACAACAGAAAAGTAACTTTCAAACACGTGCGAATAATATGTAAATAAATACACGTAAATCGCTAACGGTGCGCATTGGCAGCTTTCTTGACGAGGAAGCGAAATTGCATCAGATAAGTTGCAATACCTGTTTAAGCTACTTAAGTAAAACAAAGTTAGGTAGTTGATGTAGAAAATCAACGAGAAATTGCATCAGGCAGTTAAGTGCCTCAGCAGAACTGGATTCCGGCGACCTGCTTTGCACGTCCCTTAGCGCAAAAAACATGAAACTAAATACTTTGTATCGGACTCTGACTATGGGTCTAATGTATTTCATTTCAAAAGTATTAATGACAAACGTGTAAATGTACGTGTTTAGTAGTGTAAAATATACAAAATTAGGCGCCACTGTCGCCGTCACCGTCGCCATAGCGACAAATATGTCAGGTGTTAAAACTCATATAATTTCTTTATCAACGCGAACATAATCGCGGGCACCAGCTAGTATACTATAATAACTGCAAAAGTTTGTGGAGTTAACTGCATACTTATTTAAGATATAAAGCTCATCACAGGCAGAGCCGCAGGTAACTCTTATTCTATACTAATATAGTAAAAAGACGACGGATTTTATATGTAAACAAATGTTGATGTAAAGAAGGAATTCGACTAAATATTAATTATTATACTTTGACTGTTAACAGAGTCATGATGTATAAATGTCAAGGTTTGTCAACTTTAAGCCTATTCGTTTATGACTATACCAAAAAGCATGAGACAACATTTCGTACATTTTTTTTGTATCACCAAAATTCTAAGCCAATTTAAAAAAATGTTAACCAGTGTTTTTTTTTTTTTGTTTGAATTCTGCTGCTCCTAACCGGTACGGCGATTGGAAACATAGACTCTTAAAGTAAAAAATAAAGAATATGTTGTACTTTAAACACAATTCTGTACACAATACTTATACTTGTCGTAAAAGCTGAGTGGTAGTTTAATGGGAAGAACGCTCGGCTTTAGACTTTAAAACCTATACCTAACTATAAATTAAAACCTTTTGATTTCATACATATGTGCATTAGAAATAAAATTAAATAAGTCTACATGTGTGAAAAGAAAACTGAACAATTTTTAATGACATGTGATGGATGTGCTGTTCTCAAAAGTGGACTAACATGTATTACAGGCAACGCTTCCCCACATTAAAGAGTTCCCAGCAGTGGGATCGTACATGATATCTATACTGATATATAAAAATGTTTTTATGTCAAGGTCGACAGACAGGCTGACGGTCCACTTGATGATAGGTGGCTACCGTCGCCTATAACACAAGCAACGTCACAGCCTAGGTGCTGCAAGTGTGTATGTTTCCTATGGATTTTAAAATCTCTTAACCGATTTTGATGAAATTTTCAGGCAATCTTCAGATTAGCGAGTGATCATGTAAAGTTAGTAGACATCGGATAAGAAAATGCGGCGCGGACGAAGTCGCGGGCAAAAGCTATATTTAATATTTATGAATCAAACTTTGAAATAATTAAACTTTTAAGCTTTTAGTTTAGATGCTTTAACGCTATCTATGACCTTTGTGAGCGATACTGAAGGATAAAATATTCTTTAAGGCTTGTGTGGTTGATCTTCTTTAAGGTTGATACAACGTCTAATGGCTTTTTCATAAAAGCATTGCTAATGTTGCTATTAGTGTGTAACTTGTACCTTGTATTAAACTGCGTACACTTACATTTCAATATACATTTTTTGTAATAGAAAAGTTTTTGTGGGCTCTTGAAACGTACCTAATTGTGAGAATTCAAGTGACGTGATGTGGTGTATATCACAAGTGAGTGAGGGTATTAGGCGACGTTGTCAGCCACACACACGTGTTATGTCACTCAGGAGCAATGAGCCTCCTGACACATGACTGACTCCCTCGTTAATTTGTAACAGAATTCCTATCTTGGAGCGGGAGAATGTACATCGTAACCGCCATACAATTCACACCGAGTGAATCTCTTTCGTGCAATCCGTATAACTAGTATTTCGACATATCGATTCAAAGACTAAGTAAGCAGTTTGTACACTATGTTTTCACTGACTTTATATTTATACAACCCTTTTGACATTGCAGTAGTTTACAACATGAAATTTTCTTTTATTTTACAAAATATAAAGACAAAATGTTAATGTTAAAATTATTTTTTTAAATATTTTATTTTAAATCTTCTAAATTTGCATATTTTAGGTTCATTGTATCCATCAGTTATCGACTCTAAAAATGTTTGTTTTTTTTAACTCAGATTTTTATGTAGACCTACAATGTAATTAGGTTTTTTTTTTTGAACTAATTACAATATTGTGTACCTACTGTTTACTGGTACTAGCTTAATCTGTTTAATCATAAATAGGGTATTAAAAACTCTACCCAAACAGCCGTAAGTTATTGCTCGATATTAAATATTTGTACAAAGACCTGTAAACAGATGTAATATTATCAAATAATATTCTGTAAACAGATTTAATATTATCAAATAATATTCAAAATCAAATAAACGCGATATCAGACGCCATGCAGCCAAAAGGTATGTACCTACTATTACTATATAAATAGCTGCATGAGTTTACTCGTAAAGTGGACAGATGGGAAAAATTGCAAAATTTTTAATATTGCGAATTCGCAATATTTCAACTTTACATACTATTCTTCATAGCGATATTAATATCCATGACAAACAGTAACAGTGAACTTCACATTGGGGATCAATAACAACGATATTGTTTTGTTCACAAACAATAATTGCCATTTTGAATTTGCAAATTTAAAACCATTTAAATCAAGTCATTGTTCCATATATAAGCTTATGAAAATATTCAAACAATAAAAGCAGTTAATCCAGGAATTCAATATAGCAACCTTATAATTGAAGGCCTGAGCTGCCGTTTGCAGATGTCGTAAACTTAATAAATGAGCTCGATTGGAGGAGCGAGTGATGACAGTTCAAGAAGATATTTCAACGATTGTACGACGTCAGAATTTATAGACAAGAGTAAAGCCCGTCACAAACGTAGCTATAATATAATTATATTACTATACCGTGCTATACGAGTAATATATATTACTATTGAAGTAATATATATTATAGCTACATGTGTGACGGGCACAGTAAGGTATCTCAAAGTAAAAAATCAAAATAAATTAAATATTTTGATTTGACAATGTTGTTTTGTTCTTTCTTCATTTAACACTTATTCATTACCAAAATTACTACAGTATTGAATTTCGACGGGGATATTCGACGAGGGGGTGTGGGACTTGCCCGGTGAAATGACTAATATCCATTGAATTATATGTATATTACTAGCGTAAGGACCGGGTCAACGGCGCAGCGAAATGGCACCAGTTCATTTTACATGTTAAATAATTAATTTTAACACATTTCATTTTAATGCCAAATCCATGATGGCGACCTGTGCCGCACGCGAAATAAAATAAACGCAACCTTGTATTGACGTCATTTTTTTATTTGTGTTTTTTTTTGTCTAGAAATTTGGTGTAGGTGTAAGTATATTTTTTAATTTGGATTAAATGTTTTCTATAGTTAATGTAACACTGACGAAGTCATGAAAAGCAAGAATATATTAAGAAACAATGTTTATATGTACATAAATATATGATCACGAGTCGATAATTGAAAATACGGGGAAGACAAAATTTTAAAAAAATTGTTGTATTTAAAGGCCAGTAATTTAAATTCGATAAGTTGTTACATTACATTTTTTTAGGGAATGTTATATGATTGCATCGATATATCTTTGATGCTATCAAAGATGATGATTCTACCAACATTATTCTAAATTGAAGGTTGAAATATACTTAGAATGGCAATAGAATAGAATAGTTATAGCAATAGTTATAATTATTAATAAATAAAAATAAAACATTGAATACTAGCATTAAACTAGCTTATTACGATAAAACTATAATTAAAATCCATGAACCTACATACAAGGTTACGTCGTAGACTATGCAAAGCGCTTCCCGTGGTGATCGTACGAGTTCTAATGTTCTAACAAATGGCGCTACTGTTTGTCTATAAGAAGTAAGTTTGTGTAAAATGTTCCGTTTGGCGTATCCTTACTTTGAAATCATTGCTAATACCCGTGATGTGTGGGTTCGAGATCAGGCCTTTATCCTCGGATACCCACACACCGCTATGTCCGCTCCGGACTCAACTCGTGGAGAGTGTTCGCCTCATTATTTACATAATATATGTGGCGGCCCAGGAATCGCATAAGCCGCCACGTATCATTTGTAGGTATTTCAGGACGCCCTGAACGTGCGCCGCAGCGTACGCCCGGGCACGTCGGCCGACTCTTCGGCGCCTGAGTGGATGTGTTGCGACTGGGATGATGATGATGAAAAGTATTTAAATAACTGTATTACCTATCGGCAGATTTCTTTCCTCGGTACCGATTTAAAATAAAATAAAAATAATGGTACTATTAAGGCGTAAATAAAATTGTTATTTTCAAAAAAGTTAATAAAAAAGAGAGTAAAAGTTTTTGAAGCGATTCTCTGAAGATTAATATAAAATTAATAGAATTGAGACGGTACTATTGAGGCGTCAATAATGTGAAAATAAGTAAAATATTTACTGTCAAAAAAGAGAAATGTTTGAAGCGATTCTAAGAAGAAAAATCCATTTAAATACCTTCTGAGTAAAAGTACGTCGTCAAAGTACTTTCCAAGTAAAATACAATATATTACACAGTCATGAAAATGTCTAAAGTTAATAAAACAATTTTTTATGTAAGCTATTAACATAAGCTATTCTTATAGAGATGGCAAGTTAGAGATGCCCTTTCTCTTATATATCATATGGGAGTCAGCTCCCATATGATATATAAGAGAAAGGGCAATCTTCTGTGAGTGGGTATTTACTGCCACCAAAGGTCCTGCATATATGCCCTGATACGACTACTAGCTTAAATTATTAATTACTGTGAGTTTATTACTTTTAATGTTTGTGATTCCTTTTCCATTTACACATATTAGAATCAGCCATAAGGGTTGCTATACATATAGTTGGACCGGCACATTTTATTCGGCAATGTCTACCGCCCGGCTTTGCTGACACGGCTATAAGTTAGCCATTTGTCAAACGTTCATCTACACATATTCGATTCTACTGCCCGGCTATGCCGGCCCGACCATATGTATAGCAACCCTAAGAGTGCGGAATGAAAAGCTCAATTATTATTATGAAATTATTTGTATGTAGAGCACATACAAACATAATAGGAAACCTTAAAATGAATATTAAAATAACATATAAAAAGAGGTGTGGCTGTGTTGTGGATCGTGTGTTTTGCATGAATATGTGTATGTTACGAATAATATTTTCTTTGTGACGAATCCGAATATACCACATATACCAAAAAAATCTTCGACCCCATTTGGATGTAGGTGATAGAAATATAGTTACAGCATCAAACTGTATTTTACGATTTTTTTATCATCAGTTTTCTGAATTGCCTCTCATTATGGAAGCAAATTTACGTTTATTTTAAGACGTTTATAGCAAAGATTTAAATCGTTTAAATCTTTGGTTTATAGTATCGTTTTTGTAATAATAATTTTACAAAAACTTTAATAAGTGTTAAATGTTACCTATCCCGAAGATTGTGCGTAAATAATTGTGTTTCGTTAAATAAAAATCTCTTGTTACTTTTTCTTTAATAATTTGGATCCAAACCCAAGGTGAACTTGGTGTTCCCTACAGGTTTGCACAGAGCTTCGCTGTAGGGATTATAACATAGAAAAAATAACTTGAGTGCCGCCCTTGTGTAATGCTACGTAACGTCTTATCGTCCGCCCTTGAATCACCCTCGCGCAACTGAAATTGATTCTGATTAATACTCGTACTATGAAATTATATTATGTGTAATACAAAGGCTCAAGATTTGTTAAAAAAAAAATACTTTCATCTTCTCATAAACCTTTTTTCTTTTGCTGCCAATTTCGTGTAAATTAACTTTTTCTACATAAAACTTTACACAGAGAATACAAGTTCTAGATTTCATTTAAAGTAAATTTCAGCGACAATTTATGTACGCAAAATAAATTAACGAAAAAGTAATATCTACTGTAATGAGATATGTCACTTCGTTATATAATTTCCATTTGGATAATAATCTATACTAAAATTGAGAACTTAAAATGATTTACGGTATGAAATATTTAAGTAATTGTATTCGTAAAATAACTTCTTATAGTATGATTGTTTTATGTATCGACTAGCTGTGACAGGCTGACAGTCCACGTGATGGTAGGTGGCTACCGTCGTTTATCCATGTAATAAACTATCTGTGTGCCAATTCATCCAAATCCGTTAAACCGTTGCGTGAAAGAGTAACAAACATCCATCCAAACTTCACGTTTATAATATTAGTAGAATTAGTATAGATTTACATTCTGAGATTAAGGATGTGTCAAATTTGGAATAATATGAATAAAATATGAACGTCATAAATGTCATATTAAATATAATATTGAATTTCTGTCGAATCGTAATTGTTCGCGTCGAGTATTCAACATGCGTGACACAATAATTTGACGCTAATGTCGTGTACAACAACATTACAATTTGTTTATATCTTACGCTTGAACTTCTGGTTATGATAACAAATAGGGAACATTTAGGTATGACATTGAACCAAATCAATATTGTTATGACAATGTTATTTTTAGGAGCGCACGAAATTAAAACAAAACAAGTACTCTCGATCAAATGTTAGGTCGTTTAGCGAATGATCAGTGTTTAAAAACATGTTTTCTTCGATATATTGCGTCAAGAACTCAGATTATTATCATAATCATTAACTACATAGATGATTAAACGCATCGAAATAATATATCTTTATTGAACGTCACACATATGTATCTAAACAAATAAATAAAATTAAAGTGTGCAATATCAAAATAACTGCTTTTTGATAGATTACATATAAGTGCACAAACGCACAGGCACAGGCAAAAGTTCCGAAAACTATTTTTGAAGTGAAAGCTTCTTTAGGCGCGTTGGGTATTTTTGAGATGGGATAAAATCATTGAACTCGCGACAGTGTCATGTTACTTAATGTAAGCGTAAATGTAGCTGATATTAATTTAAAATAATTTAAAAAACAACAATAAGCAGACAACTGCATGTGAAAGTAAACATACTAGATATGATAACAAGGATCAATATGGTATACACCTCTGACCAATAATCTAGTTTCATATCAACATCAGACTTGTTTAATGGTCTGTCATTATGAAGTTCATGTTAAATAATTATGTTCTATTTATTGTCATTGTGTGTCAGTGTCATATATTTTCTCTTGTATTTTTTGCGATCAATAATAATCGTATTTACCTAATTCAATAATGCCAAGGAATTTAAATATCATACAATTATACGTTTTCACTTCTAACGTGCAGTCCTACGACTGACATGTATATATTTTTTTACCTCGATTACGTAAGTACAACGTGTACAAATTGTTATTATTTTTTAATATTTAGCACGGCTCGTTTACCATTTTATTATACTTTTAAAAAAGTTTAATCAATAAAAGAAAATATTTGTACGTCACGTGTAAATAACATCTAACAAAGTGCATCATAATATTGTCGTCATTAACATAATATAGGTAGTCGAGTGTGCAATGATAGTGAGACCTCCGGATACGCCCGACCCACTTAACGCAGACTAACCATCTATCTAATGTAGCACCGATAGTGAATACTGGTTCCAGTTCCACCGGCCTATTAGTGGTAAGAGTTGACCGACTAAGCCTCGTCAATTTGCCCTCGTAATATTCAACTATAATTTAACTTTCAATCCGATAAACCTTGCAAATATTAAACGTTTTAGCTAACCTGTGTTTTCGATTTAAATTAAACTCTATTTTACATTTTTTTGACATTTATGCGCTATATTTTTCGTTTTGTTTGAATGTTTTCCACTAATTAACAACAAAAAAATGGACTATAAGTTCCGGGTGGACTTAAATATTTGGTTATAGTTGTAATAAGATAAAAATTTATATCTACTAGTTGTCTAGTTGTAGAATTATCTTATTTAAAAGCTGAGATTTAAGGATATTGGAAATATACTTTTTATTATGAAATTGTTTATAGCTCCGCTCGGAGCCATCTTCTTACAAATTTCAGAAATTGCTAAAATAACATCTAATGTCTAACTCATTGTTGACAACGTATTATATTGTATTTTCGGGGCATGATTATTATCAAGTTTCATGTTATTGAATTATAAACCAATATATTTTTTTAATTTTTTTATTTACATAAAAAAAAAACAATTGGTGGTACACAGTTTAGGTGTACTATAAACTCAATTAAGTTTTTACCGTACACATGAGTTGTCAACAATAACATAAATTTACAGAATTACAAACAAAAGAAAGAAGTACATATTTGTAGGTAGATACAATTTTAATACAACGAACCTGCTTGTCCCACTGTAACATGAAGCTAACTCATATAAGCGCATCCTTGTGGACAACAAGAATGCACACTTTCTACAGGATTTTTTAATTTTATTAAACTTTATTTTAACAAATTTATAAATTAGGTATTATATTTTGAAATTCTTATTATTAGTAATATTTATTATTACAAATGCACATACATATATACATACATACACACGCACACATGCATACACATATGAACATATAGTTGCGTTAAAATACTACTTATTACGGATAAAATATTCTCTTAATTTATATTTAATATTTTTTATGTTTAAATTATTTTTTAAATCTGTTGGCAGATTATTAATAAGTTTGGCAGTTCTAGTTTTTGATATTTGCTGCTGCGTGTATTTATTTTGTTTGTACGAAACACGTTTACATTATTGCACATTTATAATATAAATTCAATTAATAAGTAAGTATTCTAAATAAATAAATAAGTAATTCGAGTAAGATAAGAAAATATCTTTAGTGACAAAGTTCAAGAGAAGTTTTCGGGAAAAGCGCGACGGAAGTCGCAGACGGTATAAAAGTTTGACTGTCACGAGGTGGCTAATGAAAAGCGATGCGTTGTTAACGAAGACAGAGCGATGGCCGACGACGCCGTACGATTACTAGTTCTGAAAGAGATACCTTACAAAAAATCAGCGTCGACCTTCAGCGGCCAATAAATTGTTCGCGACACGTTTCCGAATTGAAATGAGTTCGAAAAAGTCGTGTCAGCGAGGGAATTATTGTTTGTTTGTACGGGCCCTTGGAACTTGACAAACATGTTGAAAAAAATATTGGAAAAGTTTGCAATTCGAGCTCTTTAACAATCCCTTCAAAGTTCGGGGAGCTTATGGTGACTCAACATAAAGGTGTTCAGTGTTGCAATCCAAAGAATATCTTTTAAAACACTGTCTTACGTTTGAAATAGATACAAATATATAAAATTAAAGTGTTCTATTGTGATTTCCAAATAAAGTTTCTTTAAATTCATATTGTTATCTGCAACGTTGCATAAACTTATCTAATAATTATACTACAAACCGTAGAACCGCTTTTGTTAGAACTGTTAAGTTCTAGAGGATTATTCAGAGAGTATGTATAATTTTTATCCTATAAAATATTAATATTATGGATCTTAACATATTTTAATTGCAAAGGTCGTAATAAAAACAAAAAAATTTAGACGCACATTATGAAGATAACATTTAGTCTAAAACTTTTGACAATTTTAAAACAAAGACAATAAAACAGAATCGTACGACCTTTACAAACTTACTCCAACTTCCGCAGTTCTCACATAAATCACAGCTGTACATTATCTGTTGACTCATTAACGGTTTACATTATGTCGTAGCATTCATTCTGATAATTTAAGTAGGTAACTTTCAAACACGTATTGACCAGAAATTAATATTGTAACCGAATTTCCTGTTCGATAACCATATCTCGTCGTAGTATTCACTGCGATAAATTCACTGCGACATACCGATAATGCTTATGCGACGTACGGTAGGTTAAAGTTCAGTTAGCTTTTAGTGCGCAAATTTAAATTATTATCAAATATATATATTGAATTTTTATTATTATTTTTCTCTTACGTAAACACGTTTGAATAAAATAAACTTTTTCTGTCCCTATTTTCACACGTTTCGAAGTTATAAATTACTAGATGTTGCACGCGCCTTCGTCCGCGTAACTTTATAAAATATAGGCCATACTATATTTTATAAAGTTACGCAAAATTTTATATAGCTGATATTTATATATCAAAAATATTACATAGTTAGGATATCGGTAAGTTGTCACTTGATGGTAACTGGCTACCGTTGGCGGGAAACACAAGAAACACCAGTGCTCTCTCCACTTTGATAGTATTATCAAAGTGGAGAGAGGGTGAGAGTTAAAAGAAACCGCACCGAAACACGACATCCCACGGGATATTATTTCACGGTGGCTTTCCTAACGGAAAGCCAGAATTGGCTTTTTGCATATTAAATTCAAAAATATTAAGACACAAAAGAAAGTTCAGTAATGTTGTTCGCGGATGAGCTACTGAAAGAAAATTAATTTACACGTTGCCTCACTGAGTAGAAAAATTACAAAAGGTAATTAAACAAGACGTCCTTCTTCATTAGCTAGGCTCGGACGCCCTTTGTTGTGTCTAATGAATTTATATTTGTCCCTTCTTCCATTAGATGTTTACCACCTCGTTTCAGAAACGAACTTGTAGTGTTTAAACAATTTGAGATTTTATATACCATAAAAATAATCCGCTGGGATTGTCTGCTTATTTCATTTCATTTAAATTATATAATTCAAGATTATGATTTTCGCTTTCACAAGCTTCTTCAGGAAAGATTTTGGTTTTAATTAAGCGTATAAAAGTCGTTATTTTGTCATTAATAAATAAGGCGCTACACGGTCAAACTTATAACCCCCCCTTCTTGCATCAGAGGTTGGGGGTTAAAATACCGAGTATTTCATTTAACTAAACAATTTTATGTATATGTATATTTTATTATTGATATGATTTTAATTTTCTTTACATTGTAGGTACTATAATTGCTACATTCTCAAATATTACCTACTTACTGCTGTTAATTATATTATTATGTGGTTTAAAAAACTAATAGCATTTGTAAGATTGGCAAATTAATATATATTGTTATTAACAATGTATAAATTATACCTCATACTTATATATCACTACAATTAACTAGGAGTTTTAGCGATAAAACTATTCAATAAACGACATTATAAATGGTGCAGTGAACGTTCAATGGACCTTTACTGATGTAATTATGACACTTATCTGAAATTAGAGGATAAAGAATGAAATTTTCAAGAGAATAAATGTCACAAGTTAGTAATTAAAGTGAAATATTAAATAAAAACAACTAGCATATAAATCATTGATCGAACCGCGTTCGTGATGTACATGCTCGTAATGATTATATACAGGCCGTTTGGAAAATGGATACAAAGTATTACTGATTATACAAAAATGAATGAATTGAATGTCATAGTCTGAATATAGCGCGAATAAAACCGCGGTTGGTCCGTAGTTCGTACTAAAATGGTGAGAATCTGTACAAGCAACATGTTAGGAACATAAAGAGTTTGTTGCAAAAAGGAAACCCACGACTACACTCGCTCTTGGCTCGTCGCTACAGCTTTTATTAACATTCTAAATGTTGAAAGAAGCAACCTTTACATAACTTAAAAATTATCTTAAAATTTATTTTTTAAAGCAAAATTTTATTCAACGGGATAAGTAATTTTATTCAGAACTATGTTTATGTAATGTCAGATTTTTTTATTCAACACTAAATTGTATGCAAGCCTGGCTTGCATTGAATTCGTTTGTGTTAAAAAATCCTTATCGATATATTTTTTTTCTAAAATTATTTGAAGGATTTAAAAAATTTCCAAAATAAAATTTTCTATCTTCAAAAATATAATTTCTAAAACTTTGAAATATTATTTGTCGCAAACATTATCACAAATCATATAGGAGCCAAAGAAATTTTCTTCCTCTAGGTATATTTTTTTAATGGTACATCACTCTCGTTATCTTTTTTCTATCCAAATTAATGAATCTAAATATTTCTATATTAAAAATAAATAGGAAACCCCAATAGGTACCAACAAAGTTTCTCATACAATTAAAAAGAATATACCTACCTATTTTTCTCGTATGTGTATGTAGGTACATATGTAGAACCATAATTTGTAAGTGCTGCAAGTGCGACCTCAGTAGGATCAGGGGGACAAAGCACATACTTTGTCTCAAATTTCCTATTTCCTATATTTTTGAATTTTGAAATTAAAAAATGTTTTTTCCCGGGTTCCAACTACATACATATCTCCTATCAAAATTGTTTTGTGGTTTAGCCGAGAAAAGAACAGATAAACAGTTATTTTTTACAAGATGTTTTTAATTAATTATGAGAATGATAATAATAACATAATGACTAGAGTCAAGGTTACGATAAGTATACTTAATGCGTTACTTATGAAAACTTTCTGTTATTTATTGCATAAGAAGATAAATCAATGTGAGTGACCGATTATTGCAAGTTTAATATGGGTAATAAAGTAAAAGCAATTATGTAAGATATATTAGTTTTATTATACCAATAACTTTTTTAAAGTAACTATGCACTAAAAGAAAAGAAACTTTCAGTACATTTCTGCTTCGTAACTTGGTTATTAACTATATTACGCTACTGCACAATGAATACGTTTGTGATGACTAGTGTTCACTCGAGACTTCATTCGCTCAGGTTTTAAGTAAATACTCTAAATAATTCTGCAATTAAAATTAGAAAGATTTACAAATGTGTAAATTGAATGCTAGTTTGTCGCAATATTCTGAAGTCTGTGTTAAGTTAGTTCTAATATATGTCAAGCCATCAGGAGCGTCATTAGACCACATAGCGTCATTGTACATATTTTATGAGCCGCTAAATGCGTCAGTAGTCGCGAATGGGTTAATGTAAGAGCCTAAAACGACATATGTTTAGATTTTTACCAGATCTTATACAGGAAAAGAAAGACAAATGGATCGAGTTATTGAAACGACAACATTAATAATTCATAAAAGCGAATTCTACTTTAAATTCAGTTCAATAAAATTTTAATCCGATATAAAGTATATAAAAAAAAACTTTTATTTGTAATCTGTGAGAAACATCGAAATAATATATATCTTGTGAGAAAACATCGACATCATAGGTAGGTGTACTTACGTACCATAAAAATGAAAAGTAAGTAATGTGACTATCACAAATATTGCGATAGAAATTATTGTTCCTTTTAGGTATTTCTATTGAGGTATTCCCGTGATTATTTGACTATGCACCATAGCTTTTTAAGGATATGATATATATATAAATACTATAAGTGTAGGCTATGTTGAACAAAATAATAAACTAAAAAGATAGGAATTCGCGTGACTGAGAAACCCTGTTGGTTTCGTGTAATTGAAAATTCAATTAACTTCTTCTGTATAATGAACATCAACAAACTTTGAAATATGAAATAAACATTCAAACGCTGTTTAATCTAGCTGACTCATAGATACACTGTTTAATGATAATAATAATATTAATAATCATCATCATTTATTTCAGATATAATATCCATATTATCTATTAACAAAATCTAGGTTGAATTTTATAATATATATCTAATATTCACAAGCGAAACAAAGATATTTAAAATCTACAGGTGCTGCAAAAATCACTTATTAATTTTGCTGTATGTCATATTTAGTCCCATCCAAAATGTTTGTATGGGGCAGTCTACCTTATCTATAATTGTTTTCAGAATGCTATTGGTACTGCCACGTATCTTGTGCCATAGAGACGCCACCCTCTTTCGTCTTATAGCATAAAAATCATCTAATAACATATCAATAAAACTTAATCTAATACCGTATTATTAATTTGAGAAATGAAATTAATATAAAAAATATGTATGTATTATTACAGATAAATATTTTATTAATTTCCATTTCATTTGGAATTCCGAAATCGTAACATAGTTTTCTGCTGAGGTATATGGCACCGAGTGTAAGTTACAAGATAGTGACACACCAAAGTAGCCCCCTGAGACAAGTAGAACGAACGTCGAACGTGACCCTTCTACATACACGTATATGTACTCGTACACATCCAACAAATGGCTGAATGTTTCGAAAAAGGCGTCCCGCAAATCCTAACTCTCAGTGTATCCTCTTACAACAGGACATATTGGTGGAGCCTAATCCTCTACTTTAAACATATAACTAAGGATCCTTTTTAATGTACAAAAAAATATAATGCGCACTAAGTTGTTGTAATCAGACAAATACTTATTAATTTTTTTACTGAAATAGTTTGATAAGTATTTGTCATATTTTTTTTATTTTTTAAGTAAGGAAAGTACACATTTGCACCAAAATTTCTGGCTAATAGGGTTTAAATATATGGTACAAATATTAACCTTCAAAACCAAATAAAAATGTTAAATATATATGTGTGTGTGTGTGTGTGATTAATAGCACGTGAGGAGACGTGTTTGAGTTACTGAGTATATTTCAGATTTTTCCTAATCCCTAATCCCATTTTTACCAAACACTAACTCTTCGTGTGAACCTTCTAATCGATGCTTCTAATACTATCTTATGAAAGTGTTATTCAAATATAATATAAAGAAAGCTAAAATTTTCATTTAAAATAATAGCTTAATAACGAATTCACACAAGGAAGCCGCAGCAGTACAATTCAACAAAGTAACACAGTACGCATAACAAAACGTATCCAAGCAGTTCTACTAACAATGGAGTGTATTATACGTACGGAAGGAAACAAAGGGAGAAAAGTTTCATTATAACTGGGGACAGTAACCGGAATAAATATGAAATAAACAGTCGTAGAGCGCGGATTAGAACGCGTGACCTCGATTTAAGAATGCGTAAGGGTCTGTCTCCTCACAGAACATTTTCTTTCGTAACAAAATCATCTGAAGTGGAATGTTTTAATTCAGTTTCACATAGAATTACAGAAATGGTCTTTTACTTAAATTAATATTAAAGTCGCGGCTGTGTCACGTGTCCACGACACGTGTGTTTAACCTTACGAGTGATAAATATTTTTACAATTTATTTTATATTAGCATGATCCCCTAATCCCACGTAACCCCTCATCCTTCACAAGTTAGTAAGGCAATGCATTTCCAATTTTCCATACTGCGAGGCGTTGTTTGTAGTTAACTAAAATGAAGTGAACCATAACATTGACAACCGATTTTAATAAAAGTAATCCTAATATAATATTATAAATGTGAAAGTTCGTATGTTTGGAAACTGTTTGTATGTTGGCAAAAAATCCTAATTTGAATGAAAACTGGGACACAGATAGTTTATTATTTGGATAAACTTATAGGT
This sequence comes from Synanthedon myopaeformis, assembly GCA_944738685.1. Taxonomy (NCBI): domain Eukaryota; kingdom Metazoa; phylum Arthropoda; class Insecta; order Lepidoptera; family Sesiidae; genus Synanthedon; species Synanthedon myopaeformis. Next base: position 8,737,912 of record OX122914.1, on the reverse strand, counting down.
TACTTTTTATTCTGGAAAAATGTTAGGTTCCCGAGTGATCGTCTAAAAATATAAAAAATTCGGCGCCACCGTTGCGTCGTAACTACGATAAAGATGTCAGACGTTTCTCATATATTCTTCATTTTAAAACGCGGGTACCAGCTAGTTATATTATAAAGACAAAGAAATGGTGATATCAATTTCGTTTTGTACTATTACTTACACTTTAAAGGACTAACGATGTGGTCAACTCGCTTAGTTTTTCAACACTATTGACATCAGCATAAAGTAAACAAAACATTTAAAATAATATCAAGTTAAACCACTTGATATAACCCTAGACGGATTAGTAGTACCTAGAAGTTATTAAAGATACTTACTGTTTGCATGTATATATAAAATTATATAAAATAGGGTTCACGAATAATAACTCCGACTCGGAATCCCAGATCGCAGCAAGATTGGCCCCTAAACAGGTCCAATTTCACAGCGTCGACGCTAATCTCGTCTGAGCAGCTCGACTTTCATTAGCATTTGTGTAATTTCATCTAGATACCTCCGTCGGGGCCCTCCACCTCACAGCGAGCTGTTCCCGCCTCATTTGTTTCCAGACTTTGTCTAACTAGCCGACTTCGCCCTCGGACAGGAGTAAATTGAATTGGAAAAATTTCGCGGAACGCGGTCTTCGCGTACTTTTAATAGAAAAATGGATTTCATATAACTTAATTAGTTAATTTCATTCATAAATTATCTCGTCATTTCTTTGTATAGTCAGGAACGTGACATGGACGTCGAGAATGACACAAATTATGGATATTACCCATAAGGTGGTGTTGCTATTAGTATTTGTAAAAAAGCTTTTCGAAATTTTTACATTCCAAAATATTAGTAAATATTATTGTGTTTTAGCAAAACATAAAACATACAAACAATAAACCAGTGAAAAAATGAAATTAAAATTAACTTCTCTTGGTATAGTATTTCAACACTATTTGATTTGAAAATATTATAAAAATTATTAATAATCTGCAGATTATAAGTATATTTTCGAAACACTATTCTATTTGATTGCGAATTATAATGACTATTAATAACATCGAGATAATCACACTAATCGTCTCGCCTCAAATTAAGTACTATAAGGTTGTGGTAACTTATAGGGGATTGGATGTGAAAACACATAGACCATGATCAACTTTGAAAAATTCGTTCACATATTTGACCTTGCCAAGAATCGAACCCAAGATCCTTGATTTTAGAGAACTCTAACACTTTATTCACTCGATTAACGGTTTCTTCAAATATTGCCGAATATTGGATAAAATAATTGATTACAAGGCAACAAAGCAAATCAATTAGGAAGTTAAAGTACGTACACTTCAAAGATAGCGGTTTCTTTTGCGGAAAGCAAATTTTAACTTTGTATAAATTTAAGTCAACGTTTCTTGTTGTTGTAGAAACAATTATATCTTTTAATTAAGAAATTTTCATGGCATTTTGGACTTTACGGCAATGCCTATTAATAAAATATGTAAGACGGTACGGCCTTTGTATTAGTTATTAACCTTTATAACTTTGTAATAAACCTACTAATAATAAACTAATAATTAATCTACCAGACATACGAGTATATATAAGTCCAAGTTGTATACATCTGCTTATCTAGACCCCGGACAGGCCGATTCATTGCGAGACGAGGCTGAGTGAAGGCACATTGGACAGTCATTCTAGAGTAATTTGTGGCCCAAAGCAGCCTCAGGGGCCTTATTTAGTTTCCTATGAAGACGGAGCAAAGGAATACACGCATAAAATTAGATGAAATATTTTTTCTCCAAAAATATTTTGAAATTAACATTTAGCCACAATAAGATTGTGATTTTATATTATTTCGACAAAACATCTTATTTTTTAATTTTCATCAAATTTTTATTACTTCGAAAGTAAATCTTCTATATTAAAGGGGGCATTCGCTACCGCTAGACAGGCTGACGATCTTAAGATTGACTTTAAGACATTAATTAGACTATGTATTTAGTGTAAAATTATTATTTTTTATAAAATATAAATGGTTCCAAATTCTTATATTAAAAAATAATTTAACAATGTAACATATTGCGCTGTTCATGATTCGCGTAACTGTAAGATGAGGGATAGCATTTTTATGATAAATAGTGTAATTTATTATATTAACCAGATGGGGCTCTAAGAAATGAAAGTAAGCAGAGGCTTAACTCGACGCCACATCACTCTTATCTGCATTAGCTTTAATGGTACAGAACGCAATACACTTTATACATACGTGGACATATAAGTAAATTATTTCATATCGTATCAGCTATCTGCAACATCTCTTTGGAGTTTACCTGAAACAAACAATTAAAAATTTATTACAACCATTATATTTTTTTGAATTATATTTTTTTATAAGGTTTAACGTTTGAAAGGAAACATGAAAACTATTTTTTATTATATACAGCAAATCACATATTCATCAACAATACCCAATTTAAATCTTTTAAATTGTAGCTACTTAAAAATAGCTTCTGATATTAAAAATAGATTTTGTAGGGATAATTTATCATATTAAATTATATTGCGTCATTCTTTAGTAATAAAAATGTTTAGAATTAATTAAATTATATATGTATATCAGAAATTACGTAACATATGAATGTTTATGGTATGCCGACTGCGACTCGTGACTTTGAAATAATAAATAACTTTATTAGATTAGTTTCAAACGTTCCTATAATTTTCGTTTCATCTAGAGAAAAGAATGAAATTTCTAAAAAAAAAAAAATTAAAAGAAATTAAGCGCAAGACAAAAATACAAATGCAATTAATAAATTGTTAACATTGTTGAACTTAAGTTCAAAACTTTAAGCGAGAGCTTACACCGTGTGGCCGTTATGAAAACAAACTACATTACAACTAACATCGTGAACAAATTATAAAAGAGGGTTTTCATTACAAAGTTTGAGGGTGCACAGTTGTTGCAACAGCGAGGTGTCATTACGTTTATAAATATACTAAACGCAAAAATTAAAGAATATAAAAAAAAATCCATATTTTTAGGTGATTTTCAACAGGCTGTAACTTCGAAGAAAATGGTCGTACAGGGCTCATTAAAAAAGGAAATTGTAGCTTCAAGTCTCTAGTTTTTGAATCCAAAAGTTTTTCTCGTTAGCGGTTTATGAGTAATCGTCAGAAAACCAACAGAAAAAAATTGTCAAAATTTTTGCTCGTTTTGAAATCGGTGTAAAAGCCGTAATTTTTTTTTTGTAATAGCACTATAAAGCTCTTTTAGAGAATTTCATTCCCTACAACTTCACCTCCTCATGAGCTCTGTAGGATGATTTGTCACTGAGCTATCGTCGATCAAAGCGAAAAAGTCATTGTTGACTTTGATAATTGATTACTCGGGCAATAATGGTCATACAGAAAATTAAAGTAGGATTTGGAAACTGCAAAACATTCCCTACAAGGTGCTTAAATTGGATTTTGATAAAAAAAAATTTTTCAAACTGAAAATGTTGACCGAAAAAAAGTAAAAAACTGCAAATTTAAGGTTATTTGGATAACTTGCAATAACTTTGCAAATAATGCAGATACGAAAAATATTTTCTATAGCTTTGTCCGGAATGTTTTAAATTATCGTTTTTGCTGAAAATCAAGATAACGGGCAATTTTTTATTTTTTATTCCTTAATTTGAATTTAAACGGTTTTTTAGCAATAATCCATATTTTTTCATTAGAAACCTTTAATCATTAAAAAATAAAAAATAAATTTGAAATTTCTTTTACAAATACTTTCTTCGTTTACTTTTTTGACATATTTAATTATGAAATATTGTTTAAGGACACGTTCCCGAAATGATTATTTCGGTATATTTTTGTATAAAATCAAGAAAACATTATTTCTAAAAATAAATACGCAAAGTGGCGTATACCTGTGTACGGTAGCTTTCTATTTAAATGTGTATATTTGTGTTAAAATCTTATTTTTTACACAACAACTTTGTCCAAAGCAAAATGTTCACTTCTTTTTTGACCCACATATACATTTTATTTTGTTATGTATTTTATATGTTGTTATTTTGTTTATGGTCAAAGTATGTGGTCAAACTTAGAAGAGATTAATATTTATAGTACTTACAAATGAATAGAATTGCGGTCGAAGTTCGACCACTAGTTATATTAAATGCAATAACAATAAATTATGCATCATTTAGTTTCATAAATATAGTTTCTACCAAGTTCGCTTGCTTGAGCTTCAGAAGAAATTGAAAAAGTAATATTGCTTTCAAAATTTATTTGTATCGGAATCGTAACCTCGTGGAATAAATAGTAAACGGTAGCCACGTACGCGAACGCGATGTTTGCCAAGCAACTGCTTGATTGGGCCACCCGGCTTTGTTTTCAAGAAAAATTCAATGCCCACTAACGAGTCCCGTTGTTCCGCACGCTCACTGTTTATTTTCGATGTTTATTTCCACCGAAGCCCCGTAATTGTTTACCACACCAACTTTTCGCAGCTGACTTCTGAGGATCAACATAATTAAAATTTAATATAGAACGTAATCAAATTTTCTTCCTATTAGGAATTTAGGCTAAGAAAACAACATATTATTTTCGAGGTAAAATTGATGTGGCGCGCCGCGTACCCAAGCATTCAAATGCGCGAATACAAAGGGAGCGCCATAAAGAGAGGTATTGGGGGCGACAAATGATGCAGGTAATGCGTGGTTTTTATCTTGACATTAGGTGACAAATCTGAGCGCCATTGTCTACAATACGTCCGTAGGATGAACGATAAACCTCGGACTTAGGAAATAAATAGCAGACAGCATTCGTCGGTGTGAGCACGGACCATTTGAGAAATTTATTGTGCGCACTTAACCGCAAATAAATTGGTACGGGCCACGTGAACTGCGCGAGGCTCATTCCTTTCAGCGTGCAACGCTCTTCTCTTGTGTTGCCGCTTACTATTTAACAAGCACGCTTTATAACCTACGATAAAATAAAAAGAAACACGATATTCACCGTATAGTATGTTTCATTACACTTGTTTACCCGATAACAGTCTTTCATACAATAGTACATGGAACACAAATTAAAAAAATAACTCAATGGACGACAATGCCCTTTCACGCCAAGCCTTTCTTGAATACTTACTTGAAATTGGCTGTTTTGCGTTTTAAAACTATCTAGAAGTATGCATTTTTCTTTCAAGACTCTAGTCTGGATGATCTGGATGAGTGATTAGAGTGCTTGCCTTAACGCTCTGTCTCAGGGATTCCGGGTTCGATTGCCGACAGGAGACGTGGAATAACGGCATGTGTTTTGTTTTGTTTCGGTGAGTGAGAGGGGATCCCAGAGCCATCGAAATAATATATCTCTGCCAGCAGCCAGAGCCCATTTATCTATCCCTACCTAATCCATTATCCTTAATCCTACTATGGTAAGTGCACCTGTGGCATTGTTTGTGTTATAGGCGACGGTAGCCACTTACCATCAAGTGGACCGTGAGCCTTTCTGTCGCCCTTAACTTTAAAAAAATGTTCTTCTATATAGAACTATTAAATGTTATGTACAGACATTTCAATTCGGGACGAACCCATGAACAAAAGCGCATATTAGAATCGCAAATCAATATTCATCATAGCGCTGTATTATTAGCACAGTAGGTATAGACTAATCAGATTTATGAAAGGACATTAAACATTCATTAGATGATTGAGTTACGGTTGCAGAGGGTTGGTAATGCAAATTAGCCTAATTGTGTTAATTTATTAAACAATGCAGCTATGACAACAACACCGCGGGCGGCTGTTTTGCCGCAGTATCCCCTCGTAGTGGTTATCAATTAAATGACAAGGTCGTTTCCGAAACTCCCCGTTCATTAATCAACGCCTCTTTATCAAACTGGTTAATTTTTTTAGAGACTATTCTCTAAACAAACTTTGAATCTGATGTACTTCGTAAAAAGTGAGGGGTGGCTACATTGTTTCGACTCCTTTTGTTTCAGAGGCGATGGACGTCGACGAAAATTCGCGGCGAGCCGAGACAACACAAACGGTAAATTGGTGACAGGGGCTTTCGAGAATAATGTGTGAATATTAAAACTCCTTCACAATTTCGCTACAAGTTTTAGAAGAAATTTGCTGCGCAAACTTAATTATACTTGTCTCAATTTTACCTTACGTTTAAAAGTTTCCATTAACTGTATTAAATTCGTAACGAATTTAATTTATCACTCCCATTACGTGCTTAAAATTCACTGTCTTGAAAAGAACGAAAACGAAATAAATCCTTAGAGCGATGTACACAGTCTGTGTTTTTTTAGTCTAGAAATACTTTTATGAAATAGTTTTATAAAATATTGATTGAATAATCTTCATCTTGGCTACCGTCGCTTATAACACAAGCAAACAACACATAGTAGGATTGAGGATCACCGAAACACAACAACACACCTGCTGTTATTTCTGGTGATTACTGCCGCCAGATGGACTGCCCAAAAGACCGCGAAACACAGTGTGCCCTGCCAGTGTTATTGTTCGTAATGTCACATATGATTTATTGTTGCGATAATGACAATCTATTGAAAAATCTAATTAACAAATATTCCATAATAGGTAAATATAGGAAAATATAATAGGTAAAAGAAAAATATATATCGTAGACGAAGCTTTTCCTATAGGTATTTACGGAATGAAAAATGGCGGACAAACTTTTCTGGTGTTCCAACAACATATTCGACGCACACGTCACAAGTCTGTGCTGAATTGATTATAACCTTGTACTAGACCGGATGCACGGCAAATACGATTTCTTTCTTTTTTGCTTCACATTTTAGACAGATGTACGTTACATTGTAGAAATTGTATTAATATGTATAATTCGATACAACGATCAATTTAATAAGCAGTTTTTATCGTAATTTTCTGTTGACATTTTACTATGGAACATCTTATTAAAAGCATAAGCTTGAATCCTTATCCTTGCATACTATAATAATTTGAAGCCTTTGTCCGTGACTGTCTGTCTGTATATCCGCTGACCTCTCCTACATCAGGCAGTGGCTTTTTATGCGGTTTACTCCATCATTTAGATAATTTTTCACGGAAGGTTTACATTATATAATGAAACATCATTAATTATGATAATTATTGTAAATTATTAAGTTTTTATACAACTAGAAAAAAAAATTTGCAACCAAGTCGCCGAAACTGTCCGTATCTGTTTCTCCGCTAACTACTTTGAAACTACCAAACGTATTTTGATACGGTTTTCACTATTGGAAAGAGGGATGTTGGTGTTTATAAAAAAAATTGAAAAAAATTGCACCCCGGGCGCGAATCCGGGAGCGAGTTGCTAGTCCTTACATATTATAAAAGAAAGTCCTCCGCCGAGTCTGTCTGTCTGTTTGCGATAAACTCAAAAACTACTGCACCGATTTTTATGCGGTTTTCACCAATGGATAGAGGTATAATCAGGGAAGGTTTTTTTACGGAAAAAAAATGCACCCCGGGCGAAGCCGGGAGCGGGACAGCTAGTTTAATATATAACAAAATTGTGTGTGATATTTTAATAATTTTCGCCAACCGGTTTCATTTTCGAGATAAATTTGTCAGAGTTATTCACAAAGCAGGTGCACTCAAACAGGTTGTGTTTAATAATAGTGTATACAGGACACATGTGCCGCTCTTTGTTCACAAACAAAGGTAATTAGTACAACACTTCACACTTAATTAGCGCTATCGCGAAACTTATAAAGCGCGGGACCCTTAACACCGTAGGGTGACTTACGACGGCTGAAAGACCACGACATTGTTTAATTTATTGCAGTGAAAATTAAACGCAAATTGTAAAACTAAATTTCATTTATTTGTAGTTTATCTATTACTATTTATTACTAGTGAACTGCAAGGGCTTTGTACGGAGTTGAAATGTCCAAAAATCCGTTCTTAGCGGATGCTTAGGTTGCAAGATAAACCAATGTTATAAAAATTTCAGCTTTCTAGACTTAGTATTTTGGCTGTGAGTTCATAGTCAGGACAAAAGATTTTATAAGTATAGATACATATTATAATATATTCGTATTATTTTTAAAGAGATTAATTAACGTTCGATTAAAGCCAAAAGTTTAAGTTATTTCGATGTAAAGTTTTACGAAAACCAATTCGGTGGTTTAGCCACGAAAACGAGACTGTCATTCATTTACGAAATTTATAATTTGTGTTTAACTGGTATGTATAATATAATGCCGAACTAATAACATTAAAAATATTTGTGTTTTTCTTGCATTTCCTCCAACACAAGTTCTGAGAGACAACTCGCAGGCTCACTCGAGTTAATTGACCGCGAGTAGTCTAGTAACTCGTGATTTTTAAATTAACCATTTGTATAAATCACAAATATACCTAACGGACATGTTTCGTAATAAATTATTTCGTTTCGAAAAGTTTTCTAAAAAACAACAAACACAATAAGTTCTGTTCTTGATTTGTGAGATTAATGTTTTGTTACTTACTTTTACAAGAAGAAAATGTTTCCGCTGTTTTAAAGTGGAGGCAACATAATGTTTTTTTTTTTTTTTTTAAAAAACAAAACCCTAATTGAAACAGAAAATGATTAAGCATGGAAAATGCTATAACCTATAATTTATGGACTATTTATCAGATTAGCATCGCCTTTCACTCACTATCAGATTATATATACTTTCACTATATAAGTAAAATCTCTTGCACTTCGTGGGGAAGACCTCCCTGTAGTATTCTAAGTTTTTATGTGTATGTCCACAAGAGCCATTTCGGGGTTTTATAATAAATTATTATATTAAAATGTGAACAATCAATCTATGTAGTAGGTAGGTACTCCTAATTAGTTATAAAATTAGGCAATCTTATTTTATGACTTATGTTTGGTCTCAAGTTCATTCTGAAAGCATTGACGTTAGTAGTTTTCAAGCACATGAGTGTTTGTTTAGTACCAAAGCTATTATTTCTAATGGTATATCTTTCGTGAATATTTAATTAAAGTGACATTCTAGTCTATATTTTGGACTGTGTTTTACTTTAATTATGAAATAAATATGTAGTTGACAGCGCCCGTACGGACGAGAGTGGAACTTTTTTTCGGAAACCACTCTAGCGGAACTCAATTTAGCGCCCATACTTCAGTTTGATTACGATAGAGTAGACTTTTAGTTTTATTCTTTGTAATCTGTAAAACATTGGTTTTACAGTTTGTAATATATTCTTCGTATTCTATTAACTCTCATTGTGATTCCATTGATTTGATTAAGCTAGAGATAGTCTTAGAAAAAGATCAAAGAAAGATTAAAGAAGAAGAGACGACTTGGACTGACAACTACTCGTAAAAGTTTTTAACCTAAAGTTTAAATATACCTAATCTACAGTTTAGCATTAATAGGCTATTATAATACTTTTAAATTAAATAAATAAATAAAAGGATTAAATAAATAACATTTTAAAATAGCATTACCGATACATTTTCACGTGTTCTCTTTCCCTTAAAATATTAATTTAAATTAAATTACTTATGTTTTGGTCCTAGCGATGGCAACTAACAAAATAATTCAAGTGCAATGAAAGGACATTGTATATTTTGCCATTTTCGCAAAATTTAAAGGAAAACTTGTAAAAAACAATCGTTTAAAACCATTAATTTTAAGACAATATTAAATTTGTAATAATTTTCAAAAAAGAAATATACAAGGCAAATTTACTGCCAGTGTACAAGGCAACTAGATTAATTTTTCCTTGCACAACCAATAGCAGTAGGCATTTATTGCTCTAATAGTGTTCCTAATTATTTACTAAACAAAAAATATAAAAAATATTGAAATTAATGATAAATTTGGATTACTTTACTACAATATTAATTTTATTAATTACAATATTAATTTTCAAAAAATCCATAATGCCATAATGAAATTTTACAAGGCACATTACTGATGGTGTCATTAGATTTATTAGTTCTGGTCCCACTAATTGGATTTATTGTTCTAACAGTGGCCGTAACTATTAAATCCAAATTAAATTGTACAGATGGACGATTTAGGTACCTATATAGAAATCCGATTATAGATCTGATAGTGAAGCAGAGCTAATCTAATGTGCAGTTCGAAATGGGAGCGGAACGCACACAGAGAGTATGTAACAATGAAGCGGGGGAGAGTGGGACGGGTGGTGGTCGGTCAAACGTCTATTATCCTAATTGTTGGGCCTAGTGGGCACAGACATTGGCCAAAGCAGGCCAAAGCTTTGTGCTCGGTTGCGGCGGACCGCAGCCTCGCTCGCAATCTGTAAATGCTTTGCGGAGGTCACGTTATGGGCTTACACGGTCCTACATGAATAACAATCGTTGGGATTAACCACTAAGCTGCAGCAGTTTCCGCATTAATGAGCTTAAACGCGACATTGTTCCACAGAAATATGTGTAAAAATAACTTGGTAACACATGAAAGTTACAGGATCCCTTATAACCGGATTAAAGCAGCGAGAATATAAACAGATATTTATTTACAGAGCTGCAATACGACAGGTATTACAATCTGCAACAGCTTCGCTGTCGCCGCTCTTTGGTATTGCAAAGTATTACTTTAGAAGTTACTGTAAAAGTATAATAAGTATATATTTTCTTTCGATGTCTCATTCAAAAATTGGTTAAAAATACTTCTATATCAAATGGTAACACTAAATCGGTAAGGAAGTTTGTAAGGATATTTAATAAGGACCTTTAATACGGATCTGAAATCATCTAGTCTAGAAATAGTATACAGGTAAAATATACTTAGAAAATTATTCGCATTAAGTATATTAAAACAAAATTGAGGGGCAATGTTTTGTGTTTCATCAGTAACTCTTTATTTTTTGTGTATTTTGGAGTTTATTGGTTTTGATTCTTTTAATAACATGAATAAGTAAAAGAGTAAAAGTAAAAACATAGATTTAATTAAAACTCTGGCGTTAATTAATACAAGCAAGTATTTTTAAAATATATTTTTAAACTAGCGACACACCCCCGGCTTTGAACGGATGAGTTTTTTGCTGCAATTTATATAAACAATAACCTTCCTTAGTTTATTCTTTCCATTAGTAGAAACCATATCAAAATCCAACACTATTTAAAAGCATTAAAAGTCATTTCTTCAAGCCCGTTCCGAATCCCAATGCCTCAAGTCTTTATATCTGTTTAGTTATTTTAGCAAAGGTAGTTAATAAACCAGAAAAAACATTCGACACAAAATAGAAGCGCATCCCCGCAACCATTTAATCCATGACTAGAAACGGACTCGATTTTCTTGTATTCATGTTTTTATGTCCAGTCGCAACGCAACAGAAAAGTCGATGGTCGAAGGCAATAGAACATTCACCGCTACCAATTGAAGTAGATTTGAACAAACTCCCATTACCCTGATTGATTCCCGTCGCTCCGGTTCTGGCAACGAACACAAAGGTCAGCTGCAATTCAGAAACGCTTTCAATTTGCACTGAGCCGCTCCTCTCTCAATTTGCGGCACACAAACCGTCCACGGCTTGCCCGCGCTTCGACTGTGACTGTGAGACGTCTTCATCTGTGAAACGGCAAAATTGTATTCCCAACTAATACAAATCTCTTAACTCTGCAAACATAAATTTGCTTCGGTTTTTAAAATAAATAATCTAAATTAATGAGTTACTAGACTACTCGCTGGAATTTAACTCGCTTGAACCGGCTAGTTATCATGTTTGTATTTTACCTATTATTTCACTGGACATAATTCAATTATGAGAATACGATTGGAAACAAAAAAAGCCTAACTGACTACATTTTATCTATATATCTTTTTTACATGTAAAAGTGTTAGGTTGGTTTGTGTAAGCTTCAAAATCTCGGGAATGAATAGACCAATTTTAATTCTATTCAGATAACCAATATGTTGTGCCCAAAATTAGGATGTAATATATGTATGTATGAAATATTAATAGATCTGTACATATAAACAATATAGGCACAGTACGATGCAGATAAAAGATAGTAAACGGTTGGCATTTTAATCGTACTTAATTTCGTTATTTGATTTTAAAATTTCATGTGAAATTCCAATAAATCGATCAGTTCTTTAATACAGAAAATACCATAATATGACTTCAATCCACAGGCTATATTGTATGTGCATATGAATATTTACTTACGCTCTTATACGATAGGATTGAATATTGCACAACCTGCCTACTGTGAAATTCATGACGTGTGCCGGGACTTCTGACTGATTGGACCGATAGGTACCTATGGAAGTCGAGTGGATACATCTATCTATTCAACTGTATAGGTTAGTAATTTGAATCTATATGAAATGGATACTATCTTTCTGAATAAAGCGTATATTTTTATTTCATTATACAATTTTAATATACGACTTCTTTAAATACCTATCCTAAACAAGATCTTATGGAACAAAATATTGAAATCGGATAAGAAATGCTAAAAATTTCTCCTACATTTAAAATTCAAAACTCTATCTCTTCATAATACCGCAAGACAATTTTAAAGAAATGTTTTTAATTAAGTGAGTTTTTGTATAGCTGTAATGTAATGTAATCATTTTTTGTTTTATGTAAAGGTCGTTAGACCTGACATCAAATGCACAGTAAGCACAGTCGTAAGGTAAAAATAGTAGTGCCCCTGCCACTACTATTTTTTGAATATGTATGTATGAATATGAATTTGAATAAATATGCACTGTACTTCGTTGCTACGAGGGAGTCTATTTACTAGTGAATGAATGCACAACCATTTCTTTTAATAGGTTCTCGCGGGACACTAACTGGTAGAGACGTCTTTAAAATATTTATACAGTGTTCTTCGCGTTTTGATATCCACAAGGTACGTTAAGACATATAAAGCAGTATCGTTTATTTGTGCACATACTAAGTAAGTGAATGAATACGAATCATTCAATTGTGAAAAGGGTGTCACGCACGAATCCATCTAATTTTCGCTTTGACTGAAAATTATAGAAGTCCCACGCGAATCCAATTTCGAGGGAGCACAGTATAATCTCATTAGATACGACTGACATTCATTAAACATTTTATACGATTTCTTTACATAGTATAAAATGAAGTCGTTTTCCGCGTCTGTCTGTATGACAGCTACTTAACTCCTCCTAAACAAAGCAACCGATTTTGATGCAGTTTTCACTATCAGTTAGATAATTTTTCATGGAAAGTTTATTTAAAGGTATAATAAAAGCTAATTAAGTTTATAGTTTGCAAGAAAGTCGCCGAAAATAAATTTACATGGTTTACGTAGGCTAAACAGTAAGAGATACATAAAAATGATGTACTACAGAATTGTAGTTCTTTTAGAATCTTAAATAAAACTCCGCGATGGCATATCTTTATCTGTTACGGACACGGTTGACTCGCAGTGCCATTTCTTTCATTAAATATCCGTCTCCGTTAACTATCTTCTAAAATCTAAACCATCCAACGGCTTTGATACTGTTTTTACATATTTAAAGAGGAATAAACGAGTAAGGTTTGTGTATTTATAAAAAGCAGAGAGCGGGTCGCTTATCTATACTAATATTATAAAGAGAGAAGATTTGTATGTTTGTAATGAATAAACTCAAAAACTATTAGACCGATTTTAAAAACTCTTTCACCTATAGAAAGCTACATTATCAGCGAATAATATAGGCTATATTTTATAAAAATAAAAAAAAATACGCGGGCGAAGTCGCGTGCAACACCTAGTCCCGTATAAAGAAAACTTCGTGAGAAGAATGACACTCGGAGAACGCCTTGCGGATTCCTGATGCACTAATTTAAATTCGCGAATCTCGGACGCAGGTGTCCTGATAGAGTTGCCTCTGTTCCGCTCTATTTTGAAATTCTCAATTTATGCAGAAACTTCCATTCTTTCAAAGTTTTCAGCTTCAATGCAACTTTATACATTATAACAGAATTCAAACTCGTAATGTTATTTGCATAATACTCGTACATAATAAAAGTTTATTCTTTGCGATTCTTCAATGAAGTAGTCAGATTGAAATGTAGGTACACGGTATTGTATACGTAAAAGTTAAACTCATTTTAAGCAGCTCACTTACAAAAACTTCATTGCTATTATTCATTGCTACACTTATTTGTAAATTATACACAAGAAAACATTTGAATTTGATTTTTGACTGATTAATACAAACACCATCTTTTGCAAAGTGGATTTGATTACACATCTATAGTATGAAAGAGGAATTTGCAATTTTCACAATATTGCACCGGAGCAAGATTGCAATATTTTCATCTGAATTCGAGATATTTACGCACGTTTTCACCAACAGACACCCAGAGTTAGGAAACACCTGACTACTTACTATTTATAGTCCGCCTTGCAGTCTAGCGCTTCATGCAGGATTCTGAATGTGACTGCAGTGAATGGCTTAAGTAGCAGTTATATGTTCCCTAAATCTAGGTGACTGTTGGTTAAAACGGGCATAAGCTTATAATAAATATAAGAAGTATTACACCAAAATTACTTGTAAATATTACTTACTCATTTTCCTTTGATTTTCCTACATGTATAATAAACAGTTGTCACTTCTTCTCCAACATTAGTAACTGCAGTTGAGTTAATATACACATCATAACTTGTTACTTGATTAAATTTACTTAACTGATGCGTCAGTTAAATTTAATTAAGTTACAAGTTTCGCATGTTTGACAATGTGTGTACAATATTATATACAAACAGCTTATATACTTTGTAGTTGTTAAAGTAAAAACTAAATTGAGGTGCTCCGGAAAGAGAAACATTTTTTTTAAGCGAAATTATTTTTACATCATCTACTGTACGTACTTTTGCTTGACCCAAATTAAAATATATCTTACCTGAAAAGAGAAACCACATTTAAGCTATTATTTCACAATATATTGTTTTGTTTACTTTAGAATAATTTATTAAAATTATCTATATTTACAAGACTTGTCTAAAATATACTTTCTTCGCATTGTAGATAATAGCTACTTTTAATGTTATAAATGACTACCTAAAAGAAGTAATAAGAAAAGTATAATAAGTCAAAATCCGGCAAATTCAAATTCAATGAAGTGAAACTAACTTTATTGAGTTATCATTATCATCATCATCTTCAGCCTGTCTCTACGAATTGCTGGATGTAATCCTCTCCCAAGACTTGCCACCAAGCATGGTCCCTGTCCTTCGCATCCAGCCGCTTCCTGCGAAGCCTTCCACGTCGACTGTCCACAGAAAGGGCAGATTTTGTATGTTTGTTTATATGTGGAGGGTAATCTCCGGAACCACAACATATTTTTGAAAAATTGTTTCTTCATTTGAAAGTTACATTATTCCTTTAAAATAAATATATAATATATTATGAATACCATTCTCCCCAATTTCTCCCGGACGCGTCAGTCTAGCTAGTCTGTTATAAAATATAGAATGAATTCCTTCCTACATATACTTAGAATGAATTCAGATGTCTCTGTTTTTTTTTTACGGAGGGATTGTTGATACTTGATTCTATATATGAGTATAAGGAGAATGGAATCACTTTTGAGTATTAAGAGAGGGTAGCAATTGTAACATGAGCTCGAAACTCGAAATTAACTCACTAAGTAACATCGTTGTTAGGGAAGACAAAGCGGCTCGGAAGTAACTTCCCTCATTTGTAGACTCAGAAATCCCACAGGCCATCGAGGTGTAATTTAGTAGAAATGGAAAGTTGTATCTCTAGCTTGAAACTTAAATCCAGTATAGCGCACGTTGAGCCGACAATGTTTAGACGTAGTAGCTACCACTTCACACTTAATGTTATCTACATCCAAAAATTCTTTTGTAACTTTGAAGGCGTATGGTAATAAAATAAAACGAAATGATAATTATATTTGTCTACGTATAACTAGTTATCTGAATTAGATTATTATGACAAGACTTGTGTGCTTTTTTTTTATAAGAAAATGTAGCCAATATCGATAAATATACTGTCAATCCTGTTGAAGATCCATTTTATTTGCATTATTAGCCATTTTTTTATAATTCACTAAATTTAGCCCGCAGCTTGGTCTGTCCTTAAAATGGACTAATCATTCTCCTTACAGTCACTAGGTAGAACTATTTTTTTAAATACATTACATTATTTTTTATATTAAAATAAACATCAAATAAATCGATAATTTTAGTATTAATTCAGAAATATGTTCACATTGAAGAGATAGATGAGGATGTGAACAATTAAAATTACTTATGTTCATAACTATCTTTTTAACCTTTAATCGCATTAATGTATGATTCAGCAAAAAAACAAGCAATAGATTCCATTATTAAAACAGAAAACTTGAAATAAGTATATGTTTTTCACAACAAACTTGTTTACTCGTATATAGTAACGCAAAGTTGTTATAAATTTCACCTTATAAATTTTTATTTCCTGTGAAATTATAGTGTTTACACTGTACATAACTTATAGAAATTTCTTTTCGTATTGGACAATACATTTACTGTATATACATTTATTGGACATGTTTTAAGTCATCGTCACCTTAAACAAGGAAATTATCCTTTGGTATTTGCGGTATCTATCAACCTGCTAAGGGCCTCTTTCACCATCTCTGAGTAAAGTGTCAAGTAGGCTAACCGCCATTTAAAGTCACCGGTCAAGTCTCATACAAATCTATTCAACGATTTACTGTTATTTTGACAAGTAGACGACAGTATCTCGCAATAATTAATTCGTAAGTATGTACCATTTCTCGGACAACCACATTTTGTAGTAAGAAATTTGTTACAGTAATGCCCACGTACATATTAATGGTTCATAACGTCTGTAATTTGACGAGAAAACTAATCAAGCAACTCACAAAAGGTTCTCACCCGACCCTACCCACACACTGTCATGTTTAATATTAAATTCTTGAGCGATACACCAAATACACTTGCGTTATTTATTTTAAACGAAGCTTTGTATTAATTGAAAATTTGCGTCTTCTTAGTAAGTTACCAAATGGAGTATGCGTGCGTTACTCTTGTGTGACTAGGCAGCACCAATAGCGGCGACGACGTGAATACGAGTATGTATTTGGGTTATTGCAACTAGTCAAAAATTATTTCATGGTTGTCGTCTGTAAGGAGATGGTTACTGTCGCGAGATAGACAGCCCAATAGACTGCGAAATTCAGCATTGCCTTGCTTGCTTGCTATGTATACTAATCTATACTAATCTATACTTCTATACTAATATTATAAATGCGAAAGTATGTTTGGATGTATGGATCACCATGAAATTTTACATAAATGTTGTCTGGGACACCAGAAAGGACATAGGGTACCTTTCATTGTTCAACGCGGACGAAGTCGCGGGCACCAGCTAGTTATCAATAAAAGTAGAATTCAAATATGCATTATTATAGTTAGTAAAAGTTTGACACAGATCGTCACGATTACTGTCATCAGTAATCGTGACGATCTGTGATACAACATGTAGATTATGTGTAAAATTGTTAACATATCAGTTAGAACGCTGAGGTTTTCAAGAAGTATTTTTCATTCACGATAACCAAAATTACCCAATATAAATTACCTTTTAAAAGTTTATTTGTAGATTACTTCATAAATTGTTCATCTTAGATAGGATAGGAACGTCGTCATAAGTTTATTGTGTGACGTTGTAACGCGTTTAGGAGGTTATCAGACCTAACTCTCATGACCAGACATGACCCACGTCTGACCCAGATATCTACTTATCGCATACGTTATCCATAGTTTGTTCCTGTCTTTGTTTACTACTTAAGCATCTGTTACTATTTACTTAAGCATTAGACTTTGAATTTGTTTTTAATTCCTCATTTATTATGTGCATGTTCAGTTCATAGTGAACCTCGGTATCAAAAGTATTTTGGGTCAATGTCGAGTGAGGTTATGTTTTATAGTAAAAACTCTCTAGATCTACCTATATAACTCTGGATTATATAAGTGAATACATCAACCCTTGATTGGAAACGTTTTGGCCGAACTTATTTCATGGAAAAATGTGGCCGATATAAATTAAATGTAAATACGTTTTTGTATTTTTTTTAAAATTAATTTTAGCCTTTATAATTTCAATACAAAATGTAAAAATACTTAGAATAAAATGATAAAAAATATAACGACGATAACAGCAATATTTTCGATGGGCTATTAAAGTACCTAAGGGTTAAAAGTGCACGTTTTAATATGGAAAGTGGATGCGAAAGCGCTGAAATATTTCGTTTTATTTGTTACTGTTGGACTGGACTAAAATTTTTATCTGTGACAGTTTTCAAATATTAAAACGTAAAGGATTAAAACTTGCATTCAGAATGGGACTAGATATGGGTCAATTAAATAATCCGTAATCGAAAGTGTTGGAATAACGAAACTTTTTACTTAATTTATTATGCGATTGTTTATTTTCAACATAAAATATTGAAAGAAATATACTGACATATCAAATAGCTCATAACTACGAGAATATATTAAAGCCTTTTTTTAAATTATTCAATAAACCATCAATTTGTATCTATTGGCAAAAGCATTTCTCGAGTAATTTATTTTCTGAGTCTGAATTCTGAAGTTTAATATGAGATCCTGTCCTAACATCTAAAATGGTGCATATACTTTAAATAAGAAGTGGTAAATTTCGTTGGTATTCCGCACAATTTATTTAGAAGCAACAATTCGCGTATTGCAAATTTTTAACATTTCGGGCTTTGGTGGGTCTCCCGGAGGCCATTATTCACGTGGCAAACCACCTACCTCGCCGTTTGTGGGCAGCTACCACTAATTTATGGCCCTTTAAGTGCCTCCAACACGTAGTACCGCCGCGCAATTTGGTCAAAAGCTGAAACAACCCAACCTTACATCAAAACGATCCTTAATAACACATGTATAATTGTATATATATATATATACACACGTATACATACTTATGTATTTTTTATTATATTCTTTTATCACTCATGTTCAGAAAGGAGATATTAGTTAACTCGGAACCCTAGATTTACAGCCCAAGGTACCAACTTGGGGTGTAAATAAGTAAATCCGAAAATATAGAAAAAAATGTATAGTTTCATTAAAATGGCAAAAGAAAATACTGGTTTTTCCTAATTATTTTTTATATTTTGTTTTTTAATAATATATTAATATGCATTTCAAAATTGATAGAATAATCGAATATGTATAATACATGATTTTTTTTTATAAATAAAATTTTACCAAAAAAAAAAAAACATGGGACTTTTTATCAGCATCACATTTGCGATGAGAATCGGGACACTATATGTACGAGTATACCTACATGAAATCATAAGTTTTACTAAAAATGTAGGCTACGCGTTAATAAGAAAATTAAAGAAATGCTGACTTGAAATTTCAAATTTCCTTTTCGGGCTATTATTCACGCAGCATCAGCCCACCTTACCCGCTTGGGGTCGACCATCGTTAATTTATGACTTTTTAAGTGCCACGAACAGTGTTCCGATCCTTCTGAGCCAGACACACTCGACATCCCCTTTAAACTTGCATTCATACATATTAATGTTACATTTCATCTCAAACAGGGCCCCCGAGACTTAAGGTGAAGGTATCAAATGTAACTCTGAACTGAGATATACTACTTACTCGCTTCTCTGTGGGGATTGTATCATGGAGTTTTGCTCAGGCAAAATATTAACATAATTTCAGATTATATGTTTTAGTGGCCCTAGATTTATTTACACTGTCAATTAGAACATATGTGTAACTTTAAAGCTTATGTTCTCAAGCATCGAAATAATATATCTTTGCAAGTTCTCAAGCAACATTTTATAACTGTCTCTTCACAATCCTTAGAAGATCTCGCATAATGTTGCCTTTTTTGAGTTTAGCACAACGTTAACTTATAAAAATCTTCATTATTAAACAAAGTATTATCAATGCTATTTTTTTCATT
The DNA here is from genome assembly GCA_944738685.1 of Synanthedon myopaeformis. Lineage (NCBI taxonomy): Eukaryota > Metazoa > Arthropoda > Insecta > Lepidoptera > Sesiidae > Synanthedon > Synanthedon myopaeformis. The sequence goes on along the minus strand of OX122914.1, from coordinate 8,717,949 downwards.
TAACAGAGAAGAGAACGAGAAAGTTGCAATGCTAATCTACTAAGTAAAATTTTGATAACCATCAATTTGGTAGTCCAATACCAACTGCGTTTTCCCGACGGATTAGGTTAAAACCGCGAAGATTAATGTAGAGGATTCGCGTGATTAACATTTTGGTTTAGAATCTCTTTTCCAATAACATTTAAAAGAAATTAAATTACTTAGTAGGTTAAGGGCCTCTTTCATCATCTCTGAGTAAAGTGCCAAGTAGGCTAACCGCCATTTAAAGTCACCGGTCATCGCGAATGATGAAGCTGATATACCTTTGTTTGTACGGTAAAAGTTCGCCTATCGAAGGCATAAAACCGAATGCATAATTTAATAAAACTTAAAATTATTTCTAAAAGTAACTTATCAACAATTTATTTGTTGTTGGTGAAAGAGGCCCCTGGCCCTTACACTTATAGATTTTCTAAAGTTGTCCCTAATAATATTAATCTTACAAACTATACTATTTTTCACATTACGGTGACGTTTGGTATATGAAGTTATTATAGGGCCGGTGAAATAGCACTAAAAAATACCAAATCAAAATGTACCCATGCTATGTGAAAAGTACTACATATTTGTTTATTGTTATGTTTCAATAGCTATTGCACCGATATCTAACTATTCATGCAGATAAGTTAAAAGTAACAATATTTCAAGGTACAAAAGAGCTTGAAATTCTGTCAATACCTATAGAAAACAAATACGTGTTTTGTAATTACAGCCAAAATTGACTATAAAATTTATTCAAGTAGATATGCTGACTAATGTGATTGACAACAAGGGCGAAACATCGGTCGGTCAAGTGGCGAGAGATCGAAACATATTTCGAGCATTTGATGTGATTTGGACCGGACCACGTCAAAGCTCGCCAGATTAAGTCAAGCGTGGTCGGATGCTCGCCGTCATGTTCAAACTGTTTGTTTACCGTTAGAACTGGATTTTGAAACATTTGCTTTTATGACAGCAACCATTCGGCGAGAGAATAGAATAGAAGCTCACTGAATTAATTGTGAAATGTGTGTTTCCAAGTGCAAAAATTAAATAAATTTTTGTTATTTATTTAATTTATACAGTTTCACTTAGTTAGTTTTTAATTAAAAATGGATTTCATGTAGCTGTGGAATTATTAATGGATTCGTGCATTCGTGGATTCGTATTCAAATTCTATAATTTAATCTTTCAGGCTTGTTTTAATAATAAAAATGTTTTATTGTGATTACACTATCAATAAGGCTTAAACAATAGGTTTTCTAAATTGCTTCAACTGTCAGCCATTAGGTGTTTAAGTAAAATATGCACAGATTGATTTTTTTTTTATTTGTCCAAATTAAACCTCATCTGCTTGAAAAAAGTCCAAAGAAAAAATAAACTCAAAAATTACTGGACCGATGTTAAAAATTCTCTCCCCTATAGAAAGCTAATAAGTATCAGCGAGTAACATATGCTATATTAAAGTTACGAGGACGAAGTCGCGGGCAACAGATAGTTATTATATAAAATTTATTTAACTATTCTTTAATGAGGAAAATGTGATAAAATAAATAAAGTAAAATTTCAATGTTATTTTATTTTCAATATATAAACATAAGTCGTTTATTGAAGCACCAAAGCCAAGTAATTATTTATTTAATTATACAATTGCTGGTACTACTTAAGCATCTTATTGCGTTTTAATTCAATTATCAATATGGATTAGTTCAATGCTGTGTCTCGCCTTTGCCCTCCAAAATAACCCCGTTTCAATAAGATCGTATTATATCCAAGAATAGCATTATAAAGACAGTAAGATTAAGTAAATTCTTCTAGACATTGCGTCACTTTTGTAAACGCTTAAAATTCATAGAAACAAAAATGCAAATGTAGGTAAAATATCAAGTTTTATGGAGATTGCCCTCCTTTGCATAAGCATTCCCACTCATCTTTTCCCATAGAAGTGACGGGTGGCGTTAAAACGGAAAATGATTTCAACCTACATTTCTATGTGACATTTAGAGATTTAAAATCCAAGCGTACTCAAATTTGTGCGGCGACAGACAGGAAAGTGTTTTCTCGTATTTCCACCTCTACAATGCATAACATGAATCCGCGTATAGGAATATTGAAAATGAAATTCCAGTTTGTTTAATTGGAAAATGTAAAATACAACCACAATGTAAAATACAATCAGAAATAGAATAAAAATATAATAAATTTATTTACTCTATACCAGAATAAAATATATTGGATTTAAGTTAATGCCAATATTTTTTTAAACTGTTATCATGTTCAAATCCTGTATACGTCACAACGCAGTTGTCTATATCTATACTAATATTATAAATAGATAATATTTGTATTTTTGCATTTTTGTTTGTAATGAATAAACTCAAAAACTATAGAAAGCTACATTAGCAGAGAGTAACATAGCTATATTTTATAAAGTTACGAGGACGAAGTCGCGTGCAAGAGTTAGTGTATTTATAAGTGAGGTATGAATTATGTATTATTACTAAGACTATAGTCTTTACGAAATATGAAGTAAATATTCATTTTTTTTTTTAAGATTTTAGACTGACATTTCGTATTGGACAGAAAAATAAAAAACGAAAAAAGTATACTTTGGGGTTTAACTATTGAGACGTTAATAATAACAAAAATGTATATAACTAGAAAACTGTCCAACAATGTATCTGATATTTGGCTAAATAAAACATAATTCAGCTGTGAATTTAATGTGAGTGCAAGAGTACATAATACACATAGAGAAAGATTGGAGTATCATTTCAACAATCTTCGCTACTTTTTATTTCAACTGCACCTGCATCTAAAATACATTTGCGAAACTTCCGCACCGATGCTGTCCTCGTTTTATTATTGCAAGGACTATAATCCTCGACTCGCTATAACGTAACAAAATATTTACTTAACGTTAGTTAGAAAAGCTTAACACGCTGCTATAAAAATCAAGGTAAAATGTGTGCCTACAAACCGAAGCTTCCGGCTCATTATAACCTAATCCCAAATTGTCCGTTTCCCATATTGACTGAAATGCAAATGACCTTTCCTAAATATTGTACTTTCATTGCATGCACTCGTTTATTGCGGTGACAAGTTAGACAAAAATTTATGGGGTGTTTTTAGTATTTATAATTTATCTGAAGCAATTTATATTACATTTATAGTAATTTACAAAAGTGAATTCTCATGTGAAATTCTAACTTTTTTTGTTGTTTTCTTTATGAATTTATTGAATAGAATGTATCATTTTTCTCATTTAAAATTCAATAGTTTATAGATCGATTTTCTTTAAGAACCGTTAAATGCAGAGACAATTTTGAAGTATAATAATATTATACAGCAAGCAGCCGCCAACTACTTGCAAAATTCGTTCTAGGCTCTCTATATTCCATAATTTATGCGGTAAAAGTTCTTCTCTTCTTTGTAATATTAGTACAGATAATCATTTAAGTATATATCATCTTTTTCATCTTCCATCTTGACACCTTTATGCTTGCATGTCATTTTCATTTTCAAAGATTGCTGTTTTCTTAGAAAGCTTGTTCTTACTGTTATCTTTCATCGTCGACCAAGTGTTTTCTTTATAAATAATCAACAATAAAAATAGAAAAGACATAAATTATAAGAACTCAGCCATCAAAGCTTCACAATTATGAATTATTATCATATACGAGTAGGTATTACATGTTTTTAGTTTTATTGTAATTGGGTTTTTAAATTTAGCTCGGTCGTAATTTGTTTTGTGTCTTTATTGTGTTTTAATTTCTAGACTCTAATTGAGTGCAAAGAACACTTAACTGCTGATAAGACAGACGGACTTTTGAATCTCGGACATATGTACATGGTATTCACAGTTATTTTAACCATGTGCGACCTGGATTACAGGCAATTTACCAGGAAACAATAAAACAATGTTAGAAAACAGAAATTACAATAACATTTGGAAGTAGTAACTTACGTGAAAGAGCAGTCGCCATGTTATAATTTGGGTTAAATGTAATCTAAAAAAAAAGAATTATATCATCATGATGTGGTGGTTATAAATGGGTACATGTAGCCTAGCGATTGCTGTATTCATTGCCTGCACCGTTCACCGTAGAATCTTCTCACCTTCTGAATTATTTATATCACATTTTCAGTGATGCGTTCGCCTATCAGTAACGCAAACATTCATACAGCAAACGCTTCAAGAAACATAAAAAAGCACTTTATGTATATAGCGGGTTTTGTGTACGAGGTTACGAGGGTCGCTTGAAATTTATGTGTCAAAGAGATGAGATATCAATGTTAGATAAGGTATAGGTTACTAAGGCATACTTAGCAGAACAATGTTATTTCATACGTGTTCCTACTTCCTTATATTATCATTCTGGGTCATTAACGCAAAATTTAGGAGTAGAACACTGTTTTTTTTTTTAACTTCATGATATACATATTTTTAAGTAATGTTCCTAGAAAACAAATCTGACATTTTTATAATAAATTAGAGAACCGTCCTCGGCTTCGTAGGTGGTTAAAATTTTAAAAATCCTTTCTTAGCGATGCTTCAGTTCGAAGTTCAGCTTTCTAGACTTAGTAGTTTTGTCTGAAACGTTTTATAAGTACATATAGATAAAAACAAAATGCTGATCTAATAATTTATAAAAGAGGATATTTGTATGTACTAGATCGATAAACTTTACTTTTCGTTTGTCCATTGACAATGAAAGATGGTAATATCTAAGTGTTTTTAAGAGAATATTTTCGTTCATTTGAAGGTGCAATAAATTACAATTAGCAAATTTACAAAACATACTAAAAAAAAATCCATAATATTTTAATGATTGAAAATATAAAAGCGCATTTTCTGTATTGGAAACAAGAATCTCAAACAAGATTCAGTGGATGCAAGCTCACATCCAATACAAATGCAATGTTTATCCGGTAGGATAGATACAATCGGGTAAGTCCCAGGTGGAATTAACAAGCAGCGGCGATGTGTATGGAAATCACATTACAAACTGATAGGAGGATTATTTGCTTCGATTGAAGGATTGCATTCACAATAATATGTAAGACATTCTATGACTATCATCTATATTCTAGTAAGAGCAGGACAATTGCAGACTGGGCCAGTGATCACAGTCTAGTCTGCAGAAAGTTTAGATCTTTGTGCTCTGGCGCTTTATATACAACTATACAATACAAATAAATAATGCAATAATGCAACTTTCTGATACAACTGAGTAAATATACTTACTGAATAGACAAAACTTAAACATTCATAAATTCAAATTTAATATTGATAAAATAGAATCAACAAAATTAAAAATTATTTTTTATATAACAAAGTTAATTTAGTTTAAAAATGTACATTACTTATATTTAGTTCACTGTAAAAGAAATCTAAAGCTAAGTCCTAAGATAGATCACTTTCTTAACAATTTCATATTAGACAATATTCTATCTCTGTTAGTATGCGTGTACGTTTTCCGGAAGTAATTTTAGTGGTCTGGGGGCAAAGGTCGGCCGCCTTGACACCCTATTTCCGGGGAGCACTTACAGGTTGTCAGAAAGCGCCTAAGCCTCGCGGGAAAGAGCAACGGTCAGGCAGCCTCGGTCAGGAAATTGTCTGTCGACCTACGTTGCTATTGCTCTGCTATATTGCCGAGAATAGGAGAACAACATCAATAAACGCTTTACCACACACGAACAGTCAAAGGACATATCAAGCCTTTGCCGCATATACGACAGGCGAAATGAAAATACCGCAATGACAAAAATGTTAGTAAATACTCAAAATAAAACTGAATCCTAACTATGAAATATACTTTATACCTTAAACTTCTTTGAACAACAAAATCATAAAATTTAACTAAAATATATTTATTTATTAGTTTATTTATTTTATAAACGTTTAGACACAGGACTAATTTTCTTTATTTGATATACACAAAACTTTCGTTAAAACAAGGCATTTTCATTTCACACCGAAAACAGATATTAATAATTCATTATTGAATACAGATACTGGAATTATAATGTTGCTATATGACTCGGCCAGGTTATCTTGGAAATTCGTTGGAATGCAAAACCCTCACCCATAACCCCGCTGTCATCGTGCGCATTATGCGATTGGAGGGGGCTGAAATGACTTCACCGGCGCGAGTTGCCGAGTCAACTTCACTGAATAGAAACTACCGTCCGTTCCACTTATCCCTACTAAGGTAGGTCCCGGTGGTAGGATAAGTGGAATTTTTCTTGGTGGAATATGTGGAAATTTTTCTTCCATCTATCCCTGCTACGTAAATGTACTGTTAAGATGAAAAGCCTTCTATTATATTAGCGGTAGACTTGTTTGCGTTTTAATAAATATTACATAAGTACATAAAAAGGAACGTTGACTAAAAAAATACAATCTTGCGACATCGCATGACTATAAACTATTATATTCTTTAGAATTTTTTTTTAGAATAAACAAGGCTTCAAATGGTCGGGGCACTGGAACACTAACCACAGATTGGATAAGAGAATGGGCTCTTTAAAGCCTACACTCTTCAATTCAACAATAGTTCAGAATAGCCATAAAAGTAAACGTGACACAAAACATTGCGTAGAGTATTTTGACAACAGTTTAAATAAATTAAACGGCCGAGTGCTTGCAATTGACAGGCTGTGTTTTTAATACGTTTTACGCTTTCTAGTTTACGCGTGCGGGCAGCGTATCGAGAGAATCCTGGCACACGTCCAACATCGACGCTTGAACAACTATTCCCTGGGAAACTCACCGGCTACTACGATCACCAAAGCCTACGTAAGCTGCTACCAAAATGTTTGTTTATTCGCTTTAACAAACATAAACTGATAGAGGGAGCGACGACAGATGGCACATCTATTCGCTTTTCATCCGTATGTTCAGCAACATGAGTATATTTCACATTATGTTAGAGAAAATTGCATAAACAGTATTATGATCTGAATATATAACAAAGTTCTTTACATTTTTTATTTTTTATTTTATTCAATAAAAAATACAAGGTATTATTTGTCGGCAATAATTTATGATTAAGTCAACCAGCAGCAGTCTATTACCTATACTAAATAATATTATTTATAAAAAGATAAAGTTTGTATGTTTTTTTTTTTACCTATGTAGGAGGTAATCTTCGAAACTACTCCTCCACTTTAAAAACATCTTTCTATAGAATTTCAGGATGGACATTGGACAGCGTCCTTGATTACAACAGCGAAAGTGGTGTTATTTCATTTCATGGTGTTCGTCTATTACTGTCGCCATACCCAGTTTATGACTTCGAAACGCCATACTGACACATTCCAAACAATATTTTATTTCTCTTACACCTTTAAGTTCTTAAAAAATCTCCAATACAAATCAAAGTATAGTTTTATTTTTTATTCTTGTGTGTTAATCAATAAAAATAAGAATTATTCTTATAAGTTAAAACCTTTGCTATATTTGAATCGTTTGAAAATAATGAAAAGGTTACTTACAAAAGCCATGATCAGAAATTAATGTTGAAACTCGAAACCAAATGAAAATTATGTAAATACTTGAGCGGTAGTGAGCGGTTAAAACGAAGTGTTCCGACGAAACGACGCATCGTAATAAGCAAACAATATTACCCCGAAGTTCGTAAAATTTATGAGGCGGTTATTCGCTAAGACGTAAACAGGCGAGTTCTATAACAAACGCTACATATAACAGCGCAGTTAGCTTATAAAACGAACACTTGGTTTACGACAGTAAAAAACCTACTATGTATGTAAAAACTGTAATAAGTACCTGAAAATCGAAGGCTGTTACCTACTTTTGCAATAACTATCAAAGGCCCAGACACTTTTAGATTTTGTATATTTAACGGTTTATTTATAGGTCTCATGCATAAAACCTAAATATTTTAATGTAGGTAATACTACTAAGAAGCAACGTGATAGCCCAATCGGGCAGAACTCTTGTTAAGCTCATGTGAGAATCTCATGTCAAGTCTACTTCATCTCTGAGTCTTACAGCTTCTTGTGTAGATTAGAAATGATGAGATAGCTTAGTGAAATGGTAAGACACCCTCACAGGCTATATGTCAAAAATAAAGGCTAATACTGTATATAGTACATACTACAGTACAATGCTTATTCAGCTTCGTAATGTCACAAAAATATAAAAATATCTAATTAACTATCGATATCTGTAATACGAAAATTATGAAATAGTTAACGAATAATAGAAATTATGAACAAACTACATTTAGATTACTTTGTTCGTAAATAAAGTATGCCATCGATTTTTGGGTAGTGCGTTGAAGCCTCCACTAGTAACAGGCAGCGAAAAAATAAGATCGGAAACGTGCAAATTGGATAACATATCACGTTCGTTCGGTTGTATACCGCACACGCCAAACCAATTTTCTAAGAGGAAATTTCATGAAAGTTGATAAGCAAGAGTTAAGCTGAAATAGACAACTTCAAATGTTACTCACACACAAGATGCAATTTGTATTTATTGGATAGAAAACTTGTACAGCATTTAATTAACTAATATACGAGTATAATATGTACTCCGTTTATTGTACTTGTTTGTCTTGTTTCGTAAACAACCTTTTGTTATCTCTTAAAGCAAGTTTCATTTAATAATAAAACACACAAAATAAACAATCTTCAAAATAAATAACTATTTTACACAACAAATTAAATACCTACTTTATGAGCCTTTGTTTGCTGCTTCATCCGCGTCATTATTTATACGCTTTTTATAGAACTATCCTACACTATCTAAGATAGAAAGAAAGAATTTTATTCACGCAACACAAAGACACAAACATAATACAAAAACCTCAAAACAGTAATTAATAACCTCAAAACAGAATCGGATACTGTCTCATCATTGTGCTGAGATACTACACAAGCACCTGCAGTGATGTTTTCCTATCTCCACGTTATCAGTTCAATAATGGAAAATTAAGTTCTAAATATATGCAAGACGCCATCTAGTTGGAAAACTCAATAACTAAAGATATCCACGTAATGGACTATCTGTGTGAGAAAGTTCCATGCAAACCCATTCAAAAGTTTATGCGTTATTAAGTAACAAACGTTCCAACATTTTCAAAAAACTTTTGCATTTAGAGGTAGAGAATGCAAAAAAAAAACAAATCGACACATCAATTCAATATCGAAAAATCAAGACACAAATAAAATTTACACAACATAGACAACAGACATAGTTTTAACTTAATTCAAACTGCATTAAGCTTCGTTGTAAGAAAATTGCTTTACAATCCCATCTGTTTATATAATATTTCTTTTTAACCACAGACGGGCTTCGATTCCTAAAAACACACAGCCAACGCGAGAAATCATCGATGTACAATAAAAACAAACGCAAAAATGTAATATGTAAGTAAAGTTACGATTCAAGTTGAGCAGTTTCATTTCTTTGTAGAAACAATATATCTTTCACTTGACATGCGAAAACAATAAGTTCTCGAGAGCTCCTTGAGCCGACACGTGAAAACAAAGCAGGTCTATCCTCGCGTGATATATATAAATATTGGATGCCACCGTTTGAGTTGCGACCTCTTCTGTGCAGATATATTCATCCGACGAATAGCCCTCTAGACTCCTCCAAATAACTTAACCCTGACTATTTATTCAGCCGTTCTAAAGCAAAATGTTAGATGGAATATTTAATTTTTAAAGAGATTGTGCTGTATTAAAGTGGAAAGGCAACGAAGATAAATCGCAAACGTATTCATGGGATAAGACTGCATTAAGTTCGTTTTAAAACACTGCTTAATGTTTTACTCGATGGAAGCGAAGCAGCAAGGAATAAAAGTGGGAGTAAGGTTTCGCTATCCCGCGAGACTATTGTCATGGTTGAATGAAAGTAGTTTACAACGGGTACTCGGAGCCGCACGCTTACCAACTTTATCTCTAACCTTTCGCATTTATGTTACGAACAAGGCTAGCCGAGGAAGTAGGTATATATGATTCAGGTTAATTTTCAAGTCTAAGAAGTGTATTTTTTCATTTTTGAAAAAAATAAATTCAGACAGTTAATAAAAAAACAACAAAAAGGTAATATTTAATCACAATTTTTGTATTACGACGGTGAGCCGAGTTATAGCAAAAAAATACCCCTTTATTAAAATGGCGATGAAGGCTCATAAGAAATCTTGATTTTCAATTTGAAGTAAAGCCCACACAATATCCGAAAATTAGCAGCCTGCAACATTTTTTTTTCCATTTGAAATGTATACATATAAAACGTTATATAAGTATATTGGATATGGCTGGAATAATGTAACTGTAGTGAATATGAGGAGTCCAAAGCAAATCAAAAGAGCAGATACTCCATATTAATATTGTAATTTTAAAATTATGTAACTTTGTCTTTCTGTCTGTTACATTTTCACGCCTTATTTACTAACCGAACATCGTGAAATTTTGCACACACATTGACAGGGATATATTGACAAGGGCATAGGGTACCTTTTATCCAGAAAAAAGTACTGTTCCTGAGGGATCATCTAAAAAATAAAATACCAACGCCTAGCAATACTACAACATCAATAAAGATGCCAGGGGCTATTGCTCTCATATTTTATCAAGCGTTATATTTATCATTTTTCAACGCGGGCCTTTGCAAGATAAAGTGTAATATAAATACAAGATAAATACAAGATACATCCATGATGCGACAGAAATCGTGGGCGGTGCTATACGCCTACATGGATTATTCTACGTATTTAAATCCGGGCAAGCCTCGGTTTATTCACTCTTCTAATATTAGTCATAAAATATTATACGCATCCACAAAAAAAAAACTACATAATACTATGTATTTTTAAATAACAAATAAATATACCAAAATAAATAAATGATATAATTGAGAAAAATATCGATAACTTATATTGATATGATAGTAATTATACTAACAATAACAAAGACGATACGTTATTGTGTAGAATAAATACACCACAGTTGCCATATTGAGACAAACACAAGAATTATGTTCATATTTCATATTATTTCGTGTTCTATGTTGATTTATCCTTCAATGATCATTTCGTCTTTGATTTTTATAATGTATTGTTTTAAATATTTTTTTTAGATTACAGTTAAAATAAAATAAAATGTAAATCTACTTCGTAGACACTTAAGTCCGCCTCGCATTATATTATTAAAGTAGCCTTACATTTTTTCTTATGATTTTGAGAAGATCTTACTTTTAAAGAAGCATTTGATTGTTGTGTTAATATTTTCAACGTTAAAAAAAGTAAATCAGTAAAGCTTGAAAACTTTAACATTTTCTTAAAAAACATGAGCTTTAGATACACATACGGCCTCCTTGAATCATATTATACTGTTACTACATATGTTTGCAATAAATCTATTTTGATGAAGCGTTCGAGCATTAGCCTCAGGAAAAACCTTACCTTTTATAAGAAATGAAAAGAAAATTCACAAGAAATGATAATTTTGCGGAATAAATTACTAAAGTAATTATGAGATAAACAAGGAGCTTCAGAGTCGTTTTGTGCAACAAGCAAGAATCTCAAAGACGACAACAGAAGCTTCTGTATGAAATATTTATGGCGTTGCGTTACGTCTCCGTGTGAAGTATGAGGAAAATTTTTGGCGAGTACGTGTTAAATTATACAATTCTGGAAGAACCGTGTGTGTGCGTAAACATGATATAGACAAAACAGTGCTAAAACGAATTATGTAGCCACATCGTAATACAGAGAAAAGCAAACTCTAAATGTAAGCAGTAAAAAAGTTCAAGTGGTAAATGAGGTTGCCGTCGGTGGTGATGTCACTCCTGACGTCTTCGGCTTAAAGACTGAATTATCTGTATGCCACGTCTCTCTACCTACAAGTATTTGTGAGTCCTGTGTGTAACATTATTTCATAAGCCCTCGACAAGCGGCGGCACGCTGACTCTCATGTTTTTACATGAAGCTCGCGATTGAAATGTAAATTGGATTCGAATTGGTCGGCACAACCAACGTATTATGAAAAAAAAAAAATAGAAAGTAAAAATACGCTGTCGGCGTTTTCGTTCATTTTTCTACTTACAAAAATTAACATTCCGTCACGAATAATTTTCTTATTTCAATACAATATACAATGACAATTTCTAGCTTATCCTAGTTCTTTTCATGACTAGTGATTCTCTCTCGCACTAACTATTTGTAGACAGAAAATACACTACAAGTATTTGTGTAAAACTTATCTTCTAGAATATAAAAATCAATTAGTCTTATACGATAATTCATATACACAACTTCATTTTTATGTGTCTAAATATATAAATAGCTTAAATGCAAACTCGACCATAAATTAAATACAATAGCTCTCAGTATATCTAATGAAAATTTTATTTTTTAAAGTTCTAACAATCTATCTAGACATTTTATGCACCAAAAGTTCGATAAGTAATTTTAATAAAAGTTAGACCATCTATCACTTGACCACATGCATGACTAGCCGAAGAAAAATCGCATAAACTTTGAAAATGTTATTTGAATGTTCTTATAGAATTATGTAAAAATTACATCTATGTATTAGTTTGTTAGTTATTTAATTTTAAAAAAGATCTGATGTTTTATTTTACATTTATATTGTATTTGTACTACCGGAAATAGTAAACAAAATCCAGACATTATCCCTATCTTACTTAAGTGTTGAAAATTATCGATAGATGACGCGAGTAGAAAATATATACAAATAAATACACTTTATTCTGAATGAAAAGTACCATACGTCTTTTTCTATAGCCTTGACAATGTGTATGCAAAATACGTGTGTTGAAATAAACTACATATCAATAACGCAGAAAAATCTAGTCATGTTACGACATTCATTATATACTATGCATTTTAACAGCAATCTCCGAGTGTTGCATTCCCGTAAGCTTTGAGCAGTGCTGGCTGCGATCCAGCTTCGGCGAAGAGACTTGTTGACGACAGAAAATTACTCTACCCCGTTTGTTGCTAACACTGTTTACTAGTTACCCTGTACTCCTAAGATTTGTACACGACTTTTGGTATAAAATCGGTTCTCGTACACTCGAATACACACTAAATTTTAACAATTAAATACATTTAAAATCGAATTAATATATGAAATAGTAGTCCTGAAGAGTAAATTCTATCTATGTAAAAAGTTCAATATAAATTCGTTCATCCGTTTATAATCACGCTTCATCACCATACACAGCAGGCCATAGTGTAATCGTGATTGAGTTACAATAAATATCCAAACATGTTTTAAAAAAAAACTTATTAAATATTTTATTTTTAGATACTTTAATATAAATTAATTAATAATAGTAGACATGTAAATTTGATATTTTAGTAGTTAATATCTATCAACTTACAATGAAGGTAAATTACGATAAATAAAAAGGACACAAAGAAAGAATTTAGGCAATTCGTAGGAGTGCTACGCGCGTCTACACACAAAGTACAAGTACAAACACAAAGGTTTCGAAGAAATGTTCGTAGCGGCCGTATAACGATACGTCTACGCCGAATACAAGCTTCTAACTAACCGTTTAGTTAATTAATTAAAAATCAATTAACATGAATATAAAAATCAGAGGGTCCACTTTAAAATGATATCACTGTGAACAAATGACAGTAAATGAAAGTTGTTTACATTGTTTGTTTTCGAGCCGGTCGGTGGTCGTAACGAAGTTATTGTTGAGCACTTATGGAGGGAGTGGGTACTCCGCCATTCTCCTCCTCCATAATTGGCTTATTCGACAAACCTGGTATCATTATTATCTAATTATATGCCATAGATTTCGTAGAATTTTGTCTTGAATTAAAATAATAGGCATAATAATAAAAGAGCTAGTATGGAGATGGAGAAGTCGTCTGAAAGTAAACAAGATTTGAAAAATTTATTTTTAAGTGTCGTCGATTTTAGAAAAATCTTTTCTAAAATGTTGACTAACTATCATACACTCAAGAACAGAACGTCACTTTAAAAAATCTATGTTATTTTATTACAAAAAATATTGTGTAGGTTGTTTTTGTGCATTGAAACAACTGTTTTTAACTCATTTATTTGAATAAAACTACTAAAATGGATCATTTTTGGTTGGTTTTCTGTTTATCGCTATTTTTCTCTATTCAAGAAAAATGGTTTTCGTTAAAATTAAATAAATATTATAAATTAATTGCAGTATAATATTTGTATTCGCTCATTTTTTGTAAAATTTTTTTTTTTCGAAAACGATCAGGTTCAGTTTTCGAGTGATAGTTTTGAGTTATAAAATAACTCGCAACAAAATTTCTTATATTTTCCCGTACTAACACCATTTTGAAGAATCATTCCACCTACTTAGTATTAGTGATTCTGTTAATGAATAGAGTTGAGGTCACAAGCATGAAGTGCTTTATACCAAAAAATATACTCTCACTAGTCGACACTAAATATACCCCCTACAATACATGTATGCGTGCACCAGCAATAAGATACGCCTGAACGCCTGTTCACAAATTGTTAGCAATTGCGCATAATCACCGCAATAATATGTGTCGTGTAGTTTTACTCGTGTATTTACTGTTATGTTTACAGTAACCGTATTTTCACTATGAAAATTGTTCTTCTATGGCTTAAAATAAACGATATGAATATACATTCTACAAACAATTCAATAAACCAGTTCTACAACAAAGCGAAATAAAAAGGGACTGCTTATTGTACTACTAAAACCCACAATTTCACTTCACATTCATAGGTGTACGCCAATATAATTTCTCTTCAACTTTCTATGACAGGATAAATTTTAACGAGGACTCTCAAAGAAGCTTTTGAAACCGAGAGACGATTAATATTGTTGGTTTTGATATAGGTAAACACTTAACTTGGAAATATCCAGATTTCATCATACAACGACTGGAGCTTAATCTACTCGTATGAAATTAAAAAAGGCTAAAGATACCAAATAAGGCATCATAATTGTATTGTAAATTTTAAATCAATTAAAAGTACATGTAACAATTTATGGTTAAACAGAAGTGAATGTTCAATTAACTCCTCAAGTAAACCTTGGCTATATTCTAATTCTAATACAACATTCGTAGAACTTAATCTCAAGAAATATGCGAAGCTTCATACTATTTGTTGTTTAAACATCAATCAAAAATCTTATCATAGTTAAACAAATGATAGCGTTATTCATAGTTTACGAGCTCGAACAAATTATGTGCTTTTCACTAATGGGAAAAGCGTTAAAAGAGCAAGGTTTTTATATATAATTTGCAGAAAAAAATCCATGCGAAACCGGGGGTGGCTCGCTAGTCATATATAAAATGAATAAATATAAAGTCTAACACATCAGTTGCGAGGAACAAATTGAGGCTGTATTGGGGAAGTAACTAAACGTACTGTCGCTGCAAAAAAAGATAGAATAAATACAGAAATCCAATAAAGAAAATATTTAAAAATTATTTCATGAAACAAAAGTTGCTCTAGGAATTCAAGCAAGGACGCTAACGTAATTTATTTTGCATGTAATTTATCAAAGTGTATAATAACACTGATATATTATTAAATTTTACAGAATAGCGTTAGGCACTTTTGCAGCTCATTTCTTTAAGTACTTAATTAAGTGTTAGGTTTTATTAATTGTTCTCTACACGATAAATTTAACACAACGTATTTTCTAGAGAATACAAATAACATTAAATATTCCTTTGCACTTTCAATAATGTAAAACCAAATGATTTAGTTTTAATAGTTGATATTGTGTCTCGTTACTTACAATAAATGTTTACTTATGTGTATTTTATATCAACTCTCGCTACAATCTACTGCTACAATGTTTTCTGCTACCAAAGGTCGTAAAATCTACTCTACTTTGATGATAATCCAGGTCTTCACAAACAGCTTGAGTCTATAACTAAGAGAAAATAACCATAATAATTCGAATTAAAATTTTTGAACAAAATAAATTTCACAGGAAAATGGAAATTGTCAGTGTTTTTAATACTTCATAATAAACCTGAAGGGTAGCAAAGTCTGAAATCCAATATTCAAGTTCAATGACTATACTTTAGTCAAGTCTGCCATCTACTAATATGTTGTAATATGAATTCGGCAACTTATGACAGTCCTGAGTAAACTATGTTACTCGTACTGGAACCAATATTGCGCTCTCGTAGATGACTTTCTCTGTCAATTATAGGCTTCATCTACATACTTAAACTAAAGTAATTTAAATATAGACGTTTAATTTGGACAAATTATTCCTTTTCGAGTGCGCTTTAAAGAAAAAGTAGACACAACGACGTGATTCACCTCTATGTAAGCACTTCCTACTAATATTATACATAAATGCGAAAGTTTGTGAGGATGGATGGATGTATGTTTGATACTCTTTCACATAAAAACTATTAAACGGATTTAGATGAAATTTGGCACACAGATAGTTTATTACCTGGATTAATATATAGGCTTATATGTTAACCCAGGTTAGACAATTTTTAGACGATAGCTCGGGACCTTTTCCTGGATAAAAAATCCACGAAAAGGTCCCGAGCAACCATCTAAAAATTTAAAAAAATGACAATTTGCAAAGCAGCCGAAGTCATTAACTAATTAACTATTGAACCAGCTAGTTTTTAAATGAGTTGTTACAGATTAAACAAATTGTAAATTAAATTAATATAAATAAATACAATAAAGGAAAACGTTTTACGCTATAGAAAAAATCTCAAGACATGTTTGTGTATTCAAGACACTAAGTTAGTTATTGATATCACAACCTCCTATTCGAATGACTTAGAATTTTCCTGTTTATGTAGAGCTACATAAACTGGAAAATTTTTAGACATCATAAACAACTGCTGCCGCTAAAATAACACCGCTAAAATTAAGAGACACTTCACTCGTTTATTCGTTGGACGGGGATACACCTAGTTTAAACTTGGGGGACGTAAATTACAAGTTGGCCAAGAGTTACTGCAATAGACTTGATTCATGATCTCGCTGTGGTGTTTATCATCGCTTTAAACTTTAAGTTTTTCGAGTTGCTCCGTGGTTTTTCTCTTTTTTTTTCCGGATAGTATTGGGATTATTTCATACTATTAGCTTTTGCCCGCAACTTCCTCCGCATATATTTAAAAATATAGCCTTCAAGGCGGAAAATGAACCCAATTACATAAAATGCGTCATATTTAATCCAAACAACTCATATAAGAAAAAAACTATAATTGAACTTGTTATGGTAAGTAGGTTTTATTTTGAATTGCTGTGCAGACAACAATAACTATATTTAAAAAAAGCGAAGTAAATTGTAAAATAACTTGAAACATGTATAAAATATATAAGTGTTTTTTATATCTGATTTTAAATTAATTAACAATTTTACATTCTTAACCGCTATATTTCCCTTGGGATTTTGCCCAAATTAGATAAAATTTAACGAATATTCCAAACAAAGGTAGAGGCGAAATCTTCAAAGACACTGACATATGACATTCCCCTTTGTATGTAATCGTTTGAATAATATTTTTGTAACAATTCATATATACCTACACATAAATGTTTGAAAGTAATAAGGACGAAGGAACAAAGAAATTTATCCGCTCAATGGCGATACGTGAGTTATGAATAACGCTATAGCTGGACCAACTGTGCGTGACCAATTTACTCGTATTTATGTGCTTTCACTGTATTTTTCAATTTTGTGAATACTAAAAACCTTTCTATTAGTGGTAAGTATATTTTACTGTAATTAGGACTACAAAAATAAAATATTTATTCATAAATAATAAATGATTAATTTGTTAATAGATAATATGGATACTATATCTGAAATAAATAATTATTATTATTATTATTATAAATATGTTCATGTAAGCATTCTGAGAAGCAAGTATCCTCAAGCCCACTCTAATAGTCCATAATTCAAGATACTCTAGAAATATGCAGATTTCCTTTGCACAAGAGTTTCCTTAAATTATTAATGAATGTAACTGCGTAGTTTTTTTTTTGTGAAATTATCCACATTTAAAAAAAATGTATTATTCATGATAAAATGATAAAATGACAAATATCAATAAGTTGAATCAAATGCCAGTAACGAAATAGTATGCGATCAGGTGATATAGTTACTGTGAGAATGTTGTATAGTATTATTTGAACATGTGACCTGTTGCGAGACATGGCGAGGGCAAACACTGACCGAAAACAAAATTTATATCTTTATTCTACCAAAGTCGCTAGAGATTTCTTTTTGAAAACCTGTCTAGACACACTTGACATAAACTGTCGATTTATTAGTGTATTAGAAATGTGTATAAAAGAGTATATTATTATTATTAGCATAAAATAAACATTGAACAGAAATTTAACATTCAACAAAAGATCTTCAACCAAGGTTCAATATTCACCCAGTATTCAGAAACAACCTGCATAAATTAAGAAGCTTATAGGTATTCTAACACAATACCAACCATAAATACTGATAGTAATCCTATTAAAATTTACATAACATTTCAATTATTACCTACCAATGTATACTGTTAAATATAAAGCACTGATTTACCTCCCAAAGGGACAGCATTCTAGTAAATTTATAAATACTTATCAGAGAAAAACGTTTAAGACAGTAGTAACAAAATTAAGACTCATACGGCTTACGCCAGCTAAATCTTAATTACTCTGGGCATTTAATGTAGTTTAAAATTGTCATTTGGTCAATTGTTACCGTGCAAAGCCGGGACACTTCTCTAGTTAAAAAACTATATAAATATAAAGCTCGTTTGACGTCGGAAACAATAATTTAAATTGCGCCTTGTTCCAACTATCTTGCCGCTAACTTGCAAGTACGCCTGCAGCTTTGCATAGGCAAGGTTGTTTTCTCTCGCCTTGAATAAACAGTTAGCCAGGCGCTCGTTCCGGTTGTGTTAGTTTCATTATGAATTTAATTGCCTGGTGGTTACTGCAAAATTAATTTATCTACTGAACAAACATTGTTGCGGTGAAGCCTAATTAATACGTGAATGGTGAATTCCATCGACTATAGATAGAACAAGGGCTCGCTTTTGAAATCAGCAGTGGTTGGAGCAAAAAGTCATTCAGACCGCACGAGTAAATTCACATTCAAGTATACGCCAGTTGGTAGGTAACTGAAATATCCAATAAAAATCCAAATAGTATAATATGAATTATTGCTTTTTTAGACATATAATAAAATCATAAACGAGCCGTGTTTGTATATTAAATATTTTTACAAAAATAAATATAATCGGTACACAAAAATAAAAACAACATATATTGTCAGAAATATTTTTGTCTGACTGTGCACGCTAATTTCAGAAACGACAACAGATTTGGATGAAATTTGGCACACAGATAGTTTATTAATTGGATTAATCTGAAAAAATGTCAGATTCCCGTGGGATTTCCAAAAAACTAAACACAGCGCATACGAACTCGCGGGTACCAGCTAGTACATTAATAAAAACGAGCATTATAAAATTTTTAACGTACCTACCAATTTGACAAGAAAAGCTTTTGAGAAATTAGTTTTTGTGGGTAAAATCCATCCCGTTGCTCAATTTAAATGATTAAATAGGTTGGCGCTCATTTATTCAAAGAATATTGCAAATAAAATATGTACTGACATTTTTGTTCCGATTGTTTGATGTTTTTTTACTTGAAATCTAAATTGTAAATTATTTTCAGACTTAGTAGCTGTATGCAGTTAATATTAGATCTCAAACATTCCTGCGCTCGTAAACGATGTTTGCCTACCCCTCAACTTACCTGACGGGTCTGGAGCAAATTTCGCAAATACCAATTGATGAAATATGCAATATACATCAGATTATGTAGAAACTATCGAACCGTTCGAAACGACCCATATCTTGCACACACACAAAACATAATGTGCTTTGTAGCGATAATGGTAATTTTTTAATGACTTCATACACAACTAAGTTAATGTAATAATAACTAAACTGTGAGCATTTAATAATATAATTATTTAAAATAAAAATAAAAATTTCCATTTGTATCATATCATTAGTATGATATATATCATTATGGATATGGTGCCCTTATGTAGGGTACTAACCCAACCAACGTGACTATCCGACGACGAATTGTACGGATTATCGCCGTTTCCAATCAGTCTGTCGGTCTAGAGAACCCTTAAGTACCCTAAAATCAATGCCCGAGGGCATTGATTTTCTATTTATGTTCTATAATCTAGACCACTGAGAGAGTTTAAAATATTGAAAACTGTATGAATTGGTTTATATAAAATCTCATTAAAATTCATGTCACTCCGTATTTATTGTGCTTCACTGAACATTATCCTAACATTAAGTAAATACTCGTTACATCGACGATTAATTGCGAATGACATCTTTGATGTCTCTTTAATTTACCTATAGCTGTTTATTGACGTATTTCAGTGAAGTGACTCTCACTATTTGGCTTTACATTTTCATTTATAATTTTACGATTATACATTTTTACAGTTTTTGTCTCTATTACACATAATATAAACACAAAAAGTATATTAATCTAAGAGCCAAGTTAGTATGCGGAGAAGAATTAACAATAATATTACTCTAGTACTTTTAACAGGCAAGACCCAAAGTCTTAAATAAAATTGTATAGCATTAAATGAACTGCCTATAAATGAACTTAGTACATGCGTACATATTTTTATTAGGAGTACATACTTTTATTAGGAGTTAAATTGTTTTTTTATCCTATTCAAGAAACACATAGAAAAATTAATTTGGAAATAAATTATACCACGGGATTTTAAAGAGAAGATTTGCATATTTGTATGTTTGTAATTTTGTTTGTAATGAAAAAACTAAAAACTACTGGACTGATTTTAAAAATTCTTTCACATATAGAAAGCAACAATATCAGCGAGTAATATAGTCTACTAGTTTATGTCCGCGACTTCGTCCGCGTCCGATCGCTACCAAGCTTCACAGGAACACCCATTGGACTAATCTGAAGATTGTCTGTTCAGCGGTTTTGGAGTCTATAGGGGACATATATACACACATCGCCTTTTATACATATACTAGCTGGTGCCCGCAACTTCGTCTGCGTTGAAAATTATATTCTAAAACCTTCCTCGAGAACCACTCTATCCATTGGTGAAAACAGCATGAGAATCGGTGCATTAGTTTTTGAGTTAATCGCGAACAGACAGACAGCCAGACAGACATGCGGCGGAGTACTATGTTTTATAATATGTAGTGATAAAGATAGGCGACAGACCATACGCCTCTCCATAATAAATTAGCATAAAAGATGCCTCTTATTAGTACTATCGTCAATATTTGTATCGCAAGGCGATCAATAAATGAAATCCGCGTAGAGAACATTATTCAACGCCTGGACTAATTAACTAATACTTCGTTTCACTTTCAGTAACAAATGACCTGGAATTTGAGCTGACAAATGTTGTAAGATATAAATTAACCGAACTCCGTATACACAGGACCCAGAAATATGACACGAAACATTTAACGCAAAGTTTGAGACGGCTGTTAGATTGTTCTGGAAGGTCTTAACAACACTCGGAATATAGGACTGTGGTTAACGAAGCCACATAAGTTTTAAGTGGCCTCCGGGCGCCCAAGTTTCCACCGTCCGTTTATCCTATACAACAAAGTTATCTGTTAAAGTGTCTACACAAAACATTGTCGGTGCTTATACAAGTTTGATGGCGAAAAAAAGAACGTACGTATACAAAGTAAATCGAGAAAGAATCGTTTACAATGAGAATGAAACAAACGATGCCATCGTTTGTTATTTCCAAAGCTTTTTTCGTCAATACAAAATGAGTCGTTCTGTGCGCGGACACTTATAAAATGCTTTTTGTATTGACACTTATTTATAAAATTTGAAAGTAAACATTTGTTTAACGAGATGTGATTACACAATATAGTAAATCAATGCGCCCGCTGTGACCTTATTGTGTTGCTTGCTTTAAAAGGGACAATTCCTTCAAAATAAAACGAAAGAGAGAAAATTTCATATCGTCCTTTTGTTTTGCGTAGATAAATAGAGAGACTCAATTTCGGTAATATTCCCCTGCTCCGATTAAAGTAAGTAAGTAATTATCAAATGCTCATTACACAGTATCTTTTAGTTTTTACCTAGATCTAATAAGCTCTATCTCATTCGACAGCTAGTCAAAGAAAAGTGAAATTAGCCTTAAAAAGCACTAGAAACTCAGTCCTCTGGGTTGTCATATTTCTAGAAGATTTGAGTTGAAGTATTAAAAATAATACTAATTTAATACATTAATAATTAAAAAGTCAGAGTTTTAACGTCCCACCAAAAATTATTGAGGTAAACTTTAAAAAACTCTTTTGGAAACTACATAAGTTGTTCTTCATTGAATGGGACCAAACTAGTGCAAATTATATCTTACTTCTGACAAAATTCCTAATCTAAAGTCCTGCGCATTAGTGAAGTGCAGTGGAGCCTACGCTTATATACATAATCAACTAACAGGAACGTGTGAAAATGTATTTATTTCGACGTAAGTAAGAAAACTGAATTTTCACGTTGGTTTTCTGCAACAAGAAAACTAAGTTTATTAGGAAATATCGAAGTGAAAATGGCAAAAGGGAACTCGTTGCCTTGCCAACTTTAAACTCATTTAGGGATTCTATAAATTTATAAGCACGATTCTTAAAAGCTAAAAATTTATAATAGAGCGGGAAAAAAATCCACTTATCCCTACCAGGGATCCCTACTTTGGAATAGGTAGAACGGGCGTTCCAAAACTCGTTTGAATACCAAACATGGGTTATTATAAAATTAAAATAATTACTTTGAGCAATTTTGATAAGTTTTTCTTGGATGACGTCGGTAGCAAAAGAAATTCCTGGTTGTCAATATCTAGAGTTGAAAAAAGAAAGAAAGCATAGCAGTGTAGTCACGTTACGACGCTTTACGGTTACGATATATAATTTAATTTTAGTATTGGACATTCTGTATTTATAAAAACAAAATAAGAAAACAACCTCTCAAGTAGTTTAATCAACAATGCGTTATTAACGAATTAGGGGAAAATGTTTTATTGAAAACGTATTAGCTTTCATATCAATAAATCTCAAACAAACAATCTCAGAAACCCACAGAAACCAAAATCATTCATGTGGTCAAACATGTAACGAAAACTCGGCTAATTCTTCCTTGTAATGTCTTTTTGTTGGCAAAGAACATTAATATAAAGGGGTACTAGAAAGTTTCAAGGGCTGTGTTCATACTGACTCTCCAGCAGAATCAACTTCTAATGGCTTCCGAACGTTCTTGTACCATTTGTTACTTAACTTGTAAACTGTCTTTAATTCTAAATGTAGTTTCTAGCTTTTAGTCTATTTATAGAAGGACTTTGTAATGCATTAGTTTTCTACTTAAACATGTTAGTGGATGGAATAACTCTATTTGTCTTACAGAAACGCTATGCTGGTTCTTAAAATAAACCTCTTTTTTTTATTATATACAAGAAATGTTTTTAGTGTTAGTAATATACAAAATTAATTTTCCATTAAATAAATATATTAATATTAAATCAATTCTGCTTTGATGTTGTGCTAATTAAATCAACAAAAGTGGGGACGGTGGTAGATGGTAAAATTTCTCATCGAGAAAACCGATTTCTAAGTCTTCTATGTGTTTTTATATATAATATTATTATACATATCTTTATTTTACTATTAAATTTTGATCAATCTATTTAAACCTAAATAAAATTGATTGAAATTTCATGGACCTTTTGTGTCTCGCTTGACACGATCTAATGCTGTTACTGCGGAACTTAACTATACCTACTCTATTATTCACTTTTATAGTACACCACAAAATTAGTTCCATCAAAAAATAAAAATATACCCATTCCCATTCATGCAGTCCTAAAAATATTTAGTGAAAAATGTAAGAAAAGGTAAATAGGTACTCTTGTATTCATTTCTGAAGCTGTAATTGCCTGAACGGTGACATGGGGACAAAATCCTTTGGGTGTGCGAATAAAAGACGACCTCCATCGTGTGTTGTCATTTTTAACCCTTCTCAAGATCGTTAGAAGACGTGTAGAGCTTATAAATGGAGAAAAAAATCGCCTTTATGTAACGGCCATGATGCTCAACACGACAGATCTGTCTAATCGTGTGAACACTGCAAGTGTTAAACTTAAGCCAGTTAAGTAGGTACCCATTTAATGGATTGTTTCTATTATTTTAAAATGAGTTTGTAGATTTTAAAAAATAAAAATAGTAAAACCTTAAAACTTAAAACATACTTATTATAAAACATTTTATTATGCCGATAAAGTAAATACTTAATGAAATATTTTGAAAAGAGAAATCTACTTAATATCTATATCCGAACATTCATAAAGTTCCTGGTGTTCGATTGCCAACAATAGCTGAGCGAGCAGGAATAACTCATTCCCATTTTGAAATATTAAAAAGTGAAATGGGGTACGCGGACCAGCGAGCACAGGCTCAGTGCAATGAAGCCACCCAGAAAATTGATTCTCCGCGCACCATATATCATTTTCATTTGCGAAGATTAATGTCGTCATTAGCGTTTCGATTCGTTATGAATCCATCAAATAAACAGCGTGGCTCTAAAGCACTATATATACTCTTAAAGCGTGAATGGTTATTCGAGAAAAAATAAGCAAAAAATAATAGTAATCTTGCAGTATATACTGTCAACTTTTTGGCATATCTTCCAGGCAGTCCAAATTCATAATCATAATTTAAAACAGATAATTAATTGAAATATCTTTAAATCTGGCTAGGATACAGTATAATAATTGAAATAGCTTCCCAATTTCAAGTTTGTAACGCTTTTTATATAAACCAATAAGTAATTTTCAATCTATCTATTTATATATACATAAAATTCTCGTGTCAAAGTGTTTGTAACCAAACTCTTTCGAAACGGCTTGACCGATTGTCGGTAGGTGTGAGAATAGGTCGTAAACAATTTTTTTTGTACCCCTAAGTGATAAGGGTGGCCCACACAAAATATATATCAAATACTTATTTTCTAGAGTTTTCTAGAATCTGTCTACCCAATGAAAGAATAATCAGCAATGTAACGTGCAAGGCGACACAAAGAGATATGATAGGATAAGATACATTAGGCTCTAGTGCACTGAAAATAAGAGAGCAGAATATTTGTCATTTCATTGTTGTTCTTCAAGAGGATACGATTTAAGATGCAGGAAACAGTTAATATGTCTCGCCAAACAAGGTATGTACTTATTAATCATACCCATTCATAAGATTGGTATCTCACTTGACAATAAGCTAAGGTATACAAATCCCTCAAACTGATACTCATTTATATTAGTGTCAAACGTTCGCGTCAAAGGTAAGTAATGTAAATGACTGACAAACAACTTGGTCCAAGTTAAAGTTACCTAATCCCACCGCACTGGATATAATCGATTAATCCGAAACTTAGAAGGTTTTCAACGCCACCCTCTCTCTCACTTGAGGGTATTTCATGACATAGTTTGAGATTCTTGTCACATTCTATTCAAAGGAATACACCCGAATTAATCGAACGGACATGTGATTGGATATTTCGCATAGAAACAGCCTTTTAGAAACACGCATGATTTACTGTGAATGGTGAAAATATATGTGCCTACAATTTTACTTACGGCTTAACATGTATTTATGTGTTAAAAGTTTATTAAATTAGTTAGTATTTTTATCAAGCATTATTACTTGAATGAAATGTGATATACCCTATTATTTATTAACCAAGTGACCTGAATTGATTTTAGTCATATAAGATTGTGAATTTAATACAAAATTGTTAATATAATAACAATGTAAATAAAATGTAGGTTCAAAAATTGTTCTTAAAGAATAAAAATTCAGTTAGCATTTTGCTTGAAATTGCAAAGCTAATGCAAAATTGCCCAAGTTAATGCGCCTAAAATCTGAACCAGCAGCCAATTTAAAGTTTTGAAAACGCTTATTGTGGCGACCCAATTTACCGAGTGCTCTTTTCCCAGAAATATTCCTTGAGCAACCTTTCGTTGCAAATGTGTTTATCTCTTTCATGCAGCTTAGCGTCGATGTTATTTGGGCTTAGCCAGACTTTAAATAACACTGAACCAAATTGGAATGCGGACAAAACTTTTAAAAAGATAACGCTTTCAGTCTGCATTTTGCGTACTCGTATCTCTTCTTATTTGTTAGAAAATACGTTTAAAATATTGGATGCATTTTGGACTTAAACATGTCCAAAATGCGCGACAAAAATCTATTTGGGCAGATAATTAAATTCTTTTTGGCATATCGCACAAAGCAACCATAATGAAATTCATTTGGGAAGCGAACAATTTAATAGATTGGTGTTATACTAAAAATGAGTTCAAATAATGGCTTCAATGTATGTTTCCATTTTCGAGGGTGGCGAGCTTTTCCGCGAAAATGTCAATCTCTGAGTATACATCTTTACATAATATAAAACAAAGTCGTTTTCCGCCGTATGTACGCTTAGATCTTTTAAACTTCGCAACGGATTTTAATGCGGTTTTCACTAATGAAAAGAACGTTAAACGAGGAAGGTTTTTAAATATATTTTGCAGAAAAATCCGTACGCAGCAGCCCGCTAATGAAAAATAAAACGAAAATATTTAGTCATTACAAACGCTTTTAGTCTTTTGTTACAGAATAAGCACTAAATTGGTCTATAAATAAGCCCCCGAAATTTCATTGGAGACGACGATGAGGGAATTTAGGAAGGCTTTAGGTCCGCATGCCGGCAGAACAAAAGGACGTTCTCCAAACGCAGCCCTACGGTTGGCAAAACAAGGGCAAGGAATTTTAATAAAATCCTTATTATCTATTCACAGCAGCAGTTACGTACTTTTACGAGCTGAACGGCTACGCACAAGTTTCGCGGCGAAATCGTTTCGCGATTTCTGTGTCACAACTTCGTCATTGCCTTTACAAATACCTTTTTCATTCAATTTAATTAGCCTTACAAGAAACAATAAGCAACAAAAGAATCATCTACACATTGGCTAGACATTGGCTTTTATAACATTGAGCGTTGTTTTGAGTTAAGGGTTTCTATGGAACTTCATAAGTCGGTCTTAACTGCGTATGGCCAGCAGGTATTTGTGTGGAATCTACAATAGAGAAAAACTCGAAAATAGTAGCATTTCATTTAAGAAAAATAATTGTATTTGATAAAATGTGGTGAGAGTAAGATGCTGTCTCAAAACAAAGGTAAGAACAGTTGATAGGACGACATAACGATAGATGACAAATAGTCGCGTAAAACTCGCGCTGTCTCTCGGACACTCCTCGTTCATCATTGTCACAATATTCCACGGAAAGCAGCGGGAATTACGCACGCCAATTCGTACATCAAAAATTAAACAGAGGAAAAGGCAACGCGTGATATGTATCTGTCAAAAAAGATACATAGCCTGTTGTTTTTTACGCGGATGTGAAAATGAAACCCTTTGAACAACAACGTATTTATGTTTCGTTTTTATTTTTTAAACAGAACCCCAACTACGGTTTTACCTTATTTTAGATTAATATCAAAAAGGATGAGTTCGAGTGGTCTTGCAATGAAAATTTAATACATAATAATTTTGGGTGAAGAACTTCCGTAATTTAGATACCTATAGAGAAAAGTCAGGTGGCCAAGGTTTGCCTGAAAATTTGTGAATGTTATAGGAGAAAACTCATTCGCGTTTCAAGAACATAACATTGCAACGAGATGAGACGACTCTGAATGGCTTGTCTTGAATGACGTGAATATGCTCACCTACGTCCCCGTACTTCTGAACTTATACAATTCTCTGTAGCTTTACATTTGATGTTTTCCGTTGTTTTTCACAGTTGCCAAGGATTTCTTTGTAAAAAGCAATAAAAGTATCTCCGTATGTTATCTTTTCATGACTAAACCAATGAAGCCATAATAGTTAAAATATAAACTGATAATAAATCATATAAATGATATAAATTATGGTGAAAAAAGGTATCGAGTATTTTCGAAGATTATCCATACATACATACAAACTTTACTTTTTTATATATTAAATATAGATTATCTATGAGTCAACGAAATAACTCTTTGATTCAAGTGTATGCCATGAGGTACAGGTTGTGTCGGCCGGCGAGGAGAAATAAATTTTTGATTACAAGTCTCTCAGCTTCATTTGTATTCTTGAGAGAAGCTACCGATACGACCTTCAGGCCGGGTTCGCACTTAGCGGTAATTTACAGTTTAATTACTGGTCCTCTGGTGCCGTGGGTCGACAGTAGCATCCACATCGAATTTATGTGTCGTTCACCACTAGACAGCTAACGAGTTCGAGTGCCTCTCGTAGAACACAATCAATATACTCGTATGAGCAAGTTACCGTCATTATAATTCGGGACACGCCGATGTTTATAGATACAAGCTGATTAAAGAGCGAACTTGGAGTGTAAACAGTGTCTATGTATAATTAACGTCGCTTTGATGTTTATTGGAAATATATTAGTTTACTTACGCCCCTTCTAGCAGGTGGCCCATAGCAGTGGGATGAACGTTTCCACTCCTCGAATGCTTCGAATACTGTATATTCGGGAATGCGAATATACTTATATATAAAATGCAAATAATATAGTTTTTAAATCTGGTGCCATTTGTTTAACTAACATGACCAAGCATTGAACGAATGCATATATGTCACACCGCTTGCAACTATAGTTTGGGAAATAGCTGAGATAATCTCAAAAAAAACCTATTGGTTTATTTGTTTACATAATATCCATAGTTTGAAAAAAAAAAACAAGTTAGTTTTGTGGTAAAATTTGTAATTTTTATATAAATAAAAATAATATTCTCAAAATACTTGGCATGATCTTACGAATGGGGGTTTGAATGCGAATATTTGTTACATTATGTAACTTGGAAGCTCTAGCTTCCACCTCACATATAGGGGATTCTATTCTGAAATGGGACGAATATATAGCCTGATAGAGATACAAATGATCCTTCTAGAACAATCGGCGCCATAGTCTATTCTGAGGTCCATCCTGAGGTCCTCAATTGAAGCATCTCGCAAAAGTAAGTGAAATGAGAATGGATCCATATTAAGCGTGCATCGGGTGACGTTGAAAAATAGTCGCCAATAAGTCTTGTTTCGCGTTCGGTTCGATCGTCCGTCACTGTCGGCGTGGTGCGACGTCGCCCTTGTGTCGCAACCAATAAACGTCGCAAAGTCAGAGCGACCAACGTGACGCTCGTACAAGCCACTACTGCAAACCACATTAACTACTCTAAAGTACCTCCATCAAACAATGTTACACTCTAAGTAGGTACTAGTCACGCGCTATTTCTCACTGATCTAATTGCAAGCACTCTCGTAATCCCACGTAATTCCAGATCTGTATGATAATTATGTATAAAAATAGATGTTGGTGAATAGAAATCAATAAACTCAGATATAAGTGTTTTTCATGGACAAAGTACTGATGAGTTTTAAGGCCCTTTTCGCATTTTTGCACTTGCGGGCGGCGGAGCAGGATCGCGCCAGAAATTCCGCAGTGATCACGTACGTTTTGTATCGCACTTGCGGGCGGCTGGGCGGAACCCGCGGCGGGTAAAATGTAGTCCGCGGGTGGAAGGAATCGCCGACCCGCGCCCGCGCTGTCAGTTCGCACTTGCGGTTTGACCCGCCAGGGACGGCGACATCCATTTTCGTGCTGGCTAAACATCCAAATTTTATACCAACCCGAAGAAGGGATTCCCGTTGGTTCTGCGTGTGACAGGCGGATACATGTCGCGGGATTCCGCAGTGGGCATCCGCTGAACTAACTGTTTCTCACGCAACGGATTCCCGCTTCGCCGCCCGCAAGTGCAATAAAGGGCTAAGGCGTTGGACTGTGAAATAAAGTTAAATGTAGCTCAAAGAAAATAAAAGCAACAATATAATGACAGTGTCTCCGTGGTTCTTGTTTCAGCATAAATATTTTTTTGTTGTATGACTACATCATTGTCAAATTGCGTTTGCGATTTTTTTTTTATTAATAAACTTAATAATTATGTGAATCTTAACGTAAAATCGTAAACTTATACATAAAATCTCCACCACATTGAATTAGGACTGTCAAAAGTATTACTAAGTAAATACTAAATATAAACAAAGTATAAACTTATTAAAGCAAGCAAAATACTTATATAAACTATGTAAGTATAGCAGACGTACTAAGTGTATAAATTTGATAACAAATACTAGGAGCTAATAAAAACAATTGGTTTTTTTTTTCTAACTTGTTTAATGATACGACCCTTAGTATGTGATTACAAAATATTTTTTTCTATTTTACTGAACGCCCTTAAGATATTAGGATAAAATGGTGTAAATCTTCTTAGATAAGCCTAAAGATAAGCGGCAAGTTAGATGCTCTTATCGAATAATTTAGATGTTATCCGTGAGTAACTCCGCTGAGTTCTTTAAAGCTTAATAAAAGCTGTTCGACCCAGTTTAGTTGGGAACTACGACCTTAGCTATTTGTAGCGTATTACAAAGTTCCTTGGTTCTGTTAAAAAATAGATAAAAGTGGCTCAACGAAACGGGTAACAAGGTAAAATTAAGCTGGGTACGAAACAGATTTAGCCTTCAGGTAGGGACAATGCCGTAGCAATGTTTCAGCTCAACGGGCAAAGGAATGGCCGACGTTAGCATACATAATGTGCTCGGACAAAGCGGGATTTATTTGAGTGCCACGCTCCCCGCCGCTTCCACAGCAGTCCATGCTCGCCACTACGAAAGCAAGACGAATCGTACATTGTTAAATGTTCTGAATTCACGCTATATACGTACTACACAACACGCTGTTTAGCTTTTGGTCCTTGAGGAACATAAATTAAGTCT